>BSBK01002782.1:4167500-4822500 GCA_027943335.1 Chamaecyparis obtusa
TAATGGTGTCTAATTTTGCACTATTTTTAAACCTTGAATGTAGCATATTTGAACTCTAGTTTATTTTAGCATTATAATTTGATTTTTATTTAATTTATTTTCTTTAAATTTTGTGTAGGGTTGGGGCTCTCTTTATTATAGATTACAATTTGGTTTAATATTAGGGATAGGTTTTGATTTAATTTAATGTCCAATTATGTTTAGGATTACAATTCAATTCATTTTATTGTTACAATTAGCATTCAATTTGGTTTAGTGTTAGTTTTAGTCTATATTTTGGTTTAAAATCAGGGTTCAATTTAGTTTAGTGTTATCTTTATGATATAATTTGATTTAGGATTAGGGTCTGATTTGGTTTAATAGTTAATTACGCTTTAACTTTGCATTCTATTTAGTTGTGTTATAGCCAAGGTTCAATTTTCTTTGGGATTTGGTTTAATTTAGATCAGATTAATGGTTTACTTTAGTTTAGGATATAATTAGGATTAGCTTTAGGGTTGAATTTAGTTTAGTGTTATGTTTCAATTTTATTTAATGTATGGATTCAATCTAGTGTAAGTTTAGGATTAAATCTTATAATGTTTAAATGATTAAGGTTAAATTTGGTTTACTGATAGGGATAGGGTTAGAGTTATAGGTTAAATTAAGGTTTAGTTCTTAATTAGATTTAATTAGGGTTTTATTTGTGTTTATTATTAGTGTTATGCTATTTTGGTTTTATGATTAGGGTTTAATTTGGTTTAATGTTAAATTAGCTTTAGGGTTTGGGTTTTATTTTGTTTAGTGTAAGGGATATGGTTAAATATGTTTTTACATTAGACTTGGGGCTCAATTTTGTCTAGGATAGGGGTAATGGTTTAAGTTGGTGTACTATTGAATTAGCTTTATGATCAAGCCTAAAATTTGGGTTTTTTAGAGTTAGGATAACAATTTAATTCAATTTAAGGTTAATGTTTAGTTTAGTGTTGGGTTTAGGAATATGTATATAATGAGAGTTAGTGGTAGAATTCAAAGTTGGTTTATGGTTAATTTATGGTTAATTTTGTATGTAGTTTGAGGTTTAGGTTTATGGTTAATGTTCAATTTAGTTCAGGATATAAATTCTATTTATCATCACTCTCCTACCATCCTACCTATATATATCTGACTCTTTCAATCTTATAACTCTCTCTCTCTCTCTCTCTCTCTCTCTCTCTTCCCATCTCCTTTCTCTCTATCTCTCCCTCCCACACTTCCTCCTATCCCCCTACCTATCTCTCTACATTTACCTCATTTTATCACTCTCTTCAAATATATTTATATCTCTCTCTTTTTATTTGTTCAAAGTTAAGGTTGGTATTTATTTAAGATTATGGAGTTAGGTTTAGGTTTATAATGTTTAAGGTTACATTTTAAAAGGGTTGCGATTTGATTTGATTATATGACCTATTCATTTATTTAGATTAAAAGAGTGACACAAATTTGATAATTGCTAGGTTTAGTTTCTTATACTATTTCATTAGGTCTAGGGTTAGGGTTCAATTTTATTTGGTGTTCAAATACTCCCAGTGTTAGGGTAAAATTAAGTTTAGAGTTGGTGTTTAATTTGGTTTGATGCTCATTTAGTTTTATGGCTAGGGTTCAACTTTCTTTAGGGCTTTGATTACAATTAAATCTAATTTAGGTTTAATTTTTTTGGTTTTTTAATTGTTAGGGAACTAAGTTTAAAGTTATTGTGTGTTAGGAGTAGGGTTTAATTTTGATTGGGGTTTGGATTTATCTTTGTCTACTACTAGGTTTAAGATTTAATTTGGTCTAGTTTTAGTTTTAGGATAACTATTTTTTAAAGATTATAATTACTTAAGGTTCAAAGTTAAGGTTACTATTTGTGTAGGTTTAGGATTATATTTTATAAGGTTTAAATGATTAAGGTTAAATTTGGTTTTTTGATAGGGCCAGGGTAAGATTTAGAGGTTAAAATAAGGTTTAGTGCTTAATTATATTTAATTAAAGTTTTATCTTTGTTTATTGTTAATGTTACACTATTTTAGTTTATGATTAGGGTTCAATTTTGTTTAATGCTCAATTATCTATAGGGTTTGGGTTTTATTGTATTTGGTGCAAGGGCTAGAGTTCAATATGTTTTTATATTAGACTTGGGGCTCAATTTAATCTAGGATTGGAGTAATGGATTAAGTTGGTGTACAATTTAATTAGCTCTACGATTAAGCCTAAAATTTGGGTTTTTTTTTAGAGTTAGGGTAATAATTCAATTAAATTTAGGGTTAATGTTTGATTTATTTTAGTTTTGGGTTTAGGAATATGTATATAATGAGAGTAAGTGGTAGAATTGAAACTTGGTTTATGGTTAATGTTCAATTTGGTTTATGGAATAACTTCTATTTATCTTCTCTCTCCTACCCTCCTACCTATATCTCTCTAACTCTTTCGATCTTTTCTATCCCACCCTCCACCACATCTCTTCTCTCCTCCTCTAGCTATCTCTATCCCTCTACACCCTGCCCCCCCTCTACTCTTCTCTACCATATGCCTATCTTTATGTCTCTTTCTCTTCCTACTCTTCCATTACCATTCTCTCTATATCTCCCTCCCACACTTCCTCCCTATCCCCCTACCTATCTCTCTACATTTACCTCATCTTGTCATTCTCTTCAAATATATTTCTATCTCTCTCTTTCTCTTTGTTTGATGTTCAGGTTAATATTTAATTAAGATTATGGAGTGAGGTTTGGGTTTAATAATGTTTAAGGTTACATTTTAAAAGGTTTTGGATTTGGTTTGATTTTATGCCTTGTTCATTTGTTTGGATTAAAAGAATGACACAAATTTGATAATTGCTTGGTTTATTTCCTTATACTATTTCATTAGATCTAGGGTTAGGGTTTAATTTTCTTTAGTAATCAAATACTCTTAGTTTTAGGGCTGAATTTTCTTTATTGTTAAGGTTAGGGTAAAATCTAGTTTAGAGTTAGTGTTTAATTTGGTTTGATGTTCATTTATTTTTATGATTAGGGTTCAACTTGCTCTAGGGCTTTGGTTATAATTCAATCTAGTTTAGGTTTAAATTTTATTTTTTAGTTTATTGTTAGGGAGCTAAGTTTCAAGTTATTGTGTGTTACGGGTAGGGTTTAATTTGGATTGGGGTTTTAATTTAGATTTGTCTACTTTTTTACCAGGTTTAAGATTCAATTTGGCCTATTTTTAGTGTTATGATAACCATTTTTTTAAAAGATTATAATTACATAAGGTTCAAAGTTAAGGTTACTATTTATGTAGGTTTGGGATTAAATTTTATAATATTTAAATGATTAAGGTTAAATTTAGTTTTTTGATAGGGCTAGGGTTAGAGTTAGAGGTTAAAATAAGGTTTAGTACTTAATAAGATTTAATTAGGTTTTTTTTTATTGTTAGTGTTACACTAGTTTGGTTTATGATTAGGGTTCAATTTGGTTTAATGTTCAATTAGCTTTAGGGTTTGGTTTTTATTTTATTTAGTGCAAGGGCTAGGGTTCAATATGTTTTTACATTACACTTGGGGCTCAATTTTGTCTAGGACTAGGATAATGGTTTAAGTTGGTGTACTATTGAATTAGCTTTATGATGATGCCTAAAATTTGGGTTGTTTAGAGTTAGGGTAAAAAATCAATTAAATTTAGGGTTAATTTTTAATTTAGTTTAGTGTTGGGTTTAGTAATTTGTATACAATGAGAGTTAATGGTAGAATTCAAAGTTAGTTTATTGTTAATGTTCAATTTGGTTTATGGTTAATGTTCAATTTTGTTTAGGGAATAACTTCTATTTATATTCTCTCCTACCCTCTTAACTATATCGCTATGAAGCTTATGATCTTCTCTCTCCCTCCCTCCATTCCATATCTTCTCTCCCCTCCTAGCTATCTCTCTCCCTCTACACCACCCCCCTCATCTACTCTCCTCGACCCTCTACCTATCTTTATCTACCTTTATCTTCCTCCCTCCCCATCTCCCTTCTCTATAAATATCCCTCCCATATAAATTCATCCCTACCCCCCTACCCATCTCTCTACATTTACCTCATTTTATCATTCTCTTCAAATATATTTCTATCTCTCTCTTTCTCTTTGTTCAAAGTTAAGGTTGGTATTTATTTAATTTTATGGAGTGAGGTTTGGGTTTAATAATGTTTAAGGTTACATTTTAAAATTTTTGGGATTTGATTTGATTCTATTACCTTTTAATTTTTTTACATTAAAAGAATGATACAAATTTGATAATTTTTAGGTTTAGTTTCTTATACTATTTCATTAGGTCTAGGGTTGGGGTTCAATTTTCTTTAGTGTTCAAATACTCTCAGTGTTAGGGTTTAATTTTCTTTATTGTTAAGGTTAGGGGTAAAATTCAATTTAGAGTTAGTGTTTAATTTGGTTTTATGTTCATTTAGTTTTATGATTAGGGTTCAACTTGCTTTAGGGCTTTGATTACAATTCAGTCTGGTTTAGGTTTAATATTTTTTTATTGTTAGGGAGCTAAGTTTCAAGTTATTATGTGTTAGGGGTAGGTTTTAATTTTGATTAGGGTTTGGATTTAGTTTTGTCTACTACTATATTTAAGATTCAATTTGGTCTATTTTTAGTTTTAGGATAACTATTTTTGTTTAACGATTATAAATACACAAGGTTTAAAGTTAAGGTTGGTATTTATTTATCTATTACAAATGCTACAACATAGATTCAAATTTCTTCTACCAATCTCAATAAAAAATTTCACTTCATGATTTTATTCTCAATGCATTCACAATGAGCATCAAAAAATTAACACATTAGATGCCACATCAGATTGTTAGTCTGAATAGGCACTGAGACTAATGCAGGAGCATCTCGGGTCCTTGGAAATCTTGTATCACCAAAAAAAGTTAGAAGTGTTAAGTTTTCTCAGTAGCTTCTTTTGGCTCTTAGTGATGTTTTCTTTGTTTACCAGTGAGGCTCAGTTATCGCTTGGTTCCTTCATTGACAGAGTTGGCTCGGTTCCTTCATTTGCTGAGTTATTTCCTAGTGCTCGACAATCTTGCTCACTGAGTGATTTATTTTGATTTCCTGTTGAGGCCGACTTGTGCATTTAATTATGGTCACAAATTTAATGTTGGTTTCGATCATTGGGAAGCATATGGACCTACATATAATTTATCCTTTTTTTGATGAAGGATATGAAGGCCGACTTGTTTTGGTAGCCTCTTGTATAAATGTAGTTGTTGGTTGTAGTTTTAGGCATCTGTTTAGGATGTAGAAGATTAATGGTATCAATTAGAAGTTTAAAGGTATTTTTTGAATCATCGCATGTTGGAGGATTGTTGTAATTAAATTTGATGTATTTGGCCCTAACTGAGAAGGCATTACAACCCAACATATATGAATGAATTGATGAAATATAAGGATCTATTCTGCACTCTCTCTCTCACTTGTGTAATTACTTCCATGTGTGATCTCTGCAAGGTGGATTTGGATTAGGGTGTTCCTTTTGCCCCTCATCCAACCTAACCTTGCATCAGGTGGTATCAAAGTGAGGTTGACATCTGGATCTAGATTTGTGAATCTAGGTTTTAGGGTTCCTACTTGTTAAACCCTACTGATATTGGTTGTGGGGTAGCAGATTGTGATCTGGACTATAATTGCAAAGGGTTTAAAGATGGTTCATGGGAGGCAAGATGCAGATCTAGGATTGGAAGACATGTTGATATAAATTGATACTATGTTAGAAGTTGTTGAGACAACCCAACATAGAGGAAGACATCTTGAAGATGTTAGTGATGAAGAAATTGAAGAAGAACAAGGTGATGTAGAACCTACACCAGTGATGGATTAGGGTGAGGAAAGATTATTGAAGGCTTTGAAAAATCTGAATTCTACATCACATTTCAATCCTCCTAAGTACAGTGGAAAGCTAGATTCAGATGAGTTGGTGGATTGGATCACCAAGATGGAGAAGTATTTTGAGTATGAAAATGTTCTTGAGGAAAAGAAGGTGAAGATTGCAAGCACAAAGTTGAAGAGTCATGCATCCTATGGTGGGAACATCTACAATTGGATAGGAAAAGGAAAGGCAAAGATAAAATTAAGGTATGGAATAAGATGGTAAATAAGTTGAAAGGCAAGTTTTTACCTTGTGATTATCAGATTAACCTAGTTAGGCAAATGAAAAGTTTGAGGTAGAAAGATAGATTGGTAAAAGATTATACTAAGGAATTATATAGATTAGATATTAGATCTGGACATGTTGAAGATGAAGTGGAAAGAATTACTAGGTACCTGAGTAGGTTAAGAGTTTCCATCCAAGAAGAAATTAGTTTGGTTAAGTTGGAAAACATTGAGGAAGCTTATTAGTTTTTCTTGAAAGCTGAGGATAAATTTAACAAGAGACATGAGAAAAGACAAAGAGGAAGAGGTGGTAGATTCCCTAGAAGAAGAGGTAGATCCTATGGTGAAAACAATAGATCTGATCAGGACAAGACAAATCTAGATAAAGGTAAGACCGATTGGAAAGGTGAAAGTTTGGCTAGAGGAAGAGGCAATAACTACCGAGGTGGATTCTGAGGAACTTGTTACAACTATGGAGAAGAAGGGAATAGGTCATTTGAGTGTACACATGCAAGTAAGAAGGTCGGTAGCAGTAAAAATGCTTTGGTGCAAGAAGACTCACCAAATGAACTTGAGAAAGAAAAGAACTTAATGGTCAGGAGAGCACTTTGGAGTGAAAGTAATAAGGAAGATCCAGTAAGGAAAAGTTTGTTCAAGACTAGATGTAGAGTTTCTGATGAAGTATGGAAGGTAATCATTGATAGTGGAAGCTCAAAGAATTTTGCATCTAAGGAAATGGTTACAAAGTTGCAGTTGGAAAGATTGAAATACCCAAAGCCCTATCAGATTTCATGGATTAAGGATGAGCATACAGTCTTGGTAAGTAAACAATGTTATGTGAATTTGAAAATTGGAAAGTACTATGATAGGGTGTAATGTGATATCATGCCTATGGATTGTTGTCATATTTTATTGAGTAGACCTTGTCAATATGATACATGCTATATATGATGGAATATTGCATAAATATACTATTTGGGCTGATGGGAGAAGACAAATCTTGTTGCCTTTGATTGAAGAGCTTGTTAGTAGTGTTTTTACATCTATGAAAGTTTTCTTGATGGAAGGAAGTTTTTTTTTTAAGTATTTGAAGAAGAATAATGTATGTTTTGCTATGATTCCTAACAAACCGAGTGAGAAAACAATGGATAGCATACCTGAGGAGATTGATAATATACTCACCGAGTACAAGGAGATCATTTATGATAATGTACCTAATGGTTTTCCACTGAAGAGAAGCATTGATCATTGCATGGATCTAATAATGGAGCTAGTTTACCGAATAAGGCACCACATCAATTGACACCTACCGAGAATCAAGAATTGAATCAACAGATCTAAGAATTGTTGCAGAAAGGTTTGATTTGAGAAAGTTTGAGTCCTTGTGCAGTACTAGCTATATTGGAACCTAATAATAATGGAGAATGGAAAATGTGTACTGATTCCAAAGAAAACAACAAGATAACAGTGAAATATAGGTTTCCTATACCGAGAATGGATGGCATAATGGATAGCTTGGTGGGAGAAAAGTATTTTACCAAAACTGATTTGAAAAGTGGATATCACCAAATCAGAATTAGAGAAGGTGATGAGTGGAAGACTACTTTTAAGACAAGAGAAGGTTTTTATGAGTGTTTGGTTATGCCTTTTGGTTTAACTAATGCACCGAGTACTTTTATGAGATTGATGAATGAGGTTTTGAAGAAATTTTTGGGTAAATTTGTGATTGTATACCTAGATGATATTCTGATATTTAGTAAGACTAGAGAAGAGCATTTGTTTCATGTTGAACAAGTATTGTAGAGATTGAAAGAAGAAAAGTTGTTGATTAACCTAAAAAGGTGTTCTTTTATGAAAGAGGATATTGTGTATTTGGGATTTGTGATTTCAGCTGATGGTTTGAAAATGTATCCTAAAAAGATTGCAGCTATTTTGAATTGGCCTACACTTGAGAATGCTAGTGAGGTAAGATCATTTCATGGTTTGGAAAGTTTTTACCAAAAGTTCATTAGGAATTTTAGTTCAATTTGTAATGCTATGACTGAAACTATGAGAGGAGATAAAAGAGAACTTAAGTGGACACATGGAGCTGATAAAAGTTTTGAGACTCTGAAGCAGAAGGTTGTTGAATTACTTGTGTTAGCATTGCCTGATTTCAATAAGGTATTTCAAGTTGAATGTGATGCAAGTGGTAATGAAATAGGAGTTTTGTTGAGTCAAGAAGGTCAACCTATTTCTTTCTTTAGTGAGAAGTTGAATGATGGAAAAAGTAAATATTCTTTGTATGATCAAGAGTTCTATGCTATTGTTCAAGCCCTAAAGAAATGGAGACACTATTTGATACAGAGTGAATTTGTGTTGTATACTGATCATAAGGCTTTATAGTATTTGGGTAGTCAGAATAAGTTGAATTAGATACATATGAAATGGGTTGAATATTTGCAGAGTTATACATTTGTGATAAAACATAAGAGTGGAGTCACTAAACGAGTTGTTGATGCATTGAGTAGAAGATCTTTGATGATCGAGATGAGAATTGAAGTTCTTGGTTTTGATGATATGAAAGTATTGTATGAAACTGATCCTAATTTTTCTGAGCCATGGAGGAAGTGCAAAGCACCTATTCAAGATCAATCGAGTACTAAATGGGAAGACTATTTCATTGAAGAAGCTATGTTGTTTAAAGGTATTCAATTGTGTATACCAAGAGGATCAATGAGAGCTAATTTGATAAAGGAGAAACATAGTAGTGGTTTGGCTAGACATTTTGGCATTGATAAGACATTGAATTTACTTAAGGAGAAATAATTTTAGCTACAATTGTATAAGGATTTTCAAAAATTTGTGAAAAGTTGTGGAATTTGTCAAGTTGCAAAGGGGGTAAGTCTGAATACTGGATTGTATATACCGATTTATGTTCCTGAGAAACCTTGGATTGATATCAGCATGGAATTTTGTTCTTGGCTTACAAAAGACAATGAGAGGTAATGATTCTATATTTGTTGTGATGGATAGATTTTCTAAGATGGCACATTTTATACCCTATAGAAAGACATCAGATGCAGTGAATATAGCATATCTTTTCTTTAAGGAAATTGTTAGATTGCATGGATTACTGAGGAGTATCATCTCTGGCTGAGAAAATAAATTTGTTGGATACTTTTGGAAGACTCTTTGGAAAAAGTTGGGCACCGAGTTGAGGTATAGTTCTAAATTTCACCCATAGACTGATAGATAGACATAGGTTATGAATAGAAGTTTGGGTAATCTTTTGAGATGCTTAGTTGGAGATAAATTGAGTAATTAGGATTCTATGTTGGCACAAGAAGAGTTTGCAAACAATAATTTAGTGAATAGGAGTACTAGAAAAACACCTTTTGATATTGTTAATGGAATACAACTGAGAGGTATATCAGATTTGAAGGATATTATTGGTGAAGAAAAGAGAAGTGCTGAAGGAGTAAAGTTTGCTGAGTTTATGAAGATATTGCATGAAGATGTGAAACATAAGTTGGAGAATAGTAATCAGAAATAGAAAGATAGAGTAGATAGATCAAGAAGACATAAGACTTTTGCATTTGGGGATGAAGTAATGGTATACTTGAAGAAAGGCAGATTTCCTGTTGGAACATATGAGAAGCTGAAAATGAAGAAATTTGGTCCTTGCAAGATATTGAGGAAGTTTGATAGTGGAAATTATTATGAGATTGAGTTACCTGATGACATGGATATATCACCTATATTCAACATTGCATATTTGTATGAGTACCATGAATCAAATGAAGAACTGATAGTACCGAATGATTATCCTAAAAGGTAGATAGAATAAGTTGAGTAGATTTTGGAACATAGAGTTGGCAAAAGCACAAGAGGAAAACAATATATGTAATATCTAGTAAAGTGGAAGAACAGACCAATTGAAGACAGTTCATGGATTTCACAATCTGAGTTGGATTCAGCTCAGGTTGTACCTACTGCATGATTTGGAGAATCATTTCAAATAACCCCAGGTGTTTGATGCAGGAGCATCTTGGGTCCTTGGCAATCCTGTATCATGAAAAACAAGTTAGAAGTGTTAGGTTTTCTCATTAGCTTCTTTTGGATCTCGATGATGTTTTCTTTGTTTAACGATGGGGCTCAGTTATCACTCGGTTCCTTCATTGACTGAGTTGGATTGGTTCCTTCATTTTCCAAGTTATTTCCTGGTGTTTGATAGTCTTGCTCATAGAGTGATTTATTTTGATTTCTTGTTGAGGCCGACATGTGTATTTAATTTTGGTTGTGAAGTTAATGTTGGTATCAATAACTGGGAAGCGTATGGACCTAGATTTGGTCATTGTTTATGTTGATGATGGATCTGAAGGCTGACTTGTTTTGGTAGCCTCTTGTATAAATGTAGTTGTTGGTTATAGTTTTAGGCATCAGTTTAGGAAGTAGAAGATTAATGGTATCAGTTAGAAGTTTGAAGGTAGTTTCTAGATCCTCGTATGTTGGAGGATTTTTGTAATTGAATTTGATGCATCTGGCCCTAACTAGGAAGGCCTTACAACCTGACATGTATGAATCAATTGATGAAATATAAGGATCTATTCTACATACTCTCTCTCTCACTTGTTGTGTAATTTCTTTCATGTGTGATCTCTGCAAGGAGGATTTGGATTAGGGTGTGCCTTTGGTCCCTCATCTAGTCTGCCCTTGAGTCAGAGATGGGGATGAATCAGTGCAAAAATAAACTTGATAAATAAACTTGAAAACTTGGAAAGAAACCAACATAAACAACTAAAAACAATGTAGAACACAATCACATCCAATATCCATAAAGATTGACAAAAGACACCAAGATTTTCCTCATGGAAATGCTTGTTATAGGGATAAAACCATGTCTGCAGATAAAACACACAATATTTCACTAAGCTCAATAAAATATTGGCATGTTAGGACCAATTTTTCACAAGTAGTGGTTGTCGTTGCACCAAACGATCGACTTGTTAATGCCCGATACAACCACTAGACTTATAGAAGACACAAGAGGTAGTTAAGCCATGTCACAAATCTAGAGGGGAGCACTGACCATTTTTCCAACAATCGCCCCCTCAATGCTACCCAAGGGGATTCAAACCTATGACCAAGCTCTGATACCACTTGTTACAAGTAGTGGTTGTTGTTGCACCAAAAGATTGACTTATTAATTTGGGATACAACCACTAGACTTATAAAAGACACATGAGGTGGTTAAGGCATGCCACAAATCTTGAGGGGAGTACTGACCATTTTTCCAACACAATTAAAATCATCTTGTTAAAGGTGTGCCCAGTTTCTTGTATCTTAGCCCTATTAAGAGCTAGAAAGTCCTGTTAAAGACTACTCTATTAAGAGATTCATAACACAAGCTAATATACCACCTTGTTAAAGGATTTTACCTTTAGATCCTATTAAAAATCATCCCCACACTATTAAGCATGACCTTTTTAAGGGATTTTACATGCAAATCTATTAGGGCTTGCCTTGAGATAAACCCAAGTAGAAATGATCTAATGACATAGAAGTTATTATTTTATTGAACATATCCAATTAATATCAATCACTAATATTCTTTCATACACTTATATTTTCAATCACACCTCCTGAAACACAATCTATTAGTGTACCCTATTACTTGTTTCTTCCTTTTTGATATATTTACTATCTTCTCATTAAGAGGCTAAACAACCCCAAACACTTGAGATTCAAATATCCCTCTCAAGAATAGTCAACTTTTGACATGCCCAAATCATATTCCACAATAAAATCAACTTTTCAACCATGAGATTCCATCGCACCTTTGATTCATCTCATAATATGCATTCTCCTCACCTTTTCCTAGGTACTTGCACAACTTTGAGAAATACCTTCATTATCAATCACAAAAACATGGCTTAAATTTTCACATCAGAATCTACCATGTCATCACAATACTTGGATAATATATTATCATTTTACCAATACAAGATCAACTGATCTGACCATCTTTTTGATCGAACACTTGCTTCTCTATTTCTTATTGATCTTCACTTGTCTCAGTCACATGAACTTGTAGTATCTCATCCGATACATAAAATTAGATGATGCAATCATATAAATAGTATCTTTATAAATTATTCCATCATGCTCTAATATCAGACACCTAAATTCAATCTTTAGCTCCAGATATAATTCTCTATTCCTTGTACTTATGTACTAACACGGTGTATGCATCTTCAATCCTTTATAACTTTATGTAGACATCAAATTAACTCATGTGATCATATGATTAGGTAGAATAACTTGTGTAGATCCTATATTTACCATCGTACATTATGAATCAATCTCAAGCTCCTGATCCAATTAATTGTATCTCTCAAGTTACTCTGAAACATGATAGACTTACCACTTAACCACTTAAAACTGACCTTGTTGCAATACTATAACCTTGTTTCTAGAAATGACAACATCATATACCATTACCAATATCCTCATCATCATCATCAAAAGCCAACAATCTCCCCCTTTGGCATTGATGGAAACACTGAGACAAAATTTAAAAATTACATTGCATGAATATATAATGCATGATAGCATAAAAATGCATAACTTCTAACCCCCCCTAGAATACTGCACCATTAACCATTACATTCATGATCTTAGACAAATAATTTTTTTTTCTCTATACATACTCCCTCTTTGACAACAATGACAAAGGAATTACAAAAGGTATGAATGTATTGATTTAAAAAGTAGTATGACCTTATTACAATTGATTAAAAGTAGAATTGGAATTCTTCTTCACATTGTCAATTTTATCAATTGTAGGCTTTACCAATATATCCAACTATTATATCGGGCTAGCCCTTTGTTCATATTTCACATCTGACATCAAATCAAAGAATATATCCTAATCTTGCAAAATTATTTGGCTTTCTTGTCACATCTTGTTCCTTTTGGCCTTCATCTGGACTCATAGTACTTACATTCATTTTCCTCTTTATTAGAATATCATCAATCTCCTATCCTTCTTCTATTTGAATAAACTTTTCTTGCTCATAATTCTTCTTCTCATCATCACCAATATGAATAGACTGACTAAAGTAAAGCTCTACCGGTGTTGACTTTTGAGTGTAAGAACTTTCTACCTTACACTTCTTGCCTTTATGTTTGGGCTCTTTCTCTTCTACTTGTGATTCATTCTTCACATTTCCTCCTTCATCAGTAGTATGTAGTTGTCTTATGGCTTCCTTCTCTTTCCTCTTATTAGAAATAGAATGTTTCTTGGCATATGATTTCACTTTTCTCTTTTCCTTCTCCTCTTTCTCCTTTGCCTCATGCATACGTATCATTTAGGTATATGCTCCAAATATGGGTTTCTTTGGGTCCTTCAACATAGATAAAAAATGATCAATGTGAAGAATAAAAACATCATCCTCAAATTCATATCCCATTGGCATTACTTTTGAGGTTCTAGGTTCAACTGCCTCAATCATGCAGGTTTCGGTGTTCACCATATAACATATTGCACCCTTATACTTTTTCACAATAGAAATTGCGAATATCTTTCTAGAATGCATTTTCTTTTGAAATTCCTTCAAAAATCCCCAAAAATTAATTATAAATTTGTTTCCCAATTCTCTTATGCTCCTATTAATCTGGATGTAAGTAGGTTAATCCTTAGACCAAGTAATATCATTAGTTCCTAGAAATATGTTTTGAACATAGAAGAATAAGCACATGATCAATTGTCTATATCTGAGTGTATGCCTTTTATTCCTTTTAATATTCTCTAGGTTTTCCATCAGTTTCTCTTATTACCTTAGCTAGATCATAATCTTTATTTTCTTTTATCACCATATATGTTGTATGAATATAACTAACCGATATGCAATTAACCTTGCTGGAATAAAAAATCTTGTGCCCTATGACCATTGAAGAAAGTCTAACCTCATCATCCTAAATTTAATTCACTTTCATGCCATGTCCATCCCATTTTTATTTTGTCAATATCATTACTTCCTCCTTATGAGTGTTGCAAAAAATAGGCACTGTATCAGTTGCATTGAGACCAGTTACATCATGAATAATCTCCTTGGTAATCTCATGACATTGATTCAACCATATATACCAACCATGATATATACTTATAACATACCTTATCTGATCCTCTTTGAATTCACACAAAAAATCAACAACATGATGTAAACCTTTATCAATAATTCCTTTATGGTCATCTTTTAAAGTCATGGTACTCACACTGCACAATTTATTAAATTGATCATAGATTGAAAATGTTCCTATATTTTCTAATTTTAAATGAATATATTCTCTTACATCTTCAGTATGAATAACTCTATGGAGCATGCTAGATAGAGCCCCCGCATGATCATTTTCCATTGATTTCCATGAGTGTTTCTTCAATTTTTTCCTATGTTCCTTAGAGGTTTTAACTAATCTAGGTATATCCATCTTGAGTTCTTAATCTTAGTAGTAAATAAATGATAAATACCTTTCAAATTTCTTTTCTAGTGCTCCACTGGAGAATCAACTTTTGGTTTAGAAAATATTGTGATTGATCTTCTCTTTCTGATTGATGTAAGAAATCATACCTTTCATCCTTGATCACTATAGACTGCATAGAATGTAATTCCCTCTCTACAAAAGGTTTCTTAGTGCACAAGATAATAATGAATGTGAATAATTTTTCTTTTTACTACCTTGACATGAACATTAAATTCATAACTGATAGAATTTCTTCTTTTCACCAATTGAGATAAAGTGTATAACTGATACATTAGGTAATTCAACCAATTCACTAAGACTTTAATGAATATATTTACTTTCCTTCATGCATCTGATTATGAAAATAGATCTTACCACTCATCCATAGGGGGTCCTTATGATGGATTTTACATTTTTTATCCCCTTAAGTTAAATATTAGCTTAGTTAGATGATGAAGCACCCACACTAGGAGATAATGTGGTACCATTAGGTTCCTTTCTCTCTTCCTTGATATCTTCGTTCTTCCAAATCTTATGCATCTCTTGTCTGAGTTCTTATACATCTAAAATCTTCTTTCCTTTTTCTCTTTCTAACTGGTTTACTAATTGGTCCTTTGATTTTTAGTTTCTGCTAAAGTGTCTAATCTTATGATAGTGGAAGCATGCCATACCAATAATTTTCCAAGGTCCTATAATACTTCTTGTACTCCTAAATTTGCAAGTATTAGCCAAATGTCCTTAGTTGCCACAAATAACATGTGTAATATCAGACCATCTTTTTGTTTGATAAGGTCTTGACCGGTTCAATGGTGACCTAAGATTATTAATCTTTGATCTGAACTCATCATCCTTGTAACCATACTTATTGCAATGATAACAATATCTCTCAAAACTTGTAGATCTACAGTCCTTTGCAAAATTTCCAAATCTATTTTAGTTGTATCAATACCAATTGATTGCACTTGTCCTACTTACTGACCTACTCCTACATACATTTACAATGTGACCAACCTTATGAGAGTTAAAGAATTTATTTTTGTTTGATTTCTTACCATAATTCCTTTGTGTTACCTTTGGTGTAATTTATTCTTTCTTATCCTCCTTAGCTAATTCACTAATCTCAAATTTTCTAGAAAATTTGAGACCTTTAGTATCCTTGTTCATCGTTAGACTCTTAAGTTTTTCATCCAACTTTGAAAAAATTTCATTATACTTCTTCAATAGGTCATTAGCTTCCCTAGCAATTTTTAATTCACTCTTCGATTGTTCTTTTTCTTTCTTCATTTGTTCAATATCTTGTGATATTTTGAATAGTACTTCCTCCTTTTCATTTAGAATTATGTCCTTTTCCTTTAGAGAATCCTCTATTGCCTTTTATTTTTTAACCACTTCCTTTTCATTCTTAGCAGATCTCTTAGCTTCTAGATCTTTACTCATTCTGATGACTAGGGCATCCATTTCTCTTTTAGATTCTCCTTGTCCTTGGTTAGCTATTCATTTTATTTCGTTAGGTCTGCAATTGCTTCCTCGAATTATTTTGATCCACTTTTCTCCAATAGATGATCTATATATTCTTGACTTGCATTAGGTTTCTCACAAATCTCTCACCTCTTTGCAATGGATATCTTCAACTACTTTTTTAGTTCATTGATCACTCCTTCTACCTCCTCAAGTTTATTCTTGTATTTGTAACCTTTCATTCCTCTCTTAATGATCTCACCTGCGTTGTTAGGATCCTTAAATGAAACTTGTCTCTGATACAAATTATTAGTCTGAATAGGCACTGAGAGAGTGGGGGTGAATTAGTGCAACAATAAATCTGATAACTAAACTTACAAGCTTGCAAAGAAACAAACATGCAAAACTAAAAACAATGTATAACACAATCACATCCAACATCCATAAATATTGATACAAGACACCAAGATTTTTCTCATGGAAACCCTTGTTAGAGGGATAAAATCATGTGTGCGGATGATGCCCACAATATTTCACTGAGCTCAATAAAATAGCCTATTAGGACCGAATTAAAATCACCTTGTTAAAGGCATACCCGGTCAAGAGTATCTTAGCCCTATTAAGAGCTAGAAAGTCTTGTTAAAGACTACTATGTTAAGAGATTCATAACATAAGCTAATGTATTACCTAGTTAAAGAATTAATTATCCTTAAGATCCTATTAAAAATCCTATCCACACTGTTAACATGACCTTGTTAAGGGATTTTACATACAAACTTGTTAGGAATTGCCTTGAGATAAACCCAAGTAGAAGTGATCTGATGAAATAAAACTTCTTTCTTTCTTGAATAGATCTAGTTAATATCAATCACTAATATGCTTTCATACACACTTAGCTTCTAAATCACACCTCCTAAAACACAATATGTCATTGTAACCCATTACTTTTTCCTTCCTTTTTGATATATTTATGTTCTTCTCATTAAAGTGGCTAAATAGCCTTAAACAATTGAGACTCAAATATCCTGCTCAAGCACAGTCAACTTTCAATGTGCCCAAATTAGATTCCACAATAAAATTAACTTTTCAACCATAAGATTCCATCGCACCTTCAATTCATTTAATAATATGCATCTTCATCTCCTTTTCCTAGGTACTTGCACAACTTTGAGAAATCCCTTCATTATCGATCACAAAAACACAATTTACCTTTCCACATCAGCATCTTCCACATCATCACAATACTTGGACAATATGTTAGCCTTTTACCGATACAAGATCAACTGCTCTGACCATCTTTTCGATCAAAAACTTGCTATTCTTTTCCTTACTATTATTCACTTGTCTTAGTCACATGAACTTAGAGTATCTCACCTGATACATGGAATTTGATGATGTGATCACATAAATAGTTTCCACAAAAATCATTTTATCATACTCTAAGATCTCACATGAAAACTCAAACTTCGACTCTATATATAATTTTGTGTTCCTTGTACTTTTGTACTAACATGGTGTATGCATCTTCAATCATTTATAACTTTATGTAGACATCAAATTAAATGATGTGATCATTTGATTAGGTAGAATAACCTATGTAGATCCTATAGTTACCATCGCACATGTTGAATTGATCTCCAACTCCTGATCCAATAAACTATATCTCTCAAGCTAATAGGAAACATAATAGACTTACCACTTAACCACTTCCTCAATCAATCCTTAATACCATCAGTAAAACTGATCTGCATCCATCCAACTAACCTTGTTTCAATACCACAACCTTGTTGCTAGCAATGAAAACACCATACTATTACCAATCTCCCTATTATCTTTATCAAAATCCAACATAGACGTGGCAGCACATTGAAACATTTGAAAGGCCCTGTCATGCCACCAATTGAACAAAAACAAAAAAATAGGCCCACTATAGTGTCCATTCATCTTAGAGGACTTTCATTTGACTTTCCATCCATGTTTTTGCTCAATGATGCACTAAAGGAGAAATTAATCTCCATCGTGCCATCACGTGCCATATCACAACAAAATTATGTGTAGAGATAAATCAATCAGTAATGCACTGATACCAAAGGAATCTCTCTACGTGCCATCCAATGGATGCACCTTTCATTTGGCATGCCACCCACATCACCAGTCATCCCTTGTTGCCACCTCACAACTTATTATGTGGGACCTAGTTTTTTCCTATGAGGAAGTGAGGATGTTAGGCGTGGCACTCTAATGACTCATGAATGCACTTGATGGGCTTTCTTCACTGTGTAACTTTAGGGTTAAAAAATTAGTATGGGTGCATGTAGCGGTTGACTAAGGTATTGAAACATTTTAAAGACCTTTTGCCTCTCGTCCTCGTAGGCCTAAATTGTAGTTAAGGAAAATGGTTGCGAGCTTGCAATAATGAATTGATAATATAGGTTGTGTAGTACCTCGCCCCTAGTCTAATTTTATAAATGTTATGATTACTTTAGAATGATAGACTATATGTTAGGAAATCATTAAAACTTATGATTTTACTGACCCCATACTTGCATGTGTATGGTTGATGTGTTTGTTTTATATTTTTGTTTGACATGTCTGATGTGGTTGAGGGACGGAGTTGTAGTTATTTGCTTGCGAGATCCACACGATCGGTTGATCCCCACCATTGTCTGTTATATCTCTATATATATGCGCATGCTTTTCTCTTATGTAGGGTTGTAGGTACCGGGCATCAACTTCCCTGAATTGTTAGGATGAGTGTGCCCTATCGCTAATCTCAATTGTAAAAGAGGGGAGATAATATTTAGTTCCAATCCTAACCTAAACCAATTATTGTCCTAAAATAGGGGACAAGATTTTGTGTTTCCACCCTTCTAAACTCGTCCAATTGGCAAGAGTTTATACCTATGTCCTGAGTATGAATGTGGGTCCTTAAGTCTTTTTGATTCTTTGATTTGTGGCGTTTGGTGTGATTTCTATTTTTAGATCATTCTATTTTTAGCTATGGAATATTATTTAAATGGTAATTAAATAAATGTATTTATTTAGTTTAATTATTATTTTTATTTTTTAGTTGATGCATAAATTAATTAGAAATTAATTATATGTTAATTTTGAGTGTGGTTGAAATATTAAATTAATGTGAATTAATTAAATAACTTCACCTTAGAAATATTTAATCATGAAATTAACCTTTGTTCAATTAAAATATATTTATTTAAATTAAGGGTTATTTTGGTGTGTAGTATTTATGTTAACTAAATGTTCTAATTATTAATTAGTTAAATGCATTATGTTGCACATTCATAATTGAATGAAATTGAATTAATAATTTAAGTTAAAGTTTGGTTAAGAGCTTTTCAACTAAAGTCAAAGTGAAGAGGAGACTTTAGTTCAACTGAGACTGAATTGTGAACTAAAGTTCATCTTCATGCAAAGCCCTCTTGGAGTTGAGTTTGAACTTACGCATGTGAAAGGAGATTTCTTTAAGTATTGGGGGTTTTAGCCATTATTTTGACATACAGGTTTTGGAGAGATTTTTGGCAAGGATTGGATTTTGAGGACACAGGTGGAGGATATTTTAGCAAGTAGAATAAATGATTTTTGTGGAGAATTCGATTTTGGAAAACTTGGAGGTTTTGGGTTTTCATCTTCAAATCTGGTCTTCGTTCGAATATTTGCTTCAGTTTTGAGGTAGGGTTTGATTTTCCTTATGAGTATGTTATTTTGTGAATTTCAGAAAGATTGTCTTCTTCGTGCCTGGTTGTGTGCATGTCTAGATCTTTGCCTATGTATTTCTCTCTTTCTTTCTATTCTGGAGTTGGAATTTATGGGAATTCTTGCTGCATGCATTCAATTATGTTGAATTTTAGAATAAATTTCATTAGAGTTTGAAGTTGTGTAAATTTGGCTAAATTGTGGTAATTGGGTTTTCTTTGTTAATTGACTATTATCCTAGTTTTTCATTAAAGGAATCAATTGAGAATATATATATGTGATTTTTTTAAAAAGGATTTTTGTTATTTAAATTTATTGATATTATTATTTATTAATTTTTGGATTTTTAAAAAAAAAATTTAATTTTTTTATTATTATTATTTATTAATTTTCGGATTTAAAAATTAATTAAATTTTTTTTTTTTTTTTTAAAAATGTATTTATTAAATTTGGGATTTATAATCGTTAAAAAAAAAATTAATAAATAAATATTAATTAATTAATTTTTTACATGCGGGTTTTGATATTAATGTTTCTATTTATTTTTAGAAAATTAATAACATTATTTTATTATTAAATGCATGGTGTTTTGATATACATGGAGATTTTAGTTAAATACTTATTTAAAAAGTATACATGCATGAGATTTTATTTAAAATAGATAGTTATGTGTGAGACAATTATATGAATGTTTTTGTAGTCAAATGGACTTTAGTCAACAAGATGATTGTTTTAGTCAACTGGAATTTATAATTATATATATTTATTTTCATGGTTATAAATACATGCAATATAGTTGAACTAGTTATGTTTTATAATTAACTAGATTTCTTTAAGGGAATCATGTTTTCTTGTAAGTGTTTGAAGTTTTTGATTTGAAAGATTTTTGTTGGACGTATTTTATTTATGAATTATTTCTACATCTAATTATCTTGCATGGAGTAATTAGATGTTAATGATTTTTGCATGAGTATTGGCTATAAAATAGAGGACTAGTTTTGTATAAAAGAAATTAATTTTGTGTTAAGTTTTAATGTGAGTGTTTAGCCATGCAAGTGAGTGTTATGTGAATTTGATTGTTTGGATTAGTTAAGTGTTTCTTCGTGATGACATCTTTTTAATTTGAGTCAAATATGGATGTAATTGGTCTATTTTAATTAAATCATGTTTAGTCTTTTATTACCCTTTGTGGTGGTTTTGAGGGGGTTTATTATCATCTAGTGGGAATGTAATTCCAAAGGCAGGATTTGGTGTTTTATCTAGCATTTGTTTGCCTTGCATACTCTGTTGGGTTGATTGAGTTGTTCTAACCCTATGTGGGATTATTTTATGGTGATTTCTGGTCTTGCATGTTAGAGCTAGTTATTGAGATTTATGAGTTGTGTTAACTCAGAGTTATATTTGATCTTGTGAAACCCTAGGGTAGGTTATCTGAGTGTATAGCAAGAAGTGGCTTGTAATTGGTGTCGGAGCTCGGAAGTGGCTGCCAGGATATCCTATTACAAGTAGCTTAATAAGTGATAATTAATGGCACTGAGAGTTTAAAATGAACCTAATAAGATATTATGTGTCTTGCCCATGCCTAAGTTCCTGATTGAGTTTGACTAGGATGGGAGTTGAGATGATGCTTGCCACCTTTATGGACTGGAGATGGCATAGGTAGTACCTTGTCTACACGAAAGGTTACTATAACCACATAGAGTCACTAAGGCATCAGGGTCTGAAGGGACTACTAGGATAACCTTAGAGTTGACTTGTGTGATGACACTTCTTGAATGCATCTTAGGTTTCCTACATGTTTTGGTTGCCTCTGGTAGTGTATGTTATACCTTGTTGTACTTTTGGTATTCTTGAGATAGAAGCTTTCAGGACCTCTTCCTTGGTTGTTGTTGTTTGTTATCCGAGTGGGTTCTGATGTTATCTCCTTAGCATGGTGGGAGTGGACCATTTAGGTTCATGAGGTCTAGTGGTAGTGGTTCTTTTACCATTTGAGATTCTGACGTTCGTGCACCGAGGCTAGATGATCCATGTTGCAGTTGTTCTTTCTTGTTCTTCTTTCTTCTTGTGTCATTGTATCAGGTATTCGAAGATATCATGTCGTATTTCTTTTTAGTTATTGTATTCACATACCCTGCGACATGTGTAGTGGATGCTTATTATTATGGTTACCTTATGGTACTAGTTGTATCTATGTTATCATTTATGTGATGTTGTATTTTTCTTTCATTTGTTTATATGAGTTTGTAATTATGTCTAATCTAAATTAATTAATTAATATTCACGTAATCTTCGTCATGGAATCCTGGAGATTTGTAACCTATGTGAGTTGTTCATTTCATTGTATTGCTCCCGCATTGTAAGACTTTGATGTTGTTGAATGTTAGCACTTTTAAAAAAATAAATATTCTGCAATCTTAGTTGCATATTTAGGTTTAGTTCTCCTGGGTTCCCTGGCGAGGCATTATAGGTTGGGTAAGTCACAACCTCATGACACTTTATGTGGTTTACTTAATTATCTTGTGGTTTGTGAGGAGTTCACATGTGTCCAAGAAACTCTTGAACTAAATCTTGAATGGACCCATAGTTGGTTGTTGCAAGCGTAGTTGTATGGGTTATGACAAGTGGATGATTTCAATATGGAGTTGATGTGTATTGGTTGAAGTTTTGGAGATCGAAAACTAAGATTTAAATATTAAAAGGACTATCACATGGCTAGTCTGGTTGATAGCTCAACCATGAGACACTAAATTTGAAATGATGGTCGAGTTAATTTTAAAATTGCAATGAAAAATTTGAGAGTTGTTTAGTTGAGAGTTCAAGGTACACAAATAGAATTACAAAGAAAGAGTCTAATACAATTGGGGGTCATTTTTATGAACTTTTAAGTTCTTTTTCTCTTTGTTTGAGAAATATTTTAAGTGGGGGTTTTTTTTGTTCCTGTTAAATGTCAAATTGGATTTAGGAGAAATTAGTCAACATAATGTATCTACGTTTACTTATGGGTATGGTTCTACTAAAAAGGGGTAAAGTAGGGATTATTGGAAATATTTTATTGACTTGTTACCTGGGACTACCAACATGCTATCTGTAAATGAACATGAATGGAGGGATAATTTTTTTATGTGTAGGAATCCAAAAACTGAAGCCTCTGGATAGGCTTTATTTATTTTTTTTTTCAATAATATAATTAAGGCCCCTCCCCTGTCAAATCTCTCATATTTGAGTTTGGCCAAGTTAATAGTATCAGATGTATTAATTGATGTATATTTCCTTAGGATTTTAGCATGTAGATATTTCCCATTAACCAAGGTTATTAGGAGGGAAGACCAGAGAACCCTATCGAGAATTGATAAATCAAGAATAAGTGAGGCTTTTGGGATCAATGGTGCTAATTGTACCCAAATTGACTTATAGAGAGAAAAGATGAGTTATGAATCCCACAAGTGTGTCCTTAGAAAAAATAGGGTGCCTAGGTTCATGCCTAGGGTTGAGAGAAAGATTATCCCAATTCCATATAATGTAATGAAGCCTTTTCCCCTTAAAGATTGTTAACATTATTTGTGTACACAGTTCAAGGGTATTGCAAGGTTTTGGGACTTTATGAGGAGTATATTATCCCAATTGATATAATGTGTAGGGATATGGAAATCTATAATCTAGAGGTTAATACAGACTATGACTTTGTAGCATACTTGGTGAATTCCTTACATGAAGGCTTGGTTTCTATCCAACAGAACCTTGTAGTGATTGATTTCAAACATTACTCTTTATTGCGTCATTTTATTTTATATTTCGATATTGATAATATAGATAAAAAAATTTACTTAAAGAAGGTTTCCCCATCTAGAGAGAGGATTCTTGTGCAGTGTTAGAAAAGAGTATGGGATATGAGCCAATCGGCCCCCAATTTTGTATATTTTCAAAATTGGATTGTTGCCCCCATCATGAACCTTTTGGGGAGGGACAAAAGTAGGATAATTCTTTGGGTGATAAAATCATTAAGGCTAACTCAAGAGGTTTTTGATAGGCCCTTTGATCACAAATGGGGTGATTTTTATTTTTTTATGACTTCACTGTATTTAGAATTCATGGTTTCCCACAACCTCCTCATATAATGTCATGTTTTGTACCTAATAGAGTTGTTATTATTGAGTTTTTTTGGAAATTATTGTTATTTGAGAGGAACTAATTGCATAGTAAGAGAAGGGGTACTCTTGTGGCCATATTGATAATAGTTTTAACTTCTCCATTGGTAAGAAGGTAGTTGAAGAGCTCAACACCTTCTTGAAGCTAGTCAAGTTGGAGACTACTCCTCATAGGTTCTCCAATGCATAGGGTTTTATCAGGGGGAATTTTTTAGATGATACCTTGAAAAAATATTCCCCCTCATGATCCTTTGGATGATGAAGATGTGGTAAGAAATTTTTTCTTCAAGAAGGATGTTTTGGAAATTAGGAGAAAATAGAGGAAATTAATGATGTGTGAAACAAGGATGGCTTAGGTAAATAATAATCTCCCTTGATTTTACTCTCATTTACCTCCTTTTCAAACAATTGAGGAGATGATGAAAAATAATGATGCTTTGATTACTCAAATTCCAGCTCTTCCATGCCTTAGCAACAACAAAGAGGAATTTTAGTTTCAAGTTTGAAAGATGATTCTGAATCTTCTTCTTTTGTTGAGGAAACCCCTCATAAAAGAGAAAGGACTAGGCCTCAAATTGAGGATTATGCTTGTAATGATTTTTCTAACAACTATGATCATGAATTTTATCAAAGAACAAGGAGGATCGGGAAAAATCTTAGTGAAGGGCTTGGTGATGATTTGGGAATTTTATAAGGATCAACCATTGGGAAAATTGATAGATGATAGGGAGATTGCTTCTAACCAATTCTTAGAGGATGAGAATTTCATACATACTGTAGAGTTCAAAATTTTCTCAATGAATATGAAAGGAAGAGAGGTGAAGAGGTTGATGGATCAGGAGGGAGAAGCTTCTAACTTAGATCAATAGAAGGTTTCACTTGCCACTTTAGAATGACATGATATTTATTCATTTCAATTGATAGTTTAGAGACCATGAAACTTGTTATGGAAAGTGGTATGTTATTTCTTTCAAGATGGGATTTTCATTCCACTTTTATTATGAATCAAATTAAAAATCAAACTGACCATCTTTTCTCCTCTAAGCATGAGTATAGTTCTTTTTGAGAGGGTCAGATTTTGACCCCAAATAAAAAATCCTTTCTATTTGGGAAATGGCCCCTACTACACATAAGCCCCATATAATTAATATCAGTGAAGAAAGGTGAGGTGATACCATCATTAAGACTATTCTAAATACTAGTCAAGTGGAGATTGCACATATTCTTAACCATGTATCAATGTTGAATATGGAAATTACATAGGACATAGATAAGATTCATAAGGAGGTTTATATTAACTTGCTAACCATGTCTAAGAAGTGTGAGGAGGTCCTAATTGAGAATGCAGAATTGAAAGAAACATTAGAGATGTATGTTTCAAGGTTTCATATCCTCTCACCTACAGAGCCTATAGATGAACAACTAGTTGTAGGTGAGGAATTTGTGTCTAAAGATGTACAAAATAAGTTGGAGGATTATGCTAGAAGGATTGAGTCTCTAGAAGAGGAAGTGCCAAAAAAGAGTGCTAGTATTCTCATGCAGGTTCTTCAACATAGGGTTGAAAAACTCAAGTCTAGCAGTGCTTCAAAATGAACCTTTTAAAAAATAATTATCTACTTTTTTTGTTTTGGTCTTTTTCCTTTTATTTTTCTCTTTTTTTGGTAAGAGGGTTTAGGGTTTTAGGGTTTTTTCCATTTGTTAGCCCTTTTGTGTAAAACCCTAAGTGTGTTCTAATTATTCATTAATTTTTAGCTTAAGATGGTTGAGGGTTATTTTGTCATTAAAATGGGGCCCTATTATTTAATTAGGTTATAATATTTTGCAGGTTGGCCTTTTTCACTTTTCCTAAGTCTTATCCCTTAATTTTAATGTCCACGTGGTCATTGTCTTAATGAACAACTTGTGAGTATCATTGTCATCCTTGGTAGGTCTCCTTTTATTTACTAGCAATGTGTTTTATGTAAAGTTTTCATAGGTCCTCACAATTCAATGAAGCCACAAAATCATGAGAGGCTTCCACCTAAAAACTATCCATTAGCCAAAGGAACATTGAGAAGGATTAAACTATGTTATACCAACTAATTTTGTTAAAGTTCAAGCTACTTAAAGTGCATCTTTTTGTACATGGAGAAAATGGATGGAGATATTTTTTAAGTGGATCGAAAAGGCACTCAAATTTTAATGGTCAAGGTATAAGGATTTTTGTAGTAGGGGAGTAAATTGAGACCAGATCTAATGGCTCTTGTGATCCTGTGATTGAGAGATGCAAGAACTTTAAGCATTGTGGCATCATGAGATAATGCCATGTGTCCATGCCAAACCAAAGAAGGTCAATGACGGGGCCAAGGGATGTGGTGGACATGCTAGCTAGTTATTATAATGGGTTTGGTTGCCAAGTGGAAATTTAATGTCAAGTTGACTAATGCAGTCCGTTCAATGAACCAACATGGAGGAACATCAATGGCCAAAATTCAAATTATCTTCAATCAAGAATTGTGCTATCTTTGGCTTGAGTGAACATCAAAGGAGGATGGGATGTTATAGCTCATTTTAGAATGAATAAAGGAGGATTTTATTGGCTTCTTTGATTAACAAATCATTCAGAGGAGAATATAAATTATTTCCAGAGCTAAAGGAGATCAAAATGAGTGTTGTAGTGTAGAATTAGGGTTTTCTTGTGCGATAAAGTTATAAGTTCACTTCTTATCCTTTCTCAATTGTTTTAAAAGTTGTAAATTGATGAATTATTCTTAGATTGTGGGGAAGAGATTGATTTTCATTCTGAGATTAGGGTAGTGATAAAATAGAGTAAAAGTCACCATAATTAACGTTTTAATTGCAAGTTTTTGTTGAGTCATAGTTTTTCCTCATTTGAAATTTGAAATTTGAAATTTGAAATTGAAGACCCTAGTTTGTTAAGATGGAACTCCAAAGACCTCTTTCTAGAAAAACTATCATAAGAGGAATTTTTATGATGATTTCTTGGATCAATCAAAGTCCTCAACAAATGATTGATATCAAGGACATAAATTCATAGTAGGAAAATCCCTAAGTGAGGGTTTAATTTATAAGGCCACCCATATTGCAAATGCTAATATGTCGATGACAAGGTTGGATATGTTCAAATTATGGAATGGATTGAGGAATATTTGTAATCCTTTCTCTAATTCCTAGTAGTATTATTTGGGAATGCTAGTAGTATCAAATGTCTTCACGGATGTTGATTTTCTCAAGGCAATAACAGTTAGATATGACCTATTTTTGAGGGTTGTGAGGGGTAATAATGGATAAGTATTACTATCAATTAGAAGGGAATAAATTTAAGAGGTTTTTGGTCTATATGAGTCTGCATCTGTCTTAGAACATATTCATTTGGATGATATTTAAGAAGACTACAAAAGGATGAAAGATCTTGTTCGAGTAAGTATTCTCCCTTCTCATCTAGTTAAAGAAGGACAAACAAAATATTATATTGGCCCAAGCTCACTTGAAACTTTCTCCGTTGGTGATTTTTCTCCTAACCTAAAAACCGCATTTTACTCATGGTGTCAAGTTCTAGGGCTAAATCTAATCACAATCATGCCTATAGCATATATGCATATTGTAATTCAAATCCAACACCCAAAATTTACATGATATATGACTATGCCCCATATCTAGAAGATAAAATACATGAAAGGTTACAAGAGATCAAGAAGGGTGAGAAGAAGCCCTATTTATTTCGGTATTCTTTGTTGATGCATATGTTATTGTATATAAATTAATATTTCTTTAAAGGAACCATGAATTTAACAAGAACATTTGATGGGAATGAGATTCCAGTGTAGGTGTGGAGTATGGATTTATCATGGGATAGGAAAGATGCTAGTTTTGTGAGATTTGATAATTGTTTCACATCAATGTTAAGGGATAAGTTAAGAATCAATCCGACTAGAATCCCACTATAGTTGCATGATTTCTTAATACCTAAGGAAAGAGAACTAGCTATGAGGGTAGAACATAATTGGGTAGATGTTATCCCTTACCCTATCAGCACAGTATTAAGATTTTATGGTTCTCCATGGGAGCCAAATGTGCTTCCCTATGATGTACCACTTAGATTGGGATTTGTAGAAGTGATGTCATAGATTGGCTACATCCAAGAGAATGATTTGAGAGGCAATTGTAAAGGTTCTATATTTCCTAATTTTAGAAGTGTCCCATACTTTGTGATAACAAAAGGAGGTTGGAATCATTTTGACAAGGTCTTTAATCCTTATTATTTGAGGGTTAACTTAGCTAGGCTTAGTGATCTAGAGGGTTTCTACAACATATTCAGAACCAAAATAAAAGTATCTTTGTTACCCCATGAATTCAATTTCCCTAATGATCTGATAATAATTAAAGTTGATGAAGATGTATAAGATGATATAAAGGAAAAATGGATTGCATACATGAATATTTTGAATCTCGTTCAAAAAATGGATCCAAGTTATGATCCTTTAAAGACATCCAGTCCATTATTTGTGAAAATTAATACTTTGGTGGATCATTTTGAAGAAGTTATCCTTGTTTTGAGGGAGAAAAGAGTTATATTGGAAGGTAAGCAGATAGGTGAATGAGCTCAATGGGAAAAAATTCCATCACCTCAAATGGGAATGAGGCTTTCAAGGTTAGCATCTCCACCACCACAAAAAAAATGGGTTAACTGAGGGAAGACCCAATTATGAGCCTCTAATGATTAATAAAATATATAAAATGGTGAGAGATGAAACACATACTGATGATGATGATGATGATGATGATGATAGGGAGGAAAGGTTAAGAGGAAAGGGGAATAAAATAATGAAGTAGGAAAAATCCTAATATACAAAGGAAGGGGAAGAGGAGGATCCTATTATTGTAACTAATAAAAAGTTATAGCTAGGCATCCCTCCAACATTGAGATCACTTGAGTAGGATTTCACCTCTTTGGGTATTTAAGGAAGATCATTTAAAGATGCAAGGAAAGAGGTTTATGATGAATTTCTATAGGAACTATTTTTTATGAAGAGTCATACATACCTTCAATTGGTTTGGAAGGTTAAAATTGATGAGTATACACAAAGGTGTGAGGAGAGGAAGGCTTTGAAACTTGAGAAAAGTGAAGAAGAAAATGAGGAAGAAATAAAGAATGAGATGATGGAAGAATTCAGTACCATCACCCTTGAGGAAGGGAAGAAAAATTTTATTCAGGAAGGGGTCTTGATCCTTCCAAAATGGGATATTTTTTATGCCATAGATTTTGATGTTGTTAGAAATAATGAACAACTATATAGCTCAGAGGAATAAACTAGATTAGCATTAAAAGGATCTGAATAGAGTCAAGATTATGCTACATTGGTTATATGGTCATTATCCAAGGAGGATATAAAGCCATACATAGGAGACATAAATCCAAATTTAAGGGGAAGTCTCATAATAAAAAGAGCTTTAGAAACATCATTAGTAGAGGCATAAAATCTAACTATTGATGTAGCCAAATTGGCTAAAGAAACTCCCAAGAGGGACGATGCTGAAAAATAGGAATACAAAGCTAGTTTGAGCATATTTTTGGAGAGTATAATAAGGTGCATCAAAAATACATTGAGTTGCAGTCAAAGTTTGAGATTCTAGAGAAGAAACTATTGGAAGCATTCATTTTTTCTCCTACAACCACATCTAAATCATCAACATCAAAAGAACATCCTACAACCCCTACTGAAGAAACACCCTAGTCTCCTATTGGTTTTGCATTAGAACCTATTATTGAGGAACCAAATTTCTTGGAAGATCCAACTAGGGCTAAGATATTGGAGAAAATAAAAGAGTTAGAGAGAAAGGTAAATGATACAAAGGAGAAATATTCCACAAAGAAAAAGGAAATAGTTAGTTCAATTCTAACTCATTTGAATGAAAAGGTGGATAAAATATTGGAAAGCATTTATTCTTTTAATTATTTATTGTTTGATGTTGTCAAAAGTTTTGATCAATATTAAAAAGTGGTTGCACCTTTATTTAACAAATTGGTACATAAGAAAAATTAGATCAAGATGACATTTGTAGCTTCTAGACATCATGTTGATTAGCCACTAGCACTTCAGCCAGTCTTATTTTGGTGAAGTCAATACAATATTTTTAGGTTTTTGTAGAGAGTATAGAAAACAAAATTAGAGAGCTACTAAGGAGTTTCAATGAATTACATGATACATTACTACCTAAAATTATAGATGAAAATGAATTTATCAAGCCATTGCAGTGATGTAAGGAATAGGAAGAGAAGGTTATCAATTCTCAAGTTGAAGTTTTTTGTGAAGACTTTGATACAGACATGTTGGAAAATAGCATGGATAAAATCATAAGCATGGGAATATTTTTTTGAATCTTTTGAGGTGGAAGAAAATAATGTAGTAGTTAAGTGCACCCCTACAAGACAAAAGATGATGAGGTCATGAACTTCAAATGACCACTAGATGAGGTGTATAAAAATTGGGTGGGGATGTATTTGAATGAGGAATATAAATAGTTAACCAACTAACTATTTGATATGACAGCTTGGAAACAAATTTTGGCATATTTTAGTGGTTATCTTTATGAAGTACATGCTTGCATCAACACAAGATAATTTTAGTATCTTATTCAAAAAATTGAAGGTGGGGAAGGTGTGAGGCATTTTTGGCTTCATTGAGATCTTCCTAAGGAAATATTTTTTAAAAAGAGTCATAAGAAGTCCATTGGACTTATGACATGTTTCTTCTCTGGCTTGAAGCTTTTTGATTCCCTTGTTTTCTATAAAATGGAATTCAAGGCCATGAAAAAAGGGGTTCCAAAATCTCTTAAGTTTAGAGTATACGTTCCAGTAGCAAGTATAGGTGAAAATGAGCCAATCGTAAAGTCATTTACAAAGAAAATAGATGAAGAATCTAGTGTCAAGTTTTGTGCATTTTTTGAATCAATGAAATGTATATTGTCTTATGATGAGGATAGCTATTGAATTTAATAAATACATAACTTAGATTCATTTCTCTCCAATGTACAATTTTACCATATTTTGAATGAATAGAATCAAGGATTTTCTCATTCAATGCACTGTTATGGTGTATGTAATTTCTTGTTTATGCTTTGATCTAATGGGTCAATTAAATACTTGAGTAGAATTACAGATTGGTAGAACTTGTGCAGGGATTTTGATAAGCAGTTTGGGTTGGGAGTGTAGATGAGATGTATTTCAAGGCAATATTATCTTAGATTTTATATTATCTACCAAATTATATCATATTTCATTTTATATCTTATGAATTCAAGTCCCCAATGGAATAAGGCACTGGTCATAGCTTGCATTTGTCTTTATTGTTAGTGTTGTGTTTCAATTCACCAAAAATTTTCTATAATTATCAAATCACATAGTAACTTTTAATGTAAGTTGTTATATTTTTTTATCATCTCATGCACCAATTGGTTGAGGATCACTGAGGAACTATCCATTTATGGGAATTCTCCCTCTTTGTTGAGCCTTTAAATGAGATTATCTACTTTATTTATAATGTCATTTACAAGTAGGGTGTAGAAATTGTAAATGCATTAAGATATCACCCTCATGGGTTTTGCAGAGCCCAAAGTGCACAAGAATTCTTTAAATCCTTGTCAATTGGTCTAATTCATAGAGATTAATGAGAATTGGATTTGGCTTATCCATAGATAATTGAAGGATCAACTTAGTTTCTACATCAATGGTGTAAACCATTTCTGGGAACCAACAAATTATAAGGTTGATGTTGTTCATGCTTCCTACTTGTCTTTAGTTCAATCTGATAGGCTATGTGATGATCATGTTTCCTACTTGGAGCCTTTGTTCATTGTGTGATTAGCAAGGTCAGTTATTATAGTCTAATTGGATGTTGTAGCAAAATATATGGATAATTTGTCTCCTATTATTGAGGACACCAAAGAAATGATCAATTTGGTAGCTACTTTATTTCCATTCTTCAAGGGGAGGAAAAATTTAATCAATACCAAATTAAAATTATTTGAAGGCCTTGACCATCCTATGGTTCCACACATTTTAGATATAGACAAGAACATGAAATAAGTAGAGGAGTAGAAATATAGTTTTAGTCTCATCTACCCAAGTGTGGATATGATGATTTATATTATAGTGATATTGATATCCCTGAGTTCAATGATGTTTTTGATATGAATATTAAGTTTGAGACTAATTTAGCAAGTTCATTAAAGAATATCATGTTATTATAGATATCAAGTGAGAAGAATAAAAAATCAATAGTTTGAAATCTTTCAGGTGGTCGGGAGAGAAATAAGTAAATAAATAGAGTGCTTTTACCAAGGGAAAGATAAAATTGTTAGATAACTGAGAGGGGGGGGAATTAGTTTAGTCCAGTTATCCTACAATCCCAAATACTCCTAAATATATATAAAAAAACTTTCAAATCAATTAATCAACTAGATAATATATCAACTGTGCCTTTCTCTTCATATACTGATTACCCATAAATTAAATATGGTGTTTACCAATTAATCTAGTTATAGTAATGTGTAAAGTAAAATAACAATTCAAAAAATCCATACACATATATAACACTTTGATTTTTAACATGGAAACCATGTTAGGGGAAAAACCACCTGGAACCGATAACCCAAAACAATTCACTCTTCTGAAGTGAGCTCGGTTAAGAGCCAACCCTGTTAAATGTTACAAAAACAATGTGAGGTGTGACTTGGTTAGAGGATTTATCATTAACAGTTCTCCCTTGACCAACCAATCACTATGGGGTCAACAAGAAAACAGTCAACATTCATTGAATGTCATATTGAAATATAAAGATTGTTAAGTCCCACTCAATTAAGATATTTATCTGTAGCAATGGTTAACTGATACATTAATGATCTGATTCAAATACAACATGATTTGTAAATTTTCAGATCTATGCTAAGCTCAAAAATACCGCTGATAAATAATAAATTCAATCTCTTTGTTTCTTTCAACTCTATTCTACTTGGTAATTACTTTCTCTACCACTCGGTGTCATTTGCAGAATTACTCGGTTCTGTCTTCAATCAATTTGATCAACAATGCATGAATTCAATATTTTCACATAAATTCTCTTGCAATAGACTCAATAATTAATCTCTTGTCTCTTTATATAGACATCATAAACTATTTTATTTCCATCCAGAAATTTTGCCTCTTAATCTTCACCATTGATTTTTCCACTTTAACCATCCTTGACAGTTGTGTTAATAACACGTTTCATTCTCCTTCATCCTATCATCCTTGAATTTTTTCAGTCATTTGATCATCATAAAATACATTATCTTTTACCTTAGAATCATAAACAATTTTCCATCTCATCATCTTTAGTCGGTATTCATAAGTTCCATTTATTTCTTTCACTCGATCAATACCATAATACATAAATGGTAACTATCTCGGTTAACATTGTACTCGGTATACACTACACTTTTTTGGTGTATACTAAATTCTTCATTTACCAACCACATAAACTTATTGATTCTTGATCTTCAATCCATAATATATTCTATTAAGAATAGGAACATAGAGGGGGGATGAATTAGTGTTCTACAATTAATGATTTTTCCTACTTCTTAAAACTTAGCCCAAATACTAAAATCAATAATGAAGGATACAAGATAATCAATCATAACACATAACAAAAGATATGTTTACAAGGAAACCTTGGCCAGAGGAAAACCCCGGTGGGAAATAGCACCCATGAATAATTGCACTAGTCTTATGAACTTGTTAGAGTTCCTTTGCCCTGTTAGGAGCAGTCATTACAATATTGAGTACAATGACTCTATTAGGAGTATTGAAGAAAAAAATCCTGTTAGGGGTGGATGGCTCACTGTTAGAGATCACTACCCAATGAAGAAGGCTACAACCTCCTGGTTATTAGATACACACTATATCTGGAAGGGTGAACTACTGCTTTGACACTGCTGTCTGATTAGTTCCTTTTGTGCGTTGTTGCTCTAACTTCTTTTAGAGCTTTATATCATACTGACGGAACTATCATACTTCTACTCTTCTATATATCTTTCTTCCTATCCTCCATACTCATATATCTCAAATACAAAAGCGCATGTCATATATATACATGCTGAATGGGTGCAACCAAAACTAAATACTGTGTCGGCCTAAAACCTAACACATACAATGCTTCCAAATTAATTGGCTCAAGCGTGTTTACATACAATGATAATAACATGTTTACATCACTATTATAATAGGCACATAGACTTTACAAAATAGAATGATACACGCTAATCAAAAACTTTATGTTGGTTGCATGCTCTGTTCTGCTCTACCGCTTAATTGCCAGTGTCACTTAGACTTTCTGTAACTTCTTGATACTATCATATTTGATCATGCATTCTTACAATTAGCATAACGGAATACTCAAAATATTATATCCAAGGGTGCATACCAAAACTTGATCATACATACGTGCATCGATGCTCTGATCATCAAGTGCTTCACTATTTGCACTGTCTTCCATACTTAGCTGAAATATGATCTTCGAAGTTAGTGTGTTGACTATCAAAAATTCATATGACTTTGTTTCCATAATGAAAACACAAAACTAGTCATATATCCTTAGTACAGTCTGTTAGTGATTTTTCTTGCAGGAATCCTAATACAAGCCCTGAGTGCTTAAATGGAACTCTATGGTTCCTAAACTCCTAATTCGAATAAGAAAAGACTAATTAACAATGACCAAGTCCTTCTTCACTTTGAGCTCTTGGCTATAGGTGAGTGTACCTATCAAATCTACTTCTTCAAAGTATTACAACACTAGTTTATATCCTTGATAAAAACCTAATCTTCTCAACTCTACAACATACATAAAAGTAAATATTCATTGATTTTGATTTAATGATGAAAGATGCAAAAACAAATAGTGACATGTACCTTATTAATTGGGCAAAAGAGTCAGCTGAAAGTAAATCCCTAGAACTCCTATGATTTTAAAATGAATAAAAGTTGAATGAAATGCCTTATAGATCATTCTCTCACTCCCCTACCTAGACATCAGATTCATACACAATGTTAAACTCTCAGAATTGTGCCAAAGATTTATTCACTCCTTGAGAGAAACTAAGAGCACAGATTCAGAATCACCTTGTAACAAGCATATTAGAGTGCCTTAAAAACTAATATACAAGAATTTAAAGCAATACACATGAAGACATCACCAATACAGGATTGGGATTCCACTGTTTCTCATTCAAAAATTCTCTGGTTCATTACAATCAAGAAAACTATGAAAACCTCAAAAACCAAAAGCTCCTAAGCCAGAATACTACCTCTGCAATGGTTATTCCATCATCCCCTAAACAATGGGGAGAAAGAAAAGATAAAGGAAAACATCAAAGCCAGTCACCACTGACAGCTGCCAATTTTCCAAAATATCTCCTATTCCTTCCAATTTTGATCCTCTTTCACTTGGTCATTTACAACTGCCTTTGCAACCATTTCTCCCTTCAAGTGATTTGATTCTGAAAATGCCATTCCATACTGCTCTTTCCTGCTTCTTTGAAACTGAAAATAAACATTGCCATTGGATTCCTCATTTCCTATCATTTTTGAAAACATATAATATGCCTATATTTGGATAAAAATAAAGGCTCCAGGCATTATTTTCTATGAGCAACTACAATCTCTTGAAAATGTCAAAATTATCCTATAGTTTGGACTATGTAGGCCTTTTAAATCTTTTTCCAAATTTTAAATTTGGCTGGGCCCCACATATGCCATGTGGCATTAACTGATTGGATGCTCCAATTTAATCTTTTCTTAACCACTGGAATCTGGAGACTTGGAGACTAAGCAGTCTCATGATCTCTAGATGTTAGCAACTTAACCACTTGAATTTTTCTTGCAGGAATCCTAATACAAGCCCTGAGTGCTTAAATGGAACTCTATGATTCCTAATCTCCCAATTCAAACAAGAAAAGACTAATTAACAATGACCAATTCCTTCTTCACTTTGAGCTCTTGGCTACATTAGGGTGTGCCTATTCAGATCTACTTCTTCAAAGTATTAAAATATTAGTTTAAATCCTTGATACAAACCTAATCCTCTCAGCTCTACAACATACATGAAAGTAAATATTCACTGATTTTGATTTGATGATGAAAGATGCATAAACAAATAGTGACAAGTGCCTTATTAATTGGGCAACAGAGTTAGATGAAAGTAAATCCCCAGAACTCCTATGATTTAAAAATGAATAAAACCTAGATGAAATGCCTTACAGACCATTCTCTCACTCCCCTACCCAAACATCATATTCATACACACTATTAAACTCTCAAAATTATGCCAAAGATTTATTCACTCCTTGAGAGAAACTAAGAACACAGATTCATAGTCACCTTGTAACCAACATGTTAGAGTACATTACAAACTAATATACAAGAATTTAAAGCAATAGACATGAAGACATTACCAATACAAGATTGGGATTCCACTGTTTTTCATTCAAAAAATCCTTGGTTCATTACAATCAAGAAAACTATGAAAACTTCAAAAAACAAAAGCTCCTAAGCTAGAATACTCCCTCTGCAATGATTATTCCATCATCCCCTAAACAATGGGGAGAAAGAAAAGATAAAGGAAAACATTAAAGCTAGTCACCACTGACAGCTGCCAATTTTCCAAAATATCTCCTATTCCTTCCAATTCTAATCCTCTTTCACTTGGTCATCTGCAACTGCCTTTGTAACCATTTCTCCCTTCAAGTGATTTGATTCTGAAAATGCTAATCCATACTGCTCTTTCTCGCTAATTTGAAACTGAAAATAAACATTGCCACCGGATTCCTCATTTCCTGTCATTTTTGAAAACATATAATATGCCTATATTTGGATAAAAATAAAGGATCTCGGCATTAATTTCTATGAGCAACTGCAATCTCTTGAAAATGTCAAAATTCTTCTATAGTCTAGACTATGCAGGACTTTATGATTTCAAAATGAATAAAACCCAAATGAAATTCCTTACAGATCATTCTCTCACTCCCCTACCCAGACATCAGATTCATACACACTGGTAAACTCTTAGAATTATGCCAAAGATTTATTCACTCTTTGAGAGAAACTAACAATACAGATTCACAGTCACCTTGTAACCAGCATATTAGAGTGCCTTAAAAACTAATACACAAGAGTTTAAAGCAATACACATGAAGACATCACCAATACAGGATTGAGATTCTACTATTTTTCATTCAAAAAGTCCCTGGTTCATTACAATCAAGAAAACTATGAAAACCTCAAAAAATAAAAGCTCATAAGCCAGACTGCTCTGCAGTGATTATTCCATCATCCCCTAAACAATGGGGAGAAATAAAAGATAAAAGAAAACATCAAAGCTAGTCACCACTAATAGCTACCAATTTTCCAAAATATGTCCTATTCCCTCCAATTTTGATCCTCTTTCACTTGGTCATCTACAACTGCCTTTGCAACCATTTCTCCCTTCAAGTGATTTGATTCCGAAAATGCCAGTCCATACTGCTCTTTCTTGCTACTTTGAAACTGAAAATAAACATTGCCACTGGATTCCTCATTTCCCGTCATTTCTGAAAACATATAATATGCCTATATTTGGATAAAAATAAGGGGTCCAAGCATTATTTTCTGTGAGCAACTGTAATCTCTTGAAAATTTTGAAATTCTCCTATAGTCTAGACTATGCAGACCTTTTAAATCTTTCTGCAATTTTTAAATCTGGGTGGGCCCTACATATGCCACATGGCATCAGCTGATTGGATGCTCCAATTTAACCCTTTCTTAACCATTGGAATCTGGAGACTTGGAGACTAAGCAGTCTCATAATCTCTAGATGTTAGTGGCTTAACCACTTGAATCTAGAGACTTGGAGACTAAGCAGTCTCATGATCTCTAGATGTTAGTGACTTAACCACTAGCATCTGGAGACTTGGAGACTAAGTAGTCTCATGATCTCTAAATGTCTCTCACTTAACCATTTGAATCTAGAGACTTGGAGACTAAGCATTCTCTAGATCTTTGAATTTCAACTGTCTACTTTTTTGCAAAATTTAGTACTTTTTGGTCACTGGCACACATCCCAATGCACTAGTTGTGCACACACTTGAGAATCTTCTGCTCTTTCTTGTAACTCATATGTGTGTGGTGTTTCATTTAAACATCTAAAATCCCCATTTCGGGATCAATGTGGGACTAAGTTTTTGAAAGTTTTTAAAGACTTTTCAAAACTTTGTCTATAGTGCCCAGTTGGCATGCACACCTATGTAGGCCCACAAGACAGAGGCTTGCCTTAGCCTCTCTTCTTTCTTTATCTACATTTACTCTAGGCTCCCTTGTATATAAACTCTTTAAAAAACCACTTTGGGGTGCATGTGGGATAAACCCACATGCACATCCCCTGCACTTTTTCATTTCCTTCTACTAGCTTTGAGACTCACGCACTAATACATCTTTGCCTTTGCACTGTACTTCACAAGCAAGCCTCCACATTGCGTTCACTTCCATATTGGTGAGCTGCAAGTATGCACCTCCATTCTCCATTCGGTACTGGACTGGCAGCCCCTCTTTTCATTTTATTTTGCATATGTTGGTTGTCCCTTTTTATTTGCTTTGTACAATGTGCAAAATGTGCCTCCATTTACTAGCGTAGGCCATTTTGTATTGGCTGGCAGCCTCTTGGCATTCCTCACACACCCTTAATTTGCTGATGTTCATCCTTTTGCTGACTGGTTCCTCCAAATGTGTCGACAACACAACAACACCCTTGCACATCTACACAATGCCTACAATTTCAAACATTGGCATCCTTATTTTAAATGCTAGCTTTCTTCTTTTAAATGCTGTTTTCTTCATGAACACATACTTCATTACAACAAACATTTGAAAGAAAATGCCAGCCCATGCACTCCCTCACTTTGCATTTGTTTCCTCTATTTGCAATTTTTGTGTCTTTGAGATTCCTTTCGAATTGAATATCTTGTTATTTGAATCCTATGAACATCATCTCTAGAGCTAATTCCATTGCCCTCTAATTTACTTCACTATCTTCCCTTTTAAACTCACCAATTGTCAGTGGCTCTATGTAGCCGACAAAGTTTTAATTTAAAATAATGAAGTAGACTGGACCCCAAATGGGTCCAGCCTAATTTTTTTTCAAAATCAAACACTTGGACTTCAAAAACATTACCAAGACAATTGACATTTGCAACCGGATCCAATCCGAATAACCATGAATTTTTAAAAAACTTCAAATTTTAATACTTCGCCAGTTGGCAAACTTGAATAAATCACCTCCAATCGCCCTTTTAAAACACTGCTCAAAACTAATCACTAGAAGCTAAAACTTGGCGAGTACGATCTTTGTATTATAGATAATCACCCTTTTAGATAGATTTGCCTAAAGATAAATAGGGCAACATATTTTAAAAGTTTAAATCACATGTTCATAATTGTCGGCAAATACAAATTGAAATCACTGCAAACTACCTCTAAAGGAGATGATTTAAAAATATGAAAAGATGAGCTAAGGGTGAGCCACTGAATTTGGCAGAAGAATAATATGCAAGGAATGCGACAAAATAACCCTCAACTGGAGACAACCATCTTCCAAAAAGCTACGAATTTTGGAAAATAGCTACTTTGCAAAGTTGTTCTAGCCGTACTTTTCATCATTATTGAACACCTTTTGTTTGACCTTGCAATCCAATCAAATGGAACCTTCAGGGTCTGAAAACCTAGATAAATGATCTCTATCATACATTGAAAACAAGGCTATAATCATATTTCCCCGAAGATCAACTAGCTATCAATGATTGATCTTCAAATTCATGCCTCCTGAACATCCTGAACTGAAAGGCAAAGAAACAAGAGAAGTTGCATTTGGATTTGGCTGAGGAAAGGGGGCAAATGGTTTGATCATGATTCCAAAATGATTAGGAAAGATCACTTCCATGTCTACAATATAAAATGATCTTCAATTCTTCTTGACCACTGATTGAGTGCAATTTACGTGACCTCAAATTAGGCCACTCAAAAAACTAAATAATGTAGACACAGAGAAACTTAACAATTTGCAAATGGAATGGCAATGGGAAAGTGATTAAACGGAAACATGGGGGGCTTAAAATTTGCATAAACACTCTTTCTCATGCCTATAGCATGTTCCAACAATTGGCATGCAATGACCAATCACACGACAATAAATGTGCTTCCTCAAAGTGGGCTACTCATTGAAAATCAGGAAATAGGCTTTATGCAGATTTTTGGGAACACTCTTAAATGACCACTTCAAGAATATATCAGAACTAGAAATAGGGACCTAAAACCTATTACATATGTGAAATGATAGGTGATAGACACCCTATCCAAGTGACACATCATGAAACTCAATAGACTTTTTTATCCGTGCACCCGAACTAAGCACCTTGCAATGAATTTTAAAGGCACAATTCTCATACTTATAGAAAATTTAGAAATATGGACTCAAAATATAGTTAGATTTTTTGGGATCCAATAGTGGCTCTGACTGGGACACGTTCCCCATGTGGGCATGCAAAGAAACTAGAATCTCTCGATACATCAGACCAACCAAACTTTTCTTCTCTGACTTTCCTCTTCTCAAAAAACTCTGAACAGGGAACCCTTTTATTGAAAGTAAACACACAACTGAAAGTAAAGCAACTGTACATGGATCACCTTATTTAGAAAAGCTTCAAACTCTGACATTGTGAATCAACTTTTACCTCTAACAAAGATATAGTTCTCATTTCCATGAATCCAAGGTAATCTGAAAATATTATTTTCACCGACAGGATCAATCACACTGTTACAAATCTTCAACGTACCATAAAAGAAAAAAACTAGTATTTTCACTACCATTCAACATTTGAAAGTCACTAGAATTCTGAAAATACTAATCATTGTGTAACATAAAAATCTTACACTCTTCAAGGTTTCTAACCAACTGCAGAGAAAAACACTCTAACTTAACTACTAAGCTAGACACATGCTGGCTTTCTTCAAAATTTTCTTTAACATCAAAATAAAACTTCTGAAATTCAACTCTATGTATATCATATGAATGTTCAAACAAATCACCTTTAACCACAATTTGTGGCTTTAAATTCAAATGACTCTAAAAAACATTAACATGCTAGATTGGGAAGATGAAAGATTCAAATTCTGCCTGATAACGTATACATTCTTCCTGATTCTTTTCAGCCTCTTTTAAAATGAAAACATCATTATTCATTTCATCCTATTCTTGAAGAAATGAACATACCTCTGGCTGAAACAAAAAACCAGTTGTAGAACTTGATACATCTTCCAGCTCTTCATGAAACATCTCAAAATGTGGCATGAACAAATCAACAGACAACCCATTGCATATATCCTTATCTTGGCACATGTTTACCAAGCACAAATCACTGTCATAGGGAACACTGTCAGCATTGCTAATCTTTGTTTGACAAGACATTGTCTCAATTCCATTAACAATATCATAACTATCAATGTCTACATCAAAAAGGCTGACCTCCATTTCTGGTGAAGAATTACAATCAATGTCAATCTCATAATCATAAGAAATGCCTTCATGGAAACTTTCATAGATTTTTTCATACAAATCTGAAAGCAGATCAACTTCAACATTTTCAACAAAATTGTCACTTGAACAATTTTCAGTTCCATATTCAGATTTATCTAAATCAACAGAAGAATTTGGAAATGCCGACATTGATTTGTAATCACAATCTGAAAGCACCTCAAACTTGACATCAATATTTTCACAAACATCAAATGTCTCTAAATCTGAATTATGAAAACCATTTGAAAGACAAACATCCTGCTGCAATTCAGACAAAAAAAGCATCATTCTAAGCTCTTGAGAATCAACATATTTATCAATTAAGAAATCACAAAGATCACTTGCAAGACTTTTAAAGTGTTTGTTATTTTCCACAACAACATCATCACATTGTTGCCCCTGAACTACCGTTACTAAATATTTATTTTCCCCCAAATCATTTGACTGATCATTAATCTGAAATTGGGGCTGATTATGCATATTGCAAACAACATCAGGCTCAAAAATGTGAAACAATTTTAGAGGCTCAACCTAATTTTCATTAGTTGACACTGCATCAACTGGATCATAACATTCATCATGATTTTCACTACTCACTAGAAAAAGGGAGTTAGTACCATCATTTGGGAAAGCTACCTCATGACGTCTTTTATTTTCAGCACCATGAAGTTTTGGTAATCCAAACTTCTTCATCCTTTCAATATATAACACTAGCTGAAAAGCATGATATAAGTTTTGTGGTTCTTCATCTCTCAACAAGTAACCCATCTTACTATCAAATGCAGCCAAATAGATAACCAAAAATAATGCATCATGAGGTCTACAACTCTTAGGAATTTTCTTTAGTACTTTCCCAAATCTAAGATTGAAAGCATTAACTAACTCATCTTTTCCTATATGAATATCGACAAGATCAACTAATAGACTGTATTCACAAATGAATTCTCCATATGTTTCAATAAATGCTGATTCAAAATTCTTCCAAGAATAGATAGAATGGTGGGACAGAAATGAAAACCACTCCCTAGCATTTCCTACTAGTGATTGTACAAACAATCTCATAATTATATCTTTATGGCTGACATCAAAATCTTCAATCAGGTCCATGAATGCACTTAAATGTTTTTCAGCCAATTCTTCTTTTCCCCCATTAAATTTGGGCAAGGATTTTCTGATTTCTGAGGGTATTACATTTGGGTAACCAGGAATACCCTCAAAGTCCTCAAAGTCTAGAGGTGAATAACATTTTAAAGTTCTTTGATCTCCTGGCTGGGATACCTTTTGGGACATGACTACATTCGGAGATACACAAGGCTGGGAATATTTAGAGAATATTTATACTTTCTTCCTTTAAGAAACAACAACCTTGCCTATGAAAACTCAAACATAAATCCTTATGCAGATTTTGTCCATGGTAAAACTAACATATCCCTCTCCATATAAATTTCATACACCATTAAATATAGCAGCTGAGTCTACTCAATATACTTGTATGCAAAGGACCATAATATTTTCCCTTTTCACTTAGTGCTTACAATCATTGAATAGGAAACATTTTCTACACACATGATTCTCATAAAAACTTGGATATGAAAATCAGAATACCTGGAGATGTTATGGTAGTTGTTCAATTCTGATATGAAGTCTCCTTCAAATCATTTCTCAAAACATTCATAGAGTTGCCACCTCTTTGTAGAGGACAAAGTTCGGATCGCCTGAGAACCTTTTCTCAATTCTGAACTTCCTTTACCAGCAAACACAACATAACTTCATAGGATATAACTGTCTGTTAGGATCATAAAATATATTACAAGAATATATTGATCAAACAAAGATTTAGAGTCACCACTCACACTTTGTGAGAAAATATAACAATTTTTTGAAAATAACTTGACTCTATAACCAAACTGGACCAGACCCTGGGATGATTCAGAAAAGAAAGGAAACAATCATCTTAAACTTAGTATCCTTTATTTTTTTCCCTAGTAGAGTCACCAATTTGTTAGTGATTTTTCTTGCAGGAATCCTAATACAAGCCCTGAGTGCTTAAATGGAACTCTATGATTCCTAAACTCCTGCTTCAAACAAGAAAAGACTAATTAACAGCAACCAAGTCCTTCACTTCGAGCTCTTGGCTACAGGCGGGTGTACCTATTAAGATCTACTTCTTCAAAGCATTAAAATATTAGTTTATATCCTTGATACAAACCTAATCCTCTCAGCTCTACAACATACATGAAAGTAAATATTCATTGATTTTGATTTGATGATGAAAGATGCAAAAATAAACAATGACCAATGCCTTATTAATTGGGAAACAGAGTTAGATGAAAGTAAATCCCCATAACTCCTATGATTTCAAATTGAATAAAACCCAAATGAAATGCCTTATAGATCATTCTCTCACTCCCCTATCCAGACATCAGATTCATACACACTGTTAAACTCTCAGAATTGTGCCAAATATTTATTCACTCCTTGAGAGAAACTAAGAACACAGATTCATAGTCACCTTGTAACTAGCATATTAGAGTGCCTTACAAACTAATACATGATAATTTAAAGCAATACACATGAAGGCATCACCAATATAGGATTGGGATTCCACTTTTTTTCATTCAAAAAATCCCTGGTTCATTACAATCAAGACAACTATGAAAACCTCAAAAAACAAAATCTCGTAAGCCAAAATACTACCTCTGTAGTGATTATTCCATCATCCCCTAAACAATGGGGAGAAAGAAAAGATAAAGGAAAACATCAAAGCTAGTCACCACTGAAAGCTACCAATTTTCCAAAATATCTCCTATTCCCTCCAATTTTGATCCTCTTTCACTTGGTCATCTACAACTGCCTTTACAACCATTTCTCCCTTCAAGTGATTTGATTCTGAAAATACCAATCCATACTGCTCTTTCCCACCACTTTGAAACTGAAAATAAACATTGTCACTAGATTCCTCATTTCCTACCATTTTCGAAAACATATAATAAGCCTATATTTGGATAAAAATAAAGGCTCTAGGCATTATTTTTTGTGAGCAACTGTAATCTCTTGAAAATTTTGAAATTCTCCTATTGTCTGGACTATGCAAGCCTTTTAAATCTTTCTACAACTTTTAAATCTAGGTGGGCCCTACATATGCCACATGGCATCAGCTGATTGGATGCTCCAATTTAACCCTTTCTTAACCATTGGAATCTGGAGACTTGGAGACTAAGCAGTCTCATGATCTCTAGATGTTAGTGACTTAACCATTTGAATCTAGAGACTTGGAGACTAAGCAGTCTCATGATCTCTAGATGTTAGAGACTTAACCACTAGCATCTAGAGACTTGGAGAGTAAGCAATCTCATGATCTCTAAATGTCTCTCACTTAACCATTTGAATCTAGAGACTTGGAGACTAAGCATTCTCTAGATCTCTGAATGTCAACTATCCACTTTTCTGCAAAATTTAGTGCTTTCTAGTTACTAGCACACATCCCAATGCACTAGTTGTGCACACACTTGAGAGCCTCCTCTTTCTTCTAACTCATATGTGTATGGTGTTTCATTTGAATAACTCAAATCCCCATTTCGGGATCAATGTGGGACTAAGTTTTTGAAGGTTTTTAAAGACTTTTCAAAACTTTGTCTATAGTGCCCAGTTGGAATGCACACCTATGCAGGCCCACAAGGCAGAGGTTTGCCTTAGCCTCTCTTGTTTCTTCATTTACATTTACTCTAGGCTCCCTTGTATATAAACTCTTTAAAAAACCACTTTGGGGTGCATGTGGGATAAACCCACATGCACATCCCCTGCACTTTTTCCTTTCCTTCTACTGGCTTTGAGACTCATGCACTAATACATCTTTTCCTTTGCACTGTACTTCAATGGAAAGCCTCCACATTGTGTTCACTTCCATATTGGTGAGCTATAAGTATACACCTCCATTCTCCATTCGGTACTGGACTGGCAGCCCCTCTTTTCATTTTATTTTGCATATGCTAGCTGTCCCTTTTTATTTGGTCTGTACAATGTGCAAAATGTGCCTCCATTTACTAGCATAGGCCAGTTCATATTGGTTGGTAGCCTCTTGGCATTCCTCACACACCCTCCATTTTCTGATGTTCATCCTTTTGCTTTCTGGTTCCTCCAAATGTGCTAACAACACAGCAACACCCTTGCATATCTACACAATGCCTACAATTTCAAACATTGGTAGCCTTATTTTAAATGTTGGCTTCTTCTTTTAAATGCTGGCTTTCTTCATTTAAATGTTGGATTTCTTATTTTAAATGCTTCTTTCTTCATGAACACATACTTAATAAACATTTGAAAGCAAACGCCAACCCATGCACTCCCTTACTTTGCATTTGTTTCCTCTATTTGCAATTTTCGTGTCTTTGAGATTCCTTCCAAATTGAATATCTTGTTATTTGAATCCTATCAACATCATCTCTAGAGCTAATTCCATTTCCCTCTAATTCACTTCACTGTCTTCCCTTTTAAACTCACCAATTGCCAGTGGCTCTATGTAGCCGACAAAGTTTTAATTTAAAATAATGAAGCAGGCTAGACCCCAAACGGGTTTGACCTAATTTTTTTTTGAAATCAAACACCTGGACTTCAAAAACATTACCAAGATGACTAGAATTTGCAACCAGATCCAATCCGGATAACCGAAAACTTTTAAAAACTTCAAATTTTAATACTTTGCGAGTCGGCAAACTTGAATAAATTGCCTCCAATCGCCCTTTTAAAACACTGCTCAAAACTAATCACTAGAAGCTAAAACTTGGTGAATATGATCTTTGTATTATAGATAATCACCCTATTAGACAGCTCCACCTAAAGATAAATAGGGAAAAATATTTTAAAAGTTTCAATCACCTATTCAGAATTGCTGGCAAACACAAATTGAAATCACTAGAAACTACCTCAGAAGGAGATGATTTAAAAATATGAAAAGATGAGCTGAGGGCGAGCCACTAAATCTGGTAGAAGACTCATATGCAAGGAATGCGACAAAACAAACCTCAACTAGAGACAACCATCTTCCAAAAAGCTATGAATTTTAGAAAATAGCTACTTTGCAAAGTTGTTCTAGTCGCACTTTTCATCATTATTGAATACCTTTTGTCTGACCTTGCAACCCAATCAAATGAAACCTTCAAGGTCTGAAAACCTAGATAAATGATCTCTATCATACATAAAAAACAAGGCTATAATAAGATTTCCTAGAAGATCAACTGGCTATCAGTGATTGATCTTCAAATTCATGCCTCCAGAACATCCTAAACTAAAAGGCAAAGAAACAGGAGAAGTTGCATTTGGATTTGGTTGAGGAAACGGGGCAAACGGTTTGATCATGATTCCAAAATGATTAGGAAAGATCACTTCCATGTCTAAAATATAAAATGACCTTCAATTCATCCTGACCACTGACTGAATGGAATTTGCATTACCTCAAAGTAGGCCACTCAAAAAACTAAATAATGCAGATAGAGAAACTTAACAATTTTCAAACATAATGGCACTGGCAAAGTGATTAAACAGACACATGGGGGGCTGAAATTTTTCATAAACATTCTTTCTCATGCCTAAAACATGATGCAACAATGGGAATGCAATGACCAATAATAGGGCAATAAATGTGCTTCATCAAAGTGGACTACTCTGAAAATCAGGAAATAAGATTTATGCTGATTTTTGGGAACACCCTTAAATGACCACTTCAAGAATATGTCAGAAATTGAAACAAGGACCTAAAACCTATTACATATGTCAAATTATAGGTGAGAGACACCCTATCCAAGTGACGCATCATGAAACTCAATAGACTCTTTTATCCGTGCACTCGAACTAAGCACCTTAAAATGAATTTTAAAGGCACAGTTCTCATACTTAGAGAAAATTTAGAAATATGGACTCAGAATATACTCATATTTTTTGGGCTCCAACACAATCAACTTGCCAATAGATTCATGTAATACAATTGATGCAGGCGCATTCTATGGTATGCGGTGAATTTGCATGGATGTGTGTTATTTTGGTTCTATGGTACTCGGTTCCAGCTTTAGCCGACAGTCTCAGTTATTGAAGGAAGCTCGATCGCTGAAGGAACTCAGTGAAGCTTTTGGTGCTCGATGGAACTTGTGCTCCATGATGCCTATGTTTCTTGATGTTTCTTGGCTTGGTCAGTTGTTTCACTAGTGCTCAGTTGTTTCTCTGGTGCTCGATAGTTCTAGTTTACCGACTGGAGTTCTTGGTGATTTGGTTGGCCAACTTGGTGCATTTATTATTGGTAGCTTTTGTTGTATTCTCCTATGTAGATCTAGAGGCCAACATGGAGAATTAAATGTTTGTAAGGCTATTTGAGAGCTAACTATTGTTGCTTTTAATATTTGTTTGTAATGAGAGTTGGCTTGGCTTAGGTGTTAATTGTTTCATCCAACTGACTTGTGGCTAAAGATTAGTATTTAAGGAGTGTTTGGGTAATTGTTTAGAGAGATCAAATTGGAGGGTGATTAGATCTAGATCGTGTGAGATCTTGAAGGTCAGATTGATATCTGATAGTTTGTAATAGCAAAGCTTGTGGTTGCATGCTTGGAGACAATGAGATTTCTTGGAGGCTTGCGAGCTCAAGTTCAGATATGCCTTACGGTTTCCATCAGTAGCTAATTTGTTTCAGAACTAGACTAGCTAGAGTTGGATTGGATCTTTGTTGATCTTTCAGAATTGTTCTTGATTGTATTTTTCCCTAACCTGAAAGGTCTTACAATTGGGCATGTTAATGAAAATTTAGTTGAAAACATTATCTTATTGTGTTATTCTACATTATGGTATTTGGCTACATGTGAGGACTACCCTTAATTAGATCCTCCTTATTTGTCTTGTGTCAGGTGGTATCAGAGCTTGAAGATCTTGAGTGTGTAAACTAGTTGAGGCTATTTGCACCAAGACCTTTTTGGTGACTTATTGCTTTGGGTTTTCAAAAATCTTGAAGGATGCCTCCAAGAAGATTGGACCCTAGAGCGATTGTTGATCTTTGTGATGTTGTGGAATCAAAGATTACAGAGAAGGTGAAATCTGATTTCAGATCTGAGATGGAATTGATGAAAAATGACATGATCACTGAGGTCATGACAGCTATTTCTGGTATGCCGAGGAATCTTGGTACTAATGATGGTTATGAGGAAGTTGTTGAAGACTTTGAAGTTGTTGGATCTAGTGGTGATGATCGCAGAGATAGATTTTGTGAAGACAGAACTGGTCAGTTGCATAGATCTAGAGCTTGGTTAAGTAATAGTTACCGAATGGAAGTTTCTACTTTCTCTGGTACTTTGAGACCTAAGGACTTGATTGATTGGATTGGTTAATTGGAAGACTTCTTTGAGCTAGAAGAAATTGAAGATCCTCTTTGAGTATGATTGGCACAAACTAAGTTGAAAGGACATGCTACTCTTTGGTGGAAAGAATTACAAAGAGATAGAGAAGATGAAGGTGAAATGAAGATCAATTGGTGGAGGTTGATGGTGACTAAATTGAAAGGTAAGTTCATACCTATTGACTATGAGCTTGACTTGTTTAAGAAGTTACAGAATCTGAAGCAAAAACATTTAACTATGGAAGACTATACCGAGGAGTTCTATAAGTTGACTATTTGGTCTAGACACAGAGAACTTGGTAAAGAAAAGGTAGCTTGGTATATGAATGGTTTGAGATTCAATATTGAGGATGAGCTTGGTATGCTGAAGATTGATTTGGTTAAGGATGCTTATCAGTATGCTCTGAAAGCAGAGGATAAGTTGAAAAGGAGACAACATGGCAATCCCTAAGGGAAGGAGAAGATTGATCAATCGGTGAAGGATAAACTGACTTTTGAAGATGAATTGAAACCTATGGAATTGAAGAAGAAGATAGGTAGAGTTATCTTTAAAGGTACTTGTTACAATTGTGGAGAAGAAGGACACTGTTATTTTGAGTGTACACACAAGAAGCTTGGTGATCGATGGACTGTTGTGGTAAATGAGAACATTCAGAATGAACCTAAATCTGAGAACTTGTTGGTTTGATGAACATTGCTCAGTGCAAAGGAGGAACCTTGTCAAAGGGGTAACTTGTTTAGGACTCAGTGCAAGTCTGGAGGTAAACGTTTTGATGTAATTGTTGATAGTGGTAGTACCCATAACCTTGTTGCTGAGGACATGGTTCAAAAACTTGGTTTGAATAGAATGAAACATCCTCATCCTTAAAGGATTGGCTAGTTACAAAATGCTCATGCTCTGGAAGTGAGGGAATAGTGCTTTGTTGATTTTTAGATTGGCTAGTAAGGATCTTATGTTGTGTGATATTGTGGAGATGAATAGTTGTGATATATTGCTTGGAAGACCTTGGCAATATGATTATAGAGCTATGTATGATTGTGTCAAGAATGTATTTACTATTGAGAAGGATGACAAGAATTTTTCCTTGATGCCTTTGCTAGACACAACACTCGGTAGGAGAAGTCTAAGTATTGGTAGCCGAGTTGAGCTGGTGGATCCTGAGAGGAATGATGATCAGTATGGAGAAAAAACCTGTGTGTTATCAAGGAAAGACTTGAAAAGATAGAGGAAACAAAAATGGAAGAGTATGTAAGGTGAAAAGGTGGAGGACATTTATGTGAAGAACTAGTTTGGTGTTTATGTGCTGAATCCTGGAAGATGTTCTTCCAGCCTATGAGAACATCTTTTTGAACCTGGGGTGTCTGATGTAGGGGCATTCTAGGGTACTCATTGAATCTACATGGAGGTGTGTTATTTTGGTTCTGTGGTACTCAGTTGTAGCTTTAGCTGACGGTCTCGATTATTAAAGGAAGCTTGGTCACTGAAGGAACTCGGTGAAGCTTTTGGTGCTTGGTAGAACTTGTGCTCGGTGATGCCTATGTTACTCGGTGTTTTTTGGCTTGGTTTTTTGTTTCATTGGTGCTCGGTTGTTTCTCTAGCACTCAGTAGTTCTAGTTTACTGACTGGAGTTCCTGGTGATTTGGTTGGCCGACTTGGTGCATTTATTATTGGTAGCTTTTGTTGTATTCTCCTATGTAGATCTAGAGGATGACATGGAGAATTAAATGTTTGTAAGGATATTTGAGAGCTGATTGTTGTTGCATTCAATATTTTTTTGTAATGAGAGCCGACTTGGCTTAGGAGTTAATTGTTTCATCTAGCCGACTTGTGGCTGAAGATTAGTATTTAAGGAGTGTTTGGGTAGTTGTTTAGAGAGATCAGATTGGAGGGTGGTTAGATCTAGATCCTGTGAGATCTTGAAGGTTGGATTGATATCTAATAGTTGTTAATAGCAAAGCTAGTGGTTGCATGCTTGGAGAAAAGGAGATTGCTGGAGTCTGGTGAGCTCAAGTTTAGATATGCCTTAGGGTTTCCATCAGTAGCTAATTTGTTTCAGAACTAGACTAGCTAGAGTTGGATTGGATCTTTTTTGATCTTGCAGAATTGTTCTTGATTGTATTTGGCCCTAACCCAAAAGGCCTTACAGCTAGGCATGTTAATGAAAATTTAGTTGAAAACATTATCTTGTTGTGTTATTCCACATTGTGGTGTGTGGCTACATGCGAGGACTATCCTTAATTGGATCCTCCTTACCTGTCCTGCGTCAACAATCAAATCACTAACATAATGCCATAGACTCATCATTAAGTTATCCAATGAATACCATATTCTTATCTTTCTCATCCATCTCATTTTTATGTATATATCTCATTCCTTCACCAATATTTATTTCTTAAGATATTTCTAACCATCATGATAAGTATAGTCAAAACTAGTTGACATCAATGATAATACATTAATTGATTTAATGTCTCACATACACATTAGTAGCTCGGTGATCATCAATCACTACCTTTCAAATATCCAATCATTTGTCAAACTCTCCCTCAATATATTCAATTAGTTGTAGTTTATCAATGTCTCCCTTTGGCATTGATAGAAATACAATATGAAATATGCCATAGAATACCAAACATCTATTCTACAACTCTGTAAGAAAATATTTTAACTCAATAAGCTCTCCCTAGCTTATACATTTACTATGTTTAATAACTACACAACATCAATACTCTCCATGTAGTCTCTCTTCCTGTAAATTTAGCTATAATCATCTCTCCATGTATTTCATTGAATCATCTCTCCCTTTGACAACAATGCCAAAAAAAATAAAATTATCATATCTTCAATAGCCAAATCAAATTCTCTATTATTCGGTTCAGATCAAGTACCTTGCATGTACTAATATCCAATTTCAGTTTGTCTTCCATCTTTAGTTTTCATGGCCTTAGGAAACCCAAAGTGTGAACATTATGCATCAACATCATTTGGTATTTTGATAAAGTATAGGTTGATGAAACCTCCTAACCACCGATCAATAGATAGGGGATGGACCCCTAGTCTACTCGTCAAGTACTCAAATGTATCCTTAGGTAATAGTTTAGTAAATATATCAACAATTTATTCTTGTGATTTCACATACTCCAGTCTTACTTTCTTTTCTTGTACTTGTTCCCTCAAGTAGTGATACTTTATAGATATATGCTTTTTATTTTCATGCATCACCAGATTATTAAAAAAATTTATTGTACTAGTGTTATCACAATATATTATCACCCAGTCAGTGATCTCCTCATTCATACCTTCCAAAAGTTGTTTTATCCATGCAATGTTCAAACAATTAGCAACAACAACAACATATTCTATTTCTGCAGTGGACTGATAAATGCATCCTTATTTATTACTTATCTAAGTGACCAATCTTTCTCCCAAAAATAATGCTCCACCAGTAGTGCTCTTTCTATCATCAATTTTTTGAGCCCAATCTGCATCTGTGTACACTTTCAATTCAATATTGTCTTATTTCTTGTACCATAAACCATACTTTTCAGTGTTCTTCAAGTATCTCAAAATTATTTTTACAATAGTCATATGTGATTCTTTAGGATTAGTAGAAAATCTTGCTACTATTCCAACCACATGTGCAATATCTGGTCTACTATGCACAACATACATCAATTTACCAATCATTGATCTATACAATGTATGATTTACCTCAGTTTACTTGTCATCCTTTGTCAATTTGTATCCAGTAACCATTGGTGTACCGATTGGTTTTGAATCCTCCATACTGAATATCTTCAATAATTCTTTCATGTACTTTGATTGAGTAATGTATATGCCTTCATTCTGTTGTAAAATTTGTAAGCCAAGAAAAAATTTAATCTCTTCAAACATTTCCATTTCAAATTCTTTTCTCATTTCATCAGCAAATGATTTGCATAAGTTATCATGTCCTCCAAATATGATATCATCAACAAAAAATTCAGCAATAAGAATATTGTCATTAGTTTAACCTTTCAAATACAAATTGTTGTTGTCACTTGTTCTAACAAATCCAATACTGATAAGATAGGAGTGTAGTCTTTCATACCATGCTCTTAGTGCTTGTTTCAGTCCATAGAGTTCTTTTTTTAACTTACATACCATATTTCTCTGATTAGGATCAACAAAACCTTCAGGTTTTTCAATGTATACATCTTCTTCAAGTATTCCATTCAAAAATGCAAATTTAACATTCATCTGATAAACTTTAAATTCTTTGTAAGAAACATATGCAAGCAATATCCTTACTCCTTCAAGTCTATCAATGGGTGCAAAATTCTCACCACAGTCAATAGCTTCTTCTTGTGCATACCCTTTGCATACTAGTCTTGCCTTATTGCTAGTAACATCTCTATTCTCATTCAATTTGTTTCTAAATATCCATTTGGTTCCAATCACATTCTTATTTTTCGGTCTTGGTACCGATGTCCATGTTTTTTTTTTCTGTATCTTCTCAATCTCTTCATTCATGGCCTTAATCCATTCATCATTTTCAAGTGCATCTCTAATAGTTTTAGGTTCAAATTCACAAACTAAGCATGTGTTGTTTCTCAACTTACTTCGTGTCATCATTCTCACTTTCTTATCTATAATTTTCTGATTTTGTGGATGATGTCTCCTTACGTATATTGCAAGTATAGGTTCAGTTTTCTATTCTTTATTGTGTTCTCCACTCGGTGCATGATCATGATCTTCATTGGTAACAATTTTTGAATTCTCAGTCTATAAAGACTGATGCTTGGTAGCATTACCCTGTTGCTTGATAACGTGAGGTTGTTGCTCAGGTAGAGTGTCAAGTTGCTCAATGTAAAAAAATCTACCAGTCTTCTGGTTCCTTTTTACTTTCTTGATCATTCTTCTCAACAAATTTATCAAATCTCACATTTGCACTTTCAATCATCTTGTTAGTAGCCATATTCAAACATTTACAAGCTTTTCTTTTAGTAGAATATCTTAGAAATATTCCTTCATCACCTTTTGAATCAAATTTCCTATTTCTACCATCTTTCAGAATGTAACATCTACTTCCAAATGTTCTGAAATAGCTCACATTAGGTGTGTAACCATACCATAATTCATAAGGTGTCTTTTTTTATTCTTTCTTTAGTTGAACTCAATTCAATGTGTATACAACAATACTAACAGCTTCTCTCCAGTATATCTATGCCACATCTTTTTCAATCATTAGTGTTCTAGCACAATCCACAATAGATCTATTTCTCCTTTCAGTAATCCCATTCTACTGGGGTGTCCTCAGTGTAGAAACTTGTCTCTTAATTCCATGCTCTTTACAAAAGTTAGTGAACTCATCAGAGATAAATTCACCACCTCTATCCCACCTCAAGCATTTCAGTTCTTTACTAGTTTCTTTTCCAACTTTAGCTTTATACCACTTAAACATTTTAAAAGCTTCAAATTTTTCTTTCAAGAACATGACAGTCATCATTCTAGAGAAGTCATCAACAAATAAGATAAAATATATGTCTTCATAATAACTCTAATTTCTCATAGGACCACACAAGTCATCATGAACCAATTCCAAAATAACATTAGATGAAAGATTTTTTTCTCTTAAAACTAGATTTTGACATTTTTCCCATTTGACATTGTTTGTACATAACATGGCCAGGTTTAGATATGCTTGGTAAACCTCTAACTTTTCTCTTCTTACTGATCTTAACCATGTTGTCGAAATTCACATGACATAACCTCTTGTGCCATAACCACACATCTTCATTTTTAGCCAACAAACAAGAAGTTTCAACATTGTCAAGATAGAATAGATTAACTTTAGATTGTTCACCAGTATCAACTAACTTTCCTATCTCATCATAGATTTTCACTTTTCTATTCTCAAATGCAACTCAATGACCTATTTTATTCAATTGTGTTACACTCAATAGATTGTAACTATGTCCTTTCACCCAATATGCATTCTCACATCTGATCTTATTGTTCAACAATATAGACCTTTTTCCTTTTACTAGACAAGGTGTATCATTTTCCATTTTAACAAATCCACCATTATAATGTTCAAGGTATTCAAATTTATCTTCATCACTAGTCATATGATGTGTACAACCACTATCAATAATCCAAGTATCATTCTTGCTAACTTTAGAAATAAGTGTTGTTTCTACATATCTTTCTTATTATTCTGAATCTTCTTTCAAAGCCACAAATACCACCTCAATGTCTTCATTAGTGTCAGTGTTAGTGTCATCATCAGCATCTTTAACAAGGTAACACACCTTATTTCCTATCTTTTTAATCTCAGTTACTTCTCCTGTCATACTGATGGTTTCTTATGTGTTCTCAGTTATTTATTCTATCAAACTTCCTTTCATTAGATCTGTTGGTGTAATTATATATTCCTAATTACACTTTACTTAATCTTACTTAGGTTAATGCATTGCATAGTAGTTAGTGATTGAGACACCTAGGAGTGTGCACTTCATTAAGCACATGGTGTAGGAGAAATTCCACTTTAGGTGTGATAGTTGTCATCACATACCTCGTTATGTGTGAGATTCACCTTTAGTGCTCTTATCACATTATCATCCTAATCCATTGCACATACTTTATTGCATAATGGAGGATGATCCACATTTGGTGGACATGTGATTACACCTAGCATAGGTGATAGCTTATCAACTCCTTTTCATTCTCTCATATCACCTTTCCTATATAAGGAGGCCTATTATGTAATCATTCAACATCAATCATTCAAGGTGAATTCATTGGATCAATTCAATCCATCATTGCATTCATATTATCTCTCTTGTGCTTTTCTTCAACCTCTAGATCCTTGGTTCAATCTTTTCTATTTTCAAATTCTTACATGGTATTAGAGCCATTGGAGCATTTAGATTAGCTGATTTGAAGAGATCTTGATGCAAGCTTTGAAACTCCAAATCTTAGATCTGAGAACCAACATGTGATAGAGGCGTCTTGGAGTAGATCTAACCTCACCATTGCGTCCGGGAGGCTGTTTCAGTTAAGATCGACTATAAATTTTCCTATATTTGGCAAAAGTCCAAATTGAGGCAAATTTTTTTTCAAATTAGACCATATGGCCCGATCTACACCTCTATGGTACGATTTTGAAAAAAATAATATTTTTTTTCTCTGTCAATTTTTTGGATTTTTTTAATCTTTGCAAAAATATTGGGCTTGGTACGTGCCCTGAAATATTTGCATTCCACAAATAATATTCTCTTCTAACAGAGGGACATCATCACTACTTACGGGTTAGGAATAGACCTCGTGAAGTGACCATAGGCTCCGTACAACAAGAGCAGCCCGCTCTCAACCCCAAAGGCAAGCGGCAAGCTGAGCCGATAGTGTTCTTTGGAATGATAGTTGGGTGTTTGCATATAAAAAAGGCTTCTAAGCCTTTTGCACAATCAATGTGGGATTAAACCCACGATAGTCCCCACTACCACCCAGTGGCCGCTCCACCTCAGTACCGTTCCACCACGACCCCACTTCTGCGCAAAGCCATGCCACCCGAGTGGATCTCTCCACCAATAATCGTGGTAGCTCCGTGCAAGCCACACCCACCCTCAACCTGGTCATGCCATAGTAATGACCCTCCCTTAGCACCCTATCACCCAATCCAAAGGCAACACATGGTAAGTGGCCACATCACCAGCCTGAACTGCTGCTGGCACGTGGACCTACACAGTCACCCGCCACGCAGATGCCAATAGGCCGCCACATGATAGTGACATCAATGACACCAGAACCACTAGATCATGACACATGGCACAAAGGCCATGCATTTTCCACATCATTGTATGGAACTGTACGGACTGCCAAGTCAATAGACACATCAGCCAAAGGGGCCAAATTTTTTGCTAACATCACCTATCTACGAGCCTAAAATTGACGGTTGTTTAGCCATCAAAAAAGGCCAAATTAGGTTTCCAGTGATGACCTCTAGACTATCAAATTTAACTCCATATGAAGCTGACGTTGGCAAGTTTTGAAATTTCCCAGGCCTCACCATTGGAGTTTTCATTTTGACAGTCCAACTTCAGAGGACGATATCTTACTCATTTTTGCTCCTTTTTTTGAGCAATTTTTTTTTAAATTGGGTAGAATTTCTTGAACTTTCTAGTGGTGATGTTGATTTTTCATTTTTGTGACCTGATTTGTCAAAAATTGGAGATTTTTTTGACTGTACCTGTATGTTCCTGATTTCTACAACTTCCAGAGCTTTGTTTGGGCACATACAGTAACATTTTGAGGATAATTTTTTTTAAAGTGCATGATTTTTCATCTAATTTCCAGATCTGCAATTAGATTTCAGTGATTTTGGGTAGACATATCACTTTCATAAATAGGTCATTTTGGGGCTATACTTGCATTTGGTTAATCCTTGGATTTTAGTTTTCTAATTTGTATCAGTCATTTAAAGGATTTATCAATAGTTATCAGTCATTATTTGGTTGCAATATGGATAATTCAAAGGTTAAAATCCTCACTCCATAAAACTACCATGAATGGAAAGTATCTTTAAGTGATCATTTGTTGAGTCTTGGATTGCTTAGAATGACTCTTGGGCAGGATCAAGAACCTCAAACAGGTGTTGCAAAAAGGTGAAAATGGTTTGATCGAAGGGATAAAGCACTTGGCTCTCTTAGATCATCCATCTCTCATGACTTGCACTTTCATATTGCATCTTGCACACATCCTCATGATGCTTGAGTCACATTGGAAGGACTCTTTGGTAAACCTGATAGAATGAGAAAATTCAGATTAGATAGTGATCTCATAGGTCTTAATCCTAGTGATTTTGACAATATTCAAGATTTTTTCTCTAAGTTCAATTCTATTAGATTGGAGCTTTCTTCATGTGGCATTGTTAAAGGGGATGAACAATTGATCTTTTCTATTCTTTTCAAGCTTGGTCCTGATTATTCTATCTTTGTTTCTACATTCTATGCTACTATGGCTGCTCTTGGTAGTGCATACAAATTGCCCTCTCTTGATGAATTTTTAGCGCAACTCACAAGGGAACAAGCAAAGTTGGCACACATGGGTCAATTGAAGCCTTCCACACATCAAGCATTGATTGTAAGTGAGTCTACTTCAAAGGATTCTAATGGAAAAGGAAAGAAACACAATAAGTATCCTAAGTCTCATGAGAAAGGTAATGAATCTCCTTCACACAATACTACTGAATCCAAGTCCTCTTCAAGAGAGGAATCATTAGAAGAAAGAGGGATAAATGTGCATATTGTCAAAATTTAGGACATGATGAGCATAAGTGTTTTCAAAAGAAGATTGATGAGCTAACTCACATTATTCAGAAACACAACATTAAGTTTCCCTCATCAGTGTCTGCTCCTTCTTCTACACATTCGGCAGCTTCTACATCTACATCATCATCCAAAGATAAAGGTAAAGGACAAGCACTCTTGGCTTCCACACATCCTGAGCAAGGTAAATGGCTTCTTGATTCAGGTGCATCACATCATATGGCATCTTCTATGGATATGTTTTCTTCTATTGAGCCTTGTAATTCTCCTAATATTTTGATGGGTAACAACACATTCATGAGAGTTTGTGGGAAAGGTTCTATTCCTATGGGAGAGGAGACATTTAATGACGGTCTTTGTGTACCATCCTTCACCACTAATCTCCTTTCTATTTACCAAATTACACATGGGGCACAAGGTAAAATTGTTGAGTTCACTGCTGATTATGTCTACATTAGGGACATGGAGACTAGAGATGTCATAGCTATGGGAGTTGTTGATCATACATCCCACTTGTATTCTTTTTCAAATTTTGTTGATAATGATGATGATATTCATGATGTACCCATCCCTTTTCCAAGGGATAATTATGAGGAGAATTTTGGGCACTTGAATCATTTTTTTGTTGAGACAAGTGTTGATCTTCCCACTCCTCCACCTCCTGCTTCTTCAGACATGGGCTCTACTATTCAGTAGGATGATCATAGTATTTTAGATCTTTCAGAATGTGATGACTACTTGGATGCATCTTCAACACCTGTTGATTCTCATGATGCAGATTTGGAAGACATACATGAGGGGGTTTCTCTTTCCCTTGATGATAGTTTCATCATAGATGGGGACACTTCTTCACCTTCTTTGGAGATTGGTACTCTTGATTCTTCTCCTTCTTCACTTGATTTGTCACATGAAGTGATAAATTCTTTGAGCTTGGAGATTCCTATTATGTCTTTAGAGATTCATCCATGGAGACCTTCATCTTCTTCCTCATTCCATTTTCACATGGATTGGCTTCTTCATCATTTGATGTATCTATTTCTTCCCAAGGGGAGACATGTTTCTTGTAAGCATTGGCTGATCTATTGTTTGCAGGTACTCTTCATCAACAAGGGAGCTTCTACATTATGGGGGGGATATCATGTCTCCAACTATCCTTCTTATGGGGGAATAATTATTTGTATATTCATGATGTATGTAGTTCTTAGGGGGTCTTGAGCACTCCATCCATCCATGCATCTTTTTTTCTTCTCTCTTTTGGGGGGAGGGTTTTTCCCATGAGGTTTTCCCTCTTTCTCCGCTTTATGAGAGTTTTTGCATTTCATGTATTACATATTATACATGGGTACCTAACATGGCCTAGTTGTCGGGACCCATCTTGCATTGTGATTTTAAGTGCATTCCCCTAAGTTGCACTTAAGGGGGGGTGTTGGTGTAATTAAATATTCCTAATCACACTTTACTTAATCTTACTTAGGTTAATGCATTGCATAGTAGTTAGTGATTGAGACACCTAGGAGTGTGCACTTCATTAAGCACATGGTGTAGGAGAAATTCCACTTTAGGTGTGATAGTTGTCATCACATACCTTGTTGTGTGTGAGATCCACCTTTAGTGCTCTTATCACATTATCATCCTAATCCATTGCACATACTTTATTGCATAATGGAGGATGATCCACATTTGGTGGACATGTGATTACACCTAGCATAGGTGATAGCTTATCAACTCCTTTTCATTCTCTCATATCACCTTTTCTATATAAGGAGGCCTATTATGTAATCATTCAACATCAATCATTCAAGGTGAATTCATTGTATAATTTCAATACATCATTGCATTCATATTATCTCTCTTGTGCTTTTCTTCAACCTCTAGATCCTTGGTTCAATCTTTTCTATTTGCAAATGCTTACAAGATCTTTCATTAGTTTTTTCAACTTCTTTCCTGTTAGGACATCTAGCAATGATATGGCCAATCTCTTTACATTTAAAGCATACCAAAGGTAGTTTTTCTCTATATATTCCTTTACCTTTTTGTAATCTTCTAGCTATTAATGCTTCAAGTTCATCAAGTTCATCCTCATCACTTTCACTATCACTCTCATTTCTTATTCTATGTTTTTTTCTTGATTTACCTATTTTCATAGATGAAATAAATGTAGAATCAATGGTAGGAGAATCATCTCATGAATTGCAGAAACTCTAATAGCATAAGAAGGTAACAAGGTTCTAAGAATTTTACTTACAACAGTGTCTTCATCAATAATTCCACCTGCTCCTTAGATAACATTCACAACCTCCTTGACTCAGTTACTGTACTGAGATATGTTCTCTCCTTATTTCATTTTCATGTCATCAAATTTTCCTTTAAGACTTTTAGCTTTAGCCCTTAGCACATTCACATCTCCTCCATGAACTAGTGTAAGCTTGTCCCATAGCTGTTTAGCAGTTGTAATGCCTTAGCATCTTCAAATTTAATATCTGATAAGGAAGAAGCAAGATCTATTATCATAGCATTATGTTCTTGTATATCTCTCATCTGACCAATAGTCAAAGGTCCAAAGGGTAAGATAAAATCATTTTCCAAGTAGTATGTTGTAGACTCACCTATCCATGATAGATACAATTTCATTATGCTTTTCTATGTCGAGAAGTTGTCTTTATTCAGCTTTGACACCTCTCTTATACATCTTGTGATCTTAAGCTTAAGTCCTTCAAACTTTTCCTTTAAGCACTCTATGCTCTGATAAAAAAAATTAGATAATTGAGAGGGGGTGAATCAATTAAGTCAAGTTATCCTACAGCCCCAAATACTCTCAGATATATATAAAAAAACTTTCAAATCAATTAATTAACTTGGTAATATATATATATATATATATATATATATATATATATATATATATATATATATATATATATATATATATATATATATATATATATATATATATGTATATATATATGTATGTATATATATGTATATGTATATGTATATGTATATGTATATGTCAACTATGTCTTTCTCTTCATATACCGATTACTAGTAAATTAAATATTGTGTTTACCTATCAATCTAGTTATAGTAACGTGTAAAGTAAAATAACAAGTCAACACATCCATACACATATATAACGCTTTGATTTTTAATGTGGAAACCCTGCTAGGGGAAAAACCACCTGGGACTAGTAACCCAAAATAATTTACTCTTCTGAAGTGAGCTTGGTTAAGAGCCAACCTATTAAAGGTTACAAAATGCACTGTGAGGTGTGACCTAATTAGAGGATTTATCACTAATAGTTCTCCCTTGACCAAACATTCACTATAGGGTCAATAAGAAAATAATCAACATTCATTGAATGTCATATTAAAATATAGACTATTAAGTCCCACTCGGTTAAGATATTTATCTGTAGTAATCATTAAATTAATATAGTAATGATCTGATTCAAATACAACTTGATTTGCAGATTTTCAGATCTATGCTAAGCTCAAAAATACTTTTGATCAATAATCAATTCAATCTCTTTGTTTCCCCCTGTATCGTCTTAAAATGGAAGCACTTCCATGATAAGAGCATTTAGCCCTCTGAGTAAGTGGTTTGGGGTCATGTCAAGCACCTTGATTGGGTCTTTGCATGTATTTGGATTTTCTCCCCGATTTCCACTTCTTCCCCGCACTTGATTTCTTCATTCTAGGTGAATTTAGGGTTAGGATCTTAAGGATTCTCCTGAATTTCCCTCTTTCATAGCTCTATTTCTAGGTAGGATTTATAAATGGATACTCTTGGGCTTCATCATAGTAATCATAGGATTTTATGTCTATCTCTGACATTCTATCTTGTTCTGGCATCAGTTCTAGGTTTATGGGCATCCCCGAGACCTCCTAACTTGGTTCTGAGTCAATTTGGGACTAGGGTCAAGGTCGAGTTAGAACTTGACTAGATCAGGGTCAAGCTAAGACCCTGACTAGGTTAGAGTCAACCTTGACTTTGACCCATTCCTCCAAAATTTCAATTTCTAGAATGTCTAAGCTTCGAGCTTTCGGGAGATTTATTTTCCTGCTTTCAGATCGGCCATTTCGGGTTTCAGGATGGTAAATCATTTAATTGCATTTAATCTAGGTATATTTTCTAAAGGTGAGGACCTAATTGGGATTTAATTCTCCAAGGTGGCCCATCTAGAGGAGTGTGCCCTAGATCACTATAAAAGGGGGCCTTCCTCTCTCACTTTCACATCAAGTTTTCATATCTCATAATCAAGTTTTTTAATCAAGCATCTAGAGATCTCAAGTGCAAGCAAGTCTTCAAGCATTCAAGTGTTCAAGCATCCATTCATCAAGGAGATCCATTGTTAGCTATTGAAGGATTCAATCTCTTTGGAGCCCCCTTTGATGATCCATCCTTCTCCATTCATTCAAGCCTTCTCATATGCAAAGATCAAGTCAAGATTGGTGTTGAAGATCAAATACCATTGATTGGAGACATCCTATATCCATTGAAGCATTCCTACTTGTGGATTTGAGGATTTGAATCCTCTACAAGGACTTCAACATAAGCGAGGTGATTTGTTTCAATTACTTTGTTTATGCACAATACATTTCAATTCAATTTCAAGGTTAATTCCTAAACTGGGGTTTGGCCAAGGCAAACCCCCCATACAACAAAAACCCCCATTTTCTTGTAGGTACAGGTGTAGAGTTTCATATCTGAGTGCGAATTTGGATACCCTTTTCGGCAAACTTCTGAGATCTGTGAATAGAATTCAAATCGGACTTCAAATAAAGAATGTGGTATTTGACCTTTTATGAGGGTCAAACCCAAGCTGAGCCATCTTGAGGAAAGATTTATGGGTTTTCTCTGTCTCGGCATTTCCAGTCCAGGACAGGTTTCAGATTTTCTTGAAAGTGCACACAGACATTAGAATTCAACATTTTCCAGATCTACCCTAATTTGATGTTAGTAATTGCATTTCAATTATTCTATATTCTAAACATAATCCTCCACATAGGGAAATATTGGATTTACTCTCTCTTCCTACTCTTTTCCATAAAATTGATTCGATTGTGCATTAACCTTTTGGTTGATCAAATCGGATCTCTTCTTTGGGGAATTTGGGTTTGAGAATAGGTCTCATATTTCCCCCTTTACATTTGAATAGGGGTGAATCCATTTTACCTCTATTCATTTTGGTTAACTTATATGCGTTACCTTCACTATTCATTTTGGTGAACCCGACATACTTACTCTCTTTTCTTTTATGGAATTGGATGCCTTATTGTGCTTTCCTTTTATCTTGTTAGTATTAGATTTGTCCTTTGTGATTGATCTTGCATGCTAATTAGATTTCATATTCATGCTTTATGTGTTCTTAGTTTAGTTCATTTTCATTACCTTAGTTTATGAGCTTTACTACCACTGGCCCTACTTATAACATTCCAGTTAGAAGAAGTCATAGACTCATGGGTGCCTTTGATCCTGAATCTTCTTCTCCTTTCCTTAGGATCCCTAATGATAACTTGATTCTTCATGATTACAATCCTACTATGGAGAAAAACTCTTCTCACTCATCTCATGATGAGGATGATGCTTTAAGAGTTCCCCTTGAACAAGTCCAAAAAATTTCCACTGAACTTGATAAAATGGGTAATTGGCTTCTTCAAGAAAACCATAATCAAGATTCCATTCAAGCTATAGAGGCTCTTAAGAAATTTCTCCATGATAGTGATCAAGGTATTAACCTCTTGTGTTATTACTCATCTTGTGCATTCCAATGTTAAACCTTTAGCTCAAGAAGCTCAAGATTTAGGGTTAACTCCTCCTATCACTAGTGTTGAACCTCCTTCTAATCCTTTACCTAGTATTCCTATCTATACTCCTTCTTTGGTGACTATGATAGTTCCCTTTGTTCCTTTGAGTGTTCCTCTTGTGTCCCTTCCTACATCACAACCTTCATATCATAATGTTCCTTTTACTTATTCCAATCCGCTTCCAACTATAGTTCCTAGTGTTCCTCCAATTGTGTCCTCTATTCCTGCAGCTTCTTACACTTTACCTAGTGTGTCTAATGTTGCTACTCCCCCTATTTCCTCTAATGATTCAACCATCATTAGTTTGGCTCAAACTGTATCATCCTTACAACAATAACTTGCTTCCTTAACTCAAAATAAGTTTAGTATTCCTACATGTGACATGGGAAGTCCCTTGTCTTGGGATATTATTCGTACTCCTATTCCTCAGCAAGGTGAGATGCCTCATCTTGAGAATTATAATGGAAAAGGAGATCATGTTCATCATGTTAAAACATTTCAAATCCTTTGTAGTGATTATGCTCATGACCATAGGATTTTAGCCAAATTGTTTGCTAGAACCTTTCATGACAAGGCCTTACAATGGTATTGTTCCTTGCCTCCTTATTCAATTTATTCCTTTCCAAAACTTGCTAATGCCTTTATTCAACAATTTCAAAATAATATTGGCTCACAAGTGTCATTTACTGATTTAATGCATTGTAAACAAAGTGCTAAAGAAAAATTAACTGAATTTATTGGTAGATTTAAGCATTTGCATGCTCAAATTTCCTATCCTATTCCTGATATTGATATCCAACATATGTTTATTTCAAATTTGCAAAAGGATATTAGAGATAAGATTCTACTTACTGAATTTACCTCTTTTCAACAACTTTGTGCAGTGCTTCATCATTATCAATTACAAGTGAGTCAATTTGAGAGCACCACTCCAATGGCTCCTGTTCCAGTTGATAAGAGTGATGCTGCTCTTAATCCAAACAATTTTCAAAAATTCAATAATTATGTCAAGATAAACAAACAAGTGAATGCAGTTTCTGATCAAGTTGTTGTTGCATCTCATAATGCCACTTCTGCATCCACTGCTTTTCGATTAAATCACACATGTACTCCTCTTTCTGAAACTTTACATGCTATTATGAATAGGTTGTTAGCTGCTAATATGATTACTTTACCTCCTATTCAACCTCTTTTACCTACTACGATTGCATCTAAATCTTTTGATCAAAATGCTTTTTGTCAATATCATCATCAGAATGGTCATGATATTGAGAGATGTTATTCTTTAAAACATAAGATTCAAGATCTAATTAATTCTAAGGTTTTATTTGTTTATAATCTAGATAGTAGTGGGAATCAATCTATCTCTCCTCCTAATTAGAACCTTGAAATTTATACAAACCATTTACCTATGCATGATACTAATACTATTGCTCAACCATCTGCTATGGAAATTGTGTATGATTCAAAGATGGATGATCTCAATCATGTTGTTAATCAAGTGGAGCATATTGATAAGTCTATATCTTCACCTCAACCCTCACCTCAAGTTCAATCTCAACATCGACCAAAACCTAAACCTAAAGTGAAACCTCAACCTAAACCTTGACAACAATTCAAGAATAAAAGACCTTGAGAAATTTTGATTAGCTTTGATGACTCTGAGATTGTTAAAGCTCCTGATGGTCCCCTTTACATTGCTGCTAGGTTGCTTAGATATCTACTCATGGTTGTCTTGTGGATCCTACTTCCTTAGTCAATGTTATCACTGAAGAAAATCTTTTTATGAAAATCTTACAATGTGATTTCTATGATACATCAGATGTGAGGATTCAAACTTGCAATGGTTTTATTTATCCCTCATTTGGTTCTATTACCTTGCCGGTTGAACTTTTTGGAAAAATTGTGAACACTACCTTCGTTGTGGTTCCTACTTCTGATCAATTTCAAGTTAAGCTAGGTTTACCTTGGTTGAATGCCATACCTGTTGTTTCTTCACCTATCCATAAGTGTCTTAATTTTATTCATGATGGAGAAGTGAAGATGATTAATCATAGTCTATATCAACCTTCTAGGCCTAGAGATTGTGTTGCTCTAGATTTCTTTTGGCCTTCATTACCTAATTCATGTCCTCCTAGACCTGATAATCTTTTTCAATCATATCAAGCTTATAAACATCATAAAATCCTTGAATTAAGTTCACCTCCTATGGATCTTAATCGTGGTCTTTTACCTACACCTTTGATACCTCCTTTAACTATGGCTTCTAGTTTTGTTAATCAAGTTCCTTCTACCAAATCCATTAAAGATCCTGTGATTGTTTCTCCTATGGTTGATAATCCTATTAATCTTCCTAAAGAACCTGTGAAGGATCCTATGATTGCTCCTCCTAGTTCTCAACCTCTTTCAAATAAATCAAAACGTAATCACTCTACTAATGAACATTGTAAAAAGCATCGTGCTCATGCTAAAGCTAAAAAATCTCTACCTTCTTCAGATAAATCTGTGCATAATGTGTTAGACAATGTTGCTACTAATAATGATGTTCACATGCATGATTATGATGATTCTATTCATATCTTAGATCCTATTTTGATTAATTTGGATGAAGAAGATACTCTTGATGATACTGATGATGTTAATGATGAATATGAGACTATTGACATTGACATTGATTTACCTAATATGCTTTCATCACAATTAACTCTTACACCTAGTGTTGAACATAGTGATTCTCAAGAGGATCCTTTTTTGGAACTGGCTATCATTCCTACTGTGTTGGATATAGTCCCTCTTGCGAGTTACCCACCTTCCCTAAATGATATACAATGAGATGGGGAGAGTAGGCGGCATGCTTGATTGGCTTGTCCTTCATGGTAGCTTTGTTGTGTGTTTGCCTATTGTACTGTGCATCTCCCGTAATGTGTTTGCTAAATGTTGTTAGATTCTTTTACATGATCCTTGTTACTCAGTAGGTGCAAGGTGATGAAGGAATCAAAATTGTTGTTCAAATTATTCTATATGTATCTCTATTCTTCTATGCATTGTTCAATGTTATGTTGTAACTATGCTATTGTTCGTAAATATTTCCTTGTATAATCTACTTGGATTTGAGATATGGTAGCACTAATTCTTTTTGGTCTCCATGTCATGGTCCGAAAAGATTCTCCTTCGTATATCTTATGTGATCTTTCCTCCTTTGTGATTGTAGTTCTACTTTCTTTGGGGAATGATGTCACTTCATTTGCAATAATATCATATATATATTATCTTATGATCATACTGACCCCATGGTAGGTAGATCCCTTCCATGTTCTCTATATCTTTTTGTGATATTTCCCTTTATTTGTCTTCATTTGGGGGCATCTCGACATGGAAATGTAATCAGTGGAGTTGTTTATGTTTTCATTAAAGCCATTGCTCCTATTAAAGTGTCAGCAATGAATTTAACGTGGGGGCATACTCTCTTCTCACCTGTTGCACACACACACTTTTCAATACATACATATTTTTCAAGATACTTCTTTTCCCTTTTTGGATTAGTAACTAATCCTTAAAGCACAGATTTATATTTTAGGATCTCTTGATCCCTTCAGTTTCAAATATACACATATTTTTTGATCCCTTAAGGTTGGAAGTGTCCTTAAGATTGGATCTCTTTTATTTTTAGTTGTATTCTTATGGAATAGAATATTCCTACGGATAAATCCTTGATGGGTTGACTAGTGAGTAGCCACATTCACTAGGCAGTTTAATTCCATCTTTCGAGTTGCACCATTTTCCTGTGTGGTTCACAATGGGACATAAGCTCTCATTGGGAGAGGTAATCACACCTTAGTTCTCTCTCTAGATATGTTTCTCTTATTGTGATTTAGGATTCAATGAAGACTTAAGTCCCTGGGGACTTAAGGTTTCTCTTTTTCCCTTGGATTATGATAAGATTATCTTGTTATTCTGATCTCCTTTACCAAGAGTTTGCATTGAGTCCATACTCTTGCTAAAGTGGGGGCTTAATGTATCATCTTAAAATGGAAGCACTTCCATGATAAGAGCATTTATCCCTCTGAGTAAGTGGTTTGGGGTCATGTCAAGCACCTTGATCAGGTCTTTGCATGTATTTGGCTTTTCTCCCCACTTTCCACTTCTTCCCCGCACTTGATTTCTTCATTCTAGGTGAAATTAGGGTTAGGATCTTAAGGATTCTCCTAAATTTCCCTCTTTCATAGCTCTATTTCTAGGGAGGATTTAGAAATGGATCCTCCTAGGATTCATCATAGTAATCATAGGATTTTATATCTATCTCTGACATTCTATTATGTTCTAGCATTAATTCTAGGTTTATGGGCATCCCCGGGACCTCCTAACTTGGTTCTGAGTCAATTTGGGACTAGGGTCAAGGTCAAGTTAGACCCTGACTAGGTCAGGGTCAAGCTAAGACCTTGACTAGGTTAGGGTCAACCTTGACTTTGACCCCTTCCTCCAAAATTTCAATTTCCAAAATCTCTGAGCTTCGGGCTTTCGGGAGATTTATTTTCCCACTTTCGGGTCGGCCATTTTAGGTTTCAGGATGGTAAATCATTTAATTGCATTTAATCTAGGTATATTTTCTAAAGGTGAGGACCTAATTGGGATTTAATTTTCCAAAGTGGCCCATCTAGAGGAGTGTGCCCTAGATCACTATAAAAGGAGGCCTTCCTCTCTCATTTTCACATCAAGTTTTTATATCTCATAATCAAGTTTTGCAATCAAGAATCTAGAGCTCTCAAGTGCAAGCAAGTCTTCAAGCATTCAAGTGTTCAAGCATCCATTCATCAAGGAGATCCATTGTTAGCTATTGAAGGATTCAATCTCTTTGGAGCCCCCTTTGATGATCCATCCTTCTCCATTCATTCAAGCCTTCTCATATGCAAAGATCAAGTCAAGATTGGTGTTGAAGATCAAATACCATTGATTGGAGACATCCTATATCCATTGAAGCATTCCTACTTGTGGATTTGAGGATTTGAATCCTCTACAAGGACTTCAACATAAGCGAGGTGATTTGTTTCAATTACTTTGTTTATGTACAATACATTTCAATTCAATTTCAAGGTTAATTCCTAAACTGGGGTTTGGCCAAGGCAAACCCCCCATACAACAAAAACCCACATTTTCTTGTAGGTACAGGTGCAGAGTTTCAGATCTGAGAGTGAATTTGGATACCCTTTTCGGCAAACTTTCAGGATCTATGAACAAAATTCAAATCAGACTTCAAATAAAGAATGTGGTATTTGACCTTTTATGAGGATCAAACATAAGCTAAGCCATCTTGAGGAAAGATTTCTAGGTTTTCTCTATCTCGGCATTTCCAGTCCAGGACAGGTTTCAGATTTTCCTGAAAGTGCACACAGACATCAAAATTCAACATTTTCCAGATCTACCCTAATTTGATGTTAGTAATTGTATTTCAATTATTCTATATTCTAAACATAATCCTCCACATAGGGAAATATTGGATTTACTCTCTCTTCCTACTCTTTTCCATAAAATTGATTTGATTGTGCATTAACCTTTTGGTTGATCAAATCGGATCTCTTCTTTGGGGAATTTGGGTTTGAGAATAGGTCTCATATTTCCCCCTTTACATTTGAATAGGGGTGAATCCATTTTACCTCTATTCACCTCCAACTCTATTATGCTTGGTAATTACTTTCTTTGTCTCTTGGTGTTGTCTGTAGAATTACTCGGTCCTATCTTCAACCAGTTTGATCACAATTTATGAATTCAATCTTTTCACACAAATTCTCTTGCAACAAAATCAATAATGAATCTCTTGTTTCTTTATATAGACATCATAAACCATTTTATTTCCATCCATAAATTTTTCCTCTTAATCTTTACCATTGATTTTTTCGCTTTAACATTCCTCAATAGTTGTGTCAATAACACATTTCATTCTCCTTCATCTGATCATCCTTAAATTTTGTCATTCATTTGATCATCATAAAAAACATTATCTTTTACCTTAGAATCATAAAAAAATGTCCAACTCGTCATCTTTAGTTGAAAGTCATAATTTCCATTTATTTCTTTCACTCAGTCAATACCATAATACATTGATGATAACTAGCTCGGTTAACACTGTACTCGGTATACACTACACTTGCTCAGTGTATACTGAATTCTTCATTTACCAACCACATAAACTTGTTCATCCTCAATCTTCAATCCATAATAGATTCATTTAATATAATCAAATCACTAACATAATGTCATAGACTCATCATTAAGTTATCCAATGAATACCATATTCATATCTTTCTCATCCATCTCATCTTTATGTAGATATCTCATTCCTTCACCAATATTTCCTTCTTAAGATGTTTGTAACCATCATTATAAGTATAGTTAAAACTAATTGGCATCAATGACAATACATTAACTTATAATGTCTCACATACACATTAGTAGCTCGATGATCATCAATCACTTCCTTTCAAATATCCAATCATTTATCAAACTCTGCCTCAAGATATTCAATCAGTTGTAGTTTATCAAAAATAAGTTACTCAATGACAAGGAAATGCCTCTCCTTTTTAGTTATTTTTTTTCTTGATCTCATTATGTGATCATAGGGCCACTAATAGAGTTCAAGGAGGTTAAGTAGTTATCTACATGGACATCTTTCCAGATTCAGTTATATCATGGATGTGACACATTTTTAGGAATGAAACTGCTAACCAACTTGAAGGTGATAGGATAATTTTAGTGCCCTCATTTTATTCTAGTTGTTTTTGTGTTGGATTTTCTTATAGCTTGCAATGAACACATCACCATTTAGTTCAACTATTTTGTAGTTGTGGTTCTTCTAGTTGAGATTTTCATTCTAGAGAATCAGAGTTTGATTGTCTCGCAAGATTTTTTTCTTTGTTGAGATATGTTATGAATATAATCTCTATTTTTATTTGATTCCAACAAATGATCTAAATATTTTTACATTCCCCAAGTTATATAAGGGTTTCTAGGATCATTTATTGAAGGTTCCCAAATTTTGTATTCATAGAGAGTATAATAGAAATAGTGTTAAGTCTTAGGGTTCAAATATAGGTTGATATTATGAGACATGTTGGATAATATGGTATAATTGGTATACTATTTTATAGATCCATATGATTAGTCTAACTGTCTTTATTCTATATTGAAATTCTCATATGAACAGAATATAAATTATTTTCTTATTCATCATGTTGTCATGTAGATGTGATTTTATCATTATCATGCTTTCTTTCAAGGAAAGGATTAAGTATTCTTTAATTGATAAATATTAGAAGTGTATGTATGGTATAAATCCAATGATAATATTGGTTATGTGGGATGACATATATCTTAGGCATACTCAGTAATCTTAAGCTTGTGTCTTTGTAAGAAGTTAACCATAAATTTTGATGTGTCTTATAGTTTTTTGAGTCTTCTCCCTATAGGTTAAGAACTCATATAAGTCATGTTAGAATACTATTTGCAAAGCACAATAATCCATAAATCTGAAATCATTTTACTTTGTGTTATTGATTTCATGGTAAATTATTTGCATTCTTACTAAGAAACTGGAATCTATGCTAAGAACTTTGTTCTATGATTATTTTTTTAGCCATAAGAACTTTATTCTTTGAATATTCCTATAGATATTGGAACTCTCTTCTTTGACTATTCTTGCAGCCAGGGAAAAATAGAGTAACTCCTTTTTTTGTTTGCTAAGAAATAAATTTTTGTTATCTGTTCCACTCTTTTTTGCCTGTGTATTCATATATTTTTTATCTTCTTCTTCTTCTAATTGATGCAATGACGTGAAAAACCTTTATAGTCACTTTAAACATCCACTTTTGGAGTTACAGGTCCAACAACTATAGGAAAAGTCAAATAACAAAAGTCCAATGGCTACAAGAATAGTCGGAGAAGAGAGTTCTCACCATAGCTTCCAGTTTCTTCCTGAGAATGCAAATAATTTACCATGAAATCAACAACACAAAGTAAAATGATTTCATATTTATGGATTATTGTCATCTCCAAATAGTAGTCTAACATGACTTAGACTAGTGCTTAACCTATAGGGAAACAAAGTCAAAAAACTATAAGACACATCCACCTTTATGTTTAAATTCTCATAGAGAAACAATATTAAGATTACTAAATATGCCTAACATATATGTAATCCCACATAGCCAATATTATCATTAGATTTTCATGAAATCACTACTATTTTCCCCAAATCACTATGATGCATGTCTAAAAGGATTTAATCTATTCCTTGAAGAAAACTAGTAAACAAATTATACATTCATGAAATTATTGTGAAGACAATTTTTTATATTATGAATAAACAAACTTATGTAACAAAAAGAAAATAGAGTAGGAGACAATCTTCAAATTATATTTTTAATTAATTTATTCAGAAGTATTCATAGATTTCATTTAATAAAAGACTTTTCCATTCATATTTCTATAAAAAACCTATTACATAAACTATTCTACTTGTCCCTTTACAAAGAATTTTTAGAACCTGTACGATTGGCCTTGGTATTCCTTTTATAGATATAAGTAATGAAATAAGCTACAGGATAGAATATTCCTTTTATATTATTTTACCAACTGACGCTAACTAATCATAGAAGATATTCTCCCAATGAAGGTTGTTACCTCTATTTATGTCCTTGAGTAAATCTAGAGGATGTTGTGGAGTGATTATTACTATGAGGCCTGTGATCCAACTATGCTTCTAAGATATTCCATTATCTCCCATGGGTGGTTATTAAGGAAGAAATTGTTAATGCTAGATGACACTAAGAGGGGGGATGAATAAGTGTAACCAAAAATTCTAAATATTTTCACCACCAACTTCCACAAGACATAACATGTAATGCAAATAGAAAAGTAGTAACAAATTAAATCAAACATCAAAAGTACGCAACACTTTAACATAGATATTTTTCTTGTGGAAACCCTTGTTAGAGGGAAAAACCATGGGTGGGAATTAGTACCCACAAAATATCACTACTACATAAATAAGTTTCCCTCTTAGGAGAATTACATCCACTCAGTTAAGGGTATACTCAATTAAGAGTATTTAGCCCTGCTAGGAGCTTACAACAAAGACCTATTAGGATCTACCTAGTTAAGGAATTTAGAACTCCTTATGAGAGTCACCTTGTTAGAGGATTTTGATCTTCTGACCTTTTAGGATCCTTCTTACCCTATTAAGAGTGATCCAGTTAAGGGATTTCTCTTGTCAACCTAATAAAATCAAAAAGTAAAGAGTGGTCTAATATTTGCAATCAATTCATGATAGATCCAATATATTCCTGATCAATGCTATGCTCTAAAACACTTCTTCATATCTATACTAACACCTTTGATCACCATAAACCACCACAATAACAACAATGTCACACATTGATCTTTCTCCTCTACTACATTCCAAAATACATCAGAAATGATATATAAAATGGTTTTCAACTTAAGGCAGCAAAAAAACCCTAATACATCATTACAATTCATTCCTACTCATTCCTTAAACCCTAAAACATAATACCAATTATCATTTACAATTTCAAATTCATGTCGGCCTCCAGATCAATCACATAAATGATTTGACAAGAGAAAATTCAAACATATCAAACTCTCAATTGTACTTGCACAACAACAAATCTTATCATCACAATCATGAAAATGCCAACTCATCATTTCTCAGCGATCTGTCGTGTCACTACAATCCTTACAACAAATAATCACTTATCGTAACATAGTGCAACATCATCGGTTAAGGATCTGACCGATTATTATAAGAACTTCTTGTACCTTTCATTGAGTGAGCTTCATTTCATTTTAAATTTTTCCATTGATCACCAATCTTGATGCGGTTACAAAAAAATCCAATAATATGATCTATTACTATAACTCATGGTGATGATGATGAAGACTGACTAAGATCATAGGTATACAAGATAGTAGAAAGATTAGATCAGCTATTATCTTTTCATTGATTTCAAGTGATTGATATATAATTTATATTGAGTTTCCATATCATTTAGAGTATGATATAATTTTGACTGAGTTAAAGAAGAAGAGGAAGTGAAATGTTGTGAAGTCTAAGAACTTAATTGGGCATCTAGTATAGATTAGACAATGTTAAGGTTATGTTGATATAATTGTTTTCTACTAAACATGTTATTATATCAAGTTGGTAAAAAAGATTAGTCAAGTCGGTAAGCTAACATAGTTTGGTTACTGAGCATGAAAAAGTCATTCGGTAAAAGAAAAGTAAGTTTTGGTAAACTAAAAAGAACTCAAGACACTGAGTAGAAGGTTTCAGTTATCAAGCGAAGTTAACTAAAATTCAATTGAAAGAAAAAGAGTTAACCATCGAGGAAGGAACAAAAATTAAATTCAAGGATGAGAATGATATTTAATGATGAGATGAAAGATTTTAATGATGAGGAATAATTAGTTAAAGAGATCTATGATCAGGAAAATTCAAGGTGATGATCTATGGTATAGATCTAAGCAACAAAAAGAGAAGATAAAATTTTGAAGAAAGTTCAAGTTCTAAAATGATGATAAAACATTTTACCTAGCTCTAAATTCATTGAATTATTTTATGAAGTTAATTAGATGCCTGAGATTAATCAAAGGAAATCATAATAAAGGAGATTAAGATTAAAAAAAAAGTCTATATAAAGGATGAAATTGTATGAAGAGAAGGCTGGAAAGTTCAAGGGTTGTTGAGTCATCGACTGATGAAGTGAAGAAGGAAAAGTTTGAATTATGAGTCAGAAAGCTGATATTGATGAAGTGTTGAAGCCAGTGGAAAGAGAAGGAATGAAGCGAAAACAAAAACCGCATAAGGGTTCTAATTATGCAAAAGGTAGTTGTAGATTTACAGGTCAATTTATTCATTGTTTCTTATTAACATTTGTAATAGAAAAATATCTTAACCAAGTGGACCTAACAGTCTTATTATAAATCCTTGCAAGAGGTAACATTCTAGATGAGTGTTTGAAGAACTTTAACCAGGCCACTCCTAATAGGGTGAAGATCCTAACAAATCTGAGGCAAATCCCCTAACAGGGTCACCTTTAACAGTGTGTATTGCAATCTTTAACAAGATTGGCTTTTAACCTAGCATACATTAGAAAATTATTTCTTTAGTGGGCGATAATTACCACAATAGATTTTCCTAAATTGGGTTTCCACGTTAAATATTGGTGTTATATGTGTTCAATGTTTACTGTGAATGTTATTTATGATTGATAAACTTAATTTATTGTTATTGGTTAATATTGAATTGTGCCTGACCAAGTTGACACCAAGTTGAATCAGAGATATTTTTAAGGTACAAAGAATCAAGGATTACTGATTCACCCCCACCCTCTCTATAATCAAAAAATTGGCATCAGAGATAAGTACTATAAAGGTATAAGTTTGAAAGACTTGAGTAAAAGATCCAAATATGTATAGGAGAGAAGTACCTAAGTTGAAAAATTAAAGTTTCTCTACAAGGAAAAGAAGGATGAGGTTATACCTAACTAGGATTGGAGAATCTGCACTCAACCATTTGGATAATGACTAAACTCCACTACCTCATGGACCTATGACACTTGATTAGATGAGAGAAAAGTAGGAACACAACTTGGTAATGATTGAAATTTATTCTTCCCTAACCGATGTTGAGTTCAATGATATTAAGGACCATATTACTATAAAAGAGATGTGGGATAAACTTGCACTTGTTTATGGAGGTGATTTGCATGTATAAAAGGAAAAGGTTGAAAGTCTCAGAGGAAAATTTGATGAGATTATAATGAAAGATGAAGAGAACATTGCATAATATAGTTTCAAAATCAAGGAAGTTTTTAATGCTATCAAAGGTGCTAGTGGAACACTAACTAGAGAAGAAGTGGTAAGAAAAATTATGAGAACTCTTTCACCTAAATATGTTATTCAAGTCTTTGTTATTGAGGAAATGATATCCATACCAAATAACATTGTTAGACTTGATGCTTTGATTGGTAAGCTAACTGCATTTGAGCTTAGTAATTATGACAACCATATACTAAATATTGAAATAGATTTTAAATCATCTTTAAGCAATGGTAGTTCAAGAAGAGAAAGAGAGAATCACAATAGTTCATGTGGAAGTGACTATGATAGTATCCTAACCAAAGAAAAAGAACAAGAAGAATTAAAAGTAGTGTTTTCAAAGAGGCTACTGAGAAGAAAATGAATGTATAAAGGTAAACTGTCTCTAAAATATTTTAATTACAACAAGATTGGGCACATTGCATCTAGGTGTCCTGACAATGACATAAATGATAAAAGTGATAAGAAGGAGATCCAATACGGAAGGTTTAGAGATTTCAAGGATAAATGAAGAAATCATGCTACCTAGCTAAGGAAGGAATAACTGATGATGAATCTGATGACACAGAAGAAAGTGTAGAATTTGTCTATGTTTCTATGAAGGATGATTCAGAAGAAGAGAGCTATGAAGATGAAAAATCTATTATTCATCGTGTTAAAAAAATTGACCCATGGATAATTGACAGTGGTTGTTCACATCATATGACTGGTGACATTGATAAGTTTAAAAAATTAGAAGAATATGATGGAGGATTTGTTAGATTTGGGAATGATGCTCCATGTTCTATAAAAGGAAAAGGATCCATTATACTGGATGAAAAGATCAAATGTGATAATTCTTACTTGGTTCAAGGACTCAAATAAAACTTGTTGAGTGTTTCACAATTGAAAAACATTGGTCATTGACTAGAATTTTTGAATAGAAAAGTGAAGATCTATGGTGTTGATGGAGATTTGATTGGAATCAGTGAAAAATATAAAGGTAACCTATTCTACCTTGATACTACTACAAAAAGTTTCTTTTTTGTTAAAGTTGAGGATATATGGTTATGGCACAAAAGACTCTATCATGTAAATTTTGATAACATGATTAAGGTGAGCAAAAAGAATAGAGTAAGAGGATAACCAAAATTAAGCAAGCCTGATAAAGTGATGTGAAATGAATGTCAGATTGGTAAGATGACCAAATCAAGTTCCTCAAGAAAGATATATTCGAATTAGTTCATACTGATCTTTGAGGTCCTATGAGAATACAAAGCTATTATGGTGATCGGTATTTCATTTTGTTTGTTGATGACTACTCAAGAATGATTTCGGTAATGTTTTTAAATGAGAAGTACGATGCATTCCAAATGTTTAAATGATACAAGGCAAGAGTTGAGAATAAAATAGGTAAGCAGCTAAAATGTTTAAGATCAGATAGAGGAGGTGAATTTATCTCTGATGAATTTACTATCTTTTGCAATGAGAATGGAATTAAAAGACAAGTATCTATACCAAGGACTCCACAACAAAATGGCATAGCTGAAAGAAGGAACATATCAATAGTTGATTATTCTAGAAAATTATTGATTAAAAAAGAGGTTGCACAAACATCATGGAGAGAATCCATTAGTATTGTTGTCTACACTCTCAACCAAGTACAATTGAAGAAAGGTACAAATAAAACCCCTTATGAACTCTGGTATGGGCATACATTGAATGTTAGCTAATTTAAATTTTTTGGAAGTAGGCGTTAAATACTAAAAGATACTAGGAATGGAAAGTTTGATTCTAAAGGAGATGAAGGTATATTCCTATGATACTCCATAAACAGAAAAGCTTATAAATTTCTGAATAAGGCTACTAACAATATTGTGGAAAGTGAAAATATGAGGATTGATGAATTTGTGGAAAGAAGTGAAGAAGATAGCGAAAGAAAACTAGAAGATTATCAAAGATTTTTTTATGTACAAGAAGGAATTTATGGTACAGTACCCGATCTGCAAGAAGAAACCAAGGAGCTAGTTGAGCCTCCACCGAGAGATAAAAATGTTGAAGAAAAGTCTACCAAGCCCATTTTAGAAAAATATGTGAGAAGAAACCACTCACTGAGAAAAATTATTGGAGACAAGAATGCATGAGTCATGACAAGTAAGTTGAAGGCTAATACATGTTTTATTTATGAATTTGACACAAGAATAGTTAAAGATGCACTTGAAAATGAAGATTGGGTTAACACAATGAAATAAGAGATTGATCAGATTGAAAAAAACAATACTTGGTCACTGGTACAAAGAGCTAAGGACAAAAATGTTATTTGTACAAAGTGGATTTTTGGGAATAAATTAAATGAAAGTGGAGATGTGATAAGGAATAAAGAAAGATTGATCTTCAAAGGGTATGCACAAGACGAAGGTATTGACTATGGTGAGACATTTGCCCATGTTTCTAGATTAGATGGTGTGAGAATCTTACTTGCATATGCTTCTTATAAAGGATTCAAAGTTTATCAAATTGATGTTAAGTTTGCATTTTTTAATGGAATTCTTGAAGAAGAATTTTACATTGAACAACCTGAAGGATTTGTTGACAATTCTAGCAAGGATATGGTATGCAAACTACACAAGGAACTATATGGTTTTAAGAAAGCACCTCGAGCATAGTATGAAAGATTACATTCATATTTAATCAAGATTTGATTTCAAAGGACAAGTGACAACATAAAATTATATCTAAAATGTGACAGTACTAATAAGATTTTGATTTCTGAGATATTTGTTGATGATATCATATTTGGAGGAAATGAATCAATGAGTAAATCATTTTCTGAGGAGATGACAAAGGAATTTGAGATGTCCATGATAGCAGAGATAAAATTCTTTATTGGACTAAAAATTCAACAAGTCAGAGATGGGATCTATATAACACAGTCAAAGTATATCAAGGAGATCCTAAAGACATTCAATATGGAAGAGTCAAAATTAGTTGGTACACCAATGGCTACTAGTTGCAAATTATCAAAGGAAGATGAAACAAAGGAAGTAAATGAAACATTCTACCGATCAATGATTGGTAAGATACAATATCTTGTACATAGTAGACTTGATATTGCTCATGATGTTGGTATTGTTGCAATATTTTCTACCAATTCAAAGGAAACACACGTCTGCAATCAAAAGGATATTTAGATATCTGAAAGGGACTTAAAAGTGTACATTGATGTTTGATGATAGGAAAAGTATAAGTGATAGATCTTTCATTTAGGAGAAAGGTTAGTGACATGGCTAAGCAAGAAACAAAGTTGTATTTCATAGTCTACTATCGAGGCTAAGTATGTTGTTGCAACTATGAATTGTTCAAACATTGTGTGGATCAAACAATTACTTGAAAGTATGCAAGAGGAGATTATTGATCCAATTACTATTTATTGTGATAATACTAGGGCTATCAACATATCAAATAATCTGGTGATACATTCAAAGAAAAAGCACATTTATATCAAGTATCATTGCTTGAGAGAACAAGTTCAAGACAAGAATGTGATATTGGAGTATGTGAATTCAAAGGAGAAGATAGAAGATATATTTACCAAACCACTACTGAAGGATTATTTTGAGTATCTCAGAGGTAAATTAGGGGTTCTTCCCCTATCCAATATTCACTAAGGCAAGATGCATGTTGCATCAATTCAATCTTCAATTAGAATATCTATTTTGTGAGTTGATGATAGTGTTCACTCTTTGGGTGATGCCTGAAGTTGTGAAAGATGTTTATGTATGCAATGAGAAATTAGTACATTTGAGGTATGATTCACTACCTAAACAATTTTTTTAGGAGTATGTGTCTTTGGAATTTTTGTCCAAGAGGGAGAAGATTTCTAAGAGAGAATATACTACTGAGAGAGAATATTGATATTGGTGATTCCAGTGATAGAGGGAGAATATGTATAGAAGGAGATCAAGAAAAGAAGAGAGAAGAAGAAAAAGCTTAGAGGGAGTAAAGGACATAGAAAAGTTAGTAAGGGTTGCCATCATCAATTGACAGTGAGTTCTATCAATGCCAAAGAGGGAGATCATTACTATAAGTGATGGTGATGATGATGAAGACCGACTAAGATCATAGGTATACAAGATAGTAGAAAGATTAGATCAATTATTATCTTTTCATTAATTTCAAGTAATTGATATCTGATTTATATTGAGTTTATGTATCATTCGAAGTATGATATAAGTTTGAATGAGTTAAAGAAGAAGAGGAAGTGAAATGTTGTGAATTTGAAAAACTGAATTGGGTAGCTAGTATAGATTAGACAATGTTAAAGTTATGTTGATATAATTGTTTTCTACTAAACATGTGGTTATATCAAGTCAATAAAGAAGATTAGTCAAGTTGGTAAGCTAAAATAGTTTGGTTTCTGAGTAGGAAAAAGTCATTCGGTAAAAGGAAAGTAAGTTTCTATAAAGTGAAAAGAACTCAAGAAACTGAGTAGAAGGTTTTAGTTACCAAGCGAAGTTAACCAAAATTTAGTTGAGAGAAAAAGAGTTAACCACCGAGAAATGAACATAAATTAAATACAAGGATTAGAATGACATTTGATGATGATCTATGATGAGATGGAAGATTCTAATGATGAGGTAGAATTAGTTAAAGAGATCTATGATTAGGAAAATTCAAGGTGGTGATATATGGTATAGATATAAGTGAGAAAAAGAGAAGGTACAAGTTCCAAGAAAGTTCAAGTTTTGAGGTGATGATAAAATGTTTTACCGAGCTCTAAATTCATTGAATGAGTTTATGAAGTTAATTGGATGGTTGAGATTAATCAAACAAAAATGTAATAAAGGATATTAAGAGGGGAAAAAATTATATATAAAGGATGAAATTGTATAAAGAGAAGGCTGGCAAGTTGAAGGGTTGATGAGTCACTAATTGATGCAGTGAAGAAGGAAAAGGTTGAATTCTGAGTTATTAAGATGAGATTGATGAAGTGTTGAAGCTGGTGAAAAGTGAAGCAATAAGGTGAAGACAAAGATCACACAAGGGATCTAATTATGAAAAAGGTAGTTATATATTTACAGGTCAAATTATTCACTATTTCTTATTAACATTTATAATAGAAAAATCTTTTAACCGAGTGGACCTAATAGTCTTATTATAAATCCTTGCAAGAGGTAACATTCTAGAAGAGTGTTTGAAGACATTTAACCAGGCCAATCCTAAAAAGGTGAAGATCCTAATAGATTTAGGGAAAATCCCCTAATAGGGTCACATTTAACAATGTGTATTGTAGTCATTAACCAGATTGGATTTTAACTGAGCATACTTCAGAAGAGTATTTCTTTACTGAGTGACAATTCCCATAGTGGTTTTTTTCCAAATTGGGTTTCCACGTTAAATACTAGTGTTATATGTGTTGAATGTTTACTGTGAATTTTATTGTTTATTAATAAATTTAATTTGTTATTATTGGTTAATATTGAAGTGTGTCTGACCGCATTGACATCGAGTTGAATCAGAGAAAGTTTTAAGGTACAGAGAATCAAGGATTACTGATTCACCCACACCCTCTCCATAATCTAACAATGATCAAGATCATACATCTTGAATCATAACACTTGAATCCAAACCAATTTAACACAATCCCCAAATCATCACTCCTTGGCTTCATCATTTTCTTCCTTTTTACCTGTCAACCTTGAAACAATCATAAGTCACAATATACATATAATAAACCTATGCGGTCATGGTTATATCATCTTGAAACATCGATTAGTCTTTCTTTACAATCACACACTCTAACTCTTACTAAGGCTTTGGATCTAACCTCTTAAACATACCTCATCCTAATAGGAAAATTGTCAACCAACAAAAACAAAGTTGACATCAATGAAAATATCATAACTAATCATCTTATCATCATACCTACATCATACACATACCATAGTATACTCTTCTCATCTCCACATTAGTTATTCCAACAGAAAATGCTAGTAGTCAAAATTCTCTCCATCTTCCCTCACAGAAGATGGCATTGAAAATACAACAGAAGGAGAAACAAATGAGTCCAAGATCTCATATTTTGTGTCTACACCCAAAATTTTATTTGCCTCCATCCTATAAAATGGAACCAAAGTAGTAATTTGAGAGATAGTAGGCATTTGCAATCTATGGATAGAGTTTTCAGCAAAGTCCAGAGCTTTAGGTATCTCTATAATTACCAAAGGAAATTTCAGTATCTCTATGATTACAAAATGTATTATCAACTAGTTCACCACCATGATCCTTGTATATCTCATGCAACATGGCTTCGTCTAACCCTTTATTATTAAATTAAAATCCCTCTATAGCCTCAGAAATCCCCATCCTTAGCACTCAAACAAAGAAACACTCTATTCTAATCGTAAACAACCCAAAATTAGACAACACACATAAGTCATTCAACATTTATCCCTTCATGTATTTAAGTTATAGCTTACACTTTCAAACTGAAGAAAAAAGAAGCAATAGCTATCCCAAGATTTTCACCTATCCCAATAGCTGCAATACCTTTCATTATGGCATTTTCCATTGGTTATAGAATGTTTAACATGACACTCAAAATTTTTGGTAGTAAGAGAATTATTTTTAAATCATAAACTGCAACATTCCATCAATCATGACTGTTGGAAATATTCAAGACTAGCCAAGTTACTGAGAGGGGAGGGGTGAATCAGTAACTTCAAAACTTTTTACAAATTTCAGATCTTAACAATATTCCAAATAACATTTAGATCAATAAGCTAACTACATGCATGAGTAACAAAAAGAATAAAACATTCATAACACTTTGAACACAGAGATTTGATGACCCAAAAACCTTCCAAATAGAAAGTAAAACTGGGGTGGGGATGATACCCACAAAACTTCAATACTGTAGTATAAAGTTGGCCGGTTAAGGCTTACAATGATCACTTCTGATGATTTGCCCTATTACGAGCAATTAGGACTGCTAGGTCCACCTTGTTAGAGGATTTACAAACATACAATGAAGTATGCACTCGGTTAAGAGATTTTACAAAAGACTGTTAAGTCTACCCTGTTAAAGGATTTCAAGCTAATTCACCTATTAGGATGAAACAGTAGATCTCTTGCTTACAACTGTACTTGCTGATTGAGATTATTTGATGTACTAATCACCTTCTATGATAGATATGTCTCTGCTACTCCTTATATTGTTGTAGCCCTTTTTAATTTTCCTATCTCTACCTTTCTTCTCTTTTTCACACATTACTACACTTTTTATATGATACAAAACATTTCTTATATATCAATCCAAAATAATTACAAAGTTGGCCCTAACATAAATATTACTGAGTCGGCCCAAATATAGTTACAAAGTTCCTGCAAACTAACTCAGTGACTTTTTGATACTCGGCATCGTCATGCTCTGGGTAGGAGTGGAGGCTTAGTCCATACTAACCACTCGGTCACAGTTTCAAACTCGGTATACACTGGAGACTTGGTAGATACAGTGTCACTCGGTAAAAACTAAATTCCCTATTTACTATGTTGGCACTTGGTAAACACTGCTCATCTCATCACTTGGTAATGATAACTCAGTAAGCCTTGCAAAGCTCGATCTACTCAGATTGCTCGATAAACACTGCGAAGCTTGATAAGCACACATAATCTGAATAAGTGTTGTCACTAATGAAAAACATACTTAATGCCAACAATCTCCCCCTTTGGCATTAGTGACAAAAACACTTATTGCCCAAAACTTATATACAAAAATCATGCTGAATCTATTTTTGATTTTTCAAAATTTGTCTTTGTTAATCTATTGTATATACATATCATGTGTTGTAAATATACATTTCATGTCTTCCCCATACAGTATACATATATACAAGTATCTTATATCTCCTATATCTCCTGTTCTCATATATCTTCTCATATCTCCCCCATTCATCACATACTCTCCCCCTTTTTGACAATAATACCAAAGGTGTATATATAAATATTTTACATGGAGATGCCAAAATGTGAGAGAAAATTAGAATGTACCTTGCCAATCAGTGCCAGAGTTCTATCCCAATTCTCTTGCAGAATCTTGCATGTATGGAGTGCAACTTGGACTTCTGCAAAGAGTTCAATCATGTGATTTGCAATTGAAAACTGATTGTCATGGATCAATGTTTTTGAGTGTGCAATATGCTTTTGCATTGTATCCATGATGGGAAGGATCATGTTCTGAATATCTATTAATGTTGACCTGATCCTTGCATCTTCTCTCAATAACTCTGACTACTTATCAGATAGGAATCTGATTTTCATATGATGTGCAGATCTTGAACTAGGTTCAGGTTGCAACTTCTGTGCACTGATCTTCAAGTCATCATCAATCTTATTCAATTTTTCCTTAATTTCCTTAGAGAACTCAGCAACATTACATAGCTTAACAAAAAATTATGTTACCTTGGAATAGGAGGATTCAATGTTAGTCAAAATTGAAGATAACTCAGCTTGATTTATAGCTATTTGCCAAGCAATATGCTCAAGCACTTTATTGTCAAACTTTTTCTCATCCTTCTCAAGCAACTTTTCTTGACCAGAAGATTCCTCATTGAACTTAGAGACTGTCTCTACCAACTGCAACAAAATGTGTTGAGAGGAATCAACTTCAACACCTATTGCTTCTGTCAAAATATTCTTGGCATCCTCAATGATCTTATATTCCTTATCTCTTTCCTCTTTTAGTTTCTTTTGCTTTGCTTTCTTCTGGAGGAGTTCACCAACCAATTGCATTTGATCCGCAGAAAGATTTGCAAAATCTAATTGTGGAATTTCTATCTGCTCATCCAAATCTATATCTTCTTCTATATCTTTACTCCTCAAAAATCTTATACTCGGTTGAACCTTAGGTCCAGCTGTCATTGTACTTAATGCCTTTGAAGTAGAAATTATTGTAGACATAGTCGGACTTGCAGTGAAAAATGATAAACTTCCAACTAATGGAATGCTCACTGGAAGACTTGATAAACCCAAAACTGAAGTATTTACAATTGTAGAATCAAAAGCTGAAGTACTTACTGAAGTGTCCAAAACTAAAGTACTTCTTGCTGAGGAACTCAAAATTGTAGAAGGTACTGAAGTAGATGTTGGAGACTACAACTCAGTGGAAGAAGGAGGCTGAAGCTCGGTAAATGAAGTGGTAGCCACTTCTATCATTGATACATTGAGATGTGCTGAGGATGATTGGACATTTGATGTATCTATTGGTTTTGTCATAATCACACTTGCTGAAGCTATCTCCGAGCTAGATGTAGAAATTTTCGCTGGAGAGTGAGGAAGTGAGGCAATTACTTCTGCAGCTATCCAAACTGTATCATCTTCCTCATCATTCTACTTGGCTTCCTCAGTAGCTTCTTCCTCTGCTACTTCTTCAACTTCAATACTATCTAGCTAAACTATTTCTATGGTAGCTTCTTCTTTATCTTCATCACTGTCATCCACTTTGCATTGATTCCTCAGTGAAAACTCCGCAACTCAGTGAATATAAGAATTCATACTGCTCCAAATTTACTTAGTAACCACATGAAATTTGGTTACTCCTGACCTTGCTTGGTGGTAACTGATACCGACCTTCTTAGTGATCCTATTATATCTTGCATACTGATTTGGATCTTTCTTCCTTTCAATTCTGGAACTATTTTGGAATATGTCTATGAAGATACAGTTCCAGTGCTTTCTTGGAGACTTAGTTGGAATTGATAGAGCCACCCACTTCATGAGTGACTTCATTAGTTGGACTAGCTTGCTTGGTAGTTTTAGGAATCCACTGTTGTCTCATCTGTTTCCTAATGCTATCTTCTTTTGCTTTCTTTTCATCTACAACTCTGCCTATATTCATGCAATTTTTAGCTATATGACCAAGTTCAGTGCATGTATAACATCTTATGGTAGTATCCCTTTTTCTCAAGTGATGCCTTACATAATTTATGCAAATGTGTCCATATTCTCCATAGTAATGACACCTACACCAAGTGTTGTAATCCCAACCAAATATTGCTTTCACAATTTGTTCTGCAGGATTGGATGTTTTAGATCTGCATTATGATGCCTTGTGACCTTGTTTGTTACATTTGTGACATTTGCCTTCAAATCTTGGTTTCTCCTTGCATTCATTTGCTTTATGACCATGCTGATTGCAATTGTAGCATTTTCGATTGAATTTTTCTTTTCCATTGCTCCAACATTTGTTTGAAGTATGACCTAATTTTCCATAGTGATTACAAGAGGGTTTCTGATTCTTTTGAGTACCTTGATTAGAGGATTCACCTTCCTCTTTGTATCCAAGTCCTACTTTTCCTTTTTGCTTATGCAGCTGATTCATATCTTCTTGATATTTCATCATTCTCTCATTGATCTGACTTTCAGTGTTTAGGTCATTCACCAATCTTAAACTGATTTGCTTTTCAGATCTCAGCTCCTCTGTTATCCTTTCATTTTTTGATCTCAGAGTCAAGATTTCTTCATTTGCATTGGATACTTGATCAATAAGGTTTTCTAGCTGAAGAGTTTGATTCTGGATTTCATTGTTCTTTCCATCTATTTCATCTTTCATCTTGTTTCTTTGTTCCAAGATTTCACAGAATCTTATTGACTGAATTTCCTGTTCTCTTTTCAATTTTCTTACTTCTTCTTGCAGAGATCCATTCTTTTCTAGAAGTTCTTTGATTGCATTGTTTGCTTCATTTGAGCTGCTTGAAGGGAAAAAATCTTCAATCTTTTCTTCAACATACTGGTGGTCATTCATCTGATTTGCAAGTTCCTTCCTCCTTTTTAGGGATTTGGAAAGATGCTCGTTTGCTTCCTTGAGTTGAGCTATGCCCATTTCCAGATCTAGCTTTTCATTTTCAATTACTTTGTTAAGTCTAAATATCTCCATTGTCCTAGATCTTTGCTCAAGTTGTCAAGCTTTATCCTGAGAACAACAAGGCTTTGATACCAATTGTTGGAAATATTCAAGACTAGCCAAGTTACTGAGAGGGGAGGGGTGAATCAGTAACTTCAAAACTTTTTACAAATTTTAGATCTTAACAATATTCCAAATAACATTTAGATCAATAAGCTAATTGCATGCATGAGTAAAAGAAAGAATAAAGCATTCATAACACTTTGAACACAGAGATTTGATGACCCAGAAACCTTCCAAATAGAAAGCAAAACTGGGGTGGGGATGATACCCACAAAACTTCAATACTGCAGTATAAAGTTGGCTGGTTAAGGCTTACAATGATCACTTCTGATGATCTGCCCTGTTAGGAGCAATTAGGACTGCTAGGTCCACCTTGTTAGAGGATTTACAAACATACAACAAAGTATGCACTCAGTTAAGAGATTTTACAAAAGACTGTTAAGTCTACCCTATTAAAGGATTTCAAGTTGATTCACCTGTTAGGATGCAACAGTAGATCTCTTGCTTGCAATTGTACTTGTTGATTGAGATTCTTTGATGTACTGATCACCTTCTATGATAGATGTCTTTGCTACTCCTTATATTTTTGTGGCCCTTTGTAATCCTATCTCTACCTTTCTTCTCTTTTTCACACATTACTACACTTTTGATATGATACAAAACATTGCTTATATATCAATCCAAAATAATTACAAAGTCGGCCCTAACACAAATATTACTGAGTTGGCCCAAATATAGTTACAAAGTTCCTACAAACTAACTCGGTGACTTTCTGATACTCGGCATCCACTGCAATACTCGACATCATCATGCTCTAGGTAGGAGTGGAGGCTCAGTCCATACTAACCACTCGATCGTAGTTTCAAACTCGGTATACATTGGAGACTTGGTAGATACAGTGTCACTCGGTAGAAACTAAATTCCCTATTTACTATGATGGCACTCGGTAAACACTGCTCATCTCATCACTTGGTAATGATAACTCGGTAAGCACTATGAAGCTCGGTCTGCTTGGATTGCTCGGTAAACACTACGAAGCTCGGTAAGCACACAGAATCTAAATAAGTGTTGTCACTAATGACAAACATACTTAATGCCAACAATGACATCTCTTCTCATATTCTTCCTACTGCCACTACTTTCTTTAATATATTGTCAAATAGTTATGAGTAACCTACATAAAGTGTTGTGAGGATGTGACTTACTCAACTTGTGTTATCAATTCATTTCATCACAAGCTTGCAACCATTTTCCTTAACTATAATTTAGGCCTGGAAGGACATGGAGCTAGAGGTCTTCAATAGGTATCAGTACCTCTCTCAATAGTGGCATGAAAACATACCAATTTTTTAACCCCATGGTAACACAGTGAAGAAAACCCATCAAGTTTCATGTGTAACATCCTCACTTCCTCACAGTCCAAATCTGAGTCCCACATAATAAGTCACAAGGTGGAAACAAGGGACCACCATAACATCTTATTCTTCCTCACAAGCTCACAACCCTTAAAAATTTTCCCCACTAACTATTGTGAGGATACAAAAAACCATTATAGTCATAACAAACATCCACTCATGGGGTCATAGGTCCAATTGACAGTCTTAAAAAATTTTTGTAAGGACCTTCAATTATTGACACATGTCCCATAGTCGCTTCCCCATGGGTTAAAGGTATTAAATATCTCAAAAAGTCACGAGGATGTGGAAATATTTTTATCACCACCTGCAGAGTGCTACACAGCCTCACAACACTTAACTATCATTTGTTTTAACTTCCATGAGGGTGGGATAAATAAATTAATCACAACTTAAAGCACATGCAAAATAAACAATAAAGTGTTAGGCTAGGACATAAGAGATATATGGCCATAACATAAGTGCATGAAATAATGACCAAAATGTTTCAACGGTATAGGAAAATTAAATATGAAGGGCCAAAAAATAGATACTTTAACATTGCACCCAATTTTGTGCCTACTTGTTCAACAAGCATCAATCTAGGCATTAATGCGGGTGCCAATATTGGTGTAGAATAGCATCTAAAATTGTACTATGCAATTTTTCTTGGTGAAAAATATGCCATGAGTAGCGTCGACCTGATGAATAGCACCTATATTTCAAATCAATAGAGGAGAATACATTAAAACAATGTGTGGAAGTGAAAAATAGAGCAAAAAAGGGAACTAATGACAAGGATTATTGTGGTGTCTTTGTAGGTCCACATAAGTCTTGTACTTTTTCCTTGTCTACTTTCCCATTTGACATTCTTTGCATAAATTATTAGTAGGTCTGATAATATTTGGCAAATGTATTACTTTAAACAAACTAATCTTCACAATATTACCAAAATTAATGTGTCCCATTATTTTGTGCCATAACTAGCTTTCACTACTATGTTCCAATAGAAAAATAATTGCCTAGATTTCCTCCATGTAGTAAACATTTCCATTTATCCTTAATGCCATCTATAACTAACCTTTCAAAACCTTTTATGATCTCACATCCAAATCCATGAAGTCACTAGTAAGTTTTAGCCTGATTTTCAACGTGAATTAGTCAATTTTTCGATGCACATTGGTCGACCAAATGATCATTATTGTTGTCAAACTTTCTTCATCGCTTATTCAACACATTAAAATGTTGTCGAATATTCAACTCTTCTAGTTGTCAAACTATTGACTAATCTAATATCAAAATAATCACTTCAATCGTGAAGAATGTCTGACATATCTTTCATTGAGTTCGACCAATGTTGGTCGAAATAGTCATTTGGTTGGTGTAAATAGCTGACATATCTTTCTTCATTTTCGACCACATATGGTCTAAATATCGATTGATGACTACGTCGACAGTATAGCATTGGTGTTGCAATATACAGTCGTTTGGTCCAAAACTTGATGGATAATTATATAGAGTATAGTATTCTCGTTGAACTGTACAATCTTTGTTGGTTGAAAAATCAACAACATAATCATTTTTTTTATTAAAAAATAATATATATTATGAATCTATTAATATATTATTAATGATATGACCGTGATATTATTACCAATATAAATCAATAGGATGACATGAAATGGGTCACATGGATGGCCTATGAAGGATGATGGGTCAATCTATTAATGTAACATGGCTTGAAGCCAATTTGATGTAATAAGCTTGAATATATATAAGGCATGATAATGATGTAATAGGAATTAAATGCCTATATTGGCATAGTATGCAATAAGGGATAAGAATAGGTTTTAGAATCAACTTAGTGGAATTAACATTGTATTAAGGTCCTAAAAGGACAAATTTCAAAGTCCTAAAGTATGGGGAGTTTAATTAAATAAGTTTTAAAATTTAAATATTTGAATAACAACGGTCAAGTGTACTTGGAGGGAAATTACAAAAACAAGGATTAGTTACATATTTAGAGGATCCAACCACTTTGGATCAGTTAGGGGAGTTAGTTTAAGTCTATGTAAGCCTTGAGAGGCATGAGAGCAGCAAGAGAGTACTATTTAGATTTACATTTGTACAGGTTGTACTTGCCTGAAGCAATAAAAGTTTGAATTCTTGCATTTTTGGTTAACTATTCAATATGTGTGGTCAACTATTCAAACTATCATGCCATACATAGTTCCAAATCTCAACATGCAATCACTATCTCTCTTGTACTAATCATCAAAAGATGGTCAATCTAATCAGGACCATACTATTATGAAGAAATAATCTTTGTAGCACAATACTTGTAAACAAGACCACTGAAAGATTTAATTTTGAATAACATAAATAACACCACATAAACTATATTGCTAGAAAATACTTACATCTATTTTTGACAATGTGTAGGATGGTCAAAGTTTTGTACTCGAATCACTTCCCTGTGCTCATTACCCTTCTTAAGACACTCATCCCAGGCCTAGATATCCAAAACCCATTGTACAGATTATAAGAAGTAGTATCTATTATGTAACTCAAACAAGTTGCAAGTACTTATTATTACTAAAATTTTACCTTTAAAGTAAAATGAAGGTCGTAGCTATTTTTTTGTTCATATACTCACTAATTTTAGTAAACCTCAATGAATAATTTATATAGGTGAACATGTTATATAAACCAAACTTAACATGAAAAAGTACTTACCTCCATTTGAAGTGTGGTTTTATTTTCTTATTCTATCCCACCAATTTCCTTCATAGCTTCTTGCAAGTATGCTATATGTGTAAGTCACCATTTTGGTGAGAGAATCAATCAATTAAATAATATTTCCCTACAAAGTATTACACTATTTTGTAGGGTACAGTTACAACACCAGTGAATTATAATGATTGAATAAATGTGACTTTGATAGGGAAAATGGTGTAATAACATTACCTTGAGTTTATTTTACATATTCATGCATTCACTTTAGTGTTTCTATTGTTATTGAAGCCAAACAACTGACTGGTATTTGACTGTTTCTGGGCATTGAGGGCACAGTCAACATTTTTGGGTTTAAAGCCTTCATGATGAAGTGACTCTCCAACCCCTATGGTCACTGTAATTGGTGGGAGAGTGTAACAATGTAATATATTTCCTTAGTGTTCTTCATTTTATGCAAGGAAATGGAGTAATGGGTGGACAAACCACAAAGGAGTGGATGTTGTTGTGTGAAGTGTGCCTTGTTTTGGCACCATTTATATTGGGGTTGAATGTCCTTAAGAAAGAAGGTATTTGGTGATGAATTAGTGTTGTGGGGATCCTACTGATGTGTTGGATCAGTTCATTTAATTTGGAGAGAGTTGTGGAGGTCCTTTTCAGTAGACCCTAGATAGGTGACCCTAGAAACAAGGGTTTGATGAATGGGAGCATAGATGAGTATGTGTGATCAAACAAAGGTTAAAATCTATTTCTTTAAACCATGTTGGAAGAATTTTTTTGGGTCTTGAGTCCTGGGAGTGAGGGAATGTATGAGTTTCTTTGTTATCGGAGGGCTAGTTAGACCTAGAATGAGGGTTGTAGGGTGATAAAAGGTCTAGTTGTCATGTTGACAAGTACTTTGTTAAGCTCAAATTTGTTTCCATGCTAAAAATATTGTTTGGAAACCATCTAGGGATCCCCACAAGATTGGAAAAACTCACCATGAATTTCTACTAATATTGAATCCAATAGTTTGGCACCAAGATTCATATCCTTCATTCTAGGTTTCTAGGCTACTAGCCCTGTTCAACGAGAATCTTATAGATTCATCCCAATAGTTCCAAGTGACTTTCCAAATAAAAAACATATTAAAATACCCTTTATCAAGTTGTTGAACATATGTAATTCTTGCATATGACTCCTTTAGACCATCAAACCCATCTTTATGTTGTCTTTGTATGAAGGTAGGGCTAAAACCACCTCATTTACAAAGGAGCACCTAAAAGGGAACCTTACCAAATCTTAGTACATTAAAATAGACTTAACTTTAAATTCAAAACAAAGTATTTTCAACTTTATTTGGGCTTCTCAATCGCCTAGCCCCTCCATGCATCAAACCCTCTATTTTGGGGTCACAGAACTAGGGATTTCTAGTTCTTAGCTCTACACTCACCTCTAGAATGTTCTATTAGTCATTTCACCTTCTATTCCATGTAACTATATGGAATCAATCATAAAAAACCATGCTTGCATGTCCAAGGTGCTCGCTGCTACACCCATAGCTCCAATTGCATACAATTTCTCATTGCATGTTTGTTGTCCAAGGGTATTCTCCTTGTCTTGTCTGTTGCATATGCACACTAAACTCTAGTATACATCTAACATGTTTTATACATCCTTACTATGAAGGATAGTGATCATGCAAGGTGCTGCACACTATGGCACTCTTATTTGAATAAAGGAGTTTGTGATTGTGCATGTACTGTCATAGCAAAGACAACAAGCACAACATAATAATGCAAGCTTTTAATGAACATAAAATCCCAATCTTAAACATGCATAAAGATAACATAAACTAGCTCCTCCGCAACTGGGGTTTCAACCGTCATAAGAAACCACTAAACAAAAACTACATTAATAAAAAGCTTGTTGTTAGATTGCATTCTTTGTTACAATCGTACAGAGCTTCCTTCCCAACTAAAAACAAAATGAAAAAAAAAACAATTTCTAATACTCCTACTCTCCTCTCATGCTCAAGATCTCACACACCATCCCCCTCTCTTTCTTTCAAAAAAACCTATTCTAATCTATATCCCCAAAAACCTAACTAACACCCTAAAACATGTCATTTTGACAATGCATGTAAAATGTTAAGTGACAAACAAAGTTGTCAACTTGACAACTAGACCTTTAGTCACCCAGATAGGGGATGGTACTATTTAGGGCCTCCTTGACATTATAGCCTTGGTGTTGTTAAAAATAAACACCAATGTTGAAAGGTCACACCTTCTCAACGCCATTGGAAGCATGAAGAGTAGTGCCTTCAAGAATAAGGCCACCCAAAGGTTAGACATGTTGGGTAAGAACACCAAGGGAGATTGGTGAGATTGGTTGAAGGTTCCTATAGTTGAAAAGGAAGATTATTGAGTTTAGGGAATGTTCCATGATAGAGAAGACCTATGGAGGGCTAGGACTAGTTATTGAAGAATTGAGATATGGTGATGATCCTTGTATCTAAGAGGGCATAGGAGAGTTTTTTGTGGGAAACCACTACTTCCTCCAAATCACATATCCAATCCTATGTGATGGAAATGAAAACTATAATAAGATGGTATTCCAAGAGATAGGAATATGGTTCAGAGTAAACATACCATCTTCAAAGAGCATAAAGTTTGCAATAATGGAGCACTCAACTAAACCCGAATGTAGAGCTTCCCCAATGGTCAAGGCTAGAAGCACACAAGAAGTTCCTACAAGCTCAAAGTCCTTGGCATTTCTTCAAATTCTACCATAGATTGATCATGTGACTCTTGTTTTGTATATGGGTTTACAAGTAGGGCTATGGAGGCTTTTTTGTAAAGGGATCACCAAGATTTTTTTTTTATTTGCAATGATTTTATTGTAAAAGGTTTTATTTGCAATAGAATAATTTTGTTTAACAATGGAAACTGAGTAAATATTAACAATATCTTTGAACAATTTATGGCATGTAACAACATAAAATCTGATTCAATGTGATGATTTTCTTTTGAATTATAATGTTTAGCTTTGACATTTGACATTGAATCAACTTGTTTCCATGAAAAACAATGAGATCAATGATGCAAACCTTTTCTTGTGCATGCATAGTTTTTGTGTGGGGTAGCCATTGTCCTTCAAGAATGACCTTTGAAAAGTTGTTGTTGTAGAGGCTTCATTTTGATTAGATGCACCACTTACAAGAACTCACAATCTTGGATGATAAACTACCATAGGGTCTGCTAAGAAATTTGTTGCAACTCCAACTTATTGATATAATAACCTACATGAGAAATCTGTTGCAACTCCAAATCATTGATATAATAACCTACATTGATATAAAAAATGTGTCATTAGAAACTTAAGCAACCGTTATTAAAAAAAATTTAGCATCTAAGAAGTTATCAAGATTTTTAGCTTCCGTTAATAGGGCACAAGAAACCTACAAGAAATGAAATCATGGTTTATTCACGTTAAGGTCCCCTAATAATCCATAAATGCTAATAATCGATAAAAATGTTGCATAAAATAAGATTCTGCTATAAAGAATTAGCAATAAAAAAAATATTGTGATTTTGTAAAGGAAAATATATGGTGAAAGGAGGAGTACTTGGTACAATATGGGGGAAGTGGACAATAAGGGGGAAGTTAATAGAATTTTTTGTGAATAATGAAAACAATCAAGGTTGAAAATTTTGGATAGTGAAGGTAAGATTAAAGCTCTCCACTATTTGGGAAGTAAGAAAAATCAAAGATAAACTATGAGATCAAAAAATAGTGCTCTAGAATGATAGCAATGAGCAATCAACAATAACCCATTATTTAATGATGACAAATCAAGCATCAAAATGATACTATCCTATTGAAGGAATTATAAGAATTGTATGCAAAGAGAATAGGACTTGAGTGTACCTAGGGGAATAGGACTTATGAGAGTGTATGGCCATTGGATTTGCATTGAAGGTAATGGAATTTAGTGAAGACCTTGGGAAAAGAACTAGTACAACAACATATTGACTTATTAGAGAGAGGTTGAGGGATGTCTCTACATCAAAAGGGGTACTGAACCATGTGGAATAGGACTAGTAGGTTTTTTTGACCATTGAATCTACGTCATTGGTTTAGTTTGAGCTTCACTTGGTTTCGAGAATAGTTTAATATTCTCTACTTAACAAGGCCAACCATGTGAAGGTGGAAGCTCATTTGGCCCCTCCCCACCCTAACATCACTCTAAATTCCCCATTAACATCTAATAACATTCATTCATCCATCCATCCATTTTTGAAATATAATATAAAATCATTACAATCACATAACATTCATTATCATATAAAATTCATTAACACACAACATTCATGAATAATTCATTAACACATTATTCATCAACATTTAATTACAATCATTTCTTGTTTTGTTTCTTGATCATTTTTTTAAGGTAACGGCTAAGAAGAGCATCATTATCTCATCATTCCCCTCCTCTACTGCTTTTATCTCAACTCATGTCTCCTCCTCATGTGTTCAAGAACAGGAGGTTGCTGCGCCAAAGGGGGGTTTGCTGCAATAACAACTCCATGGGTTAAATTCTAACCATTTTATATTAGTGTTACAAGTATTTCATTAATTAAAAGAACTATAAATCAAAAAATAAATTTAAAAGAACAAAACATAGATTTTCTTTACCTGAATGTGCCACATCATATACATGGTGATCACTCTGAACATCCTCCACTCATTCAGCATGACGTTCTGTATGCTCTAAAATATGGACAAAAAGGGTTACACCAATTTCAATTAAAGATGTTAAATTATATTAATAATTAAATAATTAATTTTCAATAGCAAATGAACACCTCCATCGACATTACGATGCACATTAGGGCCTTCATCATGCAGTGTAGGTTATGTGTTAGGATTACGAGGCTGCATTGCAATGTCATGCACATTGTTATCATTGTTTGCTTTTCAAAAACAAAATGATGCAGGAGCATCCTGGGTGTAAGAGCAATCTTGCATCACCCAAAAACATTTCTGTTTTTATTTTCAATAAGGGCTATTTTGTGCAGAGCTGCTATTTATGGAAAGTTACTATTTTTGGTAATTTTCGTATGCGCTCTGAATGATCTGATTTCTTTCTTGGAGGTTCATTTTGGTCATATAAGTCTGCCAGTAAAGTTTCATTGCCAGATCAAGTGTATATTGGAAGATATTGAATATTTTCGGTATTGGCAGCAGGGGACAGAAACTTTGAACTCAGTTTTGAAGGCTTTAGAGGCCCCGGATGAGGTCGAATTTTGCGTTGAATGAAGCTTGCTTGATTCAAGCGTTGTAGAGCTCCTCGCGCCCTTTCCGAAATGGGGTTACAATAGTCAATCGGGTCAACTGGTGATGACTTATGGTCTTCGGAAGTAGCGTCACCTGAAATGGCGAAAAATAATTTTTCTTCAAAATTTCTGTTCGGGTTTCAAAATTTATTTTGAGCCGACTATGATGTAATGAAATGTAAAATAAAAATAATTCTAAGTTTGGTCGGCCTTATTGGTTAAAATTTTGGAACCTTCCCAGGCGGTGGAAAATTGCCTATATAAGGAAGGCTGTATTATTGTCTTAGGCAGTTCAGAATAGTTCTGGGTAATAGTTCGAAGCTTTGTCCTACAGAATATTGTAAGGGAATGCCCATGCAGCTTTGCATATTGTAATTCTGAAAGTTTGTAATTCCACATTTGTGGAGATAATAAGAAGCCAATTTTTCTATTCTTGCATATTATTGTTGTTGTTTCTCTTTCTCTGTTATGTGTTAGTGGTATTAAGGGGAGCACCCTTCATCAAGTGGTATCAAAGCAGGATTTTTTGAGTGTGTAAATAGATCACCGACTGTGAGGCAGTTTGCACCAGGACCGTGGCTAGGGTTTCAGCGCGCATCGCGAAAATGCCTCCACGAAGGGAACGTGGCAGAAGAGCTAGTGTTGTAACACCTGAGGTTAGAGAGCTGCAGAGACAAGTGCGAGCATTGCAAGAAGAGATTCGCAGAGGAATGAATCTTAATGTCAGAGATGAAAGCGAGGATGAAGCCGAAGAAGAATATCAAGAAGGAGAAGCTGAAATTGTGAACCAGGAGGAAGAAAGACTTTTTCGGGCGATTTCCAAGATTGGGAAAAGACCTAAGATTGAGGTTCCTACATTTTCTGGAAATCTTAACCCAGAGAAATTGATCGACTGGATCAATGAATGTGAGGAGTATTTTGAGTATGAAGATGTTGAGGATCCTGATAGGGTCAAATTTGCGAAGGCCTGACTGAAAGGTCATGTGAAGATCTGGTGGCAAGAAATTCAATTGGAGCGAAATAGAAGAGGGAAAGATAAAATCACAAGATGGGATCGGATGGTGGAAAAATTGAAGCGACAGTTCATTCCTGTTGATTATGAGCTTGACCTACTGAAGAAAATGCAAAGTTTGAAGCAAGCAGGAAAATCTATTTAGGAGTATACAGAGGAGTTCTATCGACTCCTCATCAGAACAGGCCATGCCGAAGCTGATAAGGAGAAAGTTTCCCGATACCTTAATGGGTTAAGGCCAAGCATTCAGGAGGAGTTGAATCTGGTTCGAATGAACAGTATTGAGGAGGCATACCAATTTGCCCTAAAAGTAGAGGAAAAGCTGAACAAGAAGTTCGAGAGCAGACAAAATGGAAGAGGTCGCGGTGGACGATCTGGTGGACGGTCATATGGTGGCCGAAATGAAGATCCGAAAAAGAACGATGAGGCCAGTAGCAGTCAGAATCAGCAAGGAAATAATTCCAATCGCTTCTAAGCTCAGAATAATAGAGATCAAAGAGGAAGAGGAAGAGGACAAGGATCTGGAAGAGGTGGCTTCCGTGGAACATGTTTTAACTGTGGAGAAGAAGGTCATAGGGCATGTGAATGTCCTCAGCGCCAAGGTAGAACGGACAGGAGAAATGAAAGCCAGGCCAGAGTTGCACATGTAGATGAAGATGTCAAATCATCAAATTCTGAAGATGCTGAAAGAGGAGAAACGTTGATTAACAGAAGAGTCCTGTTGAGTGGTGAGAATGAACCTGAGCAAAGGAGGAGCCTGTTTCGTACCAGGTGCAAGTGTGAAGGTAAATGTTGTGATATGATTATTGATAGTGGAAGCACTGACAATTTGGTGTCAGAAGAGATGGTGACAAAGTTGAAGCTCAAGAGACAGAAACACCCACATCCATATCGGATTGCCTGGGTACAGGATGACCACAAGGTCATGGTCAATGAACAATGCCTGGTGAAGTTCAAGATTGGCGGATGCCAAGATGAGTTATTGTGTGATATCATATCTATGGATGCATGTCATGTTATTGGGTAGACCGTGGCAGTTTGACAGATGTGCTGTACACGATGGTCGTGCGAATACCTATTCCCTGACAAAGGATGGAGTGCGACATAAGCTAAAGCCATTGAAGGAGACCGAAGAAAAGGTATGTGGTAATGCAAGAATAACATTTGTTGATGGAAGGAAATTCCTAGATGGTATGAGGCATGAGCATGTATGTTTTGCTTTAATTCCAAAAGCTGGTAAAGAGGAAGTAGAAGATGTTCCTGTAGAAGTTGCAGATTTGTTGAATGAGTTTCAGGATATTGTATCCGATAATGTGCCTGATGGATTACCACCAGTTAGGAAGATTAGTCATCAGATGGACTTGATCCCAGGAGCGAGTTTGCCAAATAAGGCAGCACATAGAATGACACCTGCAGAAAGTGAGGAGTTGAACAGACAAGTACATGAACTGTTACAGAAAGGATTGATCCGGGAGAGTCTGAGTCCCTGTGCTATACCAGGGGTATTAGCACCGAAGAAGAATGGAGAATGGAGGATGTGTACAGATTCTAGGGCAATAAACAAGATCACAATCAAGTACAGGTTTCCATTGCCACAAATGGATGATATTATGGACTGTTTGAGTGGAGCTATGTATTTCTCAAAGATAGATCTGAAGAGTGGATATCATCAGATTCGGATCAGAGAAGGAGATGAATAGAAGACTGCCTTCAAGCCAAAGGAAGGACTATATGAGTGGTTAGTCATGCCTTTTGGGCTAACCAATGCGCCCAGCACTTTCATGCGGCTCATGAATGAGGTTCTGAAAGAATTTCTGGGTAAGTTTGTCATTGTTTACCTAGATGATATTTTGATCTTTAGTAAGACATTAGATGAGCATATGATGCATATTCATATGGTATTTGAGAAGTTGAGAGAAGAAAAATTGCTGATTAATTTCAAGAAGTGCAGTTTTGTGAAGAAAGAGTTAGTATATTTGGAATTTGTAGTTTCAGGAGAAGGTCTAAAAATGGACCCAGAGAAGGTACAGGCTATCCTTGAATGGCCTACTCCAAGAAATGCTACTGAGGTAAGATCTTTTCATGGTCTAGCTAGCTTTTACAAAAAGTTTATCAGAAATTTTAGCAGTATTTGTGGACCCTTGACTGAAACAATGAGAGGGGATAGAAAAGAGTTTAAGTGGACTGATGGGGCAGAAAAGAGTTTTCAATTATTGAAACAAAAAGTTACAGAACAACCTGTTTTATCATTTCTAGATTTTAATAAGGTGTTTCAAGTAGATTGTGATGCTAGTGGTACTGCAATAGGAGATGCTATGAGCCAAGAAGGTAAACCTATTGCTTATTTCAGTGAGAAGTTGAATGATGCCAAGAGAAAATATTCTGTTTATGATCAGGAATTTTATGCTATAGTTCAAGCATTAAAGAAGTGGAGACACTATTTGCTTCCTAAGGACTTTGTTTTGTATACTGATCATCAAGCTTTGCAATATTTGAATAGTCAAGGAAAGTTGAATCAAAGGTATTCGAAATGGGTTGAATTTTTGCAGAGTTATACATTTGTTTTGAAATACAGGAGTGGAAAGTCTAATAGGGTTGCAGATGCTCTTAGCAGAAGGCAACTACTGCTGACAGAAATACAGATTGAAGTGGTTGAGTTCAAGGAGCTCAAAAATTTGTATCCAGAGGATCCTGATTTTGGTGAAGCTTGGAAAGCTTGTAAAGAACCTGTTACTCTAGACAGGATGAAATGGTTGGATTTCATCATCCAGGATGATATGCTATTCAGAGGGAGTCAGTTGTGCATTCCACGAAGTTCTATGAGGGAGAATCTCATCAAGGAGAAGCATAGTGGAGGATTGGCTAGACACTTTGGTCATGATAAAACCCTTGCTTTGGTTGGTGAGAATTATTATTGGCCACAATTGCAGCAAGATGTGAAGAAGTTTGTACAGAGTTGCAGAGTATGTCAGATGGCGACAGGAGTGAAGCAGAATACAGGGTTGTATTAGCCATTACCTGTTCCAGAGAAGCCTTGGGAGGATATTAGCATGGACTTTGTTCTTGGTTTACCGAGGACTCAGCGGGGACATGATTCAATTTTTGTGGTGGTTGATAGATTTTCAAAGATGACACATTTCATTCCCTGCAATAAGACTACTGATGCTGTTCATGTAGCAGAATTGTTTTTCAGAGAGGTAGTGAGACTACATGGTTTGCCAACGACCATACTTTCAGATCGGGACGCGAAGTTTGTTGGATATTTCTGGCGTACATTGTGGAAGAAGTTGAAGACAGATTTGAAGTTCAGTTCATCACATCATCCACAGACTGATGGACAGACAGAGGTGGTGAATAGAAGTTTGGAAAATTTGCTGAGATGTTTGGTTGGAGATAAGCCAACAGGATGGGATTTGATTTTACCACAGGCAGAATTTGCATACAATAATTCTGTCAACAGGAGCACTGGTAAATCACCATTCCAGATTGTATATGGAAGTAGTCCAAGAAATGCATCTGAATTGAGGAAGATAGATAAAGGAGAAATAAGTAGTGCTGAAGCTGAGGATTTTGCAGAACACTTGAAGAACATCCATGGGGAGGTGAGGAAGCATATTACCAAGATGAACGCACAGTATAAGGCTAAGGCAGACGAGAAAAGGAGGTATAAGGAATTTCAGGTTGGTGATGAAGTCATCATTCATTTGTGGAAGGAGCGGTTTCCAGTTGGTACATATAACAAGCTGAAAATGAAGAAGTTTGGACCATGTAGGATACTGAAGAAACATGATTCAGGAAACGCTTATGAGGTAGAATTGCCTACTGAGCTAAATATTTCACCAGTGTTTAACATTTCAGATCTGGCAGAGTATCATGAAGGAGGTGTTGAAGATGAGATCACAGTAGCACAGTGGAGTATTCCAGCAACTAGTTCAGACACTAAGGAGATCGAGGATATACTGGACAGTCGTGTTGGCAGAAGCACAAGGAACAGGACATATGAACAATATCTGGTCAAGTGGAAAGGACGACCTGTTGAAGATTCATCATGGCTAACAAGGGTAGAGGTTAACCGTCTTGGTTTTCCTCTGCACACCTGAGTCGTGACAGGGTCACTTCTCAAATTACCCTGGGTGTCTGATGCAGGAGCATCCTGGGTGTAAGAGCAATCTTGCATCACCCAAAAACATTTCTGTTTTTATTTTCAATAAGGGCTATTTTGTGCAGAGCTGCTATTTATGGAAAGTTGTTATTTTTGGTAATTTTTGTATGCACTCTGAATGATCTGATTTCTTTCTTGGAGGTTCATTTTGGTCATATAAGTCTGCCAGTAAAGTTTCATTGCCAGATCAAGTGTATATTGGAAGATATTGAAGATTTTCGGTATTGGCAGCAAGAGACAGAAACTTTGAACTCAGTTTTGAAGGCTTTAGAGGCCCCTAATGAGGTCGAATTTTGGGCTGAATGAAGCTTGCCTGATTCACGCGTTGTAGAGCTCCTCGCGCCCTTTCCGAAATGGGGTTACAATAGTCAATCGGGTCAACTGGTGATGACTTATGGTCTTCGAAAGTTGGGTCACCTGAAATGGCAGAAAATGATTTTTCTTCAAAATTTCTGTTCGGGTTTCAAAATTTATTTTGAGCCGACTATGATGTAATGAAATGTAAAATAAAAATAATTCTAAGTTTGGTCGGCCTTATTGGCTAAAATTCTGGAACCTTCCTAGGCGGTGGAAAATTGCCTATATAAAGAAGGTTGTATTATTGTCTTAGGCAGTTCAGAATAGTTCTGGGTAATAGTTCGAGGCTTTGTCCTACAGAATATTGTAAGGGAATGCCCATGCGGCTTTGCATATTGTAATTCTGAAAGTTTGTAATTCCACATTTGTGGAGATAATAAGAAGCCAATTTTTTTGTTCTTGCATATTATTGTTGTTCTTTCTCTTTCTCTGTTATGTGTTAGTGGTATTAAGGGGAGCACCCTTCATCAAGTGGTATCAGAGCAGGATTTCTTGAGTGTGTAAACAGATCGCCGACTGTGAGGTAGTTTGCACCAGGACCGTGGCTAGGGTTTCAGCGTGCATCGCGAAAATGCCTCCACGAAGGGAACGTGGCGGAAGAGCTGGTGTTGTAACACCTGAGGTTAGAGAGCTGCAGAGACAAGTACGAGCATTAGAAGAAGAGATTCGCAGAGGAATGAATCTTAATGTCAGAGATGAAAGTGAGGATGAAGCCGAAAAAGAATATCAAGTAGGAGAAGCTGAAATTGTGAACCAGGAGGAAGAAAGAATTTTTCGGGCGATTTCCAAGATTGGGAAAAGACCTAAGATTGAGGTTCCTACATTTTCTGGAAATCTTAACTCAGATGAATTGATCGACTGGATCAATGAATGTGAGGAGTATTTTGAGTATGAAGATGTTGAGGATCCTAATAAGGTCAAATTTGTGAAGGCCAGACTGAAAGGTCATGCGAAGATCTGGTGGCAAGAAATTCAATTGGAGCGAAATAGAAAAGGGAAAGATAAAATCACAAGATGGGATCGGATGGTGGAAAAATTGAAGCGACAGTTCATTCTTGTTGATTATGAGCTTGACCTACTGAAGAAAATGCAAAGTTTGAAGCAAGCAGGAAAATCTGTTCAGGAGTATACAGAGGAGTTCTATCGACTCCTCATCAGAACAGGCCATGCCGAAGCTGATAAGGAGAAAGTTTCCCGATACCTTAATGGGTTAAAGCCAAGCATTCGGGAGGAGTTGAATCTGGTTCGAATGAACAGTATTGAGGAGGCATACCAATTTGCCCTAAAAGTAGAGGAAAAGCTGAACAAGAAGTTCGAGAGCAGACAAAACGGAAGAGGTCGCGGTGGACGATCTGGTGGACGGTCATATGGTGGCCGAAATGAAGATCCGAAAAAGAAGGATGAGGCCAGTAGCAGTCAGAATCAGCGAGGAAATAATTCCAATCGCTTCCAGGATCAGAATAATAGAGATCAAAGAGGAAGAGGAAGAGGACAAGGATCTGAAAGAGGTGCTTCCGTAGAACATGTTTTCACTGTGGAGAAGAAGGTCATAGGGCATTTGAATGTCCTCAGCGCCAAGGCAGAACGGATAGGAGAAATGAAGGCCAGGCCAGAGTTGCACATGTAAATGAAGATGCCAAATCATCAAATTCTGAAGATGCTGAAAGAGGAGAAACGTTGATTAACAGAAGAGTCCTGTTGAGTGGTGAGAATGAACCTGAGCAAAGGAGGAGCCTGTTTCGCACCAGGTGCAAGTGTGAAGGTAAATGTTGTGATATGATTATTGATAGTGGAAGCACTGACAATTTGGTGTCAGAAGAGATGGTGACAAAGTTGAAGCTCAAGAGATAGAAACACCCACATCCATATCGGATTGCCTGGGTACAGGATGACCACAAGGTCATGGTCAATGAACAATGCCTGGTGAAGTTCAAGATTGGCGGATGCCAAGATGAGGTATTGTATGATATCATATCTATGGATGCATGTCATATGTTATTGGGTAGACCGTGGCAGTTTGACAGATGTGCTGTACACGATGGTCGTGCGAAAACCTATTCCCTGACAAAGGATGGAGTGCGACATAAGCTAAAGCCATTGAAGGAGACCGAAGAAAAGGTATGTGGTAATGCAAGAATAACATTTGTTGATGGAAGGAAATTCCTAGATGGTATGAGGCCTGAGCATGTATGTTTTGATTTAATTCCAAAAGCTGGTAAAGAGGAAGTAGAAGATGTTGCTGTAGAAGTTGCAGATTTGTTGAATGAGTTTCAGGATATTGTATCCGATAATGTGCCTGATGGATTACCACCAGTCAGGAAGATCAGTCATCAGATGGACTTGATTCCAGGAGTGAGTTTGTCAAATAAGGCAGCACACAGAATGACACCTGCAGAAAGTGAGGAGTTGAACAGACAAGTACATGAACTGTTACAGAAAGGATTGATCTGCGAGAGTCTGAGTCCCTGTGCTGTACCAGCGGTATTAGCACCGAAGAAGAATGGAGAATGGAGGATGTGTACAGATTCTAGGGCAATAAACAAGATCACAATCAAGTACAAGTTTTCATTGCCACGAATGGATGATATTATGGACTGTTTGAGTGGAGCTGTGTATTTCTCAAAGATAGATCTGAAGAGTGGATATCATCAGATTTGGATCAGAGAAGGAGATGAATGGAAGACTGCCTTCAAGACAAAAGAAGGACTATATGAGTGGTTAGTCATGCCTTTTGGGCTAACCAATGCGCCCAGCACTTTCATGCGGCTCATGAATGAGGTTCTGAAAGAATTTCTGGGTAAGTTTTTAATTGTTTACCTAGATGATATTTTGATCTTTAGTAAGACATTAGATGAGCATATGATGCATATTCATATGGTATTTGAGAAGTTGAGAGAAGAAAAATTGCTGATTAATTTGAAGAAGTGCAGTTTTGTGAAGAAAGAGTTAGTATATTTGGGATTTGTAGTTTCAGGAGAAGGTCTAAAAATGGACCCAGAGAAGGTACAGGCTATCCTTGAATGGCCTACTCCAAGGAATGCTACTGAGGTAAGATTTTTTCATGGTCTAGCTAGGTTTTACAGAAAGTTTATCAGAAATTTTAGCAGTATTTGTGGACCCTTGACTGAAACAATGAGAGGGGATAGAAAAGAGTTTAAGTGGACTGATGGGGCAGAAAAGAGTTTTCAATTATTGAAACAAAAAGTTACAGAACAACCTGTTTTAGCACTTCCAGATTTTAATAAGGTGTTTCAAGTAGATTGTGATGCTAGTGGTACTGCAATAGGAGCTGCTATGAGCCAAGAAGGTAAACCTATTGCTTATTTCAGTGAGAAGTTGAATGATGCCAAGAGAAAATATTATGTTTATGATCAGGAATTTTATGCTATAGTTCAAGCATTAAAGAAGTGGAGACACTATTTGCTTCCTAAGGACTTTGTTTTGTATACTGATCATCAAGCTTTGCAATATTTGAATAGTCAAAAAAAGTTGAATCAAACGCATTTGAAATGGGTTGAATTTTTGCAGAGTTATACATTTGTTTTGAAATACAGGAGTGGAAAGTCTAATAGGGTTGCAGACGCTCTTAGCAGAAGGCAACTACTACTGACAGAAATGCAGATTGAAGTGGTTGGGTTCAAGGAGCTCAAGAATTTATATCCAGAGGATCTTGATTTTGGTGAAGCTTGAAAAGCTTGTAAAGAACCTGTTACTCTAGACAGAATGAAATGGTTGGATTTCATCATCCAGGATGATATGCTATTCAGAGGGAGTCAGTTGTGCATTCCACGAAGTTCTATGAGGGAGAATCTCATCAAAGAGAAGCATAGTGGAGGATTGGCTGGACACTTTGGTCATGATAAAACCCTTGCTTTGGTTGGTGAGAATTATTATTGGCCACAATTGCAGCAAGATGTGAAGAAGTTTGTACAGAGTTGCAGAGTATGTCAGATGGCGACAGGAGTGAAGCAGAATACAGGGTTGTATTAGCCATTACCTGTTCCAGAGAATCTTTGGGAGGATATTAGCATGGACTTTGTTCTTGGTTTACTGAGGACTCAGCGGGGACATGATTCAACTTTTGTGGTGGTTGATAGATTTTCAAAGATGGCACATTTCATTCCCTGCAAGAAGACTACTGATGCTGTTCATGTAGCAGAATTGTTTTTCAGAGAGGTAGTGAGACTACATGGTTTGCCAACGACCATAGTTTCAGATCGGGACACAAAGTTTGTTGGATATTTCTGGCGTACATTGTGGAAGAAGTTGAAGACAGATTTGAAGTTCAGTTCATCACATCATCCACAGACTGATGGACAGACAGAGGTGGTGAATAGAAGTTTGGGAAATTTGCTGAGATGTTTGGTTGGAGATAAGCCAACAGGATGGGATTTGATTTTACCACAGGCAGAATTTGCATACAATAATTCTGTCAACAGGAGCACTGGTAAATCACCATTCCAGATTGTATATGGAAGTAGTCCAAGAAATGCATCTGAATTGAAGAAGATAGATAAAAGAGAAATAAGTAGTGCTAAAGCTGAAGATTTTGCAGAACATTTGAAGAACATCCATGGGGAGGTGAAGAAGCATATTACCAAGATGAACGCACAGTATAAGGCTAAGGCAGATGAGAAAAGGAGGTATAAGGAATTTCAGGTTGGTGATGAAGTCATGGTTCATTTGCGGAAGGAGCGGTTTCCAGTTGGTACATATAACAAGCTGAAAATGAAGAAGTTTGGACCATGTAGGATACTGAAGAAACATGATTCAGGAAATGCATATGAGATAGAATTGCCTACTGAGCTAAATATTTCACCAGTGTTTAACATTTCAGATCTGGCAGAGTATCATGAAGGAGGTGTTGAAGATGAGATCACAGCAGCATAGTGGAGTATTCCAGCAACTAGTTCAGACACTAAGGAGATCGAGGATATACTGGACAGTCGTGTTGGCAGAAGCACAAGGAACAGGACATATGAACAATATCTGGTCAAGTGGAAAGGACGACCTGTTGAAGATTCATCATGGCTAACAAGGGTAGAGGTTAACCGTCTTGGTTTTCCTCTTCACACCTGAGTCGTGACAGGGTCACTTCTCAAATTACTCTGGGTGTCTGATGCAGGAGCATCCTGGGTGTAAGAGCAATCTTGCATCACCCAAAAACATTTCTATTTTTATTTTCAATAAGGGCTATTTTGTGCAGAGCTGCTATTTATGGAAAGTTGCTATTTTTGGTAATTTTCGTATGCGCTCTGAATGATCTGATTTCTTTTTTGGAGGTTCATTTTGGTCATATAAGTCTGCCAGTAAAGTTTCATTGCCAGATCAAGTGTATATTGGAAGATATTGAAGATTTTCGGTATTGGCAACAAGGGACAGAAACTTTGAACTCAGTTTTTAAGGCTTTAGAGGCCCCAGATGAGGTCGAATTTTGGGCTAAATGAAGCTTGGTTCATTTAAATGTTGTAGAGCTCCTCGCGCCCTTTCCGAAATGGGGTTATAATAGTCAATCGGGTCAACTGGTGATGACTTATGGTCTTCGGAAGTTGGGTCACCTGAAATGGCGGAAAATGATTTTTCTTCAAAATTTCTGTTCGAGTTTCAAAATTTATTTTGAGCCGACTATGATGTAATGAAATGTAAAATAAAAATAATTCTAAGTTTGGTCGGCCTTATTGGCTAAAATTCTGGAACCTTCCCAGGCGGTGGAAAATTGCCTATATAAGAAAGGCTGTATTATTGTCTTAGGCAGTTCAGAATAGTTCTGGGTAATAGTTCGAGGCTTTGTCCTACAGAATATTGTAAGGGAATGCCCATGCGGCTTTGCATATTGTAATTCTGAAAGTTTGTAATTCCACATTTGTGGAGATAATAAGAAGCCAATTTTTCTATTCTTGCATATTATTGTTGTTGTTTCTCTTTCTCTGTTATGTGTTAGTGGTATTAAGGGGAGCACCCTTCATCAAGTGGTATCAGAGCAGGATTTCTTGAGTGTGTAAACAGATCGCCGACTGTGAGGCAGTTTGCACCAGGACCGTGGCTAGGGTTTCAGTGCGCATCGTGAAAATGCCTCCACGAAGGGAACGTGGCGGAAGAGCTGGTGTTGTAACATCTGAGGTTAGAGAGCTGCAGAGACAAGTGCGAGCATTGCAAGAAGAGATTCGCAGAGGAATGAATCTTAATGTCAGAGATGAAAGCGAGGATGAAGCCGAAGAAGAATATCAAGAAGGAGAAGCTGAAATTGTGAACCAGAGGAAGAAAGACTTTTTCGAGCGATTTCCAAGATTGGGAAAAGACCTAAGATTGAGGTTCCTACATTTTCTGGAAATCTTAACCCAAAGGAATTGATCGACTGGATCAATGAATGTGAGGAGTATTTTGAGTATGAAGATGTTGAGGATCTTGATAGGGTCAAATTCGCGAAGGCCAGACTGAAAGGTCATGCGAAGATCTGGTGGCAAGAAATTCAATTGGAGTGAAATAGAAGAGGAAAAGATAAAATCACAAGATGGGATCGGATGGTGGAAAAATTGAAGCGACAGTTCATTCCTGTTGATTATGAGTTTGACCTACTGAAGAAAATGCAAAGTTTGAAGCAAGCAGGAAAATCTGTTTAGGAGTAAACAGAAGAGTTCTATCGACTCCTCATCAGAACAGGCCATGCCGAAGCTGATAAGGAGAAAGTTTCCCGATACCTTAATGGGTTAAAGCCAAGCATTCGGGAGGAGTTGAATCTGGTTCGAATGAACAGTATTGAGGAGGCATACCAATTTTCCCTAAAAGTAGAGGAAAAGCTGAACAAGAAGTTCGAGAGCAGACAAAACGGAAGAGGTCGCGGTGGACGATCTGGTGGACGGTCATATGGTGGCCGAAATGAAGATCCGAAAAAGAAGGATGAGGCCAGTAGCAGTCAGAATCAGCGAGGAAATAATTCCAATCGCTTCCAGGATCAGAATAATAGAGATCAAAGAGGAAGAGGAAGAGGACAAGGATCTGGAAGAGGTGGCTTCCGTGGAACATGTTTTCACTGTGGAGAAGAAGGTCATAGGGCATTTGAATGTCCTCAGCGCCAAGGCAGAACGGACAGGAGAAATGAAGGCCAGGCCAGAGTTGCACATGTAGATGAAGATGCCAGATCATCAAATTCTGAAGATGTTGAAAGAGGAGAAACGTTGATTAACAGAAGAGTCCTGTTGAGTGGTGAGAATGAACCTGAGCAAAAGAGGAGCCTGTTTCGCACCAGGTGCAAGTGTGAAGGTAAATGTTGTGATATAATTATTGATAGTGGAAGCACTGACAATTTGGTGTCAGAAGAGATGGTGACAAAGTTGAAGCTCAAGAGATAGAAACACCCACATCCATATCGGATTGCCTGGGTACAGGATGACCACAAGGTCATGGTCAATGAACAATGCCTGGTGAAGTTCAAGATTGGCGGATGCCAAGATGAGGTATTGTGTGATATCATATCTATGGATGCATGTCATATGTTATTGGGTAGACCATGGCAGTTTGACAGATGTGCTGTACACGATGGTCGTGCGAATACCTATTCCCTGACAAAGGATGGAGTGCGACATAAGCTAAAGCCATTGAAGGAGACCGAAGAAAAGGTATGTGGTAATGCAAGAATAACATTTGTTGATGGAAGGAAATTCCTAGATGGTATGAGGCATGAGCATGTATGTTTTGCTTTAATTCCAAAAGCTGGTAAAGAGGAAGTAGAAGATGTTCCTGTAGAAGTTGCAGATTTGTTGAATGAGTTTCAGGATATTGTATCCGATAATGTGCCTGATGGATTACCACCAGTCAGGAAGATCAGTCATCAGATGGACTTGATCCCAGGAGCGAGTTTGTCAAATAAGGCAGCACACAGAATGACACCTGTAGAAAGTGAGGAGTTGAACAGACAAGTACATGAACTGTTACAGAAAGGATTGATCCGTGAGAGTCTGAGTCCCTGTGCTGTACCAGCGGTATTAGCACCGAAGAAGAATGGAGAATGGAGGATGTGTACAGATTCTAGGGCAATAAACAAGATCACAATCAAGTACAGGTTTCCATTGCCACGAATGGATGATATTATGGACTGTTTGAGTGGAGCTATGTATTTCTCAAAGATAGATCTGAAGAGTGGATATCATCAGATTCGGATCAGAGAAGGAGATGAATGGAAGACTGCCTTCAAGACAAAAGAAGGACTATATGAGTGGTTAGTCATGCCTTTTGGGCTAACCAATGCGCCCAGCACTTTCATGCGGCTCATGAATGAGGTTCTGAAAAAATTTCTGGGTAAGTTTTTCATTGTTTACCTAGATGATATTTTGATCTTTAGTAAGACATTGGATGAGCATATGATGCATATTCATATGGTATTTGAGAAGTTGAGAGAAGAAAAATTGCTGATTAATTTGAAGAAGTGCAATTTTGTGAAGAAAGAGTTAGTATATTTGGGATTTTTAGTTTCAGGAGAAGGTCTAAAAATAGACCCAGAGAAGGTACAGGCTATGCTTGAATAGCCTACTCCAAGGAATGCTACTGAGGTAAGATCTTTTCATGGTCTAGCTAGCTTTTACAGAAAGTTTATCAAAAATTTGAGCAGTATTTGTGGACCCTTGACTGAAACAATGAGAGAGGATAGAAAAGAGTTTAAGTGGACTGATGGGGCAGAAACGAGTTTTCAATTATTGAAACAAAAAGTTACAGAACAACCTATTTTAGCACTTCCAGATTTTAATAAGGTGTTTCAAGTAGATTGTGATGGTAGTGGTACTGCAATAGGAGCTGCTATGAGTCAAGAAGGTAAACCTATTGCTTATTTCAGTGAGAAGTTGAATGATGCCAAGAGAAAATATTCTGTTTATGATCAGGAATTTTATGCTATAGTTCAAGCATTAAAGAAGTGGAGACACTATTTGCTTCCTAAGGATTTTGTTTTGTATACTGATCATCAAGCTTTGCAATATTTGAATAGTCAAAGAAAGTTGAATCAAAGGCATTTGAAATGGGTTGAATTTTTGCAGAGTTATACATTTGTTTTGAAATACAGGAGTGGAAAGTCTAATAGGGTTGCAGATGCTCTTAGCAGAAGGCAACTACTGCTGACAGAAATGCAGATTGAAGTGGTTGGGTTCAAGGAGCTCAAGAATTTGTATCCAGAGGATCTTGATTTTGGTGAAGCTTGAAAAACTTGTAAAGAACCTGTTACTCTACACAGAATGAAATGGTTGGATTTCATCATCCAGGATGATATGCTATTCAGAGGGAGTCAGTTGCGCATTCCACGAAGTTCTATGAGGGAGAATCTCATCAAAGAGAAGCATAGTGGAGGATTGGCTGGACACTTTGGTCGTGATAAAACCCTTGTTTTGGTTGGTGAGAATTATTATTAGCCACAATTGCAGCAAGATGTTAAGAAGTTTGTATAGAGTTGCAGAGTATGTCAGATGGCGACAGGAGTGAAGCAGAATACAGGGTTGTATTAGCCATTACCTGTTCCAGAGAAGCCTTGGGAGGATATTAGCATGGACTTTGTTCTTGGTTTACCGAGGACTCAGCGGGGACATGATTCAACTTTTGTGGTGGTTGATAGATTTTCAAAGATGGCACATTTCATTCCCTACAATAAGACTACTGATGTTGTTCATGTAGCAGAATTGTTTTTCAGAGAGGTAGTGAGACTACATGGTTTGCCAACGACCATAGTTTCAAATCGGGACACGAAGTTTGTTGGATATTTCTGGCGTACATTGTGGAAGAAGTTGAAGACAGATTTGAAGTTCAATTCATCACATCATCCACAAACTGATGGACAGACAGAGGTGGTGAATAGAAGTTTGGGAAATTTGCTGAGATGTTTGGTTGGAGATAAGCCAATAGGATGGGATTTGATTTTACCACAGGCAGAATTTGCATACAATAATTCTGTCAACAGGAGCACTGGTAAATCACCATTCCAGATTGTATATGGAAGTAGTCCAAGAAATGCATCTGAATTGAAGAAGATAGATAAAAAAGAAATAAGTAGTGCTCAAGCTGAGGATTTTGTAGAACATTTGAAGAACATCCATGGGGAGTTGAGGAAGCATATTACCAAGATGAACGCATAGTATAAGGCTAAGGCAGACGAGAAAAGGAGGTATAAGGAATTTCAAGTTGGTGATGAAGTCATGGTTCATTTGCGGAAGGAGCGGTTTCCAGTTGGTACATATAACAAGCTGAAAATGAAGAAGTTTGGACCATGTAGGATACTGAAGAAACATGATTCAGGAAATGCATATGAGGTAGAATTTCCTACTGAGCTAAATATTTCACTAGTGTTTAACATTTCAGATCTGGCAGAGTATCATGAAGGAGGTGTTGAAGATGAGATCACAGCAGCACAGTGGAGTATTCCAGCAACTAGTTCAGACACTAAGGAGATCGAGGATATACTGGACAGTCGTGTTGGCAGAAGCACAAGGAACAGGACATATGAACAATATCTGGTCAAGTGGAAAGGACGACCTGTTGAAGATTCATCATGGCTATCAAGGGTAGAGGTTAACCGTCTTGGTTTTCCTCTGCACACCTGAGTCGTGACAGGGTCACTTCTCAAATTACCCTGGGTGTCTGATGCAAGAGCATCTTGGGTGTAAGAGCAATCTTGCATCACCCAAAAATATTTCTGTTTTTATTTTCAATAAGGGCTATTTTGTGCAGAGCTGCTATTTATGGAAAGTTGCTATTTTTGGTAATTTTCGTATGCGCTCTGAATGATCTGATTTCTTTCTTGGAGGTTCATTTTCGTTATATAAGTCTGGCAGTAAAGTTTCATTGCCAGATCAAGTGTATATTGGAAGATATTGAAGATTTTCGATATTGGCAGCAAGGGACAGAAACTTTGAACTCATTTTTTAAAGCTTTAGAGGCCCCGGATGAAGTCGAATTTTGGGCTGAATGAAGCTTGCTTGATTTAGGCGTTGTAGAGCTCCTCGCGCCCTTTTCGAAATGGGGTTACAATAGTCAATCGGGTCAACTGGTGATGACTTATGGTCTTCGGAAGTTGGGTCACCTGAAATGGCAAAAAATGATTTTTCTTCAAAATTTTTGTTCGGGTTTCAAAATTTATTTTGAGCCGACTATGATGTAATGAAATGTAAAATAAAAATAATTCTAAGTTTGGTCGGCCTTATTGGCTAAAATTCTGGAACCTTCCCAGGCGGTGGAAAATTGCCTATATAAGGAAGGCTGTATTATTGTCTTAGGCAGTTCAGAATAGTTTTGGGTAATAGTTCGACGCTTTGTCCTACAGAATATTGTAAAGGAATGCCCATGCGGCTTTGCATATTGTAATTCTGAAAGTTTGTAATTCCACATTTGTGGAGATAATAAGAAGCCAATTTTTCTGTTCTTGCATATTATTGTTGTTGTTTCTCTTTCTCTGTTATGTGTTAGTGGTATTAAGGGGAGCACCCTTCATCAAGTGGTATCAGAGAAGGATTTCTTGAGTGTGTAAACAGATCACCGACTGTGAGGCAATTTGCACCAAGACCGTGGCTAGGGTTTCAGCGCGCATCACGAAAATGCTTCCACGAAGGGAACGTGGCGGAAGAGCTGGTGTTGTAACACCTGAGGTTAGAGAGCTGCAGAGACAAGTGCGAGCATTGCAAGAAGAGATTCGCAGAGGAATGAATCTTAATGTCAGAGATGAAAGCGAGGATGAAGCCGAAGAAGAATATCAAGAAGGAGAAGCTGAAATTGTGAACCAGGAGGAAGAAAGACTTTTTCGGGCGATTTCCAAGATTGGGAAAAGACCTAAGATTGAGGTTCCTACATTTTCTGGAAATCTTAACCCAGAGGAATTGATCGACTGGATCAATGAATGTGAGGAGTATTTTGAGTATGAAGATGTTGAGGATCCTGATAGGGTCAAATTTGCGAAGGCCTGACTGAAAGGTCATGCGAAGATCTGGTGGCAAGAAATTCAATTGGAGGGAAATAGAAGAGGGAAAGATAAAATCACAAGATGGGATCGGATGGTGGAAAAATTGAAGCGACAGTTCATTCCTGTTGATTATGAGCTTGACCTACTGAAGAAAATGCAAAGTTTGAAGCAAGCAGGAAAATCTGTTCAGGAGTATACAGAAGAGTTCTATCGACTCCTCATCAGAACAGGCCATGCCGAAGTTGATAAGGAGAAAGTTTCCCGATACCTTAATGGGTTAAGGCCAAGCATTCGGGAGGAGTTGAATCTGGTTCGAATGAACAGTATTGAGGAGGCATACCAATTTGCCCTAAAAGTAGAGAAAAAGCTGAACAAGAAGTTCGAGAGCAGACAAAACGGAAGAGGTCGCGGTGGACGATCTGGTGGACGGTCATATGGTGGCCGAAATGAAGATCCAAAAAAGAAGGATGAGGCCAGTAGCAGTCAGAATCAGCGAGGAAATAATTCCAATCGCTTCCAGAATCAGAATAATAGAGATCAAAGAGGAAGAGGAAGAGGACAAGGATCTGGAAGAGGTGGCTTCCGTGGAACATGTTTTCACTGTGGAGAAGAAGGTCATAGGGCATTTGAATGTCCTCAGCGCCAAGGTAGAACGGACAGGAGAAATGAAAGCCAGGCCAGAGTTGCACATGTAGATGAAGATGCCAGATCATCAAATTTTGAAGATGCTGAAAGAGGAGAAACGTTGATTAACAGAAGAGTCCTGTTGAGTGGTGAGAATGAACCTGAGCAAAGGAGGAGCCTATTTCGCACCAGGTGCAAGTGTGAAGGTAAATGTTATGATATGATTATTGATAGTGGAAGCACTGACAATTTGGTGTCAGAAGAGATGGTGACAAAGTTGAAACTCAAGAGACAGAAACACCCACATCCATATCGGATTGCCTGGGTATAGGATGACCACAAGGTCATGGTCAATGAACAATGCCTGGTGAAGTTCAAGATTGGCGGATGCCAAGATGAGGTATTGTGTGATATCATATCTATGGATGCATGTCATATGTTATTGGGTAGACCGTGGCAGTTTGACAGATGTGCTGTACACGATGGTCGTGCGAATACCTATTCCCTGACAAAGGATGAAGTGCGACATAAGCAAAAGCCATTGAAGGAGACCGAAGAAAAGGTATGTGGTAATGCAAGAATAACATTTTTTGATGGAAGGAAATTCCTAGATGGTATGAGGCATGAGCATGTATGTTTTTCTTTAATTCCAAAAGCTGGTAAAGAGGAAGTAGAAGATGTTCCTATAGAAGTTGCAGATTTGTTGAATGAGTTTCAGGATATTGTATCCGATAATGTGCCTGATGGATTACCACCAGTCAGGAAGATCAGTCATCAGATGGACTTGATCCCAGGAGCGAGTTTGCCAAATAAGGCAGCACACAGAATGACACCTGCAGAAAGTGAGGAGTTGAACAGACAAGTACATGAACTGTTACAGAAAGGATTGATCCGTGAGAGTCTGAGTCCCTGTGATGTACCAGTGGTATTAGCACCGAAGAAGAATGGAGAATGGAGGATGTGTACAGATTCTAGGGCAATAAACAAGATCACAATCAAGTACAGGTTTCGATTGCCACGAATAGATGATATTATGGACTGTTTGAGTGGAGCTGTGTATTTCTCAAAGATAGATCTGAAGAGTGGATATCATCAGATTCGGATCAGAGAAGGAGATGAATGGAAGACTGCCTTCAAGACAAAGGAAAGACTATATGAGTTGTTAGTCATGCCTTTTGGGCTAACCAATGCTCCGAGCACTTTCATGCGGCTCATGAATGAGGTTCTGAAAAAATTTCTGGGTAAGTTTGTCATTGTTTACCTAGATGATATTTTGATCTTTAACAAGACATTGGATGAGCATATGATGCATATTCGTATGGTATTTGAGAAGTTGAGAGAAGAAAAATTGCTGATTAATTTGAAGAAGTGCAGTTTTGTGAAGAAAGAGTTAGTATATTTGGGATTTGTAGTTTCAAGAGAAGGTCTAAAAATGGACCCAGAGAAGGTACAAGCTATCCTTGAATGGCCTACTCCAAAGAATGCTACTGAGGTAAGATCTTTTCATGGTCTAGCTAGCTTTTACAAAAAGTTTATGAGAAATTTTAGCAGTATTTGTGGACCCTTGACTGAAACAATGAGAGGGGATAGAAAAGAGTTTAAGTGGACTGATGGGGCAGAAAAGAGTTTTCAATTATTGAAACAAAAAGTTACAGAACAACCTGTTTTAGCACTTCCAGATTTTAATAAGGTGTTTCAAGTAGATTGTGATGCTAGTGGTACTGCAATAGGAGCTGCTATGAGCCAAGAAGGTAAACCTATTGCTTATTTCAATGAGAAGTTGAATGATGCCAAGAGAAAATATTCTGTTTATGATCAGGAATTTTATGCTATAGTTCAAGCATTAAAGAAGTGGAGACACTATTTGCTTCCTAAGGACTTTGTTTTGTATACTGATCATCAAGCTTTGCAATATTTGAATAGTCAAGGAAAGTTGAATCAAAGGCATTTGAAATGGGTTGAATTTTTGTAGAGTTATACATTTGTTTTGAAATACAGGAGTGGAAAGTCTAATAGGGTTGCAGATGCTCTTAGCAGAAGGCAACTACTGCTGACAGAAATGCAGATTGAAGTGGTTGTGTTCAAGGAGCTCAAGAATTTGTATCCAGAGGATCCTGACTTTGGTGAAGCTTGGAAAGCTTGTAAAGAACCTGTTACTCTAGACAGGACGAAATGGTTGGATTTCATCATCCAGGATGATATGCTATTCAGAGGGAGTCAGTTGTGCATTCCACGAAGTTCTATGAGGGAGAATCTCATCAAGGAGAAGCATAGTGGAGGATTGGCTGGACACTTTGGTCGTGATAAAACCCTTGCTTTGGTTGGTGAGAATTATTATTGGCCACAATTGCAGCAAGATGTGAAGAAGTTTGTACAGAGTTGCAGAGTATGTCAGATGGCGAAAGGAGTGAAGCAAAATACAGGGTTGTATCAGCCATTACCTATTCCAGAGAAGCCTTGGGAGGATATTAGCATGGATTTTGTTCTTGGTTTACCGAGGACTCAGCGGGGACATGATTCAATTTTTGTGGTGGTTGATAGATTTTCAAAGATGGCACATTTCATTCCCTGCAAGAAGACTACTGATGTTGTTCATGTAGCAGAATTATTTTTCAGAGAGGTAGTGAGACTACATGGTTTGCCAACGACCATAGTTTCAGATCGGGACATGAAGTTTGTTGGATATTTCTGGCGTACATTGTGGAAGAAGTTGAAGACAGATTTGAAGTTCAGTTCATCACATCATCCACAGACTGATGGACAGACAGAGGTGGTGAATAGAAGTTTGGGAAATTTGCTGAGATGTTTGGTTGGAGATAAGCCAACAGGATGGGATTTGATTTTACCACAGGCAGAATTTGCATACAATAATTCTGTCAACAGGAGCACTGGTAAATCACCATTCCAAATTGTATATGGAAGTAGTCCAAAAAATGCATCTGAATTGAGGAAGATAGATAAAGGAGAAATAAGTAGTGCTGAAGCTGAGGATTTTGCAGAACACTTGAAGAACATCCATGGGGAGGTGAGGAAGCATATTACCAAGATGAACGCACAGTATAAGGCTAAGGCAGACGAGAAAAGGAGGTATAAGGAATTTTAGGTTCGTGATGAAGTCATAGTTCATTTGCGGAAGGAGCGGTTTCCAGTTGGTACATATAACAAGCTGAAAATGAAGAAGTTTGGACCATGTAGGATACTGAAGAAACATGATTCAGGAAATGCATATGAGGTAGAATTGCCTACTGAGCTAAATATTTCACCAGTGTTTAACATTTCAGATCTGGCAGAGTATCATGAAGGAGGTGTTGAAGATGAGATCACAGCAGCACAGTGGAGTATTCCAGCAACTAGTTCAGACACTAAGGAGATCGAGGATATACTGCACAGTCGTGTTGGCAGAAGCACAAGGAACAGGACATATGAACAATATCTGGTCAAGTGGAAAGGACGACCTGTTGAAGATTCATCATGGCTAACAAGGGTAGAGGTTAACCGTCTTGGTTTTCCTCTGCACATCTGAGTCGTGACAGGGTCACTTGTCAAATTACCCTGGGTGTCTGATGCAGGAGCATCCTGGGTGTAAGAGCAATCTTGCATCACCCAAAAACATTTCTATTTTTATTTTCAATAAGGGCTATTTTGTGCAGAGCTGCTATTTATGAAAAGTTGCTATTTTTGGTAATTTTCGTATGCGCTCTGAATGATCTGATTTCTTTCTTGGAGGTTCATTTTGGTCATATAAGTCTGCCAGTAAAGTTTCATTGCCAGATCAAGTGTATATTGGAAGATATTGAAGATTTTCGGTATTGGCAGCAGGGGACAGAAACTTTGAACTCAGTTTTTAAGGCTTTAGAGGCCCCGAATGAGGTCGAATTTTGGGCTGAATGAAGCTTGTTTGATTCAAGTGTTGTAGAGCTCCTCGCGCCCTTTCCGAAATGGGGTTACAATAGTCAATCGGGTCAACTGGTGATGACTTATGGTCTTCGGAAGTTGGGTCACCTGAAATGGCGAAAAATGATTTTTCTTCAAAATTTCTGTTCGGGTTTCAAAATTTATTTTGAGCCGACTATGATGTAATGAAATGTAAAATAAAAATAATTCTAAGTTTGGTCGGCCTTATTGGCTAAAATTCTGGAACCTTCCCAGGCGGTGGAAAATTGCCTATATAAGGAAGGCTGTATTATTGTCTTAGGCAGTTCAGAATAGTTATGGGTAATAGTTCGAGGCTTTGTCCTACAGAATATTGTAAGGGAATTCCCATGTGGCTTTGCATATTGTAATTCTGAAAGTTTGTAATTCCACATTTGTGGAGATAATAAGAAGCCAATTTTTCTGTTCTTGCATATTATTGTTGTTGTTTCTCTTTCTCTGTTATGTGTTAGTGGTATTAAGGGGAGCACCCTTCATCACAAAAATAGTCAATTTATGTTGGAAATTAACATCAAATAGATTGTTGCTCAAGTATTCAATTTCAAATATTTTTCATTTGGCATATTTACCTGTTCAACCGATGCAGGAGACTCTTGGGTTGGGCCAGTGGAAGCTTGGCATAGGTGTTCAACCACGGCTTCATAGCCTTCCTTGAAGGCAATTTTTTTGTGTTATGTTGTGGCCTCTAAATTAAATAATGAGCCTTGCATTTTTTGATTAAACAAAATTATTTGCAATTTATAAAAAATTTGGTCCGAAATTCATTTACTACTACTTACAATTCGTGTTTGAAATTTTGAATAACCACCAAAGTCAAGGTTTTGCTACCCAATCTTTTGCAGTCCGGCCTTTGTTGCCTTTGATGTGTCCTTCAACCTATGAAAAGTTTGAAATATGTTAGATTATATAGATATAAAGATCACTAATTAGTGCATAATTACATTCTACTAGTAGTTAATACTATCACATACCTTCTTATCTCATTTGCTGGTGTAATTCCTCTTTGAGTATCCCCTTTCTCATTTGCATCCAAAATGAATTCATTCCAATGCCTCATTGAAATAAAGGGAGGACACTTGTACTTTGGGTTCTACATGAGACTCCTTCTATATGAGTCCCTCATAGTCTTAAGATGTTTGGCAGCTTATTCTAAAATTTTCTTCTCCTCAAAAATGTTACTACCAAACTCATGCTCTAAATTTTTTATGAGCTAATCTTTTAAATTTTTTTTCTTGTAAGCTCCACCTTTTAAGAAAAAACATAAAATTGTTAGATAGAAAAATTAACTAAAGTTGTGTACCTTGAATATAGTAAAAGAAAAGGTATGAATGAAAGGAAAAATATTGTACCAATTAATGATATGAAATAAAAATAGTGGGATAGGATTAGTTCACTTATGATGTTCCACCTTGTATGTATGGTGGGCCCGAATATATTCAATCTCAAGTCATAAAGCATCTTATAAAAATAATCGTTTCCTACAAAAATGTCATGGGATCATCAATCCAAAACTTGTTATGAATAAGTAAATTACAATTACAATATAAATAATAATAATTTTAAAGTACCTGGAAGCTTAAGACATTTTAAAGGAATCAATTTTTTATCATCCATCAATATTGATGTCTGCATAACTCTCATGCTAGAAACACGGGTAGATCTAGGAAATGATAGTGAATTATCACCAATATAGGTACTTTGATCTATATCTGGCGTAGCAGCCACCAGTGTATCTCCTAGTGCATAAAATTAATCCACTATGAGATGCACCCAAGATTAAACTAAAAATTATCAAATCATAATTAACACAAAACCAAATATAGCAAAACAAAGATTTACTAGGCATAGACCATGAAAGCATTGATGTTTGCATGTTCTTTGTTGCCAACATTGCACTCGGCAATCTCGGATGGTCAGTCGACTTTCTAAGAGGAGTCACCTCAACTTGACGACCTGAATAATACATTGTTAGAAAAGAAATTTTGAAAAAATAAAAGTAAGAGTAGCTTTCAATAAAGTTTGAGTGAAGATTTTCCTATAAATTTTGAATTAGTTGTAACTGTACCTTTTCCTATAGCTGTATCTATGGTATCAGTAAGTCCAATAAAAAATGTACACTTCTAATCAATAAGTCCAATGAATTTTTTGAATGTTCCAAAGAAAAAATTCCTTGTAACTTGTTAACTTAAGGATTAGTTTACCTGAGGTGGCCGAAGTTATGCTAGCATCATCCTCACTACAATGTCCATGACTAGGTACTTGAGAAAACAAAAAATCTTGTAACAAGAACACATACATATTTTCGTTCACGACATAAAAGAGTATAAAATATAAACCTTTATTGAACTTTTGTTATAACTAAAGATTCATTATTGCTTACTTCATAACGACGTGCTTGCGACAACAATTCATCTTTTCTCTTCAGCATCTCCTCGGTTGGATTTGGATCATCCAAAATGCTAATAATTTATGCACTGACTTTTTTTGATTTTTTCTTCACCATATTTACAGGGTTAGGGATATTTGGGATATCGTCATCTGTATCTATAGCTATTGCCTCTGTTGTTGCAGGTGCTTTTCCCCTATCCTGAACATCAATTTTTTATAGGAATATCAGTAAAACTATCAGATTAACTCCAAAACCTTAAATAAAATAAAATAATAATATAACATTTTTCAATTATCTAATTTGTACAATTACAATAAGGTTTACCTTTTCTGAAGAATGGGTGGTAGGAGCTGTTAGGATTAACAAGGCAGAAATAACAATTATGTGCAAATATAACTAATATCAGAAAATAATAAACCACACAGAATAGAACACAAGACACACAGATTTAACGTGGTTCACCCAATCCCTGGGCTACGTCCACCAACAGCGAGTCCAATATTATTATTATCCAGTGATTACAACCTGATTACAATCCGTAATCCCTTACAGCCCAATTCTACCACAAGTACTAAAATCATACATCATGAAAATCCCTAACCCTAAGCCATATTATACAATATTCTCCCGCTTTAGGGTTAGAATGAGTTATAAGTAGTCGGCCCAAATAACCAAAAAAGTAGTCAGCCTCAAAAAAATTTTCCTCAGGGGCTGCGCCCCCAAACCCCTACTCTTGGGGGCTGCCGCCCCCAAACCCCCGCTCGGGGCCCGGCCCGACCCCGAACTCCGGCGAGGTCGGGAGGAAAAGTGTATAGTACTTTCCTAGATAGTACTTTCCTGATTAGTCACCACAAGCTAACAATCTCCCACTTGGTGACTGATCAGTATCCACAATATACTAAAAAACCTCCCACTTGGAGACTGATCCTGTACCCACATGAGGCTCCCACTGGATTGAACCACCTTGGACTCAGTTGTTCCTTTATTTTGTTCAGTCTAGAAGACCAACTGAAGCTGAACATGAGTTCAACTTCTCCCTTGTTACTACCTTTGTAAACATATCTGCTGGATTATCATCAGTATGAATCTTTTCCAGCCTTAACTGTCCATCATCCAAAATGGATCGAATGAAATGGTACCACAACTGTATGTGTTTTGTCTTTGAGTGCAAAGCAGAATTTTTTGCAAGATGAATGGCACTTTGGCTATCTGTATGTAGAAAATTATCCTTTTGTGGATGTCCCAATTCTTCCATGAAGAATTGAAGCCATATCATCTCCTTGGCTGCCTCTGTAGCAGCAACATACTCTGCCTCTGTAGTGGATAAAGCAACCACCTTTTGTAGTCGAGAAATCCAACTCACTGCTGTCCCACCAACAGTAAATATATAACCTGTATACTCCGCCTACTATCTATATCTCCTGCCAAATCTGAGTCAACATAGCCTTGTACAGTAGTAGTAGAACCCCCAAAGTGTAAACACTTACTGGATGTGCCTCTCAAATATCTGAGAATCCATTTGACTACATTCCAATGCTCAAGACCAGGGTTACTCATATAACGGCTAACGACTCCCACTGCGTGTGCAATATCTGGCCTAGTACATACCATAGCATACATTAAGCTCCCTACAGCTGAAGCATAAGGTACCTTAGACATTTTAGTCTCTTCTTCTGGTGTCTTGGGACACATATCCTTAGTCAATTTCAAATGACCAGGCAAAGGTGTGCTCATAGCTTTGGCATTTTCTATAGAGAAATGTTGCAACACCTTCTCAATATAATCAGCCTGAGATAGAGACAATTTCTTATTTTTCCTATCTCTACAAATTTTCACACCAAGGATTTGTTTTGCTGCCCCCAAATCCTTCATAGCAAAAGATTTTGCTAACTGTTGTTTCAACCCCTTAATGTGATTCATGTTAGACCCAGCTACAAGCATATCATCAACATATAAACATAAAATAATGTAGCTGTCATCATCCAACCTCTTAAAATAAACACAATGGTCAGAATGACACCGACTATATCCATGCACATTCATAAAAGTGTCAAATTTAATATACCATTGCCGAGGTGCTTGCTTCAAGCCATATAAACTTTTCTGCAATCTGCACACCAAATTCTCCTTACCCTTGACCTCAAATCCTTGTGGCTGAACCATATATATTTCTTCATCCAAATCACCATGAAGAAAGGTTGTTTTAACATCAAGCTACTCTAAATGCAAATCTTCAGTAGCCACAATACTTAAAACAGTACGAATAGAAGTCATTTTAACAACTGGAGAAAATATCTCATCAAAATCAATACCATGTTTCTGTGCAAATCCTTTTACGACTAATCTGGCTTTAAATCTTTTCATACCTCCATCCTCTTCTTTGATCCTGTAAACCCATTTATTCTGTAAAGCCCTTTTACCTGCAGGTAACTTACATAAATCTCATGTCTGAGTTTTTAGCAAAGAGTCCATTTCATCTGTCATTGCAGACTCCCACTGAAGCTTTGTATCCACCTGCACAGCTTCAGTATAACATTCAGGTTCACCAGCATCTGTTAACAGAATAGAATACAAAGATGGAGAAAATCTTTTTGGAGGTCTACTTAGCCTTGTTGACCGTCTAACACTCACTGGGGTGTGTGGTATTTGTTGTTGCTGTTGTTGCGGAGCATAAGGAACTACTAGAACATGAACTTGTGGAGTATCATCCAGTACTACATAGTCATTTTCTTTCTTCTCATGCTGCAGCAACAAATCTTTGTACAATACTTTCTCATTGAATATGACATCCCTGCTTCTTACAATTTTATGATTTTCAAAATCCCAAAGCCTATAACCAAATTCATCAATGTCATACCCAACAAATACACATTTCTTTGACTTAGCTTCCAGCTTGGTTCTATTTTCAGAATCTATAAGTGCAAAAGCTTCACAACCAAAGGTTTTGAGAAAAGAATAACTCACTTTCTTACCACTCCATGCTTCCTCTGGAATACCACAGTCCAAAGAAGTAGAGGGGCCTCTATTGATTAAATAAACAGCAGTGTTCACTGCCTCTGCCCACATATTTTTAGGTAGCCTAGCATGCAACCTCATACTCCTTGCACGCTCCATTATTGTCTTGTTCATGCGTTTAGCCACTCTATTTTCTTGTGGAGTCCTTGGTACAGTTTTCTGCCTACGAATACCATTAGAGGAACAATATTCTTCAAATTCTGTGCTGCAATACTCACCACCATTATCAGATCTGAGACATTTTAACTTTTTACCAGTCTCATTCTCAACCAAGCATTTCTATTTCTTAAAAGTTTGAAATACATCAGATTTCTGTCTAAGGAAATAAATCCATACTTTTCTTGTTGCATCATCTATAAATGTAACATAATACAGAGAGCCACCAAGGGAAGATACTTGAGCTGGTCCCCATACATCTGTATGCACAAGCTCTAATCTCTCATTTTTCTTTTCCTTCCCACTCTTCACAAAACTAACTCTCTTTTGTTTTCCATAAACACAAATTTCACAGAAATCCATATTGACACATTTCAGACCAGGTAAAACTTTCTTTGAATGAAGTAATTTCATACCTTTTTCACTCATGTGCCCGAGTCTGTTGTGCCACAGTGCTGTGTCAGAATCTACAGCAACAGTTTGATGTTCTTCCTGCTCAACTGCAGCCACTGTTCCTGAACATTCATTATCTTCTGAAACAATTAAAGTAGAAGGAACAGTATGACCTGTACAAAGATATAAGGTGCCTACTTTCACACCTTTTGCGACTACTAAGGAACCTTTTGAAACCTTCCAATTTTTATCATTAAAAGTAACTGTGCAACCCTCATCACCCAGTTGCCCTGCTGAAATTAAATTCCTACTCAACCTTGGAACATGTCTTACCTCTTGTAGTAGTCAATGATTCCCATTCTGCAACTTAATCTTAATTTTTCCCTTTCCAACAATCTGACAGGGTTCATTATCTCCCAAATAAACTAGCCCAAAATCCCCTTGGACATAATCAACAAAATAACTTCTATGGGGTGTAGCATGAAATGAAGCCTCAGAATCTAAAACCCATGAATCATCAATACTTTCTAAGGACAAGAGCAAAGCATCCTCCTTGGATTTGTTACTTACCACATTTGCCTCCTTTTTTCCATCATTTTTGTCTCCTTGATCTTTCTTCCGAGACCAACAATCTTTCTTCTTATGACCTGGTTTTCCACAGTACCAGCAATCATTTGGCCCTTTAGATTCGGACCTCTTTCCCTTTGATTTTCCTCTTGATTTCTCATGATTTCCAGAGTTGTTTCCTCTATCTCTTGTTCTGCCTCTACTTTCTGTGTTCAATACACTACCCGATGTGGATGCCCCTGAGCTTTTCCTATGAATTTCTTCAATCAATATAACACCAATAACATCATCATACTTTAGGGTATTAGAACCAGAAACAGAATTACTAATAGCCATTACCAAGCCATTCCAGCTTTCTGGCAAAGAACACAAAATCAAGAGAGCCCTAACCTCTTCATCAAAAGTAATTTTAACTGAGGTTAATTGACTTGTAACTGTATTAAACTCATTCAAATGATCAGTAACTGATCCACCTTCTACCATTTTCATATTAAATAAATGCTTCATAAGAAATACCTTGTTTGAAGCTGAAGGCTTTTCATACAACTTCGCTAGGGTTTCCATCAGATCTTTAGCTATCTTTGCTTCAATAATATTGAATGCCACCGATTGTGCCAGGCATAGACGAATACTCCCCAGTGCCTTCCTATCCAAAATATCCCAATCCTCCTGAGACATTGATTTCTCTTTCTTGGCTACTCCCTCTAATGGCCGCCATAGATCCTTCTGATAGAGATAATCCTCCATTTGCATCTTCCATAACTGGAAGTTCTGCCCATTAAACTTATCAACCTTCAACCTACCCTCGTCTGCCATTTCTCCCACTTAACCGAGAGACTCTCCCACTAACTCGTGAGACCTGCTTCAGAGAATAGATGAAAGAACGAATGAAATAACCTCGCTCTGATACCACTTGTTAGGATTAACAAGGCAGAAATAACAATTATGTGCAAATATAACTAATATCAGAAAATAATAAACCACACAGAATAGAACATAAGACACACAGATTTAACGTGGTTCACCCAATCCCTGGGCTACGTCCACCAACAGCGAATCCAATATTATTATTATCCAGTGATTACAACCTGATTACAATCTGTAATCCCTTACAGCCCAATTCTACCACAAGTACTAAAATCATACATCATGAAAATCCCTAACCCTAAGCCATATTATACAATATTCTCCCGCTTTAGGGTTAGAATGAGTTATAAGTAATCGGCCCAAATAACCGAAAAAGTAGTCGGCCTCAAAAAAAATTTCCTCGGGGGCTGCACCCCCGAACCCCTGCTCTTGGGGGCTGCCGCCCCCAAACCCCCGCTTGGGGCCCGGCCCGGCCCCGAACCCCGGTGAAGTCGGGAGGAAAAGTGTACAGTACTTTCCTGAATAGTACTTTCCTGATTAGTCACCACAAGCTAACAGGAGCATCCCCATGGCCTCTATCATGTGGGGGATCCATGTCATCCTATGACAAAGATTAAATATAAAAACTTCAGCGAACTGAAAATAATAGACTTAGCAAAAAAAACTTATTAATAAAATGGTATATTGGAGTCATAAACTTGAGGTTAGTTTAAAGGGTATATAGTACTTACCACCCCCATGATACTAACTTTGTTTGTATCTATGTGATTTAAATGGTAATCTATTAGTAGTTCTTTCCCTGTACTTATTGATTTTATCACACATACAAAAACATGATTCCCCTCACGCGCCTCAAATATGTAATTGGATTTCTTATTAGTTGACCCAGGTTGCGTACTATTTATAAAACCCACAATATTCCCTGTTGCTTTTGGTCTCCCATCAATGTACATAGAAAATCTTTTACTTTGATTATTTTCTTTCCATTGTATATAATTTTTTGATAGTGCATACCTACACATACTTTTTTATATTGAACAATATGCATCCAATCATTGTAATTGTAACAAGGTCTGACATACTCCATCAATTCAACAACTTTATTGTAACATACCTTTATCCCATCCTAGAAAATAGGCCCAAACCATGTAATGAGGATGGAGCTATGCGATATATCCTTTTGTTAACACAAAAATAAGTGTTAATTGGAGGTAGCTCATTGGGTACCCATTCTTTCTCAAGATGTTTGTACTAAAAGGGCACTTTGATGTCACCTTTGGTCTGATCATCATAAGAACATGACCCCCCTTCAGCAAGGAAAAATTGCATGCATTTATTGAATTTTTTTCTAATCTTTTGACCTCTAGTTGATCTCCCTATTTTAGTTGTACTACATGTTGAACTTTCATCTACCATTCTTGCATTTCCCTCATTCAAGGAAGATAGATCTGAGAAGTACCTATTTGATGGTTCCTGTAATCCATCAAATGAGATATTGTCATGTCCTCGCTTCAAATAGAATTTTGATAATAATTAAATAATAAAATATTATTAAATAAATAATATTATTAAAAATAGACAAACAAATAAATAATCAAAAATAATGTTTATCAATTCATAATATTAATCAAATCAATATAATGCTAATAATTAATCAATATATAGAATAATCAAGTCTTGAATAGAGTCATGACCCATACGGTTCTTCTTTTCTATATGTGGGAGATATAAAATGTAAGTTGAAAATGAAGGAAAGGTACAAAAAAATAAGAATCATATAAAAGGATCAAAAAAGTGATGAAGACAAGTCATATCCTTAGCAAAACATGCAAGAAACATAAGACTTGAATTCGGTCAAGTAACATTTGAGGTATTAATCTATAAAATTGGTATTTTTTACCACTAAACAAGGAAGAGATAATAAGGGGTCAGCGAAGTATGGGAGCATTGGTATTAAGCCAGTGATAAGGAGTTGAGACAGTCATTGTAAAAGGAAATCACAATACATGCTCACTGATAAATAAGAAGAATATAAGAAAATTAATAATTTTATTGACTAAGGCAACAAACATTAAGAATAAGGACAAAAGGTCATTCCACGGGGAAAGTAGTCAAGTTAAATAAGTTGAAATAATTTGAAATAACCTTACATTAAAAAATGGTAAGTAAAGTCATTCTCTTTGTGTTTATGTTCTTAAGATATAAGACTTGTATGAATAAGATTAATAAGAATAAGCTAGCTATATATAAACTAAAGTTGGTCTATTTTAATATTAGTGAGCAATAATTCATATTATATAGTAAATATAGAAGTACATATATTATTATTAATAATCAAAATTTATATATATGTAAGAGATATATACATACAGATATATAGTGAATATATAAGTATATATTATAATTGATAATCAGAATTCTATATATATATATTTGTTATATTACTATCAGGAATAATGGGAGTATATATTGAATTATATAATACATTTATATATGATCTAATATTTATGTAAATTATGTCTATTTATTAGTAAACAATGAAATCATATCAATTATGTGTTATATATAGGGTGTATTGACTTATACTTATTGATCCATGTCATTGTGCAGGATCCTCGTCAAAGGGGTTAAATTTCCTGCATATGTGAATCATTTATCTTAAGTTAGCTAAAAATTACATGATGTGTATGCTACAAATTACGTAGAAGACAACATGAACAATATGAAAGATCGTAAACATGACCAAATTACCTTTACCTTATAAATGGAATGCAAGATCTTTAATAGAAGGGGTGACGATGTGTGTAGTCAATTGTCTGTTTCTAGAAAGGGTGACAATCAAACAAAATATATACATGTATCAGCAACAATTAATTGAGAATCATAAGCAATACATTGGTAATCATAAATCACATATGTTTTAATCATTAGAATTGAACACAATAAATTAATGTTACCATTCCATTAGAGTTGAACACATCAATAAATCAATATTAAATATATATAAATAATTAAATCACATACCTTGTACATTTCAATCATGTCATTGATCATCTTCTTCATCCATCTCGTCATCACCGTCATCATCATCATCATCATCATCATCACCATCATCACCACCACTACCACCACCACTATCATCATCATCATCATCATCATCACCTCTATCATCATCATCATCATCATCATCATCATCATCATCATCATCATCACCACCACCATCTTCTTCTTCATCATCTTCTTTTTCTTCTTCTTCATCTTCAGTATCTTCTTCTTCCACCACATTATACTTTATCAGCCTTCCTCTTGGATCATGTCTAACAACAAATGACCAACCCAGTTTATGTGGAGCCTCTAAGTAAAACACTTTCTCACATTTGCTTGGAATAACATAGGGTTCGTTTCCAAATGGCTCAAACAACCTTGTATTAATTATTGTAAATTTATTATCATGTTGAATAACAGTTCTATTAAGATCATTTTGATTCAGTCATAGCCTGTACCATTTGATGACGAATAGAAATAATTTAGAGTTAAAGTCGTACTCAAGTATATCATCCAAGATGCTATAGTATCAATTTTGAGAATGTTGAGGATGTATGTCATTTATAGATGATATATTAGTGACCTCAAAGACTGTAGTTATTCCAGAATCACAATTTGTTTTCATGTCATCCAACTTTTTTATACGAAATTTGTGGCCATGATAGTACATAGCTTTGTGGTGCTTGACTAGTAATTTTTCAAGCGTGTGAAAATTATTTGCATCCTAAGTTGATATGAAACATATGAACCATAATCATTAATAAATTTTTATGTACCTATCTACCTCTTAAACCATATGTTAGATCAATTACCATTGGCGTAACATTGGAATCTCCATTATGATGAGCTTATCTAACCAATGAAGAAACACCTTCCCATATTAATGAGAAACTATTTTTTTGACATCATTCAATCCATACCGTCATCTAATTAAGATTGTTCGCAATATACAAATGTATTGCATCCCACTCTCGACCAACTATATAAAAAACATAAACCAATTACAAATAACTTATATTGAAGATTTATAAGAATTAATTAACTATAATAATATCTTATAATTACCTCTCACTTTTGTAAATCTACCTTTCCCCATCAATTACTGCCCTTTGAATTTGTTAATGGAGTTGGGATCCCAAATATGATCTACATGGATCTTTGCTACAAACTTAGGAAGATAATCACTAATGTACACCATGGTCTGGTATACCATATATCCCTCCATCATAGAACCCTCAAGATGTGCTCTCTGTCAAGCCAAGCCCTTCAAAAATTTCAAGTGCCTCTCAACCATCCACATTGACCTAGTTTTTATAAGTCCACACAATTCAATCTCCTCAACTTGATATTTGAGGTAGTGTTCTTGTGTATTGAAAAAAGTTGAAGGTAGACACTTTTTCATTTCATACATAAGATGAGAAATTTTTCTCTTCCAATATTTTATATCTTCTTTATTGATTTCTTTTGATGACAACCACCTCACGTATTTTCCAAGATCATATATAACTTGTTTGACACTATTTTCGAAGTGGTGTGGGAGAGATAGAGGTAGAACATACTGCAATAATTGTAAAATGATCTTATCAATATTTTATAAAATAATACAATGAAAACTACATATAGTATACAAATATATAGTGAATACAAAGTAACATGAATTACCTTAATAAATGTATACCAATCGTGTGTTTTCATCCCTGGCCCAAATTCACTTTTATTTTATATGAGATTGTTTATGTTCGCAGCAAATCCTGTGGGAAATCATATTTTTTGTATGACTTCTTTTATAGCATTGCTTTGCTGATCCAACAATAACCAAGGGCACTTATATCAATCTGGTCTCCATTGTTATTTGATTGAATGACATTTTTCATTGCATGGTTGGATTCTTCAATGTCACTACATATTTTGACAATTTTGTCTTTGTCACACCTTCCATCCAATATTTTCCATAATGTCTCTATTACATTATTTCTAATATGGATAGCATCAAACAAATGCACGATTGGAAATTTCTCATAGTACAAAAACCTACTAAATTGTGTAGGATAACTTTTTGGTCCTTTTGAAAGTTGGTCACTAATGCCTTCACAACCTTCACAAGCATTAATTACATCATCAGTAAATAAAACACAATATCAAAATATACATTTCAAACAAAAACTATAAGATGGAATGACATTACCTCAATGATTTATTCTATTATATTCCAACTTCCATAGGCGTGGTGTCATTCTCCATGGCATTGATGTACTCTCTTCTTTCCCATTGAAAATATATTTTCCAGTAATTTGGTACTTATGATTTCTATGGAGAAAGTGTTTATACTCATCGAACACTTGCTTTCCTAAACTTTTTGAATGATGACATTTCATCTTTGGACCATAAACTGGACATGCAAATTTTCCCTTTGTCTGAAGACCTAAAAGATCATGTATAATTGGATTAAATGTGTTAATTTTGTGTTAGCACTATAACATACCAAAAAAGAGGTGTTAAGAAGAGAACATACAACAAAAATATGTTAGCCCAGGGGCATCATGTATTGTCCATATGAGCATTGTATGGAATTGAAATTGTCTTTGTCCTATTGGTCTATAGATGTCATACATAGTGACCCCATTCCATAACACCATCAACCCATCGATAAAGGGCTCAAAATATGCATTCATATCTTTACTTACCTAGTTGAATGAACAAAAATATTACATAATTATTATGACCATTTTGATGGATTATCTATAATAAATTAATTTAGATGACTTTTAAATGAAAAAATAGTTAGAAAAATCATTATCAACATTATGTTCTCCCTCTTTATGGACATCCAAGGAGGAATGTTATTGTTGATAACAAAAATAGGCCACACTGAGTAAACAGATCTCATCTCTCCAAATGGATTGACATCATCTTTTGCCAATGAAAGTTTGAGATTATGAGGTTCTTCTTTAAAGTGTGGTCAAGTTTCTTCTATTTCCTTAAATGTCAAACCATCTGTAGGAATTCGCATAATTTCATCTCTACTCCTATTGTGTGCATGGTAATCCATAAATTGTGTCAAGCTAGTGCACCTGAATAATCACTGTAGACGTGGAATAATGGGAATATACTAAAGAACCTTGCGAGTCACCTTTTTGTTATTTGATTAGATCAATATCTACTAATATGACAATCAAGGAATTCTGTTGAAATTCATGTTGTTTATGATATATAATATGATCATTCAGACATGCATGTATTGCTTGATACTCCATTCCAATATCTTTCATAATGGAAGATAATTCTCGGTACGAGTGAGGTAGAATGTTTGATGGTGGTAACAAACACTCACCTATCAACCTACGACCAAAAATATAATTTGTTAATATAAAGATTATTAATTCATACATGATTCACCCTTTGTTAACTGTAAGGAAAATATGACTAAAAAAATGAAAAAATATGACATACCTTAACATACGTGTGATTTCTACTTTGGATAAACTATTCATAACCTTTAAGTTCACCAACAACAATACAACAGAAAGAAGAGTTGTTTGGGATCCTTCGTATATGGTCTTGTATGCCTTCTCAAGTATAGGTACATCAAGGTCATCTTCATCATCATCATCATCATCATCATCATCATCATCATCTTTATCATTGTGATCATCTTGATCATCGTGATCTTCTTCCATGGGATCATTACCTTCTACTTTGATATTCACACCTCCATGTTCCCTCATTTGGAAATCCACATTCTCCAGATTGTCATGGTCCATAACATGAAACCCAGGGTGGTTGACCTATATCAAAATGATGACCTTAAATTAACCATGACCATGATGTCATCATCAACTCATGTCTTATGTATATAAATTATTAAAATAATATATTGAAATACTTACCAATGGACGAAATTCATTTCGCCCTTCAATGTGACCATGCTACCTACAATGTTCCTCAGTTGTTTTGATTAGATATCTTTGAGTATTTAAGACCTTGCAAATTTTGCAGGGACAATAACATTTTCCATCACCTTTTCTTTTAAAGTTAGACCAGAATCTAGAAATTGTCTCCTTATTTTGTTCTGGGTTGATATTGTCAAACATGGTCTTTCTTGAATGGAATGACTTGTTGGTGGAAGAAGGATGATTTGTTTGCAACCTACAGATATAGACACTGAACAACCATTTTTTCAACTCTAATTTTCTCAACACAAAGGAACATTTATCATAGCCATAGAAACCTGATTATTTTTAAATGGAATACACCAAGGATTACCATCAGAAATATTAACCATTTACAATCATGAATAGTAAACATAAATAAAATAGCTCATTTTTTATTAGCATGTGTAGTCTCTGTGTATATGAAAAATGAATGAGATACAAATAGGATATTGGAGTTGATCAACCTTCACCTATGCATATAAGATTTGACCAAAGAAGGTATATGCACAGGTGACAAACATGCAAATTTGATCAAGCATTATTGGGAGCTAGACCCGGCAAAAAATTGACTTGTGATTATTTTCACAATAGTACATGTGTTGTAGGGTAAGCTCCTAGTACTGCTTAGGAAAATTTGAATGTTCATCACCTCATCGATTCTAATGTTATTATGGTGCATGGTAATTATGCTTACAAAAGAATATTTTTACATGTAAGGATTATATCAAAACACATATTAATAAATTTAGCATCTTGATTAAGGTGGATATTGGTTTCACTTATCCTACTATATGTTCCATCACCCTTCCTATAGAATTTTTATCTAAGTGCTTAGAGTTTACTTGCATTAGTATCCCTATGTTGAACTAATTTTGTATGAAGTTAAGTTATACTTTTCTCACATCAATGAAGGAAAACCCTTGTACTATTCATATTTGAAAATTCCCCACAAAGGAAAAGTAATGACTATACATAATTGTCTTTTCTAGCCTTTAGCTAATGGTGGAAAATTTACCCTTGATTAATTTTGGCCTCAAAAAACTCAACCTCTTATACCTAATCAACTCATATTATTACTTTCTTATCATAAGTTTAAAACCAATAGAATCTTTGACTTATCCTTCAGTAATTATTTGGGATCTACTTTTATTGCTACCCCCAAGCATCCTTTTTTATCTATGTATATGGAAGTAGCTCTTCTCTATCTACATCATATATTGAGACTCTTTAATACTCCTAATATGCCTCCTACATATTTTGTGGTTCCACCTCCATAAACCTATAAAGAAAAAAGAGGAAAACAAATGGAAGCTCCTATCTCTCAACCTTTAGTGGTTCCTTTCATTCCTAGATCAAACAAAGAAAAGGAATCAATGTTGAGTGATCCCAAATCTTCTTCTACTTAATATTCAAGTCATAATTGATGAAATTGTAGTATGAGATAATTTTAATGAAATTTCAGTGTCACTACTTGTGAGATTTCTCAAAAAATAATTCTTCTCCTAAGTAGTTGAATGCAGATTTGATCTCGACTTCTCAACTTTCCTTACCGTCACCTAATCCTAGAGATTAACCTTACCTTTACCAACCGCATTTAAATTTGAATTTTTTTAATCCATGTGATTCCTCTTCTTCTCCTCATCTTATCATATATATAATCCATTTGGAGGGTGTGTTTTTTTTTGTAGGGGTGTTGTAAAGGGTGTCCTTATGTTCCATGGTGAAGGTGGAGGCTAGTAGATCTAAGATGATGGTTTATGGGATATATTTTTAAGTGAGGATAGTGACTGTCCAGTTAGGATAGTAAACAGTTGTTTTGTGTTTATGTTTATGTGAAAGCTTTAGTAGACCATATGAGGGTCTAGAAGGGGAACATGCGCCTAGAGAAAAGGTGTGAAGGCAACTAATGGTGGTTTAAGTTAGAAAGAACAATACAAGGGTTATGTAAGTGTATTTTGGAGAGAGTTGTAAGGACTGTCATAGAGGATAGAATCTGTGGTGTCTAGTTGAGAGGAAGGGATGTTGCAAGGAAGATGGGAAGGTGTAGTGGACTGGTTAGATAGGATCAAAGCTAAGAGAGTGTGTTGAAATAAGGACAAGGAAGTAGGTAGATTCAAATCATATGACATGGACTTGATCTATGACAACCCTTTAAGATCTACAATCTCTTTTTCTTTTTCTTGACTCTATACAAAATCTTCACCTCCTTCTATAATGGTTCCCTCTTAAACTATACAACTATACTACACTTGGACAACCTAGACTATCTCTAAACGTGTTCTTCTATTTGAAAGATACAATTCACTAACATTATTCTTCTATTTGCAAGATACAATCCACAAAACCCCCTAATTTACTTTAATTTTATTCTAAGCCATTTAAGAATCACAAATTCACATCACTTTAAGAGTCCTTATGTTCCATTACACTTTAATTGACTAACAACAATTTGATGCATCTTCCCATTATTAAGTAAATTGGGTCAAATTTACTCTAATGGTTGATCAAAATAATTATACTTATTTAATTATTTGTAATTCCGATTCATGAATTATTTAAATCATATTCAATTTGTTATTGTAACCTTCATCCATCACTAATTAATTCAAGAAATGCTTATCTAATTAATTATGTAATTGCACATTCCTTTTCTCATATAAAAACAAAATAACAAATTAGGATAGGATTTGAATATACCTACTTCCTTATTTCATATGATAGGATCAGGACTAGGAGAGTGGGTTAGTGACTATAATAGTGGATAATAAATAATGAAGTTTGTTTGAGAGGTAAGGTATTGTGTGTTTTTTGTACCAAAGCAAAGTGTGGATTGTGTGATGACCCTAGGGTGTATGCATTGTTGGTTAGGGGTGAATGTATAAGCCAAGGAAAATGGATTGTTCTAAGGTAATAGTAAAGAGGTAGTAAACTGGCAGATTGAAGACAATTTTATTCTTTGATGAAGGCTCGTGTCTAGTTCTAAAAATTCATTTTTTATACAGGTTGGAGAGATGATGAAAAAGGTTGTAAAGTATGCCATTATATCCATCAATATCATTTTTATTAAAAAAATTTATATCTAATTAAACAAATTTATTTATTTTTATTCTTCAATAATTGCAGTCCATGGGATGACATCTCTTTTTAAACAATTAAGTTGTGTTCTCTATATTTCCATATTTTGTAGCATTTTTTATATAGAAGAAGAGAGAGGAAATGTTAGATTGACATGGAGTATGCACCTAAAAAAGGGATCTTTTTAAAAGTCCCTTTGGGAGGCTTGGCTATGTGCCTATGGGCATGTATCTATAGACATACTAGATAGGGAAGTATATAGATGTCAAGGTCAATGGTAGCATCCACAAGGAGATGCCTCATAAGTTCAACCATACTTCATAAAAATATAGGATGTATAGGAATTTTTTGTGTGTTTGTTTGATTGTAATAAGGTCACATGGACCATTTAGGGATTTTTTGAATCATTTTGTAAGGTATTCATGCCAAATTGATCCTATGTACTCATTCAGGACCTCCTTGGTCAAACTATATTCAAACCCTTCAAATGTGTGGGAATGGAGTGGAATTGACATTTTTTGTGTTTTTAAGCCATAACTAGCATATTGGAAGATTTATAGAGGCATAGGAGGTCATTAGATAGTAAAATGGAAAAAATGACAAAATTGTAAAAGTTACTTGAGCAACTTGTCTTGAAAACTAAACATTTTGTATTCCAAAAAAAATACCCTTAGCTCTTCATTCCACCATTGAAAAATTATAATTCTTGGTGAAATGATAGAGTTTAGGGTTAGATATATATTAGATTTGGGAGGTTTCATAGTGATCCCATATGGTGGTAATGGTCAAATATATATTTCAAAGGTCTGACATCTCTACGTGGCAGACCAATTTGCAAGGGATTGAATGCTAAGTGAGTAAAAATGCTAAATTTGAGAGGTTTAGGAACTATAGGGTGATAGATTGTGTGGTTTTATGATCACATTTCATAATGAAATGTGATCTCTCCATCTACGATCTCCCACCTCAAGACCATAATCAAATGAAAGAGCATTCAGAAACGTTCAAGCCCACCAAGAATGAGAATTTTTCCAAGGTGGCATTGAGAGGAAGAATCATAAAACTCCAAAAATCCTAGGTTAAGGTATAAACCCGAACAAAAAAGGAATGTGATAGCTTCTCTTAATAAATACTCAACCATTTAACCTCAAACTTCCAGGATGACTCTGTACGGGCTCATACAAATTGAGTGAGCCAAAGAAATGAGAGTTTTCGATCACTTTCTCCATTCATCTATTTATTTAATTTAGTACGACAAGAATCATAGATAAAAATGCACTAGATTCAATAACAATGCATATCACTATACTACAACCAGTTTTAGAAATAAGAATATACACCAAAGTATGCAACAAATAGAGTAACAAAATCCTAAAGGGCACACGAGTTCAAGCGGTCCAAATGAAAATGAAAATGCAGGAAAACCCAAATCAAAATCCTTATAGGCGGTCCAAATGAAATTGTAGATAATCCTCTTCGCGCACTACCCTTCTTTGTCGTGGGGAATAATGAAGTGATAAATGAAACCTTTTTTTTTAAGTTATGCCCAGGGCAGTTGAAATTTCGACCACCAAAGTATTGGTCAAAATTTTGACCAACACAAGCATGGATTACAAAAAAATCAATTTTTTCCTTCTATAATCCAACCAACCAAAACCTTTTTATTTGTTGGTCGATAATTTTGGTGGAAAAATAAGGTCAAATGTACTAGTGAGTGTAATCTTGTAACCTTTACTACACATATGACTCATACTCAATATATTATGTCTCAAGCCCTTAACATAATAAACATCATCAATCCTATACTTACCATCAATGGATATGGCTCTCTTACTACAAATAGGTGCAACCTCTTCACCAACAAACTTAACCAATCCACCATAAAAATTTTCAAACTCAACAAACTTCCTTCTATCACCAGTCATATGATTTGAGCATCTAGAATCAAATATCCAAGGTTTAGTTTTTCTCTTGCATATAGGACAAACTTCACAATCATTGATCTTTCACTATTCTTTATATAATTATGACATTTGGACCTATTACTACCATTTTCCTTAATAGTCAAAAATAGTTGTATGAAAATTAGATGTCTAATACTAGAGATGATAAAATTAACTAATTAGAAGCTAACAAATCTATCTAATGCAACACAATGAAGAATGAAAATTAATCACAAATGATGATATTAAATCAATTACCTTCACCTACCATGAAGCTTGTCTCCATTGTTCTCCTAGCCTTGATTTCTTGAGGATGTTGAGCTCTCCGATTTCCAAATGAAGCCTTTTTCCCAAGATGCCACCAAAGTGTGGAGATTTGATTATGAATGCAAAATAGCTAAAAGCTTGATTATGCAACTAATAGATGGAATGCAAATGATGATAATATGGATGCTTATGCTTGAATGCTCTTGAGATGCTTGATTGCTTGAAGATGCTTGAATGCTTGAAAATGTTTGATTTCCTATTCACTATTGCTTGATTACAAAAATACCTATTAGCTCACAAAGGGGAAATTAGGCTCCTTTTATAGAAATTTGGAGGATCTAAGCCTAGGTGGCACAATCCTACAGTGGAGAATGAAAGGTGGAAGATCCTAGGGCTAGGATTGACTTGGTTGAAGGAGTTGAGAGAAAGGGGGATGTAGTTGGAATGTGAGAGGAAGAATAGGGATGATGTTCCTCTCACATTGACATGGAGGAGAACAAGGTGGAAAGGAAAGACACATGTCAAGTGTCTCACAAAGACCAAAGAGAGGAAGAGGGAAGGACTTTTTCCTCATGAGGACTCTTGGTACAAGTGTCCCATGAGTCACCTTTGACCCTTAGAGGTGGCTTGAGAAGCCCCTTAGGAATAGGGCATGTCTCTTGACTTGGTTTAAGAAAGAACATGTGGTCATGAGACCAAGTCCTATAAAAATCTATTAAAATGTTTGCAGTTGCCTCATTTAACTTGAGGTTTGTCCTGTATTATTTTTGTCATTATGGCCCTCCTCTGCTCTCTAAATTTATTCCTTATCTATGGTCTTTGAATCCCGCAATGTCAATTTGGAATCGGAGGTGTAGAAGTTGCAGTCCATCGCTTGGGTATACAACTCAATTAAATTGTCTCCAAAAATATGTGACCATGATGCCTACAATTATGTTTCTCAGCTATTGTGTCTCAGGACCCCTTATGACCCTTTACGACCATTTACAACCTCTAAGAATACATCTTAGAGGTCTTAAAATGTCGTAAAGGGTCATAAGAGGCTCCTAGGAGGGGCCAGATGAGCTTCCACCTTCAAGTGGTTGGCCCTGTTAAGTAGAGAATGTTAATTAAACTATTCTTGAAACATAATTGTAGGCATCGTGGTCACATTTTTTTGGAGACAACATAATTGAGTTGTATACCCAGACGGAGTGCAACTTCTGCACCTCTGATTCCAAGTTGACACTACGGGATGGAGAACAACTTGGAACCGGAGGTGCAGAAGTTGCTCTCCATCTTCTGGGTATACCACTTAATTACATTGTCTCCAAAAAAATGTGACCATGATGCCTACAATTATGTTTCTCAGAGAATGTTAAACTATTCTCGAAACAAAGAGAAGCTCAATAATTGTGACCCGCTGGCAACAACCAACAGAATGAGTGTGGACACCTGAAGATAAATATCAAATAGGGGAAAAGCACCTGCAACAACAGAGGCAATAGTTGTAGATACAAATGATGATATCGCAGAAATCCCTAATTTAGTGTTTTTATTTGTTAACAAACGATAGACTGTGAATTAGGGATTTCTGCGATATCGTCATCTAAATCTACATCTATTTTATTTACATTGGAATGCAACCTACCGATATTGATACTGCACCAGCCAAGCATGATGGAGGCATCGATTCTAATGTGAATTGTAGTAACCAAGGTATACATTTTCTATTCAAATTTTGATTAATGAATATTTAATACAAGAAAACATATTCAGTTGTTTAAGGTGGATTAGTTGTGATGATGAGACGTGCCATTTAGATGTTAACTATGACAGTCTCTTGTTTTCAGGCAATGTAGAAAGAGAAGCCTAGTTCAATATGCAATCTCAATTCATATACATAGGATATCAGGTGGAGTTGAAAAACACAACAGGGTTGCATTTTTTATAGAGATCTTTAATTGTGTGTTTTAAGTTATAGACCATTGCAAAAATGTAAATGTGTTGTGTTTTTTCAACTCCACCTGCTATCAGTGCATATTCTTCTTGTGTTGCACGCGCATTCTCAATTCAGAGTGGGAAAAATCTTATTTTCGATGCGAGGGAGAGAAGCCAAACACAAAAAACATGAAAATAAACATGATAGCTACAAAACATAAATGTAGGTATCACAACAGTTGAGAAACACAAATGTAGGCATCATGGTCCCAATTGTTTGGAGACACAACATAATTGAATGCTATACCCAGAAAATGCAACACAACCACTACTCCTACAGTTCTAAGTTGACACTGTGGATCCAAAAACCATATATAGATTCCTTATCTTTGGTTTTTGGATCCCGTAGTGTCAACTTAGAACTACAAGAGTAGAAGTTGCACTCCATCGCTTGGGTATACAACTCAATTACATTGTCTCCAAAAAGATGTGACCATGATGCCTACAATTATGTTTCTCAGATGTTGTGTCCCAGGACCCCTTATGACCCTTTATGACCATTTACAACCTCTAAGAATACATCTTAGAGGTCTTAAAATGTCGTAAAGGGTCATAAGAGGCTCCTAGGAGGGGCCAGATGACCTTCCACCTTCACGTGGTTGGCCCTGTTAAGTAGAGAATGTTAATTAAACTATTCTCAAAACATAATTGTAGGCATCATGGTCACATTTTTTTGGAGACAACATAATTGAGTTGTATACCCAGACGGAGTGCAACTTCTGCACCTCTGATTCCAAGTTGACACTATGGGATGGAGAACAACTTGGAACCGGAGGTGCAGAAGTTGCTCTCCATCGTCTAGGTATACCACTCAATTACATTGTCTCCAAAAAAATGTGACCATGATGCCTACAATTATGTTTCTCAAAGAATATTAAACTATTCTCGAAACAAAGAGAAGCTCAATAATTGTGACCCGCTAGCAACAACCAACAGAACGAGTGTGGACACCTGAAGATAAATATCAAATAGGGGAAAAGCACCTGCAACAACAGAGGCAATAGTTGTAGATACAGATGATGATATCGTAGAAATCCCTAATTTAGTGTTTGTATTTGCTAACAAACGATAGACTGTGAATTAGGGATTTCTGTGATATCGTCGTCTAAATCTACATCTATTTTATTTACATTGGAATGCAACCTGCCAATATTGATACTGCACCGGCTGAGCACGATGGAGGCATCAATTCTAATGTGAATTGCAGTAACCAAGGTATACATTTTCTATTCGAATTTTGATTAATGAATATTTAATACAAGAAAACATATTCAATTGTTTAAGGTGGATTAGTTGTGATGATGAGACGTGCCATTTAGATGTTAACTGTGACAGTCTCTTGGTTTCAGGCAATGTAGAAAGAGAAGCCTAGTTCAATATGCAATCTCAATTCATATACATAGGATATCAGGTGGAGTTGAAAAACACAACAGGGTTGCATTTTTTATAGAGGTCTTTAATTGCGTATTTTAAGTTATAGACCATTACAAAAATGTAAACGTGTTGTGTTTTTTCAACTCCACCTGCTATCCGTGCATATTCTGCTTGTGTTGCACGTGCATTCTCGATTCAGAGTGGGAAAAATCTTATTTTTGATGCGAGGGAGAGAAGCCAAACACAAAGAACATGCAAATAAACATGATAGCTACAAAACATAAATGTAGGTATCACAACAGCTAAGAAACATAAATGTAGGTATCATGGTCCCAATTGTTTGGAGACACAACATAATTGAATGCTATACCCAAAAAATGCAACACAACCACTACTCCTACAGTTTTAAGTTGACACTGTGGATCCAAAAACCATATATAGATTCCTTATCTTTGGTTTTTGGATCCCGCAATGTCAACTTAGAACTACAAGAGTAGTGGTTGTGTTGCATCGTCTGGGTATACCACTCAATTATGTTGTGTTTCCAAAACATTATGACCATGATGCCTACATTTATGTTTCTCAGTTGTTGTGTCCCGGGACCCCTTATGACCCTTTATGATCCCTAAGAATACATCTTAGAGGTCTTAAAGTTTCGTAAAGGGTCATAAGAGGATCCTAGGAGGGGCCAGATGAGCTTCCACCTTTACGTGGTTGGCCCTATTAAGTAGAGAGTGTTAAACTATTATCGAAACAAAGAGAAGCTCAATAATTATATCTGAATACCAATTTTGTTCTTATCAAACCGTCAAAACATTTAAATAGCCTTTTAAACTGCTATTAAAAATAAAATATTTAATCAACATTTACTTACAAATTTGTGTGCTTGTCTGAGTTTGATACGCAGATCAAGTTGTATGACCTTACTTGAACAGGATCTATTCTGAAGGTTGTACAACTTGATCTGTGTATCAAATTCAGACAAGCACACAAATCTGTAGGTAAACGAAGCTTTCTTAGTCAATTTGAATTTTCTTGAGGCTATGAATATACACAATGAAAATGCTTTGTTCAATCACCGTCACATTTTTTTTAACCAAAAATTAGTATTGGTCAATTTTTTGACCTTTAAAAACCATTAATTTCGACAAGAATGCTATGCATTCGACATCAATTTTGTCGAATATTGGTCAAATATTTAGTCTCAATTTCGACGTCAATGTCGCCAAAGTTGGCCTCAATTCTGCCAGCTTCAAGCCATTAGTTTGACGAAGAGTCGGTCAATAATTAGACCACTACGTAGGTCAAAATTTTGACAATGGGTTTTCCTGTAGAATAATTGACGAAAAAACTTCGACAAGAGTTTTAGTCGTCTATTCGACCAATTGTTATCAAAAATTTGACTAATGCTCGTCGAAAAATAGGGTAAAATTTACTAGTGTCTCCTCTTGTGCAACCGATTTTGGTATGTAAACCCATTAGGGTAAAGCTTGATTCTGAAACTGTGGATGAGATTGTAAAAAATGCTGATGATTTCTCTTCCCATGCTGTTATTTTTTGTTTTAGGGGCTTCTGGCCCTCGCTCTTTGATTTGCATGCTTGGATCTCCAAGCATTGGGAGCCCATTCTATCTAATGCGGTTCAGATATACCCTGTGGCTAGGGGTTTTTTTGTTGTTAAGTTTGAAAATGCAGAAGATAGGAAAACAATTTTGTGTGACAGTTGCTTCACTTGGGATGAGCGTTTTCCCCTAATGGCCAAACCCTGGTATCAGGGGTTTGATCCTCTCTCATAGACATTCAATAAAATACCCTTATGGGTTAGGTTGCCAAATCTTCCCCTCCACCTCTGGCTGGATTCAGTTTTGGAAACTGTGGGTGAGGCTTTAGGGGACTTCCAAATGGTGGATTCAGACTCCTCTAAAATGTTTACGACTACTTATGCTTGTATTCTAGTGGAGATTGATGTTTCTAAGGGTCTCCCTGAGCAAATTGCTTTGGATTCTCCTGTGGGCTTTTGGATTCAAAATATGGATTATGAGAATATTTCGTTCAGATGTAGGAAGTGTCACAAGACTGGACATTTGGCTGCGCGGTGCTTATCTAACAAGATCAAATCAAAGAAATTGCCCTCTTGGTTGGCGGGGGCCTCTAACCACCACTATACGGTTCGGAAAACCTCTAAGGATGGGGGCTCGAGTTTGAGCCTGACTCAAAATGATCATGCTTTGGTTGGAGCTTCAGTTGACACTTTGGCTGCTTCTGATGATGTCTTTGTTGTTGTTGGTGATGACTCTGATGTGGCTCTGTCTCATGAGGTTGTTGTTGTCCCTTCTAGTGTTGCTCCTACTTCCCCTGTCCAGACTCCTGATGCTACCCCTGTCCAGTCCGTTGGTGTTGTCTCTGATTCAACAGCCTTGTCCACGGACGCTGCTAGTTTTAATGCTCCCTATGTTGTCTCTGGTTTTGTTGATGTTGTCTTTGGTCTAGCTACTGCCTTGGGTGTTGGATTTGTGAGCTCTTATGTGACCTGCCCTTTAGTGGGCTTGTCTAGCTCTTCTTTGGCTTGGCAGAAGGATGTCGAAAAGGTGGAAGATGGATGGACAACAATGAAGGGAAAAAAATTTAAACCTTCCACTCCTTTTGATATGAACTTACGTTCACATAAGGATGGGCAAAAATGTAAATCTTGATAGCCCTTGTTTGTTTTTGGTGTGGGCTTCTGTCCACTTGGTAGGAACTCTAGTTTGTTCCTTTGGTTTGTTTGGTGGGGCACCACAGTTGTTTTGGTCTTTAATTGCAAAATCTGTTTATGCTCTTGTATAAGGTTTCGGGTCCTTTCAAAACCTATTTTTACGTAATCAAAACAACTAATCTAAAAAAGCTAATCAATAAAATGGAAAATTAATTAAAAAATAAAATAAAATGCCAAAACTAACTAAAGTTAGTTCTCTTCCCAAACCGTTAGAAAATTATTTTGAAAGAATAAGATTTTTTTTTTAAGACAAGTCATTAATATCTCAAGACAAAAACAATAGAACAAATTTCTATTGTTCAACTCGTTTGCTATTTTCTTTTAAAATCAATATTCAGCTCTTATGTCAGAAGTCCAAATTTTAAATTCAAAATCGTCTATACATGGCAATAAAATCTCAACCATGCATTGGCCTATCTAAAGGCAATGAAAGAAATATTCAAAGATAGGAAAGAGAAATACGATGAATTTATTAAAAATAATGAAAGACTTCAAGGTGCAAAGAATTGATACAACTCGTGTTATTTCCAAGATTTCCCGCCATTGAGCACTGGCAAGCAATCTCTTTGAGAGATAAAATGTTTTTGCAAAAATTGTTCAGAGATGAATAGCTTAGTGGGTGGAGGAGTGAAACCATTACCTTGATGCTCTCCATGAAGAAATCTTTTCTAAGAGGTTTTATAAAACAAGTTTTTTTATATGTGTTTTTCTACAAAGAAAATTATAGAAACAATTTACAATCATTTCAAATAGTTTAAAATTAAATAGAGAAATCTAAAATCTAAAATTTTATTGTAAAATTATTTATTTTTAATACATCATGTTATGACAAATGACCTTGAAACAATGAATCACCCCTTGTCACCAAAGCAAGGCTCACGACCCAGAAGTAGCACATAGCCTCAATAAACTTAACATGCAACATTCAAGCAATAATTGTGCATTATTGAGAGCATAAATATTAAAATATCATCACAAAAACCTAAACCTAAAATGATTTACCTTGAGTAGCATGAAAATGTTGGGTCAGAGGAAGTGAAAATGGCAGAGTGTGGGGTCTAACTAGGCATTCTTAATAGCAAAGCAACAATTTTATAAACACCAAACAAATTGAATGATTATATTGCCAAATTCAGCTAAATGATTTACAAGATTTTGACTTAGATGAAAGTAAGCTGAGCTAAACTTGTCCAAGTGATTAATCTCACAAAGGCTCCTGATTCTGCGAGAAAATATAGATGATTTGGGTTAGAAACAGAGAGGACCACCATTGAAGAAAACAAACAAAAATGAAAATAAAAATGGAATTGGAGGGATTATACTCAAATATTTTTGAAATTGTGTTGAGCAAAAGGATATTTCTTCCGTACTTTTGTGTCGCCTCTATTTTTGCCACTTTAAAAAATTTTGGAAAAATTCCTTCGTTAACGGCACTATCATTCCAACAATTCTATGTATGGTATCACGGATGTCATATGTATATGGTAAGCATAAGATAAGACGTATACCATATCATTTTTTACGTCAGTAGAGCTTTTTCTTACATATTTTATCTCCTTGGGAGATTTGAAGTTGCCACCTTTCTTTTAAGAAAACAAATTCTCCACCACTAGGCTAATTCATTGAATAAAAAACTCTATATCTTGATAAATGTGGGTGTCTTCGTAAATAGTTAGTTGATGATAAATTATTAAAAAAAAACTATCAACCACTTATAGAAAGACAACGGATGATATACAAAATGAAAAAGAAATTTGTGAGGAGTTCAAGTGATCTAGGAGTTATACAAATTGAACATAGAAGTACTTATGAAAGAAAGCTCTTTTGAAAGACATGGCAATAACAAGATTTGATCTATGACAAGAGTGCTTGTGACCAAGGCAAAAGAGGTGAGAATCTTGCATTCTAGAGTATAGTGATCTAGGTGGAAGACATGAATCCTTGATACGTATTGCTAAGTTTTCTGAATAAAGTAAAAACTTTAATCTAGTGGCATTCATAGTATTATTGAGAGTAGTGTCTATTAAATTAACTCTCACATTTTTAGGAATTGATCTTGTGAGTTAACGACTACCTTAAGAAAGTGGAGATGTCATGCTTGTAAATTTATATTGATCTATGAATTTGTGGTATTATGGAAAATCTCATTTGGTATTAGGGAAAGTGGTTGTCTAGGTTTTGTGGGTTTTAATTTTTCATTTGAAACCTCTCTAGCAATTGATTATGTCAAAAGTTATTTTTTCTCGACTTAATGAAAATTATTATAATTATTGAAGCATTAAGTCAAAGATTTATTTGATTTAAGAATAATTAAGGTAAATTGTAAAAATAGGTTATCAAGATCAAATTAATCGTATTATTGTTGTGACAAACAATAGAAAATCTAAAAGGAAATTGAGAAGAAATACTCTCAAGCTTATTTTATAGTCAAAGAGCTCTAGATAAGAGTGTGTTTCCAATATATTTAAGAGAAAAGATAACCACATGTGCTTGTAATACTCTAGGAGAAGCTTACTAAGGTAGTGATCAAATCAAAGTTCTCAAGTTGCACTCCTTGAAGAGACAATTTGAAAATTAGAAGATGTAAGAAGGTAAAGTGTCAAGTGATTATTGTGTAAGAGTAAAGGATGCATTCCACAACATAACTAGTCTTGGAAAAAATATTGATATATGAATTAAAAGAATGTGTATATTAATAATTAGATTGAATAAAATAATAAATTGTGAGGAGAAATATGTAATATTAAGGTATCTAATATATATTTATAATTGTCTATGTATAAGACGTTTGTCAACCATTTTTAATATTGTATTGGTGAGGCCACAATAGATCCCTCTCCAATGGTATTATTAAATAAAAATAAAAAAATAAACCTCTGTTTGGACAAATTATACATTTGAAATAAATATTTATAAATTGAATATATAGTATACTTGGATCTAGGTTTGATAGAGACCTTGATTTGTCATATATTGCCAACTAATTCACAAATATGCCAAGAAATTCAAAGACTTGTCAGACAAATGCCTCGAGAAAGACAAAGTTAATGTTTTTCCTTTCAATAAACTTATTCAACTACAAAATTAAACCCCACAGTAGATATACACCTAGACAATAGATCTAAACTTTGTCAATTTGAGAGTCAAAATTATGTTTGTCTCGACGTCTACAATCTGAATTTGAAAAGAAATGGTATCATTAAACATCAATTAGAAATTTGCTAGGCTAAAATTGTTCTTTGGTCAAGCTCATATTATGGAGTCAACAATATGGTATAATGATCTTAGATAAGGCACAATCCTACAATGTACCTAGAGTATTTTTGTAATGTTGATATCATTTGATCATGCTTTGATGTCCATTAATACTTTTCAAGCTTCCTAGCCTTATGTGTCCCTCCTAGGTGATCATAATGAATTAGAGCTTGTAAACCTAAACAATACCAAAATGTACAATTTCAATTATTTCACACTTTAGTCCACTTAAAATGACTCATTAGAAGGAGAAAATTGAAGCCCAATTTAAAATTTGAATTTCAACGTTTGCGAGATACTTCCACACCAAGGGAGTTGACATAGGTCGCTTATGAGCATAGAAATGACCCATAATAAAGAAATGATAGAAAAAGCAACAAGACCAATCCCTAGTGACACCTAATGCTAGAATTAGGTTATGATCAAGTTATTTGACAATGTCTATGCAAGAATACATCATTGTACACACTACTTGTTAATTAGAGGAGTGAAGTGTAGTGTGTGCAATTCTCACCATTATAACTTATTGATTAAAACATTTTCCCTTAACATCATTTATTGTCATAGGTCAAAGTGAGTTGAAATCGAACAAGGAGGTGTAGTATATGTCATTCTCACATCATAACTTTGTGATTAAAACATTTTCCCTCAATACAATTTATTGTCATAGGTCAAAGTGAATCGAAATCAAACGAGGGAAGTGTAGTGTATGCAATTCTCACCATTATAACTTCTTGATGAAAACATTTTCTCTCAATTCCATTTATTGTCATTTTCTTTCTCTTTACCTTGGGCAATTCAATAGTTCTAGTTATTAAAAGAGATCCCTAGGAAGATATTATGTTCCCCCGTCTAACCTACAATATTTAGCCCCCAACACCTCCCAATCGAGCTTATAAGATCTTAACCATTATAATCAATTATAATTGTTTATTTCCCTTTACTCCAAGACTCTAATCATTTCATAGTTGTAATAAGAGACTAGGAAAAAGGTTGTGCTTCCCCCTCCACCCTAAGTCTTATTGGATCTTCTCAAACTAGATTTCCCAATTATTCATAGGTCCTTGCATCAATAATTAAACTAATATAGATTATATTACCTACTCTCTAAAATTATACTTAAAATAGTCTGGTCCCATCGCCTATGTAGTTGAGAAATAAACTAACGGTACCAATGTATTTAGACTAATCCAATAATCCAATAATATGCATATATAAATAAGAATTAAACTATCTTAATTACAGTTAGCAATGTAAGTTAGATAATTGAATAATTAAGAACTAAACAAAGAAATTCAATTTTAACAGCGGAACTTAATTTGATAACTGATGAATGATACCAATTGGAGAAGATCGAAAATCCATCTACTATTAGACCTCATAAACAACAATTTGTCACTACAACTATAGAGACATGCGTGCTAGATTCCTAACCTGTCAAAGGACAGTTCGTAATTCTCTGACTAATTTAAAAGCGGATACCTAAACTTATGCTGGAATCTGTAAATTTTTATCCTCCCATTTCTGCTGATACAGTCATTTGCTTTGCCTTTTTTTGAGAATTAGAGAGCAGCAATGTTAATAAATACCTTGTTTACTTGTAACCTACAAGGGCAACCTGCCTTGAGCAACTCCTTAATTTCAAATAATATTAAAACAAGGAGCAAATGCCTAAAAGACATTTTTTTTAATTGCACCAACCTGAAATGTAATTGCTCTCGAGCTCTCTAGAATGATTGAAAACTTGATTGTTGAATTAGAAGATGATTTGAACTAATACATTCTATTTAAATTCCAGCAACAACATTAAATCGTGCCAGCAGTTAATCAACCTAAGGCTAGTCGACCAATTTTTTAATTGGCAAGGAGCAAGTTTTCAACTACGAAGCGCTCTCCCCATGTCCATTGACTTGTCTTGGAATGAAATGACAGCCGGAAATCTTGGTTGCAGAGATAGGTGCAATAAACAAATGGTTAGTATAAATGCACGAATATGCATGTAAATGAATATGAATAGGATTAAATATGTAGAAATATGTGTATGTGTAAAATGACATAGAGGCTAGGGGAATATGTCAGATTTGCACAATATTGTGTTATTTGTCATGTATGTGTATTAAAACATCATCTCAAAATATACACAAAACCAAACAAAAAATGGCATAGGTATGCAGTTACAATTGAAATTTTTGGTAAAGACCTTCCTTTGTCAACTTTGGTAACATGTTCAGCAGCAACTTCTTTTATCCTACTTAATCAGATGGATGAGCTTTTGCCCTCAAGTAAAAGGGGTTCTCAGCCAGCAAGACTCAAAACTAACTGCATTACACTACGCACCCCTTCTCAAATACTGCACTCAGCCCCAAGGACAAACCTCTCTTTTAACAAGAAAGGTCCATGTTGAAGCATTATGATCTTAAAACCATACGGCTAGCAAAACTCTACCTGTAGTACCTCTCCTAAATTATTGGAACTACTTCAGACTATTGCTCCTACCACTCACATGTTTTTAAGTCACAAAATTATGTCCCGGGACTGGTCATCGAACTTGCTGCCCAAAAGATAGTAGGGACCTTAACATGCAAAGGTAAACTAAAAGAGCAATGAACTTATGATGCATCCGGAACCTTAATACCTCAACTAGTTTTGAGAAGACCAACATTGAAAATAAGAATTGATCTTATCGGCTAGTTAGTAAAGACCCTATAATGGCAGACTTGGAAAAGGTAGCCAAGCAGAACTTTCTTTCCCTTTCATTTACATGGAAAATGTAGCCAAACCAAAACTTTAAGTGTAGCTGCCAATGGACATATATATGATGCTAATTTCTGTCTTATTTATTTATAGCCATATTTGTGGAAATTCAAAACCTCTAGCTCACCTCTTTTACTTTTATGTTTGTTTTCTGCAGCACAATTATACAACCCTCCAAGGACGCAGACATAACAAGTGCCATCTTTCTAGTATCCTGCAGACTGCAGAGTATTCGTACAACATACCATACCCACTTTCTCAATGACATCAAACCCCAGAAGAGATTTTTCAGCACATACCCCTTGCAGGCAACGGCCATGACAGAAATGAAAGATAGGTTCTTCAAAATAAAATCACCATGACAGAAATGAAAGATAGGTTCTTCAAAATAAAATCATCATGATAACACATGATGCAAATGCCCACGTATTGACTATAGTATGGATGTGTAGTGCTTCATTAGTAAAGGTACTTGCCTCTTTTAAAGCTTGCTGGGGACCCATTATTACTATATGCCTTGAGGTCCAGCCGTATTAAACCCTGGAACAAGTCCAGGGCAGACTTCAACAAGAAAATTTCAGTAAAAATATCCCTCTGAACTTATCAGCTTACACAAAGAATTTGACCTGTGAGTTTTAATATGAAAAAGCTGCCACACACCTGACATGAAGGATGTGACCTGAACGCCTGGGATTAGTTTCGTAACAAGATATGTATAGCAGTTATCCAGAGGATAGATAAAAATATATATAGATAGGTCACTGCAATAAGACTAGAAAAACTAAATAATAACCATAGTTCCTGGACTTCGACTTGGACTCAGCAAGGCTGACCTGACACAGAACTTGGCGAAAACTCGGCAAGACTTGGCAAAAAATTGGTTTCTAGTGATTTTTGCCTAGAGCAAGTTCCTGAAGAGTCCTGGGCCCCTGGGACTCGGCTAGGGTCACTTGAATCAGGACTCGCCGGGACTCGGAGAGTCATGGAGAGTCCAGGACCTATGATAATAACAAAGAAGGTCACAGAATACATAACAGAGCCTCAAGTGCCTAGTTAGGCTAGAGTTAAGGTCTGATGAATAGTCCGATTATGTTCAGTTCCTGAATTAAATTGTTCTTTCCTTCCACCTTGTTATTCTCCACTATGCAGATTACCTTTTATATCCTCTCATGAGCAATGCCCTCAAGTTTGAATTTGTAAATAACTTTAATTGCATGTGCAACAAGACAACTGAGCTGATATTTAACTGAAAATATAGATAATATGATTTTATGAGTTAAGGTATGATGAATAGTCCGATTATGTTCAGTTCCTGAATTAAATTGTTATTTACTTCCACCTTGTTATTCTCCACTATGCAGATTACCTTTTATATCCTCTCATGAGCAATGCCCTCAAGTTTGAATTTGCAAATAACTTTAATTGCATGTGCAACAAGACAACTGAGCTGATATTTAACTGAAAATATAGATAATATGATTGTATAAAATCTGCTTGTAGATAGGCCGGTGCCATTTTCGCTGGAGAAAATTATTTTAAATAAAAACACAATAAACGTCTTTAAATGACAAAAATTCAATTCTTGCAATGCAAAGGCCAACTGCACTTCAAGAATCAATAGGGAAAATATAAGTGCAAGAAGCCATACCACAAATAGTTGTACTATACTAATATTGAACACATTTGGATAATAAGTGCTTACTTAAGCAAGGAATAATTATCTATACACTAAAGGCTGATCAAATATTCTGACACCCAATTGGAGATGACAGCTATTAAGCATCCCTCCATATAAGTTTACAATATATTTGGGTCAGGGTAGTCAAATGTCAATACTCCGTTCTCTGTCTGATGTGATTCAACTGATGAATTCTTTGTAGAAACCTGTAAACTTATCCTAAAGGATGTTTTCCAATGAAAGAAACTGCAATTGGCTTATTGTTATAAAAGAGTTTCTCAAATAGACCAAATCATCCCTTAAACGAAGCTCAGATAGGATAACAAATTCCGATACGTAATTTTCTGATATTAAAAAATCCTAGACGTAATACTTACTGGTGAGATATGTTTTCTTTCAAAAAGGGAATTAGTAATTACTAAAGTTGACAATCCTGCCCTAATCACACACAGTAATTCAAGTCTATTTTATCAAAGGGAGCAGAAATGCAAATCATTATTAAAGACAGACAGACAGACAGGATATTATATGTTCAAGTCAGAATTAGACAATGAAAAGACAATCAGAGCATACTGACATGGATGAAATTCAGAATCTAATTCCAGCTATTGTCCAGACTCCAGATTGTAATCAATCTCTAATAGGTTTACTCACTACCAACATAATACATCATTTGAGCAGTCTAGTAAGTTGCCCAAAAAAAAGAGGCATATTCATTCTATAGACAAAAATCAGAAACTAAATTCAAGATATTTGGCATACTTCTATCAATTCTCCTCCGAACACAAATCTACATATACAAACAACAAGAATACACTAATCGATCGTTGTTATCTTGAAATTGTCTGTTACTATTCAAATGCTCCTACGGTGGCGAAGCAACGAGTGCGCTGACTTTTTGCAGGAGAGACATCATTTCATCCATTATGTCTCGTTTGGAATCTGGTGTCATGTTGTCTGATGTTGCAGTGACTGATGTTGATGTACAATCTGTGCGAGAAAGCATAGAAGTCAGCATTTCCAAATTCTGTTGAATGAGCAAAAGTTGAGGTTCCCCAGAAGTGTTTGGTCTACATGTGCTCAGTCTCTCTGTAGATAGCACAAGTGAATCTGAGGGCTGTGGTATGGTAGCTTGACGACCATCTCCATCTCTTGATGTATCCTTCAAAGTAGGGTATTGTGCACCATCCTGTTGAATAATTCTCCTCTGTTCTCCATGATCTTTCTTCTCAATTGCATCTGTCCGTGTTCCAGAGGAAGGATATCTAAGCCTAAAACTAACTCTTCCAGATCCAAAAACTTTATTTTCTGATGCAAAGTTGAACGCTGCTTCTGCAGCAGATGTTGTTTTGAATACAACCTGAGCACAGCCAGAACGTCTAAATACCTTAGTTTCAGATATCTCTAGGGTACCAAAACGGGCAAATTTTGCTTTCAATTCTATTTCTGAAGGCAATGCAAAGCCTTTGGGAAATCTCATAAAAAGAGCTGCTGGTTTTTGGTCAGGATTGCTGCCAGGGGAACAACCTGCCAGTGATGCCATGGGTAATCTCCTAGAATACCGTTTCCCATAGCGATCACCTGTCTTATCTTGGGGTTCATTTTTTAAGCTCTTGCTTGACCATGGTGGGCTAGGTAATCTGACAGTGCGCTTTGTCCTCTTTCGAGAACCTTTGATAGAAAAATCAGCTTTTCTGTTCGACTTTGCTTGCCCCACATAACTTGTTGGCCTGAGAGATGTTTCTTTGTCAGTCCAATCTAGATCTTTGGAATCTGCAGTACAAGAGGAGAGAGGAAATTTGCTGGAAGTTTTGGGAGGCTTTGGTTCATTGGTTTCATTCATGAAATTAAGCATAGAAGCCTTGGCCACATCTGAGTTTGTGGAGCTTTTCTCAAATACAGCATTTCTGAACTGTAAAAATGAATTTATCAGACCAGAAGGCATCTTTTTCTTCTTGACCCAAAATAAAGGATCCCGGGCAACTATTAGAAGTTCAGACAACAGTTCGTGTGTAGAACTACTCTCTTTGATGGACCTAGTAGTTCTTTTAATATTCATAATGGCTTTCTTAGGTGACTTGCTACCATGTTCAAAATGTTTCTGGCCATTTGCTGCACTGCTGCTCTTTGAGTCTGTAGGCCTGGATGCCACATCACTTGCAAATTTTCTGATGGATTCTCTAGACTTAAAAGACTTGAAAGTCCTTTTTACACCTGGACCAAACCCAGGAGACATAGAGTTAAATTCTTTATTTGATTTGAGATCCTTAGAATCATCATTTAAATTGTGTGAGGCCAATGATTCTGACTTCTGATGCTGTTTGACCTTTAATGGACTTTCACTTCTTTGTATGGATCCTCCTTCAATTGATTTCACTGCATCACTTGTAGTTTTCCTGAGAATCTTGGCCATCATACTAGCAATATTTGCACCTTCTCCTGACTTTGTTGAAGTTGGGTCAATACGTTGGCATTTCTGACGGTTTGCTCGAATTCCTTTTGGAAACTTCGCACAAGAAACTGCCCCTGCAATGTCAAGCAGTGTTTCATCACAGTCATTCATGTCCTCTTCTGCTTCCTTTGATGGTTCATGCTCTGCAATCAAGTCTTTGATCTTTCTTTTTTTAATCCTTCCTGCCATTTGAAGTAGTGTTAAATCATCAGCGTCCAAGTCCTCTTCTGCTTCTTGTGATGGTTCACATTCTGCAATCAAGTCATTAATTTTCCTCTTTTTTGTCCTCCTTGAATGCTTTTCCTCTGCTTTGCGCTTATGCTTCCCTGAAGAGACAGAACGACTTTGTGAAGAGGGACCTAACCCTGGAGAACCTTGCTTTTCTATGGAAACAATTTGATTATCTGAAGTTCCCAATGAAATCTTACCAGAAAATACAAGCCCTTTAAAAGTAAGGAAAGCAGAAGCTTGAGCACAAGCAACAGTGATTTCCAGGTCACGTTCCATATGGGGAAATCTAGCAAAAGCTTGGATAGAAGAGAGGAAATTTAAGGGATCAAATGTATTAGCAGCATGCAAAATGTCTTTATGATTGTTGACAACTGCACCTTGGCGTATTCCAAAATTATCCATTGCTTTGGTCTCAAGTATGTGACGAGCTTCTTCAACCTGGCACGAACAAGTTAAACCCAATTCCACTCGCCTGGAAAGTTCATCCAATGCATCCATTACTGCATTTTGAAATGCCTTGGCAGTGGTCTGTTTGGCCTTCTCAGAAAAATTAGATTGAAAAGGCATCAATTGAGATTCCTCACACCAACCAAAGGTGGCATCACCAAAAAATGCCACTAACAAGCGATCCTTCCGTAACCTTTGGAAAAGTTTGCTTGCACTTTCTGATGCATCTGAGGGATCAAAAATCTGTCCAGGCCACCAGGGATGACTCCGGACTTTGCCCCAGACCAAGTCCCCAACAGAAAATTTGTGTTCTGGAAGACAATAACCAAGACTATTCCTTTCACTATTCGCATTTTCAGCAGAGGACCTTTTGTGGCGATTTTTTCTGCTATGCTGTGATGAAGGTGAAATTGATAACCGATTCTGCATATTCTTCTCCTCTTCTTCAAGCAGTTCAAGGAACTTCCTAGTACCAGCAGAAGTAGCTTCAAATGCCATTGTTTTAAAGTTGTGATTGGACACAGCTGCATCTGTCAATTGTTTCTGTAATTTTGCATGCTCATTAGGGTTAGGATACATGTCTGCTTTTCTTGATACAGATGCCTCAGACTTTTTATATTCTGTATTTTCAGTCTCAGAAATGAAACCAACAGCAGGCATAGATTTTTCAAATTTTCTCCCTTTGGTTTGTATCAGATCCCTTAACGGAATGTCTTCTTCATCCTGAAGAATCTTGTCTTCCTTATAAGTGCTTTCATCTGCAACAGAGGTCAAAACTTTATCTCTTAACTGTATTGTTGCATCTAAGCTTGTCGCATAAAACACTTCTGCTAAAGGTTCTTCACTGTGACCAGCTTGTAGATTCCCTTTAACATGCTCTTCCTTATTTGCTTCCTCTGATGGAGGAAATGCATCTAAACAGGGTTCCTTTTGTAGATCTTCATGTGACCTTGAATTTTCCACTACTGCATCATCATGCTTGCAAGTCTCATCTTCTCTGACCAATGGATTTGAGATGTCATTGGGAATTTCATTTACATCCAACGCTGTATCTCCAATGTTCTTTTCTAATCCTTCATCAGCTGAAAATACAATATGAGGTGCAACAACTAAACTGTCTGCAACTGAATGATGTTCTTTTGCAGAAGTAGGACCATCACAGTGTTGCTCCACAGAAGTCTGGTGGACATTTGCAGTACATCCATCTCCAAGTTGAAGTTGACTATAGTCTCCATCTCGAACTTCCAATTTGGTTTCTATATCTTCAACTCCCATTCTAGCTTGTTCTTCAAGGCCTTGTCCATCACTGCGGTCATGTACATCCTCTCTCTCCCCCAAACCAACCGCAACCGAGTCTGCAAAAATTTTGAGACCACTCACCTCTCCAGTGACTGAAACCCCCTCCTGAAGTAGCAATATTTCTTCCGGTGCATCAGAAGCTTTGGCACTATTTTGCAGAGAATTGTTTTCTGGATATTCCAAAGATGAGACACCTTCAGATTCATTTTTCCCATTTTTCCTGTTTGATTCATCAACCAAACTATGATCATCTTGAACTGTAGTCACCTCTACTTCTGTTTCCTCGTCGACTTCCAAATTCTGAATCTCAGCATCTGCATTTACTGATTTATTGGGTATATCATGGCCTTCCCTGCTTTCATTTCCAATCAGAGCATCATCATGTATATTGTTCTCGTCAACTGCATAACAGGGCTGTGGCACTGTGTCACTAACGTAGAAATTACTCACTGTCATGTTTAAGCACAAATTCAAAACATCATTAAGACCTTCTGCCATCTCTTGCTGCTGAAATTGGTCTCCCTCCCTACTAACATTTCCTGCATCACTAACAGAGGTATCATATTTGATACCTGAAACCAAGCCTTCCTTTGAGACGTCTGCCTCCATATTACCCTGCTCCATCTTAACCTCTAAATCTAAACCGCTGGAAAACTTTACATCTACAGTTCCCTTTCCATCACTCTCGTATTTCTCTGCAACTTCGCTAACTCGCTCAACCAAAAACTTCGGCAACCCATCCTGCTCTTCAACAACTTTCCCACTCTCACTGCAAACTGGATCACCACTAATCTCCTCCATGGTGTAAACTCCACGTACAGGCGCACCCTTCCTTCCAAACTTTTACTGTCTAAACCACGCTCCTCCCCAATATCATTTTCTAAACCCTTCACAAGACTTCCTTGAGCCTGAAAACAAGATCTTCTACTCTGAAAGCCCTTTTCCACTTTCGATTACTTAAAGATTCCGAGATTCCAACCTGGGCCACTCGAGAAGCCATCCATCAAAAAGACAAGTAACAACACAGTTGTTTCCAGACAGATTTGCGAAAATAACTTACCCAAGAAGAAAGACTACAAGATTCAACAACAACTCTCTTCGTAATTAAAAAAGCACACAGACACACACCCAGACCTCTTCTGCAAATCCTTCCCCTTCCTCCTCTAGTAACCCTAACTCAGAATCTTAAGAACTAATCTACCCCACCTCAATGATAAGTCGGTAAAACAAGGAAAACAGACAGCAAGAAACCCTAAAACCCAAAATTATATCCCTGGAGAAAGACAGATAACCCATAAAAACAAAAAGAGAAAAAAGCATACCTGGTAAGCAAGAAGCCATCTTTCTCCCTTGTCGGATCGCAGCGAAGAGCTAAAATGGTGGGTGGGTTCCAAAAACTTATGTTTTCCAACTTCCCGCTGTAGCGGTAGCCCTTGACCAACTTACTAGTATTCCGCCGATGTCCCCCAATCAAACGGAATTCCCTCACACTTCACCGAATGTCATCGGGAACCCAAAGCAAATCTTCTACTCTCTTCCGCTTAACCATCGGGGTGAACACGTGGCTTTCTCAGTGCAGTCTGCGTGCTTTTACTCTTTTGCTGAGATAAGACTGCATATATTAACGTTAGCTGCTCCTTTCTGGTGTGGGGCGTATTCACCCTCACCCCTCATCCCACCGCAAGGGCCCTGCCTTATTCACCCCTCATCCCACCAAACCCTTAAAAACACTTCCTAAAATCTTACATACCTACCTAGAGGGCTCATTTTTCCCACTTTAGTGATTGATCTTCTAAACAGCTTATGATGATATCCGGACTCATACGAATCAGTTTGGGGGCAAACAGCATGCACAACCTATTCGAGGAGGATAAGATCAACCAAACTGCTAGTTTGATTGTCAAGATTCACAACAGGAGGTCCGACTTGGAAAAAAAGAATCTGGAGTTAGTTGACTGTGATCCAATGGTCCCTTAGGTTGTTTGATCTCGTCAACGTCATTAAAACCTTTCATTTCATTGCTACTACTTTTTCTCTTTCTATTACTTGCCGATAGGCTAAGCAAGTACTATTGCATTTTTTTTAGTTTTTAGTGTTAACTAGTGATTAAATAAAATTGTTTAGACCAATTAGAATTTTTTAGATTTTGTATTTTGTAATAAATTTCATATTTTGTAAAGTTAGATGCAGTATTTTTAACTTTTTAATTTATAGAAATCATTTTTCTATCATTTGATTGGCTAAATCATTTGATGTCTTATTACATGACTAAACCAATTAAAATTTACCACGTTATTTATTGTACACTTTTTATTTAATATAATGAAAATGCATTGCTCCTTTCATATTGCATATTTTCATTAATCTTTTTCTTTTTTATATTAATTGTATATTAAATTTGTTAAATTTTAAATTATATTACATGATTTTATTTTAGTATATAACTCACTTTTTCTAATGTAAATAAAAATATTGTAAATATATGATATAATATAATATATTTTTATTCTCATTTATATGTTTTTTTAAAATATTTTAAAATTTATTATATTTAAATTATGCATTAATAAATATTTAGGTAAACAAATGTGTGATATAAATATTATAATTTGAATTAAACATAGTAAATAAATATTTTATTTTATAATTAATTAGAAATGTTAAATAAAAATAATATATATTTCTATAATATAATCTTCTAAGATAAATTATCATATATTATAATTATAATATAGATTATAATATAAATTAAAATAATAATATTATATTTATAATTATTATACATTCTAAATATATTATATTGTAATGATAATTTATGTATAATATAATAATACAATATTATATATACAATAATATTAATCATATGTAATAAAAAATTTATATGAATAAAATAAAATTAGCACTATTGTTATATTTACAAATAAAATTAAAATTAAGGTTTAAATTAATTATAATTTGCAATCAATAATTGTTTATATAATTATAATTTTAAAAATTATTAATTGCTACAATTATCATTATATAAAAAATTATAATTATATAATTAATTAAAATATCTTATATATTATAATAAATTTATTAAAATTAAGATTAAATTTATATTAAAAATTAAAATTAAAATTAATTACTAGAGGCTACCATGAGAAATTATATTATATTAGATTAATAATGTATGTGAAGTATTTAAATTTTGATTTATAGTTATATTTTTTAAATATCTTATAATATATTGTATTGATTATTTATGTATAAATTATTTTATTTAAAAATTAATAATTATATTTAAGAAAAATAATTTTATTGATATTTTTACCTATATATTTTTTAAATATTGATAATATATAAAATTAAAAAATTAAAAAATAAAATAAAAGATATTACTTGAAATCTTTTTAAAAATTAAAGATAATTTATGTACTTCATTAACATAGATATATTCACTTACATTTATAAGGATTAATTTTCTTTTGTTTTTTTTAATTTGATTTAAACTATGATAATTAATATCTTAAAATTGTAAAACAAAAGAGTAAAATATTTATAATTATTATATATTAATAATTCTAAATTAATATAAGACTTCACCTATTATAACAATTTGGAAGAATTTAATTATTATTATTAATACTAAGGCAAGTACTTTACCACTATGTGGCACTTGTTATTAGTTCTAACAATTTTTTATAATTTTGTTTTTAAATTATAGATAAGGTAGTGAGTGATTGAAAGCTTTTAACTCTTTGACATGGGAAGCCTTTTGTAGTCCCTAGAACAATGTACAAAATGGAGTCTTCCCCATTCATCACATTCAAACTAGGAGTCAAACCTATGATTTGGATTACCTAAAGTAACAGCCAAGATTTATAGTGATGGTGATTTGAAATATTGATACAAAAAATTTACACTATCAAATCTAAAAATTAAAATGTTCAATAATATAGATTGTAGAAATTTGATGTCTTTAAATAAGTAGATATGTAGTAAATTTTCAATTATAGTCTATAGCATTCATATTGAAATAAAAAATTGAAAATATTTATTAATATTTTATTTCTTGTTGAATACTAAAATGAAATGATAGATTGTTGTATTAATAGTTCTCATTTTGTGATCCACTATCATATATATGAATGTAATTACAAAGTGTCATAGTTCTTACAAATTTTGTGGTTTAAATGTGTGTTCATTGTTATTTGTAATAAGCCTTGCAACTCATCTCATATAACTTTTGCACTATGTTTCTATTTATTTCAATTGATGTCAACAATGTACTCAATATGTCCTTGGGAGTTACTATGTATATGAATATAAAATAGAAAGTGAAAGGTGTCATATTTGTTTCTATTTTAGTTAAATAATTATTATATTGTTATATTATAATTAATATTAAATTATTATTATATTATGATATTGTAATTAACATTATATTATTATTAAGATATGATAATATTATTAGGTTTTATATTTCTATTAAATTCACAAAAAAATATTAAAACTACATTATTAGTATACTCAAGGCATTTCTTATATGAGGTGAACCACCTACTTTTTGAAATCAAATTTCAACACTATAATTTATATTAATTTAAAAAATATTTTATGATAAAAAATCAAAAACATATGTATGAAAGGGAAAATCGGTCTTTTAATATTACCATCTTTTCATAAGAATATCTTTTAATATTATCTTTTTTAATATTTTTTTTTCAAAGTTAAAAAATAACTTTATTTTAATTTTTCTTCTTCTAATTAGCTTTTGGATTTAAAATTTATTTCAATTATTTGTCATTACAAATAATAATTAAAAGTTATTATAATTAATTTAATTTATTATTTTTATTTTTATTAAATGTATAGAATAACTATATTATGAATTAAAAATCTATCTTTTATAATTATTTTGTTTTGATAATAATATTGACCTTTTATTAGAATATTCTATTTTGTTTTTTATTTATTCTAATTCTTCTTCTTTTAAGAATTAATTTTCATTAAGTTAAAATTATATTTTGATTATTTATGTCTTTTTATAAATTACATATAATAATTAAAAGATATAAGAATAATTTAATCTATAAATTTTTGCCTTGTTAAAATTTTATTCATTGTAGGGGATGACCCCATAATACAATGACAAGTTACAAAACAGTGTTGAAGTTGTGTCATTGGTTCGAGTCTCACCCAATATTGTTGAGATTATAAGGGAATTTTCTTGTGTTCATACTAGTAGTTGAAGGATTGAATTGGACGATTGAATGGATGGCGCTTGCTAGTGAGGAGGTGTATTGAGGCCAGTCTAGATGAAGGAAGGATGATAATAAAGTTGCGGTGAATGGAGATAGTTAAATGTAGCACCATGTTAGGGAACCAATGAGGACGACATCTAATCTAACATAATGACGTGACAATAATTTTTTTTATATACAAGTGCACAATAAATTATAATTATAATCTCATCTACAAAATAATGAATATAGAATTAAAATAAAATAATACTTTACAATTATATTGAATTAAAACATTAACTAAAGATTAATCTTATCTCTAACCTATGTCCTCTAGGGATCCCTAACATCGCTACCTAAGCAACATAATTACAACACCTCCCTAGACACGAGATTCGACCGCATCTACTCTTACCACTTCATGCTTCTTAACCATTTGAGGTCTGGGACTAAGATCTCTATTCCTTTTTACCTTTATTTGTCTATCAATGAGAATATTAATGACTATAGAGAGAAGCCTATTGGTAACCCTACTTTCCATGAGGGGCTTTTGCTGCTGATTTATGAATTTTTTAAGGCTAGGACTATAGGAAAATAAATTAAGCAGGGGAAAGTGGGTAAGGATGGTTTCGATGAGGATATTGATTCGGGAGAAGAAGAGTATATTCCTTCTGATACTAAGGAAAGCCAAGATATGCATTCGAACATGGATGCGGAGGCTACCCCTCAGACCAAAAAGGGGAAAAAGAAAATTAAAAAAGAGAAAATGGAGAAAAAGGAGACTCCCGACCCTAAGCAGGGCATTAAGATCTCTTCTGATAAAGATTACAATGAGGAGGCGGAGGGTATGGACACGGAGGTTGAAAGTGTTGATGAGGAGGATACTTTCTGTGAAGAAGAGGAAATTAAGGAGAAGAAGAAAGGAAAGAGAACTAGTACAATTAAGATGCCTGTGGACAGAGAGGAGGTTCCTGCTGTCAATTCTTTCAGGAGGCAGAATATAAGGAAGAACATTGAAGAAGATACTAAGGAGGAAAGACAAGAGGAGGGGAAGGATAGCGGAGAGGAAGAGGACAATCAGGGGAGAGAGGATGATAATGAGTAGGACTGTGATGATTTTGGGACTGACCAGTACACTTGTAAGATTACAAACAAAGAGAAGAGTGTGGTCTAGAGAAATTTTCATAATGTCTCTGTTAGGATGGGTCTAAAGAGGGAAATGATGAAAACTTTGGTTAAGGAGAATAAGGAGGGAAAAATTTAAATGGAGAACCTTATTGACCCAGCCCTGGTTATTTTGAGCGACATCACGAAAGAAAACCCTCAGATGGATGTGCTCAACAATGCTAAAAATAGTGTTATTGATAGCTATAGAACTACTAAATGGACTTATCATGAAATCCAAGAGTTAAAATATAGGGTGGGTAGACTAGAGAGGGAGGGTAGCAATAGCAAGATCAAGCTTACTAAGGAGAAGAATGATATGAAAAGCAGAGTGGATGAAGTAAAGAATAGAGTTTAGAGCATGGAGGGAACCTTGTAGAAAATTGTTGAACAAAGCTACAACATTCTTAAAGCTTCGAATGACATCATAAAGGTGTTGATCAACGAAATTGAGGAACACAGGGGTAACAAGGAGGAGTCTCCCAACAGTGGCAAAGATAAGTCTCCGAAGGAAGGCTCAAGGAAGAGAACCAGATCTAGCACTATGAAGGACACCCAGGAGCCTGATAGAGATCTATCTGACCTCAAGGAGGTGGCTGATAAGGCATTTGAGCTTGGGATTCGTGTGGCGGAGATTCTCAGAGAATTTTCCTGAGCCTTTCCCCTGGCTTTGGGCTTGTCCTAGTTTTTTTTTTTTATGTCCCTGGCTCTGTTTTCTGGTTTTTATCTGTTGTCTGCTGGTGGACTGTTATTTTTTTGTTGTGGCTATCTTGTTGTTGTATACTTTTAACGCTTTATCTATGTTAAACTTTTAATTCTATAAGGGTTTCAAGGCCCCATTAAAACCTATTTTCCTTAATCAAAAACATAATTACAACACCTTTTATCTAACTAAAACCATAAAGAATTGCATAGCAATAATCATGAACATCATCATCATAATATTTCTAAGTTTATTTTAGAACACCAATTCAAAAGTTCCTAATTCTTTCTTTTCAACATAACCATAATATCACATGATCATAAAGAAATGAAAATATACATATAACTCATCTAATTTAATCCATTTGTTAAATGATCATAATTATTACATCAATGTCATCTATGAAAATTACAACTACTCAATACATGTTTACAATTACATAATTATGAATATAATTACTGTGTGATAGAAAATGGTCACACTTCTGTGAATCCTTGCATTCAAGAAGACTCAATAATGAGTTCTCAAATATCGATTCACAGCTCTCTATTCGTGGAGTGTAGGGGTTATATTATGAGGCCCTCAGATTAACCTTGTTAAACCCATGCAAGTACACCAAGAAACGAGAGATTCAAGGATGAGAAGCAAGAGTGCTAATCTCCATTGATCTTCAAGTTATTGCATGTAAATGAAACTAATCTAGATGATTGATATGCAAGAAATAAACTACTCTATTGAGATGAAAGTATTACAAGTTCTTGCTAATTATGCTATGTGGATTAAGCTAGAACAATGAAAGGAAACATAAATTTAAACTATTATGTGAATGCAATATTAATCTAAACTATGGATTGCCATGAGGCATGAGAGAAGAAGACAAGAAGAAAGAAGTCTCAAATATCCAAGCTCCAAATGTGCTCAAAAGCTTCTTCCAAAATTGCTCTCCAAACCTGCAGCATAACAATAACATGAAAATTCTAGGATGCTAATTGAGAAGGAGAGGTCTCCTTATATGAGAATTTGAGGAATTGAATGCAAATCCAAAAGCAATGTGGGATAAATCCAAAAAGAGGAAATAAAGCTCAGTTTTTAGAAAGTGTGGAGACAAAAGGGATTTTCTTTATTTTATTTATTTTTATTTCCCTTTTTCATCACAAAAGAGCTTTAAGAGGATTTTTTATTTATTTAAAAGAATGATTCTCTATTAATTAAATAAGATAACATTATTTAATTAAAAGAGAGATATTATTCTAAATAAGATAAAATCATTTAATTAAAAAAGATTTTATTTCATTTAAAAGATATCTCTTTCAATTAAATAAGGTTATTTTATTTATTTAAGAGAGAATATTTCTTTTAATTAAATAAAATTTATTGAAAGAATCAAGAAAAGGATTTTTGTTTTATTTTTATTTGATTTATTTCCTTTTCCATCACAAAAGATCTTTTGAGAAGATATTTTATTTATTTAAAAAGAATAATATCTCTTTTAATAAAATAAAATAAGATTATATAATTTAAAGATGAATATTAATTAAATAAGATAAAATCATTTAATTAAAAATGGATTTTAATTAAATAACATCATTTCATTTAAGGAATATTAATTTCAATTAAATAACATTATTTTATTTATTTAAAAGGGATTTATTTCTTTTAATTAAATAAAATTATTGATGACATGATTAAACCTTAGGAGATTATTGAAATGATTGAAATAGTTATGATTTGATCAAGGAAATTGATTTGAATATTGCAAAACATTGATTCAGAAAATTGATATTTGACAAATTGAATAAATGGGGCCCAAAGTCTAGGCGACCATTTTAGGGTGCATACATTTGCCCCTCTTTGACTAATGTGAGGTCGACTCGGGATCACATGCAGTCAAAGAATGGAATTGAAGTGTGAGATCGATTTGGGATCACAAAACAACCCAGATGTGTGTTCGACGGATGGGAACACATCAAGACATAGATAAACAGATTGAAAAAGACAAGGCCAACACCTGTGAATAGGTAATTGTCAAGTCTCAAATAAGAGATAAGAATCTCAAGCAAGGTTGCCCCAAGAGAAGCAATCGATAAATTTGATAAAGCTGAATCAAGCATTGAAGTTTGGTAGGTATTGCCCCCTCGTGATCAAAATCGAAATGAGATAGAGGAGAAACAGTAAATTGGATCAAATCGAACTAAAGATAAGGTTCTTGATGTAAAATGAAAAATATAAGAATCATAGAACCAAGGTAGATCAGCAAGAAAATTATGCCCGTAGGTTGGATTAGAAGACAAGAAGTGGGGTGAAGGCGAATGGAAGATAGAAGTTTGGAAGAAATGGAAAGAAATGGAGAAAAGAAAGAGAAATTGCCTTGAGAAAGAGGATGCATCAAAATCAATCAACTGTTTAAGATTGGGAATTTCGATTGAGATCACGAAAGAAGATAAGGAAATGAAGAATGTGATCATAGTTGACTGAAAGTCCACAAGAAAGATGAAGGAAACCCTCTCAAACTCATAATGCAGCCTAAAATTGCAAATTTAACATGAAGCCTAAATAATGCAAGCTATATGAAAATGCAAAGGTGTACTTGCAATAGGGTAACATAGGTTTGGTTGTGTTCATCATTCATTAGAGAATGTAAAAGAACTTATTTTCATCATAGGGCCATTATTACCGGACATCGGACGATCACACAATCAACACTAGTCACAAACGCAACTATGAAGATATGAATGTGATTTATATCAGGAATATGGAAAGATTCTAACATGAGCATCAAAGACATAAAGGTCAAGATGACTGCAATGTTAGCTTACCCAATTTAATGTAGCAAAACCATGCTCGCATGAAGGCATAAATGCCGGGATGACCATGAGAACGGTTGTGCAAAAACAGTCAAGGATGATGTCTTAAATCTCTGAAGTGTGTCAAGGAGACAACAAGAGACACTCAAGATAGTCAAGAACACACCCACAAGCAGAAAGCAAATAAAAATGTGCCCCATGCCCCAAGTCCTCTAGCTATGCATCATGGAGAGACTTATTAGACAAAGGCACTCAACGAAAAGCAATAACAGTCAGCACCCAAAGAAAATTTCATGACATATCTCAAGCATTAAGTGTTGCATTTAAAAATTTAAGTGTGTAAACTGATACTGAGTTCCGAGGATAAGGATCGAATGCTTGCTAGCTGGTAAGATCACGTGACGAAACTGGATAAGACCAAACTGATAAGTGTTGAAAAACACTCGATGTCAGGAGTTGTGTTGAAAAACACAGTTGGGGTGGTGTTGAAAAACACCCTTTGCGAGGTGTCCTAAAGACAAGCATATCCAAGAGACCAAAGATAACACAGTGATGCCCCCTAGACAAAGACAAAGACCAATTCCAAATCAAGGCAACAAGGATGAGGCATGATGGAGAAAGGCTAAGTGTCAAGGACACATGTTAAGAAATAGGGGTACGAAGGCCTCAAGTAGTGTCTGTTTCCAAGTTTTCACCACTTGGAAGAATTTTTTATTTTTTATTTTTTTTCAAGACTGTTTATAATTTTTTTGTATTTTTGCTACCAAGGTGCCTGTTTCCAGGTTTTCACCAAGGCACTTTTTCTAATTTTTTTGTATTTTTGAATTTTTGAAATTTTTTTTTTTTTTTTGCTATTTTTGGAATATATAATTTTTTTGAGATACATCAAAGCGCCTATTGCTAGGTTTTCACTAAGATGATAATTTTTTCAGGACATTTTCTGATTTTTAGAATTTTTTCAGCATCATATATGAATTTTTTTGGAATTTTTTCAGGATCAATAAGTATGTACAAAGGATGTCCCCAAATAGAACGGGCATCAAGGATAAAACTTCTTCAGGTGCAAAACATTGATAGGCTCAGGGAGCTGCTCCCCCTGTTCAGTAGATAGTAGATAAGCACCTGTACCAAAAGCTGCTGTGATAATGTAGGGTCCAAGCTAATTAGGTTCAAATTTTCCCTTCTGTTCTCTATTTTGTTGGTTCTTAGGATTCTCTCGCAGGACAAGATCGCCTACTTGGAATGCTCTAGGGCGAACCTTTTTGTTGAATGCCTTGGACATCCGCTTTTGGTAGACCCTCATATGGTCAAATGATGCTTTGCGCTTTTCATCCAGAAGTTCCAATTCTTGTAATCTCATGGCATGATAGTCTTCATCTGTAACGAGACCTTTGAGAGAGACTCTAAGTGACGGAATCTCAACCTCTAAAGGTAACACTACTTCAGCACCGTATGTGAGGGCAAAAGGAGTAGCCCCAGTTGGAGTACGAATACTCGTTCTATAGGCCCACAAGGCTGGGTTTATCTGTAGGTGCCAATCTCTACCATTCTTATGAACTGTTCTGTGTAAAATCTTGAGAATGGTTTTATTTGAAGCCTCTGCCTGACCATTTCCTTGCGGGAAGTAAATGGAGGACCAATGTTGCTTTATCTTAAATCTTTGGCAGAGTTGTGTAAGGTCCTTGTTTTTGAACTGACCTCCATTGTCAGTGATGATCTCAAATGGCACTCCATATCGACAGATGATATGGTTTAAAATGAATAAAGACACTGTCTTGCCTGAGGCAATAGAAAGTGGAACAGCCTCTACCCATTTTGTGAAGTAGTCAGTAGCAGTGATAATGAACTTATGTCCACCTGATGAGTTGGGATGAATCTGCCCAACAAGGTCAAAGGCCCATCGCTGAAATGGCCAGTGAGATATAGAGGGAATTAGCTCCCTACCTGGAGCATGTATCAGGTGTCCATGTTTCTGACATTTTTCACAAGACTTGGCAAAAGCTACCGCATCTATCTGCATCGTAGGCCAATAGTACCCCGCCCTAAGCAACCTTCGAGCCATGGAAAGACCATTAGAATGTCTCCCACATATGCCCTCATGGATGTCAACTAGCGCTTGATCAGATTCCTCCTTTTCTAAGCACCTAAGAAGTGTCCCATCTAGACCCCTCCTATACAAATCACCAGAGATGAGGGAATGGCGAGAGGCGTTACGGACAAGGTTTCTTCTTTCAGATCGGTTAAATGTGTCAGGGATGATGCCATCACGGAGATATGAGTAAATAGCACCATAGCGGGAGGATTCATGATTGACAAGGGTGCAAATGACATGGTTTTCGGGTGAGTCAAATATGGGATGACGTAGCTCTTCCACCAGGAATTCATATCTGGACTCATGTTCCTCCAACTGAAGAAGTGAAGCAAGGGTGGCCATAGCATCAGCTGCTTTATTCGCAGCCCTAGGGATTTGCTGAAAAGTGACAAAAGTAAAATACCGTCTTAATGAATCAACCATTTTTTTGTAAGGTATCAACTTGTCATATTTTGTTTGATATTTCTCATTGACTTGATTAATGATCAACTAAGAATCCCCGTAGATATGTAGTTCTGTGATATTCCACTCTATAGCCATTTTTAGTCCATTTGTTAAAGCCTCATACTCGGCTATGTTGTTTGTGCATGGGAAGAGTAACTTGTAAGATTTGGGAATAGTGTACCCATGTGGAGAGACAAACAACACACCAGCTCCAGAACTGTTTTGCATGTAGGAACCATCAAAGAACAGTTTCCAGGATCTCTCAGTCAGGTACATAATATGTTCATCTGGGAAATTGACTTGAATGGGCGTATTATCTTGAATTGGGAAATTAGCCAGTTGATCTGCAATAGCCTGGCCTTTGATTGCCTTGCGCTCAATATACTCTATGTCAAATTCAGAAAGAATCATCATCCATTTAGCAAGTCTACCCGTGAGAGCAGCTTTACCGAGCAAGTATTTGAGAGGATCAATTTTTGCTATGAGGTGTATGGTGTGCGCAAGCATATAGTGTCACAATTTTTGAGAAGCAAATACTACTGCAAGGCAAGCTTTTTCAATACTAGTATAATTGGCCTCATAAGCAACAAGAGTGCGGCTAATATAATATATGGCCCTTTCTTTCCCTTGTTCATCTAATTGAGCCAACAATGCCCCCAGTGAAGACTCAGTAGCTGATACATACAAAATAAGAGGTTTTCCTGGAATGGGAGGCATTAAAATGGGAGGACTTGCCAAGTATTCCTTAATTTGATCCATGCTTTTCTGGCAATCCTCATTCCAGACACATTGAACACCTTTATGCAAGTTTTTGTTAAAGGGTTGTGCTCTATCTGCCAATTGTGAAATAAACCTCCTTATGGATTGAAGGCGTCCTTGAAGACTCCTCATTTGACTGATATTTTTGGGAGGTGGCATGTCTATAATGGCTTGGACCTTTTCGGGGTCCACTTCTATCCCTTTGGCTGAAATGATGAATCCCAATAATTTTCCAGAAGTAACACCGAATGCACACTTTTTTGGGTTTAATCTTAGTTGAAATTGTTCCATGCGATCTAGAATTACTTCTAAATCAGCCAAATGTGTTCCTCTTTTCTTAGACTTAGCGAGGGTGTCATCCACATAATCTTCCATATTCTTATGCATCATGTCATGGAAGATGGTTGTCATAGCTCTTTGGTAAGTAGCTCCTGCATTTTTCAATCCAAAGGGCATGACATTCCAACAATAAGTACCCCAGGCACATGTGAATGCAGTCTTTTCTTGATCCTCAGGAGCAATCTTGATTTGATTATACCCAGAAAAACCATCCATCAAGGAATAGATCTCATAGCCTGCCGTCATGTCCACTATCATGTCTATATTAGGAAGTGGAAAATCATCCTTTGGGCATGCTCTGTTAAGATCTCTAAAATCTGTGCAGATTCGAATGGATTTATCATGTTTGGAAATAGGTACAATGTTGGAAATCCAGTCAGCATAGTCGATGGCTCTAATGAATCCTACACCAAGGAGCTTTTCTAATTCAGCTTTCACTAAAAGAGCTATATGAGGGTGCATTTTTCACAACTTTTGTTTGATAGGTTTCACACCTGGAGCTATGGACAAATGATGCATAATGAGATTAGTGTCCAACCCTAGCATGTCTGAATATGTCCATGCAAAATTAATTTTCTTCTTTTGGAGGAACTCAGTGTAGGCTTTCTTTTCTTGAGGGGATAAAGATTTAGCCAAGTGTACAATTTTTGGAGCCGCTTCTGTACCCAAATTAACAGCTTCTGTAGGTTCAACCAATACTGATGATCTGTCCTGAAAATAGCTTGGGAGACTATCAAGTACCTCATCTGTAGGTGCCTCAGAGAGGTTTTCACCTTTGGATACGTCTTTTTTTGTTACTTTTTTTGGTTCTGACACCGCCACACAGTGGTTTTCGCCATCAGAACTCTTATTTGTTTTAATTTTATTTTTAATCTTGTGACTAAGGTACTTGATGTCAGGTTCTGTCATACTGGTAGCTGATTCACTGGTGGAAGAGACTACAGGTTCAATGGCATTTAGATAGCAGGTGATCTCATAGTCATTGTGAAATGTCAAGAGTTGAGGCTCTTGATAACATTGAGACCAATCAATAAGGTTGGGGTCAATAAGGGGTAGGTTAATGACTGGTTCAATATTAAGGATATAGGTGGTGTCATCTCTGGTGACCATAGAATTGGAGTCTGTCAAGTATCCCTCTAAGGTGTCTAAATTAGAATTTACCCGATCGAGCGAAGAATCATCTACTAATAAGACACGTGGGTTCCAATCTTCTAATCTGACACATGACTCATCAGCTACGTCAGGTTGAGAACTATAGGCATGGACAACATCCATATCCAAGTCAACGGTTGCGTCTGAGAGTGAATCCCATTCAAACTCATGAGAGTCTATTTCTGAATTATTGTTGGGGCCTCGTGATGTAGAAGCCTCAAGATTTGGAAGAGTTTCCTCTCCTCTAGCAATTTTCTCAATCACAAAATTATTTGAATTATCACCATCTGTTGCAGCTGGGATGGAGACACTATCCATAGTCAATCTCGCATTCATATAGTCACTATCTATCATAGCTATGATAGGAGGACTGTCAATTGTTAAATCTCTGGAATCTCCCCAAAGGAGATTTGTTGAAGGTACCCAATCATCTGTCATGTCTTGTTGATTTGTCAAATCTGGTACATATTTTGTGTCATCTTCACTATCCTGCCTATCAGGAAAGGGGATAGTGCACTTGTTATTCTTCATAAAGCCGAGGCCAACCGGTTTCTTAGACTTGCGTCCAAAAAGATCATGATTAAGTGGTTCGGCTCTAGCATCTAGCCTGTGACTAAGAGGGCCATATCCTGGATAACCCATCTTCTGGACAAAAGTATATCCTCTCCCATAGGACTTAGGAGAGGGGGAGAAATTTTCATTGTGTTGGTACTTCTCCTCTTTGTATATCCAATCTTGAATAGCTACTTCCTCTTTTTCATCTTGTATTGGTATTGAGGATTCCACAAACTTGTCAAATAGTGTCATTGCCGAAGAAGACGGTTTCATCTCCTGTGAAGGTTTTCCATAGGACCTAGGGGAAACAGGCATCTATGCAAAAGAGTCAAGTTGATACCCCCCCATGCCAAGGTCTACTGATTTAAACTTGTCTTGACAGTCTGCTAAAGTTGCTTGATAATCCTCTGCTTCTCGATTAAGAGGGACATGAACATTGGCTGAGATTGAATTGACTGATAAGGTGCTATCCCCTGGTATGCAAATTTCTACTCCATTGTAGGGGAACTTAACACACTGGTGGTAGGTGGATGGCACCGCTTGCATGGCATGAATCCATGGTCTACCCAGTAAAATGTTGTATGCAAGGGGTCCAGTATCAACAATTTGAAACAAGATATCTTTTTCAACTGGGCCAATCCTGACAGGAAGGACAGCCAACCCCTTAGAACTTCATTCTACCTCATCATAGGCCTTTATAGTGATCTTCTTTTTAGTGTCGATCACTTCCTCTGAATAGCCCAAAGTTTTTAACAAACTTAAAGTACAAATATTGAGCCCAGCACCCCCATTTATCAACACACGCCTAACACGGGTTTTATGAAACATTACTTCAATGTGAAGGGCAAGATTGTGTGGATGGCTTAGGGATTTGTCATCATCTTCTGAGAAAGAGAGGTAATGTGGGCTAGTAATGTGATTCACCATGCCTTGAAATTGGTCTATATCTATGTTGTTGGGAACATTTGCTATGCGCAAAGCATCCTCAAGGATCTGTTTATGTCTAGGGGACAACTCTAGGAGCTCCAAGATTGAGATCTGAGCTGGAGTTTTCTGTAACTGATCTACAAGATTGTAGTTTGGTTTAGGAGTAGTGGCAGACTTGGTGACATTCTTAGATGCCACTTGCTTGGATTTATTGGATGGACCTGAACTAGGACCTCTAAGAACAATAGGGTCTTGACTCCTAGTAACAGCATTAAGGGCATGAGAAGATAACCTAGAATGAGGACCTCTCAGCACCACAACAAGTTCTTTGTCAAAGATAGGGGGAGAGTCATAACCAGGCGGGTCCTTACTCCTCATCATATTCACACTTGGCTCCACAACTTCAAGCATGTTTACCACATTTTCTGCTACTGTGTAAGTGTAGTTGATTGCAGCCTTGCCATCTTTTGGTTTAGAGGTTTCCCCCTTGTCATACTTAGGCAATGGCTCTTTAAATGCTTTGTGATCAGCATTGGTATTCAGTCCATCCACCTTAAGCTTTCCATTCTCAATGAGATCTTGGATAATGTGCTTGAGTTTCCAACAATTCTCAATGGTATGCCCAATGCCATTATGAAACGTGTAGAAAGCCTTCTCATCCCACCAATGTGGCTTAATGTCCGGGATGTAATGTTTTGTAGAATCTTGAGGATGTGCCAAGTTGTTAGCGATGAGAGTTTTGAGAACATCCTCATATGAGTCACCCAATTTGGTAAATTGCCGCTTCTCCTTTCTGGGCCTCTCCTGATATCTTGGTTTACTTTCTTGCGGAGGAGGTGCATTGAGCTTCATAGCTTGAACTGCACTAGACAAGTGAAGGACACCTTGATCTTTAGGTTGGGGAGAGTCTACAACTCTATCATTGACAACTTGTTTGTTCTTGTTCCAATTGTTGTTCTTCCCTTTATCCTTGTTGTTGTGTTGACCATTGTTGCCATTGTTTCCATGTTTAGTCAAAATGCCTTGTTCTTTGAGAACATCCTCAATGCGGCATGCAGTTTCAATCATGGTATCAAAGGAATTGAAGACTATCTTTTTGATCTCATATCTCATTTCAGGCACCAAGTTACTGACAAGTATGTCAATCTTTTCATCCTCATGGATTGTCCTAGGATACCGAGAGCACTGTCGTCTCCACCTCTGTAAGAAGGTAACAAAGGGTTCCCCTTGATTTTGTTTCAAGTTGCATAGGTCCAACATAGTAACAGATCTTGATAGATTATATGCGAAGTGTTGAATGAATCTATGAACAAGTTCTCTAAATGTTTTGACAGGGGGAGTGATATTGGTAAACCATTCCATTGCTTGTCCTTTAAGACTTCTAGGGAATAACCTCAGCAAATAGGAGTCATCCTGATGGAATTCAAAGCTCATAGTATAGAACTGGCGCACATGGTCATGTGGATCACCACTGCCATCATATTTATTGTATTGAGGGAATTCCACCCTCCTTGGAAAATCCTTCATACTCACACTCTTGTCGAATGGATTAGGACAAATCGAGTCTAGTGAGAATGAGCTCTGAGGTTGCATTATTTTCTCCATCATTTTCTTCATTTGGCGGATTTCTTCTGCTTGAGAGGGATTTTGCTTTTGTATTTTGTTGTCCACATCAAAATTATAAGGGACTCGGGCACCCTTGTTGATTAGACTTTCCAAGAACTTATCTTTGTTTTGTTCCAAATACCTATCTACATACTGTTGGAAAATAGGCTCTTGTTGCATTCGCATAAAGTCTTGAGTATCAAGGTCATAATGTGAGCTACCACCTCCATGTTGGGAACCATGATGTGCATGTTGGGAGTGTGGTCTTGAGGTTCTAGGAGGGGTTTTCCTCCTATAGTGAGCATACTGAGAGGCCCTTCTTCCTCTAGGACTAGGAGATCTAGAAGGGGTTCGTGACTGCCTTCTACTTCGTGGTGTTCTGGAAGGGGTGGAGGGAGGAGAATTATTTCCACTGTTAGCACCCCTGTTGTTGAATTGAGTGTTTAATTATTGAGCTAACAGCCTATCTTGCTCCTCTTGGAATGCTTTTCTCTCTATGTCCAACAAGGCTCGTTGTTCCTCTTCGAGAAGCCTAAGTTTTTCTTCTTTTGCAGCTCGTTCATTTTGTGCAACTTGTTTTTCCTTCTCAATTCTTTTTGGCCTCTCACTTGTATGCCTTGAGGCTGTTCAGAGTGGAGAGTTTGGTCTGGAATGTTTGTACAAATCATTGGTATACATTGCATTGACATGAGCATCACCAGGTTCATTGTCTTGGTCTTCGTGTTGTGACCATTGCTCTGGGTGAGCTCGTCTCTCATTCCTGTCAGCTCGTTGATGTGCATCTAGGTACCTAGTGCTGATGGGGGGGGAACTAGGTTGAGCATCATGAGAGGAATTACCAAACAAAATCTTGTCTCTGTGTCTTTCATAGATATCATCAAGGGTTTGATCCATAGCTTCCCTCTCCCTCCGAGTCATGGTATAACTCATATCCATACCTGAGTGGGAAGGTGCTGAGGGGGTACTCAAATCACTAAAATGGCTCTTTGGGTCAAACCAAGTTTCAGACTTACTCCTAGGTGACTGGTCAAATATTGGTTCCTTTTCCGTTCTCTTTTGACGAGTCTGAACTGGGGGTAGTTGGTTGAAGACTATCTGAGGTCGCTTTCCGTGGCTCACTTGATATCTTGTTGTTACTGACATGAAAAGGATAGTTCAGGCAAACAAACAATTCTAGGAAACATCAATACCAGACTAGGATAGTAAAAGTTTTCTCTTGTCCAAGAGAAATGGTGAAATAGAACTGTTGCAAAGAGGTGTAAACCAACACTGCCACAGAGGTGCTCAATTCTTGGGTGAATACCCTAGCACATATGGATCAGGAGGAAGACTTACACAAAGTACTGAATTTGAATGTATGAAAATGGGTGGACAATGAGATTACTAGCACTCTCCAAGTGTGTTATCAAAGAGTCTGAAAATTTATCTATTTGACAGGAACAATTCCTAATTTGTCAATATCAAGCAAAATTTCTTATGGGATCAAGGATCACTAACTCAAAAGGTCAAGGGCACAAGAACCCTAAATACAGAACAGGTCTCTAGAACTGGGACAAGTCATTGAATCGAAGAACTCAGTATTTCAGTTTGTTGTTGATGTTCAAAGATCAAGCAAGTATATCAACGGATTTGTATCAAGCACATAAGATAGCAATCAGGGAGTTCAAGCAAGCAAGTGTCTTCAAACAATAAGCAAGGGGCAAAGCAACCTTTCACATGAACAAGAATAGTGACTTAGTATGCTACTCCTTAAAGATGCTACTTGTGTATGTTCTTGAGAATGTTTTAGTAGGCACTCAAAACACAACAACATCCTAGCAAGCTGTCTAGAAGGATATACATGGCTTTTCTAAAGGGCATCCTTGATATACGCAAGGTACGTGAGGCCCAAATCCGTAGATGAAAAGAATCAAAAATCACACAGCCGGGGGGAGACGGTAACCCAAATCTCCTCCTTCACTTCTCAAAGGTATAAAGTTCTTTGAGGCTTAGCCAAGAGTGAAATCTAACTCATTCCCAAGAGAGGTGTCTTTGGATTCACCTCCCGATATTTATACTCCGCCGAAACACAGGAGTTAAGGTCATCCCTTAAGGTGATGAAATCCCCAAGCAGGCCTTCTAAAAATGAAAAAGTAAGTAATTCTCTATCAAAAAGTATTGAAAAGCACTAAAGGTGGAACACTTAACGCTTAGAGCAAAGATGAGGTGAGCCCACAAGGTGGAACACTTAACACCTCACACAAGCTACAAACGAGTCCACAACCTAGAAAACAAGTGAGTTCCAGAAAGCACAGAAGGGTTGCTTAGTGGAACAATTAACGCTTATTTGCTATAGACCCCTCCCCTTTAATGTGGCGCTGAGATTGCAACCACAGGGCAGAAATGAGGGGCCGGCGGATTAGCGAGTCCAATAACCCAAAATAGCAATCTAGATCAATCACAAGTAATCTAAGACTGCTAATCAATAAGACTGTTTTGATATTTGAAACCAAGAATTACTTAATGTTTAAAAGACACGCATGCACTTAAACACAAACTTCTATGAAAGCAAATCTATGTTTGTTTATTTTCCATTAAGAGCATAAAAGAAAATGTGTTCTATGAAAGCGTGTAACACTCAAGCCAAACACATGAGAGGTTCATTTTTAATCCCAAACCAAGTGTTATAGAGATTGTAGTAACTCACCTTAGGTCCAAAGATATACAATCCATAATTTAGCACACATCCGAAAAAAAAACCCTAAGATGGTTAGATATGAAAATCAATTGTTAGGAGTTTGATTTAACATTGCTGTCTTCAAGACAGTCTTTAAAGATTGATTTATTTGACCCATAAAATCACAATATTAAAATTTCTGGAAAGAATGAAGTTTTTAGCCAACATCAAGAACTACCATTTCTAAAAATTACAAGGTCTTATGATTCCATTTGGTTCCTCAACCAATAATCTTTTCAGACTGCAATTTTTCTGTCATAAATCAGATTTAAAACACCAAACCCTGCCTAGGGAATCACATATCTTTCTCAAAAAGAATCCAAATGAAACCAAACCAGTTTCATAGAAACTATTAATGAATCTAGTTTCCAAATATGTAAGCCATTTATTTTTCCCATTCATAAATCATTTTCTAAGAATAAATCATTACCTGCAACTCCAATACAGATTGTTAAAAACCAGTTTTCACTCAAATGCCCATAACTTTCACAAATCTAAATAAAAATGACTCAAACCAAAAGGAAATGAAAGCTAAGTCATTTATCTTTCTAAAAAATATTTTTAGAGTTCCTGAATCTTTATAATTTGTCCGTACCAGATGTTTCAATCTGACTGTATTCAGAGAATCTCAAATCTGCAAATACCCACTTTCACCAAAATGATCATAATTTATTCATTTTTTTATAAAAATGAACCAAAAAAAAAATATGAGAAAGAAGATTTATCACACTATCCATCCATTATTATATTATAGGGTTTCAAAGCTGTAAATGACCGTACAAGACCTGGAACCAATGCTAAAATTGAAAAACAATCAAGAATGAGGCTAGAAATTGATCTTTTCTGCCCCACGGTGGGCGCCAAAAATGTGTGATAGAAAATGGTCACACTTATGTGAATCCTTGCATTCAAGAAGACTCAATAATGAGTTCTCAAATATCGATTCATAGCTCTCTATTCGTGGAGTGCAGGGGTTGTATTATGAGGCCCTTAGATTAACCTTGTTAAACCCATGCAAGTACACCAAGAAACGAGAGATTCAAGCATGAGAAGCAAGAGTACTAATCTCCATTGATCTTCAAGTTATTGCATGTAAATGAAACTAATCTAGATGATTGACATGCAAGAAATAAACTACTCTATTGAGATGAAAGTATTACAAGTTCTTGCTAATTATGCTATGTGGATTAAGCTAGAACAATGAAAGGAAACATAAATTTAAACTATTATGTGAATGCAATATTAATCTAAACTATGGATTTCCATGAGGCATGAGAGAAGAAGACAAGAAGAAAGAAGTCTCAAATATCCAAGCTCCAAATGTGCTCAAAAGCTTCTTCCAAAATTGCTCTCCAAACCTGCAGCATAACAATAACATGAAAATTCTAGGATGCTAATTGAGAAGGAGAGGGCTCCTTATATGAGAATTTGAGGAATTGAATGCAAATCCAAAAGCAATGTGGGATAAATCCAAAAAGAGGAAATAAAGCTCAGTTTTTAGAAAGTGTGGAGAGAAAAGGGATTTTCTTTATTTTATTTATTTTTATTTCCCTTTTTCATCACAAAAGAGCTTTAAGAGGATTTTTTATTTATTTAAAAGAATGATTCTCTATTAATTAAATAAGATAACATTATTTAATTAAAAGAGAGATATTATTCTAAATAAGATAAAATCATTTAATTAAAAAAGATTTTATTTCATTTAAAAGATATCTCTTTCAATTAAATAAGGTTATTTTATTTATTTAAGAGAGAATATTTCTTTTAATTAAATAAAATTTATTGAAAGAATCAAGAAAAGGATTTTTGTTTTATTTTTATTTGATTTATTTCCTTTTCCATCACAAAAGATCTTTTGAGAAGATATTTTATTTATTTAAAAAGAATAATATCTCTTTTAATAAAATAAAATAAGATTATATAATTTAAAGATGAATATTAATTAAATAAGATAAAATCATTTAATTAAAAATGGATTTTAATTAAATAACATCATTTCATTTAAGGAATATTAATTTCAATTAAATAACATTATTTTATTTATTTAAAAGGGATTTATTTCTTTTAATTAAATAAAATTATTGATGACATGATTAAACCTTAGGAGATTATTGAAATGATTGAAATAGTTATGATTTGATCAAGGAAATTGATTTGAATATTGCAAAACATTGATTCAGAAAATTGATATTTGACAAATTGAATAAATGGGGCCCAAAGTCTAGGCGACCATTTTAGGGTGCATACAATTACAACATTTATCAAAATACATCTATAAGTACAAATAATATAGTGTACATAGAATGGAATGAATATGATGAAGCTCTCCAAGTAGAAAAAATATGAAAATAACATCCAAGAACATGGACAAGTCCATCGAACCTTGATGGAAGAAGAATCACTACCACCCGACCACATCGAACCCTGAGGCCCACCCCACCATGCTGAGGAGATACACACAGGGCCTCACACACACAAGTGAACCAATACAAGGAAAAGATGGTAATCAATTCTAGGGATGAAAGCCAACAAAAAGGCCCACAAAAGTAACAGTTAAATCCAACTACCAAAGGCAACCACAATCGTAAGGAGGAAACCTAGGTCGCATACATGGAAGTTTCATCACATAGCCTCTATCATGGGTTACCCTAGATGGTCTCTCTGGACCCCATCTCCTAACTGATAACTCATGTGGAATCAAACAATCCTTTCATGAGGATAAGGAATTTTGATCATGCCAGCTCATTATGCCTCGTGGATGGACAAGCATCATCTCTCACTCCAATCCTTAGCCTAGACTAGCACTCAAGACATAGGCAAGGATCAAATATTTGTCTTTTTAATGTTATCCTTAGCTAATTTATTAGGTTATCACTTGATTAAACAACCCACAATGGGTTACCCTAGATGGCCACTTTAGGGTCTTGACCCTCATTGCAAGTTGCATCCCCACTATGCACCTAGATAACCTACCCCTAAGCTCCAAACTGAAAAATCAAAAGTGCATAACAAATCAAATATCTACTAAAAGAAACCTCATAAATTCATCAATCCAATGGAGCCACAAAAATAGAATTTGGAGCAAAACAAATAGAGTCAAAATCAACATTAGGATCCACATTTATCCAACTTATCCAAACAAAAATCATTGAAATCATCATATACACATCTTGATGGGAATCACATTAGAACTCTATCAGGTTCCATGGTGTAATCTAAATGCCAATTTTATCCACTACATATATTAAAACACATAATATCATTGGGATCCATTCAATCAATTAGGAACCAAGAACATAAATAAGACCCTCATGTGGCCTCAATTACATAATTAGACCCAAACAAATATATAATAATAAACTTCAATAAATCCACATAAGAGGTCCATGACCATGGAAACTGTAGTGCAATGAAAATGTGTTTAAAGGAATACAATAACAATGAAAGCACTCAAAACATATGATTAGACAAAAAGAGAACTAAAATACCAATGAACTTAAGAGAATGCAAACCTCTTAACCCAAATAAGCTCCCTTTAATGGGTAAATTTATCCAAGCTAATGGATGTGTGCTCAATAATAGTGCTCAAGCTTCAAGGGTGTGAGAGAAATTTGGCATTATAAGGCTATGGTTGAGGATTGTGTCCTTCAAAATGACATGATAACTTTACTTAGATGGTGGATGTTTTGTGAAGGAATGAGGGCTCAATTTATAGACAAAGAGGAAGTGAAATGGACAGTTGAGATGCAAGCCTGAGGAAGGGCCAATATGCATTTGAGGGGAAGCACATGGATTGTTCTTTCTCAAAATCATAGCCTTGTGACAAGTGTCACAAGGGGAGAATTTGAGAGGGGATTAGGGTCTGGGAGCACATGCCATAAAGGCACATCATGTCTCATACCCCAAAGGTCAAGTTTGGAGGAATGTGACCATTTTGGGAAGTGGGAATGGGGGACAAAGATGTAAGAATGTGGTTGAGGGTGTAAGGGATATGTAAGAGAATTTAAGGTTGACAAGTGGTATGGAGGTTGGGATTAGAGTTGACAAGACATGAGGTTGACTTTGCGATGGGTTAGGATTTCTTAATTCTCATGATTAAGGTTGTGCAAATATTTAGGGAGTGATTAGGTTTGGATTATAGGGCAAGTGGGAGAATTAGGAGGATGTGATTGGAGGAGATAGAATAAGCGGAGGGTTAGATTAGCTAATTAGGTGAGGTTAGCATGTGTGAATGGGTTGGGTTGAGTTGGAACTAGGGGTTAAGTGGTTGAAGGGAGGTTTGGTTAAGGGTTAAAGTTAGGAGTCATGTACTCTAATTGATTAAATGGGATTTATTTAATCAAGAGGGAGGAAAAGGGGATTTTATGAATTAATTTAAATAGGTCAGTTACATTTATTTAAATTAATAGAGGAAGGGGGGATTTAATTAATTCTCTATGGTTTTCCATTTGATAATTAATTGGACTATAATTAATTAATTAATTCAATTAACTAGTGGGATGACATAAAATAATTAAATATTTAATTAATAACGCATTTGGAGAGAACTACATTAGATTACTAATTTATGTAATCAGATTTAAGTGTCTACAAAACCATTAACTTAAATTTACAAAGAAACCTTAAAACACAAAAGACTTAATTAATCACCATATGAAATCATGGCCACTGATAATACAAACATAAAGACAAAGATAATAAATTACAATAATCCCCCAAGCCTTTGGTAATCAGCTTGAAAACCCTGGAAATTAGATGAAAAACTTAATAACACATTTTCATAATAACCAAAACAACATTAAAATCTTTCTATAACATGCATGAATGACCTTTAAATTGAAAACCTAATGTAAATTATTTTAATTCATAATTCTAAAATATTATTCTATATAAACTTAAATAAATACTGTTAATAAATAATAATAACATAAAATAAACTATTTTCATTTTTAGCAAGTTTATAGATTGATATTTAAATTAAATAATAAAAACAATCATAAAACAAATTTAACTAAATATTGACAATAACTAATAAAAATATAGAATAGTTTATTTTTTCCAAATTAATAAGTTTCTAAATTAATTTTTTAACTAACTATAAAATAACAAATCTATTTAGAATATTCTTGAACAACTTAACTAAATCTATCACTTTCTTTTTTAAAAATAAAACTATTCAAATAATCTACTAAATACAAACTAAGAATCTAAAGATTACGTCAATGAAAATTTGACCTCTTAGCCAAAACAAAATACAATTCATAAGCCAGAATACATGAATGAACAACACATATTTAAAAAAGAAAAACTAAATAATAATATTTCAGGTTTAACTACAAAAGAACTATTAGCACGTGAACTACAAAAGACGTCAAATGTAGAGAAGGAAAACAAAATGCCAACATAGAGAGGAAGTACGCTATACATGGTGGAGAAAGAAAATGCCAAACATGGTGCAAGAATTGGGCAAAAAGATTATGGGTAAAAGGACTTATTCTATAGGAAAAACAAAGATTCTATAAGCTATTATGTGGGGGTGTGGATAAACAAAGAGCATATCAATTACCACTATATATAAAAAGAAATCCATGCCTTTGAAACTTGATTTTTTTCTTCAAGCTATTACACAAAATTTGCCATATAAAATGTAGCCAAAACATGAGATAAAATAATGCATGAGTTGTAGAAAGATGCTAAAGAATAAAAATAAAATAATGGTAATGATGCCAAAATAAAATAGGAAGAACATAATGCCTTCAAGGAGAAACATGGGTAGTGATGCAAATAGAAAAACCCTCTCTCCACAAACACACAAATCACAACTAGATTTCAAACACCAACATTTAACTTGGTAATTTTATTTAATCAGATAGAAAAACTTCCTACATTATTGGCCTTCAGATGACCTCTTTCTTAAATACGCTCACAAAAAAATGCACTATGCTTCTGCCTTTACACTCTTCTCTATGTTCTTACCCTTCAACTCTGCCTCAACACACAATATTGGCTACAACTTACAATCGCTCGTTTGGCTTCACAATCATTGAGCAGTTTCCTTTCTATACGCATCCACAGTCCCTTCATTGTTTGCAGTCCACCCCTTTGCTTTTAGTTGATTCCACTCACTCTTTTATATCATAGTTCTTTTATTTTCCTCTTTTTATTTCTTAATAGGGTCTTTCCATATCCTTCTACATATTGGGTTGAGTTTCCTCTTCCTGTTCCAATGATGCCTCCTTGTCTTCTCAATGCAATCTATTAATCTTTTCATTGCATTTGTGTTTATTTGGCATTTGTCAAAATGAATAATTTAAAAAAAAATCCATTGTGTACATAATCTACTCCACCTACAAACTATTCTAAGGCTCCATATCTTGTTCTTCCACTTCACATTCTCCTTTGAATTAAGTCACTTAATTTTCTAACCCACCTACCAACTGTTCTAAGGCTCAATACCTTGTGCTACCACTTCACTTTCTCCTTTGAATTAAGTCACTTAATTTTCTAACCCACCTACCAATTGTTCTAAGGCTCAATACCTTGTGCTACCACTTCACATTCTCCTTTGAATTAAGTCACTTAATTTGCTAACCCTTTAGATTCTTGAAATGAAGAAAAGAAAAGAAAAAAATCAATATATAACAGTTCACAAGCTTGGTTTTTGAATTGGTAAAATGCTCTCATTGATGGATTTTCATTCTATGTGAGGATGTTGGTAAAGGTTTGCTTCACAATTGTGAAATGCATTTTGCTTGAAGGTTTCTATAGCCAATCTTGGCACCATTTCTTTGAAGGAAGCATGTTAAACACTAAATGCATTTTGAGTACACCTCTACATTGTTGTTATTAGATCCACTTTTGGTTATGTTTTTATGGAGGTTCACACCCTGTTCCAAAGATTTTATTTTTACACACGTTGTTGGTACATGTTGTGGAATTTAGTGTTACTTTTGCTAACCATTTCAATGACCCTATTATGTGTATATCCTTAACACAAGCTAACCAAACAACTCTGAGAACAAACTAAAAGTGGACAAACACAATAAAATATTTATGGGTAATGTAGGATTACCAATCGACCTAGGACGCTCCTGCATCAAACACACTTGGTAGGAAAATTTTGTGAGTAGAACTCACAAAATGGAGTTATAAGCAGTTGGACTACCCTTTTAGATTGCAAACAACCTGTAGCAAACTCCATTGATGATATAGACAGAGATATGTTCTTCCTCTTCCTCTTCTAGCACTTAGTTGGGACACTTGCCAACGTCCTCAACTAAGTGTGTCCTCTTCTCCTCATCCCTCTCATGGACTCATGTCCACCACAGACCCGTCGAACAATTCAAATAATTGAGAGGGGGTTGAATTAGTTATCATAAAATAATTTTCTCAAACTTAATTAATTTGTAGTGAGCTTAAAGTAATCAGATAATTAGAGAACATATATGAACATGAAAGCACATAAACACCATACACCATGAACACTAGAATTTGTCGTGATGAAGTACTCTTTCTATTCTTATCAATTCATACATTTTTTTTTATAATTTTGTTTTTTAAATTATATACAGGTTAGTTGAGTGATTAAAATCTTTTAACTCTTTGACATTATGAGTCCTTTATAGTCTCTAGAACAATGTACAAAATAGAGCCATTCCCATTCATTGCATTCAAACTAGATGGTGGAGTCCTCTTTACTCATCACATTCAAACTAGGAGTTAAACCCACAATTTGGATTGCCTAAATTAACAGCCAGAGGGAGTTAACACATGAGACCAAATCTTTTTAGTTTTTACTTCCTTTAACTCACTATTATCATGATGATAATCTGAAATATTGATACAAAAAAATTACATTATAAAATCTATAAGTTAAAATGTTCAATAATATGGATTGTAGAAATTTGATGTCTTTAAATCAATAAATATATAGTAAAGTTTCAATTATAGTCTATAACATTCATATTGAGATAAAAAAATATTAAATAAAAAATATTAAAAATATGTATTAATATTTTATTTCTTGTTGAATATTAAAATAAAATGATAGATTGTTGTATTAATAGTTCTCATCTTGTGATTCACTATCATATATATATGAATATACTTACAAAGTGTCATAGTTCTTACAAATTTAATAGTTCAAATATTTGTTCATTGTTCTTTGTAATAAGCCTTGCAAGTCATCTAATATAACTTTTGCACTATGTTTCTATTTATTTCAATTGATGTCACAATGTACTCAATATCTCCTCGAGAGGCAGTTAGTCCCTTGTCACGAACCCCAAGGGGAGTGCTGACCATTTTGCCAACAGAGCTACTATGTATATGAATATAAAATAGGTAAAGTATAGTCAAAGGTATCATACTTATTTATATTTTAGTTAAATAATTATTATATTATTATATCATGATATTGTAATTAATATTAAATTATTATTAAGATATTATAATATTAAAACTATATTATTATTATATTATTATACTTACATTATTATTATTTTTTGATCGGTATACTTACATTATTTTACTCAATTGTATAATTTATATTAATTTAAAAATCTTTTATGATTATATATATATATATATGGAAAAATCTATGTTTTATTATTACCTTCTTTTAATAAGAATATCTTTTAATATTATCTTCTTTTATAGAATATTTTATCTTGTTTTTTGTTTTCAAAGTAAAAAAATAGCTTTATTCTAATTCTTCATCTCCTAATTAGTTTTTCATTGGATGCTCCTCAGTCCTTGGCTCTAAGCTGAAGAGGTTTCAGGCACAAGTGGGCCCATATCGGGTTCCTAAAATGTCGAGGTGGTCTTCGCTGGTTGGTAGCTCGTAAGCTTCGTGCCTCGCTGGGTTGCCTCGCAGGTTTGAACCCTCCAACAAAAAAAAAAGAAAAAAAGTTATTATAATTTATTTAATTTATGATTATTTATTTTATTAAATTTATAGAATAATTATATTTTAAATTTAAAAACTTTATTTTGTTATCATCTTATTTTGATAAAAATATTGTCTTCTTTTATTAGAATATTCTATTTTGTTTTTAATTTATTCTAATTCTTCTTCTTCTTCTTTTAAGAATTAATTTTTATTAAGTTAAATTTTATTTTAATTATTCATGTCTTTTTATGAAGTTACAAATAATAATTAAAAGATATTGGATTATTTAATTTATAATTCTTGTCTTGTTAAAATTTTATTCATTGTAGGGGATGACCCCACAATGCAACAACAAGTTACAAAATAGCATTAAAGTTGTGTCATTGGTTTGAGTCTCACCCAATATTGTTAAGGCAGATTGCTTGGGTTCATACTAGTGGTTGAAGGATTGAACTGGATGGCTGAATGGATGGTGCTTGCTAGTGAGGAGGTGTATCAAGACCAATCCCAATAAAGGTATCAAATAGAAGCATAATGTTAAAATCTATGATGAATCTAGATAATTAAGGAGAAGGTGACAGATAGAGGGAGTTGACTGAGGAGGTAAGATAGGTGTGAGAAGTGAACAAGATCTCGGGAGTGATAAGGAGCTAAAACTAGAGTAATAAGGAAGTTGTAGGAATGATAAGGAGAATGAAGGGGAGAGATAAGGGGAGTGAGAGTAATAAGGAGAACAAAGAAATAAGGAAGTGGAGAGAGGAGGACAATAGAGAGGTTAGGAGATAGAGGAGTAATAAGGGGTGTTGGAGTGATAAGGTGTGTGCTCTGTGTGATGGAGAGATAAGGAGGTATGGAGGGATAAGGATATTACAAATAGGAGTGATAAGGAGGCACTCGAGCATGGAGAGATTAGGATCCCTATAAGGGAGTGATAAGGAGTCAATGGAAAGAAGAGGTAGAGAGCTAGGATAACAACTACCAACATGAGCTAAATCGGGGAGGTGTTAATACTTCAGCATGTACCCAAGGATTGGGTCCCCCATTGTGACCCCACTAGTTTGTAGCTTCAGTCAAAAGAGATCACCAATAAAAAAAAATTATTCTTGTAATTATATTTTTATTTTTATTTTAATCTATCTAATAAAATAGATTCCAACTTGAAACATAAATTAAAAGTTTGAACAAGAGAGCGAGAGAGAGAAACTAACTTTTGATTACTCACTGCATGCTAATAATTTAAGGATATAGGGACTTATAGTTAGAGTGGCATATCATTTGATTATTATCTCCATCTCCATGTCTATATCTATCTCTCCCCACTATTAATATCTCCTTACCTCTCCATGTATCTCTCTCTTCCCCCTCTATCCTTCCCACTATATCTATCTCTCCATCTCTTCCTATCACTCTCTCTTCTCTACCCTCTCTCCATTTCTCTCCCTCTCTAAATTTATCTTCATAATTATATCTCACACATATCTTTATTTCTCCATCCCTATCTCAATATCTATATCTCTCTCACTCACATAGAGATGCTCTCTCTCTCTCTCTCTCTCTCTCTCTCTCTCTCTCTCATACACTTCTCTTCCTTTATCTCTCCTACTCTCTCTATCCCTCTCTACCTTTTTCTACATATCACTATTGGAAATATATGTTTGGTTGTTTGTTGTCATTGATATCAAACATTGTATTTTGGAAGTATTTGTGGTTTCTCAAACATTGTGGTCCAGAAGTATGCTATTATTGGAGAAGTAAGTTTGTGTACTAAACCTATATAATAGTGGAAGACAAGTATGTATTTAGAGCTACAGTGCAGTGAAAGACAAGTATGTGTAATCGGGGTAATAAGGATCTGAAATACCTGCAATAACATCAAAATCTCATCCACAAAGAGATCTTTAAAGAAATTAGTACCCTAATATCAAAAGAGAGTGTAAAATAAAAAGAAAGCACGAACAATCAATAAAATGGAATCATTTTTTAAAAATGAACATGCAAACCAAAAATCATTCTTTGTTGTTCTCCTTCTCCATGCAATGTTGGGCTCTCAATATTGAGCTCAAAGTGTGCCAACATAAGAATTTAAAGCATAAGTGGTTACCAAAATATGAGAAAAGACTCTCATTATATAGATTTTTAGAGGTTCTAATCATGATTCCCTAATTTGTGGAACAAATTATCCATGATTGAAGAGTTAAACTCAGAGTGAGTGGGAGTTCAACTCAATTGATTTCTTTGTTTAACAAGATTGATTGATTTATCAGAAAGGTTGAAGAGTTGATTGAATTGATTGAAGACTTGAGTGAATAGATTGGAGAGTTAACTGATGAGGTGGAATAAAAGACTGGATAGATTGATTAATCAGGAGAGAGAATTATGGAGTTCTAAAGTTGATTGAATAGTTAGGAAATTTGATTGATTAGTGAACTAGAACTTAGTATGAGTCAGAAGTGGGAACGTAAATATGTTTAAATAAATAAAATAATTCAATTATTTGCACATGTGGGGAATATAAATAAATAATTAAACTTATTAATTTATTTAGAGGAATAATTAGTTTAATTAAATAAATATAATTTATTTAATTATGAGAGGGAATTTGATTTATTATTACATGGGTATAATAATAACGAATGGATTTTAATTAAACAATGTGATTATTTAATTAAGTAAAGTGTTATAGAGAGTAATTAAATAACGTTAATTATTTAATTACTTTATAGAGGAATAATTGATGAGATATTGATTTATATGTTTAATAATTAAGTAATTAATTAAATTTACTTAATTATGAAATTAAAGAGAAATAATGAAATTGAATTTAGAACATAGTAGAAAAGCACAAATTAATTAAATAATAAAGTTTATTTAATAATTTAAAAGGAATATTAGTAAAGTTATTGTGTTAAAGCAATTGGTCATTTTTAAGTGTTTACATTTTGCCCCTCTTTGACACAATGCATTTTCAAGTGTTATTTCAAAGAATAAAAATTATGCCCCAATAGGAATAATGTGATGGCAAGGTAAATAATGCCCCCTTGAGAGATTGTTTATACAAGAAAGGTATGAATGATCCCTTGAAAGAAAACAATGAATGTTAGATGAAATAATGAAAGAGAATGGTTAGTAAGAAGTGAAGAGTGTTAGTAGATGATGACTATTTGATTGACATTAGACACAAAGATTATTGATAAGAATCACATTTGGTTTTAAGAAGGACCCATCCTATATAAGACTAGCGACAATGTCTAGTTTCAGGGAAGACATAACATATATAAGAGAAGCGACAACATCTAGTTTTAGGAAAGATACATCCTATATAAGACAAATGATGATTTCTAGTTTCAAGAAATAAATATCTTATATAGGACAAATGATGATGGAATGATTGAATAATTGACTTGACTTATTTGAAAATTAATTTGACCATTTTGATAGATAGATAGATTGACTAATCGATAGAATACTAGAATTGACTGGTAGAATGTTAGGAGAGGAGAGAATGAGGATGAATCCTAATTAGATCCTTAAATTCTATTAACTGTGTGCTTGAATTCCAACTAATTTGAGCAATTTATTTAATCATTGAGCCACTTTATTATAGAAAAAATGGATACCATCCTACCAAGATATGAATGATCTAGGTATGATTATCCTCTTGCATTGAAACATGCACTCTGAACAGACAAGGAATGTGGCCCAATCCATCCAGGTCAAGCATTAAGAGTCAAGGTATATGTGGTGTATCACAACCGAAGTATCCATTGCAATTTTGCAATTGGATATTGTATGTGGATGTGAAGGCTCTTATCACAAACATCCAGATTGCTCTTTTAAGACTTCATGGCAAACATCCCATGGATAGAAGACAAAGAAAATTAAGTAATGAACCATCCCGACATCTCTAATCAATACTTGTGGATATCTTGGAGATGCATAAGAACATGACTTGTGAAAATCAAAACATTTTAAGACCAACTTGACTCAACAAGTTACAACCATACTGATTATGTGTCTATATTTTTGTAGTAGTTTGGACATTGAATTTTGATGTTTTGTTGATGTTGTTTGGTTTCAAGAATAAGGTACCCCATATACGACTGACCTATTTTGTTTTGAGTGTTCCCTCTCTTGTCTAACATGACATGGTTTTTGTCAAAAGACTTTTTTGTGGGACTTGGTTGATAGATAAGATAGTTTGGTTAGTTTGACTGAGGACCTGTTGACTAGTTGACAGTTTCGCCCAAACTTGTTGTATGATGTTGTTCAATGCTCGTTGAAATGTGAAAGAATTGGTTTATGTACAAAGGATTTTTATTGCATAATTTTCTTAGTTTTTTATTAAAAAATTATTGTCTTTGACAAAAAAAAATTTATTCTTTTTTAGGACTTTTTGCAAATGTTTTTAGTGTTTTCTCATGATGATTTTGTGATGTTTTGAAGGGTTTTTTTTTGGTTTTTTTTTTAACTTTTTAAGGATATGTTTCAATATTTTTGGAATTTTTTTAGGACTTATTGCAAATTTTTTTGGTATTTTTTTATGACTTGATGGTTCATGACATTGGGGTGCCTTAGTTAGGAAAAAGTGGGCACTTTATTATAGAATGGTCATGATGGATTTGACACAATGCAAAATGTGACAGAATATGATAAGGCAAAGATAACTAACAAATCTCAATCCATTATAGAGATGACCACTAATTTTATTACGAAATATGAGGTGTAATGACATGTGATACTAGGTTGGAGCGATGATAGATGATGGAGAAATGATCTTTACACAAGCTGCCAAATTTCCTTGTTTTCATCATGGTACTTATCCAAGGCACAAATGAAGTGGTTTTAACCATAGGATAATTTATTTTTTTGTATTTCTATTTTTGTGTCACCAAAAATGTTTGATTGTCAGGTTTTTGCCAAGGTAACATTTTTTTGCTTTGCTTTTATTTTCTATTTTTTGACTTTTTGAAATGGGTCTACTATAAGAGTCATGAATAGTACTTGTGCACATGTAATCTATTGATAGGATCTCATAGAGGTTGGCCTTCTGATGTGGATATTTGATATGCTCCATACCCATAAACTAATGTGATGATGTAGGGACCCAACCAATTTGGTTCAAACTTTCCTATTTTTTTCTCTTTCCATTTTTTTATTTTCCATTTGTACCAAGTCACCAACTTCAAAAGATCATTATATGACATTTTTGTTATAACTTCTCATGAGACATTGTTGATAGGCTTACAAGTGTGTTAGTGCATTTGTCTCTTTTTATCTAGTAACTCTAGCTCCTATAGTCAAGATACTTGGCATTCCTAATCTAAAATAATGTGTTGAAGGGATACTCATAGTTATGGGAGCTCAAACTCTATTGGCAAGGTTTCTTCGGTATTGTATAATAGTGAGTATGGACTAGCTCCTATAGGGGTATGAAAACTAGTGCGGTATGCCCATAAGGCAGGGTTGACTTGAAGGTGCCAATACCGACTAGCTCCATTAACTATTTTCTTTAAGATTTTTATAATGGTTTTATTCATAGCCTCATCCTGACTATTACCTTGGGGGAAGTAGCGTGAAGAAAAGATATGATGGATGTGGAATTTTGCATAAAGCTCACCCATTTGTTTATTTTTGAAGGGACAACCATTATTAGTGATAATGCTTTGTGGGACTCGATATCGAGTTATGATATAGTTCAAAAGAAACTTTGAAATCTATTTGTCGGTAGTATAGGTCATTGGAATTTCTTTGACCCACTTTCTGAAATACTCAGTGGTCGTAATGATGTACTTATGATTGTCAAAGGATAATGGATGGATCTTGCCAACAAGATCAAACCCCCATTGCAAGAAATGTCATGGTGAAGTAAATGGTTGCAACTCCTAAGCTAGCACATGGATGAGGTTCACGTGAATCTGACATTTTTTACACTTTTGGACAAATAAAAAAGTATATATTTCTATGTTGGGCCAATAATACCCAATTCTTAAAAGCTTCTTGGCTAAATTCAAGCCAATATATTGGGCACTGCAAATACCCTTGTGTACTTCTAATATCGTCATTTGTGCTTCCTTTGAGTTGAGACATCTTAAGAGTGTACCATCAAAATTTCATATGTAGAGTGTATTAGAAATGATAGTGAAATGGGAGGCTTGCCTTATCAAGGACTTCTTTTGGTTGTGGGAGATATTTGGGGAGATGATTTCGCTAGTAAAGTAGGTATAGATGTCTTGGTACTAAGGGAAATTAGTACCAAAACTTTCGCACACAATCTCAGACTTAGGGACTTGAAAAGAAGGGACCATGAGTTATTTAAACATGAACTCGTGGTGTGTCACCTCTTGTGGCATGTCCAAAAAAGATCCTGCAATGGCTATGGCATCCGCTACCTTGTTCCTGATCTTGGGGATTTGCTTGAATGTTATCTATTTGAAGTGTATCTTGAGATCTTATGCCATGACTTTATGTAGAATTAGTTTTTCATCTTTGGTGTTGTAACTACCATTGACTTGGTTAGTAACTGGTTGAGAATCCCCGTATACCTGTAATTTTTGGATCTTCCATTGGATAACTATTTTGAGACCTCTGACAAGTGCTTCACATAGTCAGCTATGTTGTTGGTGCAATCAAACTTCCATCTATAAAATCTAGGAATGGAGTCTCCTTGTGGAGTGATGAAGACTATGTCGGTGCTTGATTCTTTCTATGTTTGAGAACTATCAAAGTATAGTTTCCATTGTTTCAACTCTTCTATAGAAAATATTACTTCATCAGGAAACTCTGTCATGACTAGAAGGTAAATGTGCAACCCCCAATTGGTCAGTAATTACTTAACCTTTTATTACTTTTCTGTCCACATAGTCTATGTTGAACTCATTTAGTGTCATGACCCATTTGGCTAGGTGGTCTATCAATATTAGTTTTCTCAATAGATACTTCAATGGGTCTATTTTATCAATTAGGATAATCTTGTGGCTCAACATGTACTGTTTGAGTTTTTGTGAAGCAAAAACTACAACTAAACATGCTCTTTCAATGGTAGTATAGTTTAGTTCATAGGCCACAAGTGTCCAATTAATGTAGTATATGGCCCTTTCCTTTCCTTATTAGTCATTATGTGCCATTAATGCCCCCAGTGAGTGCTTTGTAGATGAGATGTACAATAGTAAGGTCTTATGTAGAATGGGTGCCACTAGGACTGGTGTTGATAGAAAATAGTCTTTCAATATTTGGAAGGCCTTTTGACAATCTTTTGTCCATTTGAATTTTATTTCCCTAGCAATAAGTACTAGAATGGGCGGCACTTATCTGCTAGCTATGAGATAAACCTTCTTACTGACTATAATATGCCATGTAAGCTTCTTAAGTTCTTTAGATTCTTTGGGGGAGGTATTGAAATTATGGTGTGGATCTTTTTAAGGTTGATCTCTATTCCTCTATAGGAGACAATAAATCCCAAAAAATTTCTTGATGTAGCTCCAAAGACACATTTCTTTGTGTTTAACTAGACCTCGTATTCATGAATCCTATCAAATATTGGCTCTAATAGAGGTAAATGCAAATTCCTTTTTAGTGATTTTGCCAATATGTCGTCAACATAATCTTACATGGTGATGTGCATCATGTCATGAAAATAGTTATCATTGCTCTTTGATACGTAGCACCAACATTTTTTAGATTGAAAGGAATGATGCACCAACAATAGGTGCCCCATGCACAAGTGAAAGTTATTTTGTGTTGATCCTCTGGTGAAAATTTGATCTAATTATACCCTGAGAAACCATCTATGAGTGATAGTATCTTATATCCAAAAGTGAGGTCAATGATCATGTCAATGTTTAGCAAGGGGAAATCATCCTTGGGACATACCAAATTTAGGTCTCAGAATTTAATATAGATTCTTATGGATCCACTATCTTTGGATACTTGTACTATATTGGAGATCCATTTAGCGTAGTCTATAGGTTTTATAAAGCCTAGATCAAGTAGCTTTTTTAATTCTTCTTTGACCAACAATGTAATCTTGGGATGCATCTTACAGAGTTTCTACTTATATGGCTTTTCCCCCAGCTTCAGTAGCAGATGGTGGAGCACTAATTCTAAATCTAATCTAGGCTTGCCAGAGTATAACTAGGAAAAAATGATTTGTTTATCTTTGAAAAATTGAATGAATTGTTCTCTTTCATTTGGTTTTAATGACTCTACCAAGTGGATCAGTCTTTGTGTTTCTAAAATTCCAATGTTGATTGTCTAAGTTTTCTCCACCAAAAGTGGTGAATGATCCTCAATAATGGGGAGTATATCAGTCTCTCCATCCTTGTGTGCCTCAAAGAGGTTTTCACCCTCAAATACATCTTTAATTTTTATTATTTTCTAGCTAGAAGGTGCCTTTTAGTTTTCACCTAAGAGCCTTACATTTTATTTTTCAATTTTTTTATTAGAGGATTGATATAGCTCCCAAAGTATGATTTTTTAAATCTAATTTAATGCTAAAACATGCCTTGTGGTCTCCTATAGGTATGCCTTGTCTTAGTCCAAAAAATTTAGCAATAGCTTCATCATTCTCAAAAACATCTATGATTGGTGGATTTTGTTGTTCCTAATCGATAAGGTCAAGGTAAACCAAGGCTATTTTATCCTTGGTTTAGAAGGAGGAAATTGGGATTTTGGTCAATGTATTGACATATGAATAACTTTTTGATTCATAGGATTCATATGAGGATGAGGATGAGGGTTTAGATCTATTCCAAAATTATGAAATCCATGCCTTGTGATCTGTGGGTTTTTCTTGTAAAGAGATTTGGGAAATGACAACATTAATATGTAGGGAGTCTTTTGTTCATGAGGTAACCCACTCATAATCATTTGAGTCTATGTCTAAATGGGAAACTTCAAATGTCTCAACTTTTTTGTAAACATAAGGGTTAATATTAGTGAGTAACGAGATATTTGAAATTCCATCTATAGGTGGTTTGTAACTTGGCTCCACAATTCCTTTTTCATTCCTCCCTAGGCTAGAACATCCATTATATCCATATTTATAAACAATGGTGTACCCTTGTCCATTTTCATGTACTATAATTTGATCTCAAGGGGTTCTTCATCTAGTGTACAAATAAGAAGATAAGTTTTCCTCAATGATTTCTTCGTGTATGTCACCCCATCTTACAAAACCATTGGTGGATAGACAATTATCAGTTGTTTCTTCCTCTCCATAGGTTGCCTAGGTTTTCCATATGACCTAGGTGAAATAGGTAACTTTCCTACAAAGAATAAATCTACATAGGTATATTCTCCACACCCCTTTTCTTATACTTGGATCTTTAGTTGTGATGTGGATTCCACTATAATATTTCAATACTTGCAAGATCTATATTTTGAGAAGAGGTAATAGTTGATGCTTCCTGATTGTTAGGTACCTAATTAGAAATAACTCCTCTAATATTTGTGAAATATAGAAAGGGATCTCTATCACGAGGCATGGTGATTTCAACTCCATCGCAAGGAAACTTAAGGCACTGATGATAAGTAGATGGTACAACATGCATGGAATGAATCCATGGTCTTCCTAGGAGCATGTTGTAACTCTGCTCTAGATACAGTACTTGGAATGCAGTGTCTTGTGTTGTTGGACCCAATCTAATTGGGAGACTTATGAAGCCCTTGGAGGGATGTTCTTCATCATCATAAGCTCTTATTTTGATCTTTTTTGTGACATTTACACAACTCTCATAGTATCCCAGTGCTTGTACCAATTTTAGTGTATAGATATTTAAAACTCCTCCTCCATCTATCAAGACTTGCTTAATTTTTTGTATATGGATGAAGACTTCTAGATGAAAAGGATCATTGTACAATAGTTTATTTGTTGGAATTTTTTTTTAATGAAAGTTACATGATGTGGTGTGGAAAGATACCCTACCATGGCTTGAAACTCATCAACTTCTATGTCTTTTCGGACATATGACTGTTGTAGGAATATATTTAAGACTTCTTTGTGGTTTGACAAAATGAAGAGCAGTTCATAGATGTATATTTGTATTGGGGTCTTCTTCAGATGGCCTAGAAAATTGTATTGCCTTGATGACAGATTGGATGACTTGGTACAACAATTTTTGATGTGGCTCCTTGTACTATTATTTTGGAATGACAGGTGGTAATAACACAATTGGTGTTTGGACCTCGGATGGTAATGGTGTTTATGGTCAAATCAAGGTCTTCTTTGGTGTAGGTAAGGTTTGTCTGATTATTTTTTCTTAATGTAGAGACCTTACCTTTGCCATGATCCGTTAGTGGTTTTGAGAAGATCTTATGGCCTTGATTGGTGGTGCCATAGTTTGCAACTACTTCAATTTCACTGCAGTTGATGAAATCTTGGACATGTTATTTTAGTTGCATAGAACCAGTTGTTATGTGTCCCTTACTTCTATGATAATCATAATAAGTATTGTTGTTCCACCATCCTGGCTTATCAGGACCTTCCTGTTGTCTTATCTCAGGTAGGGTGATTGAATGGGATTGTATCAACTTTTTCAAAATATCCTCAAGAGGTTCTACAAGAGCCATACATTCTTTGCATGAAGGTAAGTTTCTTTTTGCAAAACTTTATTGAATGGCCTGGTTAAGTTCTTGGTCATATTGGTGTCTTACTCTAGGAGTAGTGTTGTTAGCATTGTGGGTAGTTTGTGTGGTGTGGGAGAACCAAGCACATGAGCATAAATAGGAGGTAAAAGAACATGAAAGGATAAAATTCATTAATATTTATTTTTTTGAAGTCATAATGTTTCATTTTGAGTCCATTCAAGTCAATGTATAAGGCTATGCAAGCCAAATTGTAAAAGTTATTCAAATTGTCCATATATGTCTTGAGTTGATCAAATGGTCAAAATGATGTAAATGTGCCCATGTAAGGGAAAGATAATGTAAAACATGTTAGTGATGTACATTTAGGTGTATTTGAAGGGTTCATTAAAAGTTATGAATCCATTTGTATCAAAAATGCAAAAATTGCAAAAGTTGCAAAATTTCAACTTTGCAAAAGTACAAATTTTGCACCAAGAAGTTGTAATGGGAAGTTGTATAGCCAAATGAATTTGTAGAAATTTTAACTATCATGGAATGATATAAGATGGTGATTTATGGTCTAATGGATTCATGGGTCAAGTTTGGAGGTGTGATCACAAGGAAGAATTGAAACACCTCTGACTACCCAATCTTTTCTAGCAGGAGTAAGGGGTCAGTCAAGAGTTGAAGGCATAGACCCATGTCAAAAGTTTGAGAAGAAAGAGGTGGATGTTGGATCCACCCTCAAATTATGTAATGTATTCTTATTCAAATTATAAGATCATTTTTTTGTGTTTAATTGCAATTGTCATCCATTTATAACAGGACAATCATGTTTTTGTCTGTTCATGAGAATTTTCTTTATGTGAAATGTATTGATTCCAGATTAATACCGATTGGAACTTTTTTATTGATGAGTGTACTTACATTTGGGTCAAATTTGAGTGCCAACTGTGATGTATAATGAAATATCTAATAAGTTTTGTAAAAATTGTCATGAAACCCTCTATAAAAGAGTGATTCAAGAGAGTTTGATCATATCTCTTTTTGTAACCAGTGGAAAATTATATTTCTTGGTTTATTTGAAAGTAGAATCACTACACTTCCTAATGAATTTTTTTCTTAGTGTTTGGTTCTAGAATGTAGGATTACATTGATGCCCTAGTAGCATAAAGTAATAAATTTCTAAGTTTTTTTATGATAGTAAACTTAGTCTCTGTATGGGGGAATAACTCTTTAATGAACTGTTAGATTTTTCTTAGTTTTTAATATGTTAGAGGAAACCTAATTCTCCACACTTTGACTAGTGATATTTCCCTAATGTTGCATGTAATGAAATTTATCGACTACATAGTACAAGTCTAGAAAATTGTCATCAAAATGACAGTCATATTGTTCTTTGATGCACAAAACCATTTGAAATGATGAATCAAAGATGCTAATGATTTCCTTTTTGTGTTTAAGCACTTTGACCAATTTCTATCATCACTTATGGATTGTTTTGTGTATTGGACAATGATGGCAGTTTTGATGAAAGTAAACTTGTGTTTGATCTTTGATCAAAATAGATAGAGTAATTATGTGTTTGATTTACAAGTAGCTTTGGGAATAGTAGGAATGTATTCTACATTAAAGAGTTGAAGTTTTTGAGCAGTTATGACCAATAGACAGTGATAAGATAGGGACATTTTTTGTTGATTTGGATTGATAAGTTGCATGAGGGATGGATAGACAGCTATTGTTTCTATCTGCAGATGTTATTGGGAAAATGAATATGATTAATAGGTATGCTATTAACATTGGATTATATGAAGAAGAAGTAGTATAAATGTTCCTCAAGTGTTCTAAGAGTGGTATGAAGAACACTAAGTGGAGACCTTACAAATGAGTAAGGTTAATGTGCAGATGTTGGCACTATGATAGAAGATAGGGCCTTGAAGGTTTTTAATTGATGCATTGATTGAATATTTGAGTTGATAAACATAATCTTGTTGATGGATTATTCTATTGTTAGTGTCTCTTTTGATAGGATTGAGGGACCCGTCACATATTATTGATTCAATGGTTCCATGTTAAGGGATGTTGTTATATGGAAATGCCTCTAATGAGTTGTTCACATGATGAAAATTTGGATGGATCAATAGGATCCTCAAGATTTTGGTTGAGTTTCAAGGTCCTTTGCATCATTATGTTGGTTGGGTATGTTGGATAGGTATTGGTGCTTGCACACATAGCACAGGTTGTGCCATCTTTGCATCCACAATGTCATCGTTTGTCATATTTTTGTTTTTGGACCACTATTTGGATTTTTTGTAAGGTTTTGAATTGTTGGTCTCTTAATTAAGTATTCCTTTCAATGTGAAGGCTCTTTCTTCTTTCAACCCTTGCTCATCTAGATCTTAGAAGGACTCAATATGTTAGGAGTGTAGTTCACACATTAGGTCTAATTGACAATTTTCTATGAACATGTAGATATTTTCCTTGGTTGGTAAATGGAAAGATGCCTTAGAGGAAACATTTATCCAATGTTGTAGGAATGAGGCAAAGATTTCCCCATTATTTTTCTTGGTGGTGTAGAGATCCATCAATGTTACTTCCATGAAAATATTGTGTGAATAGTGTGATATGATTTTTTTAGCTAGTTCATTATGTGACTTTATTCTTAGAGGGAGCCTAGAGAACCACTCCATGGCTATCCCACTAAGGTTGAATGAGAAAAGTCTCATAAGATATGTGTCATCATGAGCCACTTCTATGAAAGTCATGAAAAACTCTTGTATGTGATCATAAGGATCACCCTTTTCCTTATACCTATCAAATTTAGGTGTCTCAAAGTTATGTGGAAAAGGTAGCATATATAGAATCCTATCAAAAGGATAATGGCTAACGTATGTTGTGGTGTAAGAATATTTAGGTGCACCTCTTTGCAGGTTTATGACTTGTTGTTGAAGATTTTGGAATTATTCAGCAAGTATCTCAGTGGATTTCAGTGTAGTAGACACTATGTTAGGATCAACAAGTGGGATTCCACTATTATGGGGTGGTGTAGGCACATAAGGTGGTAGAACATTCTAAGGCACTATGACATACTAAGGTATTAGGACATATTGAGGTGTTGGAACATGTTAAGGTATTGGGACATATTAAGGTGTTGGGATATGCTGAGGTGTTGTGATGTACTGAGGTGTTGGGACATGATGGGACATGTTGACGTGTTGGGACATGTTGGGGTGTTGGGACATGTTGAGGTGATAGGACATGTTGGGGTGTTGGGACATACTAAGATTATGGGACATGTTGAGGTGTTGGTAAATACTAAGGTGTTGGAATATTTTGGGGTGCTGGGACATACTGAGTTGTTGGGATATTCTGGGGTGCTGGGATATATGTAGGTGTGAGAACATGTTGGGGTGATAGAATATGTTGAGGCATTGGGACATGCTAGGGTGCTAGAATATGTTGAGGTGTTGGGACATGTTGGGGTACTTGAATATGTTGAGGTGTTGGGACATGTTGGGGTGCTAGAATTTGTTAAGGTGTTGGGACATGTTGGGGTGCTAAAATTTGTTAAGGTGTTGGGACATGTTGGGGTGTTGGAAAACACTAAGGTGGTGAAATAGGATGGGAAGGGATTGTTGGCAAGTGGTCAAAACATGCACAAATATGCACATGTATGAACACGCGCATATATGGAATATTTTCATTTATGGAAACACTTATTAGTTTTATGGTCACACATATTAGATATGATGAATATGTTTAATATAGTTATTGAATGGAAAAATGCCTAAGTCCATAGATTGTTCTAGTAACCCATTCCGATAGAGAAGCTTGGAGAGCTTTACAGAAGTTGTATTAAGGCTTGTGATCTTAAGTAAATACTTGAAAGAAACCAATGAACACATGTGTGAGGTCGTACATGTTATTATTGAAGGATCGAATAAATATGCTTAGTTGATTGGATGTGAAGATAGTAAACAAAGCATAACATGTTAGTGATCATTGAGGCTGACCTTGTGAGAATTTGGAAAGATATTTTTGGATGTTATCTTGGATTTGAGGCCAACAAAGGATGATAATAAAGCATACAATTGCACTTGAATTAATATGATGTTTAGCTAGATTAATGTCGACTAGCTTTTGTAATTATACTTCTAATAGGGTATAAGTATATAGACACTTTCATAAAAGTGTGTGATGATCATATGAAGATATGAATGGATGTTAGATGTGAATTGTGAAAACATATAAAAGGAAAAGCAGAGATCAAGAGGAAGGAGAACAAAGAGGAGTTCTTCTAGGAATAATTTGTTAACTCTTTTGTATTCAGGATAGAAGATTTGTTGTAAGTGGTGTTGCACCTATTGTACACCCTAACAGGGTTTGTTTGCCTTTAACAGGACTAGGAACTTTAATAGGGTCAATTCCTTATCAGGGATATCATTGTATACATCCCCTAATAGGGATCTGTCTATATTGTATTAATCATCTCCTAACATGGCTAGATCTGCTAACAAAGTTTGAAGATTCATAGTGCATAATTTTGTAGGTACCATCCCCACTAGGGTTTTCCCTTAGCCAAGGTTTCCACGAAAACAAATATGGTGTTATGAGTTCTATGTTTATCTTTGTTGCATGGTTATTCACTTTATGTTATAATTTTATCTGTTGCTTAAAGAAGATAAAGAAGTTTAATAATTCAATTAAGTAGTGTAACACTGATTCATCCCTCCCCTTAGTGTTACCAAATCCTAACAATTGGTATCAGAGCATCAGGCCCTTGAAAGAAAAGCTTAAAAACTTTGGGGAGATCAAGATGGATTTGGAAAACTTGAAGAAGAATTATGAAATGGATTTGGAAGATGTGGACATTGCTAATGCAAATAGAGTGGATCTAAAGTACAAGCTAAGGAAGGTAGATGACTTTATCAAGAAGTTGAAGTAGCAACTTGAACATGAGAGAAAATTTAGAGATGATCTTAAGGAAGAAAAAACTAAAGAGTTATCAGACCAAGATCAGATTGAGTCATTGAAGCATGAAAAGGATTCCTTGAAGGATGAATTGGAGATCACAAAATTGAACATAATGAAAGAACTTGATGTTGAAAAAGAAGTAAATGAAAAATTGCAAAATGAACTGTCAAGTACAAAGGATAACATGCAAACTTTGGAAAGAGAGTTGAATACATTAAAGACAAAGTATGACAAGGTAGAGAGATATTGCATCACCATTACTAGTCAACTTGATTTGACTAAAGGTCGCATATAAAAACTTCAAGAGAGTAGAAAGAAATTGGATGAGGAAATTGACATGTAGAAGTCTGTTGGAGAAAAGATAGGAATAGGATTTAATAGAAATCTAGATTAGAGGAAAGATAGAGTTGTGGTGAATCTTGATTCACCTAAGAAGTCTAAATCTAAGGTTGTGATAGCAGAACCTGAGATACCTTTGCAAGGACAATGACAAGGATTGCAACCATGAAGATCAATCAAAGAAACCAACTGAAAAAGGTATTCCTAAGACCAAGTTTACTGGTTTTTGTTTTATTTATTACTTGTATGGACACAAGATAAGAGAATGTAGAAAACCAAATATGAGATCTAGAAGACCTACATATGATCACTTGGATGATTTTCTTAAGAAGAAAAAAGAGAAAAGATTGAATGAGGCAAATATGGAAAAAGGTGAATGTAGTAAAAATATTGAACTTGGGCAACCTGAGGATAAGGAAACAAGTAAATCTAATGATATTGTGCAAGATAATGTTTCTAATCCCAGTAAGGATGAATCCAAAAAGACTGAATTGAAGAAGTTAAGAAACCTATTGCCAGACCTAGAAATATTGTGTGTTACAAATGCAACAACTTTGGTCATATTGATAAATATTGCAAGTTGCAAATTGATTATAGTCAATTGAAACCCAAGAAGAAGGTAACATGTTTTAAGTGTAACAATGATGGACATGCAGCAAAGTATTATAGATTTAAAGGACCAATGAAGAAGTCCTTCAGACCATTCGCAATGGAAAAAGAATTGAATAAAGATGATAGAGAGCTAGCAGAATTGAAAGCAAAATTTAAAGAGAAATGGGTCAAATAGAAGAATGTGAGTATTCACAAGAGTCCTAAGAGTCTTGTTGAATCATTGCTAGGGTGCATTGCATCACCATCTTTATGATGGGAAATGTATGCCTTAGGGGGAGCATGATAGATTAACACCAGTCAAATATAGAGCCCCTATATGGATGATTTAAGCTGTGTGAACTTGAAGGCAGATAAGTTATTTTGTTGTGTGATCTTGGACAAGATTGCATCAATTTTGGAGATGTTTGTGAGAAGGTCTACCAGTCTAAGCTTACACTAGTTTCTTGTAGCTTTATGGGGAGTTTTTGGGACTTGTTCCAAATTTTCTATAAGGTTAATACTATGGTCAAATTATCTACCATTTACACTAAGATTAGAGAGCATTGAAGATTCAGGAGTAGTAGTTGGAGCTTTAAATGTTTCCAGTTGTGTTTGCAAAACCCTCACATGACCACACAAGCTAGGTATTTGTAATTATCTCAAGAAAACTTTGTCAATTGCAATAACAGAGTAATAAGTATGGATACACCTAAGGTTTTCAATTTAATCGAGAGAAATAGATACAAATTTAAGATTCATCCCTTCAAATCTATTGAAGAGGATCAAGAGGCTGTGTTTTCACACACTCTAGTTGGTGTTCTTCATGTTGAAGACATCATGGAATACATACACAATAAGATTGAATTCATAGGCACCACAAATATTTATGATGAAATGCTAGGGTTATATAATGCAGACAAAACCCTAAGAGAAGAATGTAAGAAAGTTCATGGGTTGCCAGTGGTCAAATTCATGGAGAGATTTGAATTTGATGAATTAGAATGGATCAAGATTGTACTATGAAGAATACATGATGAATTCATATGGATTGGTGGAACTCCCACTAAGATTAGAAAAGAAATACTACACAAGATTACTGGATTACCCATGACAAGTAAAATGCCTACTACAAAGAAGAACATAATGTTTGAAGTAGAAAAATTGACAAAAAGAAAATCGAACAAAATAGCCATGAATATAAATGAAATCGCACAAGAAGATGTCAAACTAGTAGAAATGATATTGGGATACAAATTCCAATATAGCAGTAGACTAAATAGTGTTTTAGCCAATTTTATTCACATGGCATCATAATTGAGGATGAAGAGTATTGTTAGATTAATTAGTTCATTTTATTACTCTTTTTTACTTAAGCTATCTCTTAGGTACATTATAATTAATATCTTTATTAATTATAATGTGCAACCTAGCTTTTCTAGTTTTAGGGTTTTGTTCACCTTATAGGTTAAACTCTTGTAATTATTTTTCATTATCTTGGAATTCAATTTCTCTCACACCACTGAGATTTTCCAAGCCCTTACTTTTTGTCTTCTTGGTTTCCTTTTAGCAATAGGTTATTTGCATGCAAGTGTTCTTGGCGTTTTATGAAGTTGGATTTCTCAACTTCTACATGGTATCAGAGCTCCCTTGTTGCTGCCTATTTTGGTGACTTTGAAGCATTTTTTTGAGGTTAAGGGTTTCAATCTTTTTCAGATCTGGTATTCTTTGCAGGACATTATTTTTTGTTTCTTTTTTGCCTACAAAAAAGAAAAAATAAAAATTTTAGCACTTTTTACAAGTGTTGCAGTTCTTCTCTAAGTTTTTTTGTTCATTTTGGAGGAGGCGTTATTTTTTGGAGCACTTTGAGCCAAAACAGACTCCACCATTGCGCTCAGAAGGCCCAGGACAATCAAAAAACATATAAAATTTATTGTTTTTGGCCTCTGGGACATCTGCGAGAAAAATTTTGCCCTATTAGGGTTGTACGGGCATGAATATCAAGAAAAAAATTATTTTTTTTCTTAAAAAAATTAAAACGACGTTAAAAAATCTATGCCTCCCTTTGAAATTCAAAGGTGCCATCACACCGCAGCCTGCCTTCGGCCGCCACGCCGCCCAACCATCGCCCAGCCATCACCACCACCTAATCGCCACCCGCGTGCCACCGCCGTGCCACCAGCCACCTCCGAACATCCCGTGACAGCCATACGGCCATCAAACTTTTTCCCAAGACTATGTTTTTCTAGTGTGCTTGCATTTTTGGTGGTACCTGGGCTTTTTTGGTCCTACAGGGCTCATACAGACTCAAAATTTGACATATGATATATCATCAAAAAGGTATTTCCGAGCCCGTCGCTCTCGTGTAGGTTTCACTTCTTGATTTCTCCATTTGATTGCTAGTTTTTGCAGTCAAAGATGCATCTTCTTCTATGCTCTTGTTCTGCTTCTGGAACTCAAGTTTTTTTCTCATTTCTTATGCTTTCATAGTAATTTGTTGTGTACGAGGGATAGTATTATACTTTGTGGGGGGGTGCTCTTTACTTTCTATACTTTACTTCAAAAAGACCCTTCTACTTCTGTCTTCTTTCTCTCAATGGTGGACTCTTCTGTCACCCGCCTTACACCTCACAACTATCACACTTGGAAAGGGAAAATGACTAGATTACTTATGGAAAAAGGGCTACGGTCATGCCTCGATGAGGCTCAGCCAGTTCTACAGAGGCCTTATGAGGCTCTTATGCACAGAAATAGGATGGATGAGGCAATGGGCTTCATTGCCATGAACAATTTAGGTGGGTTGTTGTTCCACCTGGATGGTTTGACCACACCCAGGGATATGTGAAACATGTTTTCCACCTTGTTTGGCACAATGAATCAGTTCAAGGTTCTCCAGATAGATGCAGAGTTCACCTCCTTGATACCTGAATCATTCACTAGCATTGAGGACTTCTTGATGAAGTTCAAGTCTCTTCTATCTATTTTATAGGTTGCTGGAAAGATGAAGATAGATAATGAGTGTATCTTTCTGATACTCTCAAAGCCTTATGGCCCTTATCAGATTTTCACTTCTACCTTCTACTCCACTATGGATGCACTGGGTGCTCATCATGTTATGCCCTCTTTTGAGACTTTCTGTGACAGGTTGACTTGTGAGCAGTCCAAGCTCAATTAGATGGATTCACTTATAGGTTCACAGTCATAGGCATTGCTTGCCAAGTCACCTCAGGATACATAGAAGCAGAAGCTGAAGTAGATATCTGATTCCTCTTCTCAGCACTCTACTAGCCCACCATCTTCTTCTAAGAAGGAGAAATAGAAGACTAAGAGCCCTACATGTTCCTATTGTCAGAAGGGACCTCATGATGAGTCACATTGTTTTTAGAAGAGATTTGATGGCTATGAGAAATAGATTGCAGATTTGCAAGCTCTCCTTCAGAAGAGCACTATTTCCTCTCCATCCTCTTCCACCTCACAGGGGTCTACTTTTCAATCTTTTGCCTCATCTTTGACATCTGGACAAGATTTTGGACAGGGTCATGCATTAGGGGCTTCTATTGCATCCCCTTCATAGGTCCCTTAGATATTGGATTTAGGTGCTTCTCACCATATGGCATCTTCTCTGGAGATCTTCTCTTCTATTGAGGCTTCTCCTATTCCTCACATTCTCATGGGGAATAACACTGTTATGCCAGTCTGCGAGAAAGGTTCTGTACACATTCAAGATGGCACATTCAATGATGTATTGTATGTTCCATCTCTATCTGCAAACCTTCTCTTGATTTATCAAATTACACTCAGTGGGACAGGGAAGACAGTTGAGTTCACGCTAGATTCAGTCTTCATCTGGGATAGTGCGACAGGTGGCATTATTACTATAGGGATAGTTGATCCTTCCACTCATCTCTACACCTTCTCACACTTTGATCCACCATCTTCATTATCAGCTCATAGCTCTCCTCTTGTGCGAGAGCATCATGTGAGACAGTCAGGTCACTTGAACCTCTGTGTTGTTCCTGAGACCACTTCTGTGATTGCCTCCCCTCCTCTTGTTGGGGTTTCTTCTCTTTAGCAAGACTCTTCTTCAGCACTGCCAGACCCTCCAGCTCCATTCATCAAGCCACCTAGTGCAGTTGTTGAGGATTCTACAGAGGACATTCATCTCCTTTCTCCTGACAGTGTCAGCACACCTATCATACTACCTACATTAGGGATTCCCTTTTAGGATCCTTGTGTCTACTCCTTTGAGCATTAGCTCAGCCTTCCAATGACACCTCAATTTTATGAGGGTACCTCTTTAGTGTTCACTATCTTTCACTCCTTTGTATTGGAGTCATAGTGGTTCATTCATTGTTCTAAGGGTTCTTTCATTCTGGGGGGGCTTTGGAGCCCTGACCCTCTCTCACGGGGGGGTTGGCAGCATGCATTGTACTTATGGCTTTGAGAGAGTCTCTTGAAGTAATTTTTTTTCTTTTTCTTGCTTTTATATCTCTTTTTGGAGAGGAGTTTTTCCCATTGGGTTTTCTCCTTTCTCTCTGCTTTACAGGGATTTCCTTGTATTGGGTACCTGATCAGGCCTTCTTGCCGGGACCCATTTCCTGCTTTCATAGTTGTGCTAGGTTAGCTTACCTCCTGAGCTTCACTTAAGGGGGGGTGTTAGAGTAATTAGTTGGTTTTATTACTCTTTTTTACTTAAGCTATCTCTTAGGTACATTATAATTAATATCTTTATTAATTATAATGTGCAACCTAGCTTTTCTAGTTTTAGGGTTTTGTTCACCTTATAGGTTGAACTCTTGTAATTATTTTTCATTATCTTGGAATTTAATTTCTCTCACACCACTGAGATTTTCCAAGCCCTTGCTTTTTGTCTTCTTGGTTTCCTTTCAGCAATCATGCAAGTGTTCTTGGCGTTATGTGAAGTTGGATTTCTCAACTTCTACAAGTATGACCTATGTGAGGTTCTAAGACAACAATTAATGGAAAATCTTGCAAGAATTAAAAGGAATAGGACAATAAATTTTAGATTTGGATAATTGATTATGTACATATTATTTCATGTTATGAGAAGATTTCCTAACATCTACCTATGGAGATCTGATAGATGTTCCATGCAGATTATTAGTGATTGTTATAAAAGAAGTGATGAGAAAAATAGGTATGTTGAAGTTGCAAGCATGATGAAACTCTTTCAAAATCAAATGCATGAAAGGGAAATAATCCATTGGAGACTAGTTGATAAGTATAAAAATGACATATATTTCATGGTGGAAACTTACAACACATGTTTTGAAGCAGTGGAACCTAGAACTTCATGGGCTACTCTCATGGGCTATGAATTTGATTACACCATTTTGGAGCTTCACATTCAACATGTCCTACAGTCCCCTAAAGAACCCAATGCTCCTAGATGGGGCACATATGAAGAGAAATACGTAGAATTGAAGGAAGAGCTTGTAAAAGGAAGAAGGGAAAAGAAAGTTGAGTCCCTTGTTGATAAAATAGCAGGGCGACATGGAATAATTAAAGAATATATAAAGATTGCCAGAGAAAAAGAGGTAGAACTTGAAGAGATATAATATTGCCCCTCCTAAACCTAATATTGAGGCTCCTCAAGTGGTGGAGGTTGAATAAGAAGAAGAAAAGGACAAGGATGACACTCCTACACCTACTAGGAGGACATCATAGAGGCAGGATGCATGAGCAACTACATAAGGCCAAACACCTCCTAAAGCTAGACCAAAAGCAATGGCTAGTGGACTAGGAAGAAAGAGCAAAGGATCTGATACTCCTCCATATTTTCATGGGAAGGATAAATAGTAAAATATTGCAGAAGAACATGAACAAAAGGAGGAAATTCAAGTAATGGATATAGAGAAGACTAAAGAACAAAAGAAGAAAGAAAAAGAAGATGAAAAAGATAGAAAACTTCAAGAGGCTAACTTAAGAGCACTTGAAGCAGACAAGAAGAAAACTAAAGAGGCAGAACAAAAGAAGTTCAAGAAACACAAAGGTATTTATTCAAACCCTTTTTGAAAGTTCTAGAGAAGAGAGCAATGAATGATGGAAACTTGCCTCTATTGAAAAGTATTTCAATAACTATTATGAAGAATAGAAAAAATAAGATAGAAGATATAGTAGCGGAGAATATGCTCACCTTCAAAAAGAATATGATTGAAATAGAAGGTCAAAGATCAATAAGGACCTATTTGAGAGATTAGAGGAAATAAAGAAGAGAGCCTTGGATGAAGACACCAAGATGAGACAAGATATCCTTTAATAGAATATTCCTACCATGATAGGGAGTGAGATGGTAGATTGGCTTGAGAAGTTAGGGCCAAAACTAAGGACCAAAATGAGAATCATCAAGTTTATGGCCTGAAAGTATGAAGAGGTTGAAAAGGAAACACATGACAAGGTTGGAAAGATACTCCTTGTGGAGAAACCTTACCTTGGAAAGTCTAAAAGGACCCCAGCCCTAGTGATCACCCCTACTGAGCTTGAAATTGCTAAAATTACAGAAGAAGCTGCAGTTCCTAAAGAGCCAAAGGTAGTAGATACTACCTTACCTGATTTTTACATTGACAATGTTGGAATTTCACTAGACACAAAGAAGGATACATCTGATCCATTTTAGATAACTGAAACATTGGTCAAAATTGATGCAATTGTAAAGAATCTTGAACCTCCCAAGATCGCTCAAGATGAACTAGCTGAGAAGGAGCAATAAAGGGAGAAAACACATGAAAAAGAGTAGATAACAGAAGAAAAAGAAAAAGAAAAAGAAAAGGAGAAGGAACAAGAAAAGAGAGAGGAGCAGACAAAAGGATTGCTACCTATCACTCCTTTTTCTACACCTAGTTTCTTGGCAAGTGGATCCCAATCACTTCCAACTAACTTAGAGGATATGGATGTAACAGATCTAATGCAGTGGTCAGTACTTTCTTTTGCTAAGGAAAAGGAGAACTCTAAGAAGAAGATACATAAGACTGCAAAGACAATCCAGCAAGCAACACAAGTGTTGAGAAAGTTTTTTATTACACCTCTTGTAGATATTGCAGATCCTTTAAATAATCTAGATAATGCTCTAAATATAGTAGAAAAAAGTTTTGATACAATAGAAGAAGCAACAAGAATAAAAGTAGTTGATGATTTTAAGAGGTTAAGGATGAAAGATACTCTTGATGGGATCAAGAGTGATGTTAATACAATGATTGCCACTGAAGAGCAATCAAATATTGTCTTAAGGATGGACAAGACCTCTATAGACTCTGCATGACTTCACATGAGCATGTAAAGAGTATACTAGATATTATAGCTCAAGATGAAGAGGCTTTGGAAAACCTCTCTAATGATTTTGAAAATAAGAAAATTTTGGATATAAATAAGGAAGAAAATAGGATCATGGATAAAATCCATACCTTATAGTTAGAAAAGGGCAGAGTTTAGAAAAGATTCACAAAATTAAGGAGCTTTTTGACTCTAAAGATTAGTGTCTTAGAGAGTACCCACAAGGACCTTCAACTTAGCCTCAAAACATTTTAGGAATTAATACCTACTAATGTAGAGGAAGCAGACAAGGCCGCATTTGGTCTTAATGGAATGATTCAGGTAGCAGAGGCAATCAAAGCATCTTGGGATACTGACATGCAGATTTTGAAGACAAACTACAGAGATGTACTGCAGACAGTTAAGCTGTAATTTTGTATACTCTATTTCCTTTTTGTTTTGATCACTAATTTTGACATTTTGGCACCCTTTGCCATTGATTTCAGAGGGGGAGAGATAGAGGGAAAAAAATGCAAAATGTAATGTGAGAAAGAGAGCAAGTATGTGTGTGTAAAATGGAAATACAACAAACATAAATAAAGGGAAGTTTCTTTTGAAGCATATGTGTTAAATTCTTATGTGTTGTATTTCTATCAGTATATTTCCTTTTACATTTTTTTCTTTGGTGATGCACTTAGTCATTTGTTTTTCACTAAGTGTTGCCATCAATGCCAAAGGGGGAGATTGTTAGCAAGTGGTCAGCACATGCACACATATGCACATGAACATATATGGAATGTTGTCATTTATGGAAACACTTATCAGTTTTATGGTCACACATATTGGATATGATGAATATGTTTAATATAGTTGTTGAAAGGCAAAATGCCTAAGTCCACAGACTTTTCCAATAACCCAGTCTGACAAAGAAGATTAGCGAGCTTTATAGAAGTTGTATTAAAGCTTGTGATCTTGAAGACATACTTGAAGGACACCAATGAACACCTGTGTGTTAGTATGGAAGGATCAAAGAGATATGTTCAGTTGATTGGATGCGAAGATAGTAAACAAAACATAACATGTTAGCGATCATTGAGGCCGACCTTGTGAGCATTTGGAAAGATATTTTTGGATGTTATCTTGGATTTGAGGCTAACTAAGGATGATAATAAAGCGTACAATTGCGCTTGAATTAATATGATGTTTAGCTAGAGCAATTTTGACTAGCTTTTATAATTATACTTCTAACAAGGTATAAGTATACAGACACTTTTGTAAAAGTGTGTGATGATCATATGAAGATACATGAATGGATGTTAGATGTGAATTGTGAAAACATATAAAAGGTAGAGCCAAGATCAAGAGGAAGGAGAACAAAGAGGGGTTCTATAATGCCCGAAAAACTAGGACAAAACACACCAAATAAAAACAAATTATTACTTTTCTTTAAAATAATATAGTGATATATAGGAAATACATAATTATATAAATGTATTATATAATTATGTAAACATATGAATTGTTGTTTTGAAAACAAATGGATATACATAGGCATACTATATGTATTTATATTTATAAAGCTATCACAGAATTAGCATAAGTATGTGTATACACCAAAATAAAGAAAGAGACAACAGTAAGGCATTTTAAACATTACACTCTTAATATCATATATAATGAATTTGGGGAAAAGTCTCCTTCTGAGCATGAATTTTAACTTTCAAATAGGAAATAAATTTACAAGTATACATATAATCATGAACTTAGATAAAGGGTTTAATTTCATTCTTTTTTTATATAGAAAAATAGAAATTTATTATCCTAACTGAATTTACTTAGTTTTATAAATGATACATAAAGTGGAAAGATTATCTTTCAAAAGAAACAAATCAATTATGCTTTTATTTGAATAAACACATTTCAAGGAGAGTAAATTTTCTCTCTATAAACCAAGGCCATAATATGTTAGATATATTATTTTTACATTGTCATTCAAATCTATATCAACTTATTACAAAAGATCCTAAGTGATACATTATCTCCTTGAGAATTGTACATTATAACAATAAATTCCTTCAATACACACTACATGTACAAAGAACTTATACATATGATAGGATAAAACACAAAGACTTGTTTTTTTATATATAATATTTTACATATTTCCTTCATGAATAATATCAACTTCAATTCTGAGATTTCTTTCCAACATTCTTCCATGCACACCTGCAAACATAGATGTTTAAATACATGACCATGGAGGCTCACCTCCCAGCCAAGGCCTTTACAAGGCCACCCCTGAGCTAGGGGAAACAAGTAGGAAGGGTGGCAAACATACCCATACCCATACACATAAACTAAAAATGAACAACATGAATTTAGAACATATACTCCCATTCCCATGGTTTGCACAAAGGATCTCATTAGATCCAAAAATGGGTGAAGGTGGAAATATCTGATTGGAGAAGCCATACTTAAACAAGAACAAATTTTCCTTTTACATAACATTGCCTTTGCAAGGCTCAACTACACAACCAAGTTTCTCACTTTATAAAGCACAATCACTTCCCTTATGGCCCCCAAAGTGTAAAACCAAAGTAGGCTACATGGATGCCCATACATCCATGGTTTTATCCCCTTCCTCCAAGAGGAAGGGATCTACACAAATGGGAAATTCCCAACTAACCCCTTCACCCTCAAGAATCTCAACCCTCCCAAGGGTGAGTATAGTCTTGCACTCCCAATACACACATAAAGGAAATCAAGAAAACTTCTTAAAATAAAAATTGAGATTAACACAACACACATACAACTTCAATTTGCAAAACATAACAAATACATATGACATAGCCTTTTATGATAGATGCACTAACCTTCCTCCAAGAAATAATGGCAAGATGAACTTGATGAAGAGCTCAATTCCCTTCCTAGATTTCTTCTTATCTCCCAATTCTCTCTCCTAATCTCCCTCTAAGCTTGTAGTCTCTACCAAGATGTAATTTCCCCAAAACTAAGTCCAAGAAGGAGTGTTTCTCTCTTTTATCCCATTTTTCTAATAGAAAACATTCTTCCCATCTCTACCCCCATCCCAATGATGATTAGATTTCTTGGTTGATGTATCCTTACCACTTGTCCCTAACTAGGGAATGAGACGAAAACCAAAAAATGGGGAGAAGGAAAATCTTGAAACCATACCCAATTTCATCACCCTCAAAGAAGGCTCTCTTTAAGAGGTCATTTGGAAACTTTGGGTGATCAAAAAGGAAAATTTTGACCCCCATACCTTTGTACATACATTGGGATAGCTAAAACTAACCTTAACCACTCCCTAGGGATCATTTTAACCTCTCTAAAACCCATGTGAAGTTAATGACATAGACCAAGGTGAGAAGGATCCAATTAAGGATAGTCCAAACCTTGCAGCTTCAAAATTACATAGTGGAAAACACAACACAACAATTGTTTCAAGTAATTTGCATTAACATGCCCGATTGTAAGGCCTTCTGGGTTAGGGCCAATTACAATCAGAAACAATTCTACAAGATCCACACACATATCTACTATAATCTCAACTAGTTCAGCTCTGAAGACAATCAAAAGATGATGGAAACCCTAAGGCATATATAAAATTGAGCTCGCAAGCCTCCAAGAAATCTCCTTGTCTCCAAGTGTGCAAATCACTAGCTCTACTATTACAAACTATCAGATAGAAATCTGATCTACAAGATCATGCAATATCTTTTCCACAACTTCATCAACTCCAACTTTCAAGCTTCTCAGTCATCCAAGTCATCCTAAACATCTACCCAAACACCCCTTTAAATACTAGTCATCAACCACAAGTCGGCTAGATGAAATCCTTAACTCCTCCTAACAAATATTAAATGCCATACAAGTCAGCTTACAAATTGTATACAAACATTTAATTCAACATGTCAGCCTCCAGATCCACTTTGGAGAATCCAAAAAAAGATACAAATAATAAATGCACCAAGTTGACCCAACAAATCACACAGAACTCTAGTTGATTAGCTAGAACTACCGAGCATCAGTGAAATAGCCGAGCATGCCAAGCATCACCAAGCACTAGTGTTGACTAAGCATCACAGACATGACCGAGTAACACTTTCACCAAGCACTAGAGACTACTGAGTTCCTTCAGTGACTAAGCTTCCTTCAATGACTAAGACTATCGGTCAAGGCTACAACTGAGTAACACCAGCCAAAATACAAACACCCATGCAGTTTCACCAAGGAAAAATAATGCCTCTGCCTTAACCTTGGATGCCCCTACATTAGACACCCCAAGTTCCAAAAGATGTTCATATGTGGGAAGAACATCTTCTAGGGTTCAACACATAAACCCCGAATTGGTTCTTCACATACAAGTCCTCCATCTTCTCAGCCTGCATATTCTTCCACTTCAACTTTGTCTATCTCTTCAAGTCTTTTCTTGATAACATACATGTCTATTCTCCAAACTGATCATTCATTTTCTCTGGATCCACCAACTCAACTCGGCTACCGATACTCAGGCTTCTCCTACCGAGCATTGTATCCATCAAAGGCATCAATGAAAAATTCTTGTCATCCTTCTCAATAGTAAACACATTCTTCATATATTCTTAAATAGCTTTGCAATCATATTGCCAAGGTCTATCGAGCAATATATCACAACTATTCATCTTCACAATGTCACATAACATAAGATCCTTATACTGGCCAATCTGAACACCAATGAAGCATTGTTCTCTAACTTCTAGAGCATGATCATCTTGTAAGCAACCAATCCTATAAGGACATGGATGTTTCATTCTATTCAAACCAAGTTTCTGAACCATGTCCTCAGCAACAAGGTTATCAATACTACCACTATCAACAATAACATCACATAGTTTACCTTCAGAATTGCATTGGGTCCTAAACAAGCTACTCCTCTGACAAGGTTCATTCTTTGTACCGAACAATGTTCACCAAAGCAGCAAGTTCTTTGGTTCAAGTTCATTCTAAATGTTCTCATTTACCATAGCAGTTCGTCAGTCAACCTTCTTCTATGTACACTCAAAAGAACAATGTCATTCCTCTCCACAGTTATAGCAAGTACCCTTAAAGATAACTCTACCTATCTTCTTCTTTCACTCCATAGGTTTTAGTTCATCTTCTACATTAGTCAGTTTATCCTTCATTGAGTGATCAATTTTCTCCTTCCCTCGAGAATTACAAGGTTGTTTCCTTTTCAACTTATCTTCTGCCTTTAGAGCTTACTGATAAGCATCTTCAATAGAATCAATCATCAACATACCAAGTTCATCTTGGATACTGAGCTACCTTTTCCTTACCAAGTTCTCTGTGTCCAAACTGAATAGTAATCTTGTATAATTCCTTGGTATAATCTTCAATAGACAAATCCTTCTGCTTCAGATTCTGCAACTTCTTAAAAAAGTCAAGCTCATAGTCAGCAGGTATGAACTTAGCTTTCAATTTTGTCACCATCAACCTCCAGTGATTGATCTTTGTTTCAACTTCATCTTCTCTGTCTCTTTGTAGTTCTTTCCACCAAAGAGTAGCATGTCCTTTCAACTTAGTATGTGCTAATCTCACCCGAAGAGGATCTTCAATTTCTTCCAACTCAAAGAAATCTTTAAGTTCACCAATCCAATCAATCAGATTGTCAGGCTTCAAACTACCAAAGAAAGTAGAAACTTCCATTTGGTAACTATTAAACTGAGCTCCAGATCTAGGCAACCAAGTGGTTATGTCTTCACCAGATCTATCCCTCTAGTCATCACCACTAGATCCAGTAGGTTCAAATTCTTTAGCAGCTTCTTCATAGCCATCCTCAATACCAACATTCTGAGGTATACCAGTAACAACTCTCATGATTTTGGTGACTATGTCATTCTTCATCAATTCCATCTCAAATTTGAAATCTAATTTCACCTTCTTTGTGATCTGAGATTCCACAGTATCACAAAGATCAAAAATAACTCTAGGGTCCAATCTTCTTGAAGGCATCCTTAAAGATATGCAAAAACCCTCTGCAACAAAACCCCCACTGACCACCTTATGATAATTTCCAAGTTGCAAACAAGTCAGATCATAACCTGCAATCTTGCAAACAACTAGGGCATGATTCCACAAGTTCAGTGCCATGGATCTACAACCAAGATCATATGATCTCTTCACCAACAAGATCAACTTCACAAGATTAGCCTTGCTAGGTCAACCTTCACTCCATAAGATCAACTCTACTCTAATACCACCTAACGTAAACCAAGGTGAGAAGGATCCAATTAAGGATAGTCCAAACCTTGTAGCTTTAGAATTACATAGCAGAAAACACAACACAACAAATAACACAACAATTATTTCAAGTAATTTTCATTAACATGCCTAGCTATAAGGCCTTCTGGGTTAGGGCCAATTACAATCAGAAACAATTCTGCAAGATCCACACATAGATCTACTACAATCTCAACTAGTTCATCTCTAAAGACAATCAAAAGTTGATGGAAACCCTAAGGTAGATCTAAACTTGAGCTTGCAAGCCTCCAAGCAATCTCCTTGTCTCCAAGTTTGAAAACCACTAGCTCTGCTATTACAAACTATCAAATAGAAATCTGATCTGCAAGATCATGCAAGATCTTTTCCACAACTTCACCAACTCTAGCTTTCAAGCTTCTCAGTCATCCAAGTCATCCTAAACATCTACCCAAACACCCCTTTAAATACTAGTCATCAGCCACAAGTCGGCTGGATGAAACCCTTAACTCCTCCTAACAAATATTAAATGCCATACAAGTCGGCTTACAAATTGTATACAAACATTTAATTCAACATGTCAGCCTCTAGATCCACTTAGGAGAATCCAACAAAAGATACAAATAATAAATGCACTAAGTCAGCCCAAAAAATCACACAAAACTCCAGTCGGTAAGCCAGGACTACCAAGCATCAGTGAAATAACTGAGCAGGCCAAGCATCGTCGAGCACCAGTGTCGACCAAGCACCACAAACATGACCAAGTAACACTTTCACCAAGTTCCTTCAATGACCTAGCTTCCTTCAATGACCGAGACTATCAGTCAAGGTTGCAGCCGAGTAACACCAGCCAAAATACAAACACCCATGCAGTTTCACCAAGGACAAAGAATGCCTCTGCCTTAACCTTGGATGCCCCTGCATTAGTTAACTCACAAAAATGGGAAATGATGTGACTCAAACCTTGGTTTCCTAAATAAGTAACCAAACCTAGGGACTCACAAGGTGGCCTAAGGGTAGTTTTACATCTAACCATTCCACTTAGGCATGCAAACACATAAGCACAAGTGTCAAGTGACACAACAAAAGGAACACATCTCTCCACTTAAATTCACACATGGCATGCCAAATGGATTAAACATAATTACATTTACACATATAATTACATCTAACTATGCACATATATACACTTACAAATTAACATCCACTCATACATCACATTTACAAATTTAAAACACATAACAATGAGGACATTCTCTTCATAGAGTCAACCTTGGCCTTTTACTATTTTCACATTGATCCACCCTTGTTTCCCAGCATTTAAAACCATGGTCATAATCCTGTACACATGATTTGATATCAGTATCATATGAAATCACCACATATACAATTATATATAAAGCAAAGCAGGATCTATGCTATCATTAAATCATGTATACACTAATAAACAACATTTCATGATTTCATCATATACATAACAACATTGCAATTTTATTTCCATATGCATCACATGTAAGTTTAGTTTCAACTTTCACAAGTAACCCTAAATCAAATGTAGAACCAATTTATTAGGAAATCAACATCATAAGCATCTCAATTTATATTTCATAAGATAACATAAATCAAAATGCAAAATTCAAAATTCAATTATCTTTCTATATCATAAAAATTAGGATGAATCTCACATAAGCATATAAAGATATGTCTAACATCATCATCCATATAATCATGTAAAATCATTGCATAATGTCAAATGATATGAAGTCACTAACAAAATAAGTATAATATCTCAAAATAGTATATCATCAAGATAGTCCAAGTGTGAAAATGTCAATTAAGCTAGAATGGGTCGGGGTAGGATCTCACATCCTCCCCCCTAGGCATGAACTTCATCCTGGATTTCATCGAATAGATGGGGATACTAAGCTCTCATCTATGTTGTTTCCTCCCAAGACACTGTGACCTCATCATAACAATCCCACTGAACCCTAACTTGATCCAACTCTTGGCCTTGAAGGGATAGGGTCATGTGTGCCAATATCTGAATGGGCTCTAAAGCTAGCTTCCCGTTTGACTCCAACCGCGCCCTTAATAACCATGGCTTGATGCTCATCCAAGTGGTTATCAACCACTACAAATACTTGGTAGGATCTTCCCATGTCACCTACGTTAGGATCTGAAGCTGTCTCCATCTAATTTTTGGTTGGAAGACCCATAGGACAATCTCTAGCAATGTTACCCACAACACCACATGTATAACATGGACCTCTAGCCTGAATCTAAATCGCCTGAGTTCTAGACTACTTCTGCCTACCTATCATATTGAATCCATTGAAGCCTCCTCTGGATGATTGTGTCTGAGCTCCCTGATCACATCGGGGACTCTACTAAGACTATTCTTGATGTTGCTGAGGTGCTCTGGAAGACCCTAAGGAGTTCTTTTGATTTCCCTTCCAGTGGGATTTTTGGAAACCAGAAGACTATGGTGCAGAATTACGGTTCTGTGACCTATCCCATGCATCATGAGACCTATTATGGATCTCCTCAGTAATTATGGCCATCTTTATGGTATAGTGTAAACTGCCTGGAGGTACCATATGCACCCTATTAGATATAGCATAGTTCAACCCCCTTATAAAGTGACTGACCTGAAATTTCTGGTACTTCATATAGTCCACATAGGGAAGGAGCTCAAGGAACTTACTCTCATACTATGCTACAAAAAGACCTCTATGTTGAAGGTCATGGAACTCATCGATACAATGCTGCCTAAAGTGCTTTGACATATACCAATCTCTAAATCTCTCAAGGAATGTCTCCCATGTGAGGGTGTCGATGATCAGGTGGTTCTTATACTCCTCCTGCCTCCACCAAGTAGAAGCAGTCCCTCTCAACATATGTACTACAAACTATGCCTTAAGGTTTCTCTCATAAGGGTGCAACCCAAAGAAATGCTCGAGGCTCAAAAGCCAAGCCTCAGCCTCTATCCCACCCATAGATCCTGAAAAAGGTGGTAACTATAGTTGTAGAAGGTCTTTGATCTGGTCCCTTGTATCAAGGGGTACTCTTGGCACTATCACTAGCGGTGGCTCTAGCATGTGAACCAACTCACCCTCATGATTTTCCTATTCCTCAACCTATCTAGGAGGAGCACTCCTACTCTGCTCTCGGGCCTCAGCCTATTAACCTCCTAGAGGCAATCTATCCATAATGATGCTCGCTAAATTTTGAAGTGCATTGAGAATGTCCTAGTTGGGATTCAGTGGTGGCACAGAAGGGGGCCTCTGCTCACCACCTACTCCCTCGGCTACCTACTCTACGCCCTTAGCTACCACACGGCCACCCCTAGCTCTCCATCCACATCGATGACCATTATGCGTGACTAGAGGCATCCTATTACTGACTTCGCTTTACTAAGGTTTTCCCTAAAAGGATGGATGTCTTAGAAAAGACAATAAACGAGCTCTCCAAGCATGTCATAATATATATTAATAGAGTTTGAAGATGAGAAAAAGTCTATACTCCTTTATTAAAATTTAATTAAAAGGAACTCTAATATTTATATAAATAATTCATTAATTTCTAAGAGTACTAAATATTTCAACATAATTTAGGTTAAGTTGTAATGCTATTTTTACGATGGCTAGTATACTGGCCACATATACTGGCCTCATAAAAATAACATTATCAAGTTTTAAATTAATGAACTAGTTTTTAACTAAAAACTTAAATTAACTTTATTCCATATTAATCTTAATTCGATAAATCCTAAACTACCAAAGTGACCCATGAAGGGGTTTAATTTGATATTTTCATAGTGCATGCACAAGTTGGTAAAAGTAATAATAATAATAATTTACTTTCGTATATATATCTTAATCTATTGGTTTATTAGATTATTATTATTATTATTATCTTATAGATATTCAAATGATTTAGTTTGGTCTTACTTGTAATAAAACATATTTTATTACCATCGTCAAATTAATATCAGTTGGAAAAAATTTAGCGGTGAGTTGATTTCTCTTTAAGATGAATGAAATCAAATGTTTTGTCAAGAAAGTTCAGATTATTATGATTAACCAAATTAGTTAAATACTAATATTGTAGAAGATTTTAGGCAAGTATTTTCTTTTATTTATATAGCATTATAGTATTTATATGACAAACTGCATTAGTCACTATAGATCTCTAACTAGGTTAGCATAAATAATTCCAAACAGATTAATCTCGATTCAAATTTCAATTAAGTAGTTAAGAATATCATCCTATCTCAATACTAGGGTTATAAAACTATTACCAAATGACAAACATTATCAATTGATAAATTTTAAATCACATTGATTATAACCCTTGATTAAATTATAATTTTATATAAGATACATTAGACATTATTAAAGTTCTCACTAAGGATTTTAAATTATTTAAGCTTTATGATTACTATACAAATGTTATTATTACTTTACATTAGGACATTTAGTTCTCCTAGTTTCTTCCTAGGATATATATAAACTAAGCTATCTCCCTAATAATCCATATAATAAGAGATAGAATTTTATTTTTTAAGTCAATTTAACAACAATAATAAAAATAATAAATTAACCTTTCTCAACTTTAAATAAAACATTGATAAATCCCAAATAATTTAAAAGAAATATAAATATAACACATAAAGTCTAAAACTAAAATTTCAAAATAATATTAAATTAATATAGCTCAATTATTTAATTAAAATTCTCAACATTAGCACTTTAAAATAATGTTAAAATTGCTCTTATTAATAATTCAATTTAAAAAAAAAGGTCTCACATGACAATAAAGCCCACCAATTCTATTTTCCAAAAATAGTATTAAAAAAAAAACTATATTTAAATCTATTTTTAAAAGTGACTTTCCAAGTCACTTAACATTATAAATATAAAACAAAAATTAAATGTAGATAAGAAAAGAATTAAAGTGCCACTTAACCCCGTAAAAATAAAAATAAATAAAAAGTGAGAATCCCAATGTGGGCATCCCTAACCCTAATTTTGGATTTAGGGTTAGGCCTAAATTTAAAACTCACCTAAAACCCTAATTTCTTCATTCGTGTGTGTGCAGGTTGAGCTGAGGGCAAGATGAAGATGAAGAAGTGTTTTTGCAAACACAGTAGCACTCATGAGTGTATATACACACCAAGGGTGTGTGTATACACCCATAAATACTGGTGTATTTGTGTTTTAAATCAAGATAAATCAGAGAGGTGCAGACACCCAAATGGGCCTACCTAGGGTTTCATCTAATACCCTCAAAGGTAAATCCTTTTATGTAGATCTCATTTTCTAAACCCTCAATGAACAATTTATTTTACAAAGTGTATTTTAAATCTCCATGTTTGCACTTTTTTTGAATACTAATATTAGCTTAAAATAAATGTTTCTTTGATTCCACATATGGGCTCGGTGGATCTTGTTTCTTTTTGCAGATGTTTTTGTCTACATGTTGCAGTGATAAATAAGTCTGTATTTATATTTAAATTTCTTTTTGTTGTTAATAAAAATTTATTATTTATTTTTATATTTAAAGGGTCTGTTGAAACCTAAAATACACGGCATTAAAAAAATAAATTGATGCATATATTGATAGAGGATGGAGGGCTGTCAGCTGCTGGTGCAAACCAACTCCCTTACGCACCACTGGTGGGGGGTGGACTGTGCCACCGCACCCCATCTATGGTGCGGGGGCGCCCCTGCCCACTGCCCCCAAGGGGACAGTGGCAAGTAGTGCCGCTGCACCACAAAGGGTGTGGTGGGCACAACCCCCACCTCGTGAGGCTTTGGCCTCCCAAAACCGTAGAGCACGGGGGGTTTTTAAAAATATGACAATCCCTTTTTTTATTATAAAAGTTGTAAGGTTCGATATATATATATATATATATATATATATATATATATATATATATATATATATATATATATATATATATATATATATATATTAATATGTATACATGTATATAATTATTTTATTTCTGTACATAAAGAAGTATATATAGAGAAATATAAGAAATCAAATATTCAAATATAAATATGTTAATACATCAAATATGTATTAACATATTTATATGTAAATATCTAGAGTATAAATACATGGATATGTATATACATTTTTTTTATATATACATATACATTTTATTTTTTTAAGATTTAGAGGTTAGATATATATAAACAAATTTTCTTTAATATATGCATATCATTTATGTATAGGTAACAAATATATACAGTCCATAACCCATTTTTATAGAAACAGAATTCAAATGATTTATTTTTATCTCTTTTTTTTAAGCAAGTTACTTCTGTGGTCACAAGATGTTTAAAGTTTATGAAACATAGCGGGTTTAAGGTTTCAATGTTGAAAACCATATTTTGATACCAGGATGTAATGCCCGAAAAACTAGGACAAAACACACCAACAAAAAAATATTTTTTATTACTGTACTTTTAAAAGAATATAGTGATATATAGGAAATACATAATTATATAAATGTATTATATAATTATGTAAACATATGAATTATTTTTTTTTTAAACAAATGGATATACATAGGCATACTATATGTATTTATATTTATAAAGCTATCACAGAATTAGCATAAGTATGTGTATACACCAAAATAAAGAAAGAGACAACAATAAGGCATTTTAAACATTACACTCTTAATATCATATATAATAAATTTGGGTAAAATTATCCTTCTAAGCATGAATTTTAACTTTCAAACAGGAAATAAATTTACAAGTATACATATAATCATGAACATAGATAAATGGTTTAATTTCATTCTTTTTTTTATATAGAAAAATAGAAATTTATTATCCTAACTAAATTTACTTAGTTTTATAAATGATACATAAAGTGGAAAGATTATCTTTCAAAAGAAACAAATCAATTATGCTTTTATTTGAATAAACACATCTCAAGGAGAGTAAATTTTCTCTCTATAAACCAAGGCCATAATATGCTATATATATTATTTTTACATTGTCATTCAAATCTAAATCAACTTATTACAAAAGATCCTAAGTGATACACTATCTCCTTGAGAATTGCACATTATAACAATAAATTCCTTCAATACACACTACATGTACAAAGAACTTATACATGTGATAGGATAAAACACAAAGACTTGTTTTTTTTTTAATAATATTTTACATATTTCCTTCATGAATAATATTAACTTCAATTCTGAGATTTCTTTCCAACATTCTTCCATGAAAACCTACAAACATGGATATTTAAATACATGACCATGGAGGCTCACCTCCAAGCCAAGGCCTTTACAAGGACACCCCCGAGCTAGGCGAAACAAGTATGAAGGGGGAAAAACATACCCATACACATAAACTAAACATGAACAACATGAATTTACAACATATACTCTCATTCCCATGGTTTGCACAAAGGATCTCATTAGATCCAAAAATGGGTGAAGGCGGAAATATCCGATTGGAGAAGCCATACTTAAACAAGAGAAAATTTTCCTTTTACATAACATTGCCTTCACAAGGCTCAACTACACAACCAAGTTTCTCACTTTATAAAGCACAATCACTTCCCTTATGGCCCCCAAAGTGTAAAACCAAAGTAGGCTACATGGATTTTCATACATCCATGCTTCTATCCCCTTCCTCCAAGAGGAAGGGCTCTACAAAAATGGGAATTTCTCAACTAACCCCTTCACCCTCAAGACTCTCAACCCTCCCAAGGGTGAGTATAGTCTTGCACTCCCAAAACACACATAAAGGAAATCAAGAAAACTTCTTAAAATAAAAATAAAAATAAAAATTAACACAACACACATACAACTTGAATTTGCAAAACATAACTATGTGTGTGAAAATTGTACCTGATCTGTAGACACAACACTCAGTAAAACATTAGAGGTTAGTGATAATCAAAATCGTGCAAAATTGAAAACTACGTAACCAAGCGATTTACTGCCTTCTAATAGGTGCGAGATTGATGTTCTCAGATTGTTATCGAGATCAGTGACCTAGACGACACCTAAATGAAGGATTTGAATGCAAAAGATGGATATGAAATTGAATGCAATTAATCTATATTTTTGATATTTTCTATGCAATAAGAATGATAAAAACCGATATGAATCTATGCTAGATGAAATTGATATGCTATGAATTGATCTATCTAACAATGATATGCAAAGCTATGAAATTCTATGCTATGATATGAAAAATATGCAATTGAAATTGATCTCACAAAGCTTTGAATTCACAAGTTGATTCTTTCAAGCTCCAATTGTCCAAATTCTCCAAATCTGATATGCTATGATTCCTGTAGAGTAAGTTTGCAATTTGCGAGATGATTGAGAGATGAATTATGAAGAGATGAGCCTTGTTTTTATAGAAATACAAGGCTTTGGAGGTGCATGGGAAAAAGCCATAAATCACTCAAATAACTCAGGTTGATTTTTGAGTTATTTTTAAATAAAGGACAATTAACTCACAAAATCATGCAAAAGCTAAGTTTTAACTCAAAATAGAGTTTAGCTTTAATTGATAATTGATAGTTGTCTGCTTTTATGATTGTGCATGTTTTATTTATGAATTAATTTAATAATAAAGTGATTTATTTCCAAATTAACTACTTTTTGAAATAAAATAATTAATTTATGGGTTAATTAACTATTTAATCAAACTTTTATTAAAAACTATATTATTAAATAATGACAACTTGCTTTAATTAATTAAATAAGAATTTAATCAATTATTCATAAGATTTTGGATTTATTGTCAAAATTTAAATAATATAATTAATAATAGATAAAATTAAATTTAATTAAACAATTAAGTGGCAAGATATTAAATCTAATTAATTAAATATGAAAAATATTCAATTAATCAAATTTTAGGATAAATATTATTTATTGCCAAATAATTATAAAATTAAAGATAATTATGATGATTAGGAATATTACTAGGAATATTCTCCGATGCAGAATTTAAGATAATCAATTATGATTCGATGATGTTTAGATGTGCCCTAGATTAGGACTTTGATGTCGATTTCATTCGAATTGAAGATGTAGGAGATTAATGAACTTATAGCCCATTTTTGGGGTATTACATTTTGCCCCTCTTTGAATTACTATGCGAAGCGCAGTGGTTCAAAGATAGTCTGTGTTTGATAAAGATATTAAACTGATGTTTGAAATTGATAATTGATACGAGATAGAAGCTGATTGATATTGATTTGATATGAAGATAATAGGTCCTGAGTGACCAAAGATAATGTTCACTGTAGCAGCAAATGAACCTATGATTGTGAAAAAGTGTCAAAATGTCTGATTCTAAACCTTAGGATTGATAAGAAGTGAGTGACCCGTTCTAGACTCGATTGTCTTAGCAGAACTAGCAGGTATCACATCCAAACCCTTCAGTTGTCGAAGAACCAAGGAAAGAACACTATGATCTGATGGTTGCAAAAACTGATACAGTTTACAAGATTAAGAGAATACCAGATTGATATGGATCTTGATGAATTTGATATGCCCCAAGTGATGATAGATTTGCCCCGAGTGATGAGGACTTTTGATGAATCAGTAACTAGACGTGATTGTTTGTCTTGATCACTGATGAAAGATATTGATAGACTTGATCGATAGAATTTTGATTTATAGACTTTGAATTGATGTGCAATACCATGCCCCCTTCGGGATTAAAATTGAAATCTGACAAGAAAAGTCAGTGTTGAGAGCTCAGAAGCATGTTGATTGATGGTAAAAGTGGTTATACACGTTCAAGAGTGCATTCTACATCGTTTAGAGGTCCTGGAGACCAAGGTTGACTAGGTTTGACCATGAGTTGAAATTTTGATAGTTTGATGTTAGATAATTAGTTAAGTTGAATACTAGATTTATGTGATGATTGAAGGTTGATTATGCAAGCAGTGAATAATATGAATGATCTCAGATTTGAATTTTGATCCCGAAAAAGGATTCTACTTGCTATTTCATTGGAGGAACCTTCGTGTGAGATTCAGCTCTTGTTAGATTTGAAGATGCAATTTGAAGAATCATTTAAGCATTGAAGTTCGTTTAATCATTGTGAGATCATGCAAACATGCAAAATGCAATGAGACATGCAAAATGAAATGAGACATGCAAAATGAAATGCAACCTAAGACCTAGGACCTAGTCACTAATCATATGTTGATTTGTTATCATCATTGAACTTTTAGGTAACTGGATAAATCAATACAATGCCCACTAGCCATGAAACCATAGACATATGAATATTGATTTGTATGCGCAAGAATCAATACAACACCCACTGGTTATACAACCATGGACATATGAATATTGATTTGTATTCAGAATGTTGGATTAGATATAAGCACCAAGGCACAAATGCTAGGATGACCTGAATATCATGTCCATTTTGATATAGCAATTTGTACAAGCATCAAAACATAAATGTCGTGATGAACTGAGTACACCTTGCATTTAACATACACATCAAACAATCAAAAGATCATTCTAAATCTAGTGTGAATTACCCGTAGTGACCCTTTATTGTTCACCTCCTTAGGCAAGATCGTGTTTCACAGTAGGAGAAAGAACTTACTCAAAAAGACAATAGTTAGATCAAACTTCCTTGAATTTTCTGGGTATCAATGGTCGAGGTACGCATGGCCATCCAATTCAAGATAGAGGCTCTTATAGTCAGACACCATTTCAATCCAGAATTTCCAAAGTTATAAGATTTCACATACAAGCAGAAGACAAAGAAAAGATTATGCCCCCAGTCATCACTCTCTAAATCCTATAAAGGACATCATCGAAGAGCTCGAAGGGACACAATATGCAAAAATCTCAATGCGGATCAGCAAGCATACAAGGAGATAAAAGCATGAAAAGCACAAATTGTTTTCAGTTGAGTTTTGATGTTTGATTATTGTAGATGCAAAATCCTTTCTGGAGATGAGACTGACTGACTGACTCAACTGGAAGCTTCAAAGGACTCTGACTAGATAGGAAATGTCTAAGATACATGGGAGACCATAGGATATGACATTGATTGCCCCCAAATTTGAACATTGATAGGATACAGACACACAAGCTGATTGGTGTACAAATTGACTTATTGAAACCAGGATATGCAGAAACAAACCGGGAGATATGTACAAACTAAAGCAAGACTGAAAGCTGGGAAAGACCAAGATTGTGCTGATAGATGGAGCATTTTGAAACAAGTGGCGCCCGTTTGCTGGGTTTTCACCATCTTGGCAAAGATTCTATTTTTGCTACCAAGGCACCTGTTTCCAAGTTTTCACCAAGGCACTTTTTCTTTTTTTCATCTTTTTTTGTATTTTTCATTTTTTCAAATTTTTTTTGATTTTTGATATTTTTTTTATTTTTTTTTATTTTTTATATTTTTATATTTTTTTGTGAATCATCAAGGCGCCTATTGCTAGGTTTTCACCAAGATGTTCATTTTTTCAGGACTTTTTCTAATTTTTAAGAATTTTTTGAGGACATTTACCAAGCACTGAATGCCTTAGGCGTAGAATTTCTTCAGATGGAGAACGTTGATTGGTTCTCAGAGCTATTCTCCTTTAGTCATTGAGAGTTGATAGGCACCAGAGCCAAAAGTAGCAGTGATGTCATGAGCCCTAATCAGTGTAGGGAATACAAATATATTCCTAAATACATACTAATTAATATAGTCTTAATTAATTAATTAATATAAAATTAATCACTAATATTGATGTTAATATATTAATATTAATAAGCATACAAATGATATGTCAATATAATATTATTAAGCAATATAATAACAATGACTAATCAATTAATAATTAATGATTATAATTGATTAATTAATATAGTTAATATTATCATCAATATATATTAATTAATCAATGTCATTAATTAATATATAATTAATGTTCAAATCCCTAACATTAATATCATTAACCAATATTTAAAGTATTATGAATATATAAATAATATAATATAATTATAATATAAACACTATATTATAATAATATTTAATCTTATATCATAATATAAATATTTAATCCTAATATAAAGATATTATATATATTACCCTTGTATAAATGTTATATTTATTTGAAATATATTATCATTAATAAAATAACATAATCCAAAAGACATGACTTTTGGAAAGAGAAGGTATAAGAGAATAATCACGGGAAAGAAAGAAAGGGAAAAAAAAAAGGACACGAACAAAATAATATAAAAAGTTTGGGAGAAGAATAATATTAAAAGATTTCAAGAGAAATTCAAGGAGGAAATATAGGAGAAGATCAAGGAGAAAATGTAGGAGAATATTAGAAGGAAATGAATATTAAATAAGCTAAAAAGAAAAGGCATAAAGAAGGTAAGTATACCTTTATTTAAGTTAATTTATTTATTAGCACTTATGAATTGGATATTAATATTAATATGAAATAAATATTAGAATAATAAGTTATGAAAATTTAAATAATAAATTATGAAATATAGTAATATTGTTATGAAGCAAACTTGTATTTGATTTAACTTAACTCAAATATATTGATAAATAACTAACTAATATATAATATGAAATAAATACATTATATAAAGAATTATGAATTTTTTGTGATTATAAGTATAAAATTATATAATGATATATTATAATTGTTGGGGATTGGCATCCTCCTAGTATACAACATTACAAATTACCATTCCCAAGGTAAATCCAAATACTAATTATGAGTTTCAAGACAAATCAAGTAACGTCCCAAAAAGGGGTCATTACAAGTGGTATCAGAGCATGATCCTGCCATCCTGTAGGGTATCACAAAGATATTTCGAAGGTCACAGGTACGTATACTTGTGTAATATTAAGGTTAAGTCTCAGTTTTATTTATGTTTAATGTCAAGAAAAATTCACTAAAAATGATGGAACATTTCCAAAGACATTTTGGGGAAACAATATAAATTATAATTGATTCAGTCTCAATATAAAGACAACATGTTTACTAATTGCATATTTTTCTAATCTATCCTTCAAATCTATAATGGACTGGGAGTTTGTCATGGATAGGAGTAATTCAACCATCGTAGGCAAGGCCATATTGGGAGCCTGCGATAGGGTGTTTCCATCCCTAGGATAGTAATTCTACTGTTCATTGTAGACAGGCATAATGGACTGGGAGTTTGTCGTGGATAGGAGTAATTCAACCATCGTAGGCAAGGCCATATTGGGAGCCTGCGATAGGGTGTTTCCATCCCTAGGACAGTAATTCTACCGTCCCATTGTAGAAATCCATAATTGACTGGGAGTTTGTCGTGGATAGGAGTAATTCAACCATCGCAGGCAAGGCCATATTGGGGTCCTGCGATAGGGTGTTTCCATCCCTAGGACAGTAATTCTACCGTCCATTGTGGGTAGGAATAGAGTTAAAAGCACCCTTTTCACAAGAACCTCTCTAGACAAGCAAAACAAGCAATCCACCAAGTAGACCACCTCGTGTGGATGCCTAACACCTACCACCGAGGCTAAGGGGGCCAAAGTTCCACTCTTGGGCTTAGTATGGGATTGGCTTGGACTAACTTATCATTACTCAAGTTTCTTTTGAAGTTTATATATAAATATATATGTATGTATTGATGCTCATTTTGTGGTTGCAGGGTTCATAATCAAAAGCCTAATGAAGAAGTAAATTTTTAAACACATTTCCATAACCCTATGTCATTTTGTAAATTTTAGGGTCTAATCAAGGATAGGTGTATTATGTGTCTACATCATGTCTACTTTGTGTCTTCATGCATTAATGTGTATGCTTCGTGTTTGCTTTGTGTCTTCATACATTCAAGTATAATCTTCTCATATGATTTCTTATATGTTTTATGTGGTAATACATTACATTGAGTTCCAAGGTTGCCTAGATACAAGTATACTAGAATCAACATTTAGGCTGCACGACATATTCAACTCACATCAATTGCTTGAGGACAAGCAAATTTTGAGAGGGGTGGACTGTCATGAGCCCTAATCAGTGTAGGGAATACAAATATATTCCTAAATACATACTAATTAATATAGTCTTAATTAATTAATTAATATAAAATTAATCACTAATATTGATGTTAATATATTAATATTAATAAGCATACAAATGATATGTCAAAATAATATTATTAAGCAATATAATAACAATGACTAATCAATTAATAATTAATGATTATAATTGATTAATTAATATAGTTAATATTATCATCAATATATATTAATTAATCAATGTCATTAATTAATATATAATTAATGTTCAAATCCCTAACATTAATATCATTAACCAATATTTAAAGTATTATGAATATATAAATAATATAATATAATTATAATATAAACACTATATTATAATAATATTTAATCTTATATCATAATATAAATATTTAATCCTAATATAAAGATATTATATATATTACCCTTGTATAAATGTTATATTTATTTGAAATATATTATCATTAATAAAATAACATAATCCAAAAGACATGACTTTTGGAAAGAGAAGGTATAAGAGAATAATCACGGGAAAGAAAGAAAGGGAAAAAAAAAAGGACACGAACAAAATAATATAAAAAGTTTGGGAGAAGAATAATATTAAAAGATTTCAAGAGAAATTCAAGGAGGAAATATAGGAGAAGATCAAGGAGAAAATGTAGGAGAATATTAGAAGGAAATGAATATTAAATAAGCTAAAAAGAAAAGGCATAAAGAAGGTAAGTATACCTTTATTTAAGTTAATTTATTTATTAGCACTTATGAATTGGATATTAATATTAATATGAAATAAATATTAGAATAATAAGTTATGAAAATTTAAATAATAAATTATGAAATATAGTAATATTGTTATGAAGCAAACTTGTATTTGATTTAACTTAACTCAAATATATTGATAAATAACTAACTAATATATAATATGAAATAAATACATTATATAAAGAATTATGAATTTTTTGTGATTATAAGTATAAAATTATATAATGATATATTATAATTGTTGGGGATTGGCATCCTCCTAGTATACAACATTACAAATTACCATTCCCAAGGTAAATCCAAATACTAATTATGAGTTTCAAGACAAATCAAGTAACGTCCCAAAAAGGGGTCATTACAAGTGATAACAAAGGGACCCAGCCAATTGGGTTCGAACTTCCCCTTGCGTTCTCGATGTGATTGATTTTTAGGATTTTCTCTCAAGACTAGATCACCCACCTGAAATTCTCTGTGTCGGACTTTCTTGTTGTAGCCTCTAGACATTCTCTTCTGATATACTCTGAGATGATCATACGCTGCTTGTCTACGCTCATCTAGTAGTTCCAGTTCTTGTAACCTAGACACTCTGTAGTCATCGTCGGTGACAAGTCCATGCATTCTGATTCTGAGTGATGGGATTTCAACCTCAATAGGTAGTACTGCTTCAGACCCATAAACTAAAGTGAAAGGTGTAGCCCCTGTAGGCGTTCTAATACTAGTTCTGTATGCCTAGAGAGCTGGATTGATCATGAGATGCTAGTCTCTTCCTATTTTATTCACTATTCTGTGCAAGATCTTTAGGAGATTTTTGTTTGAAGCCTCAGCTTGTCCATTCCCTTGAGGATAGTAAATAGAAGACCAATGTTGTGTAATCTTGAATTTAGAACATAAGTCATCTAGATCCTTGTTTTTGAATTATCCCCCATTATCTGTGATTATAGAGTGAGGGATCCCATATCTGCAAATGATGTAGTTCAGGATGAACATAGAGATCTGTTTCCCTGTTGCTTGTGTTAGAGGAACTGCTTCTACCCATTTTGTAAAATAATCTGTGGCTGTGATTATATGGGTATGTCCATTAGAAGAGTGCGGATGGATAGCACCTATGAGATCAAATGCCCATTGTTGAAAAGGCCATTGTGTAGTAAAGGGAATCAGATCTCTCCCTGGAGCATGAATCAAGTTGCCATGTACTTGACACTGTTGACAGTTTTTAGCAAATTTAATAGCCTCTTTCTCCATTTCAGGCCAATAGTACCCAGCCCTAATAAGTTTTCGAGCTAACGTTAAACCGTTCGAGTGTGACCCACATATACCCTCGTGGACTTCCTCTAATGCACGTTGAGACTCTTCTCATTCTAAACATCTAAGCAGTGTACCATCTAGACCTCGTTTGTACAGATTGTTACCAATGATGACATATCGGGATGCAGATCGGATAAGGTTTCATTTCTCAAAATGGTTAAAGGACTCAGGGATGATTTGGTCGTGGAGATAGGAGAACAGATTTTTGTAGCGAGATGAGTCATAACCTACAACAGTGCAGATCATGCAGGTTTCAGGGGAGTCATATGCAGGATAGGATAGGGCTTCCACCAAAAACTCATAGCGTAGTTCATGTTCGGGCTGCTGTAAAAGAGTAGATAATGTCGCCATTGCATCGGCAGCCTTATTCTCCATTCTGGGTATTTGCTCAAATGTAATAGAGATGAAGTATTTCTTTAAATCATCTACCATTCTCTTGTAAGGAATGAGCTTTTCATCTTTGGTTTGGTACACATCATTGACTTGGTGGATAACCAATTGTGAGTCTCCATGGATGTGCATCTCTGTAACTCTCCACTGTATTGCCATTTTCATACCATTGAGAAGTGCCTCATATTCAGCAATATTATTTGTGCAAGGAAACTTTAATCTGAATGCTTTGGGTATCGAGTATCCTTGAGGAGTGATGAACAATATGCTTGCTCTAGATCCATTATGTGTGTAGGAGCCATCAAAGAATAACCGCCATGCTCTAGAAGAGAGGTGCATGATAGAGGAATCGGGAAATTCCATTTGCATGGGTGTATCATCAAACAATGGTGCTTCAGCTAATTGATCAGCAATGACCTGTCCTTTGATAGCTTTTCTTTCAACATATTCAATGTCAAATTCGCTCAAGAGCATGACCCATTTAGCTAGTCTACCAGTGAGGGCAGCTTTGCTTAGGAGATATTTCAGTGGATCAATTTTAGCTACTAGAAGTGTGGTATGAGATAACATATAGTGTCTCAGTTTTTGTGATGCAAAGATCACAGCTAGACATGCCTTCTCAATCATAGAATAGTTCTTTTCATACGCCACCAATGTTCTGCTTATATAGTAGATGGCTCTTTCCTTTTTGTTCTCATCATGCTATGCTAGCAATGCCCCCAGTGATGTATCTGTTGCGGAGACATATAATATTAATGGCTTCCCTTGAATAGGATGCATTAAGATAGGAGGATTCGAGAGATAATTCTTGATATGGTTAAAGTTGTTCTCGCATTCTTCATTCCATGAAAAGGTCACACCTTTATGTAATGTTTTTGTAAAAGGCTGTGATATGTCCGCTAGCTGTGATATGAATCTTCTGATAGATTGAACTCTGCCTTGCAACATCCTCATTTGACTGATATTTGTGGGAGGTTGCATCTCTATTATAGCCTTGACTTTAGCTGGATCAACTTCAATGCCTTTCTTTGAAACTATGTATCCTAAGAGCTTTCTAGAAGTGACACCAAAAGCACACTTCTTAGGATTTAGTCGGAGACTAAATTTTTCCATTCTATCAAGGATCATGCTCAAGTCAGTTAGATGTTCAGTTCTGATCATTGATTTTGCTAAGCTATCATCAACATAATCCTCCATTGTTCTATGCATCATATCATGAAAAATAGATGTCATTGCTCTTTGGTATGTAGCTCCCGCATTTTTGAGTCCGAATGGCATAACATTCCAATAGAAGGTTCCCCACGCACATGTGAAAGCTATTTTCTCTTGATCTTCTGGAGCAATTTTGATTTGGTTGTACCCAGAAAAGCCATCCATTAAGGAATACATTTCATAGCCCGCAGTCATGTCCACTATCATATCAATGTTAGGCAGTGGAAAATCATCCTTAGGGCATGCTCTGTTCACATCTCTAAAGTTTGTGCACACTCTGATTGAACCATCTGGTTTTGAAATAGGTACAATGTTAGAGATCCACTCAGCATAGTCTATGACACGGATGAATCTAGCTTTTAGGAGTTTTTCTAGTTCTGCTTTGACTAAGAGGGCAACATGAGGATGCATCTTTCTCAATTTTTTCTTGATTGGTTTTACTCCAGGAGTAATGGATAGATGGTGCATAATGAGATTGGGATCCAATCCTGGCATATCTAAATATTTCCATGCAAAGTTGATCTTTTTGTCTGATAAGAATGTAGTGAATTTCTGTTTCTCTTCTTCTGATAGAGATTGTGCTACATGTACCAATTGTGGTTCCTCTGTTGTACCCAAATTGATGGATTGAGTGGGCTCAATCAGAACTAGAGATCTATCCTATAAATGACTCAGAAGGACATCAAATATCTCATCCTTAGGTGCCTCAGAGAGGTTTTCACCTTTAGATACGTCTTTTCTTTTTACTTTTGTCAGTTCTGAGACTGCCACAAAGTGGTTTTCACCCTCAGAACTCTTTTTCTTTCTCTTTTTACTCTTGTTTTTCTGACTAAGATATTTGATGTCTGACTCGGTCATGCTAATGCTCGGTTCGCTGATGGAAGTCATCATAGGCTCAACTGCATTGAGCTAGCAAGTAAGGGCATAGTCATTCGGGAAGGTATACATACCATGGTTTGGGTTTGTGGAAGTTTGGTCGATAAGATTAGGGCGTTGGATAGTTAAAGTAGGAAAGGCTTGGGATATGGTGTTCACAGATGTGGATATGTCATCATTGGTCCTAACCCGACGCTCAAGTTCAAAGGTGATATTACAGCTCAAAATGTTCAATTCGTGAATAGGCTCAACATCATCATGGGAGTCCTCTTCAGCCATAGGTGGATCAGACACGTTAAGTTCATTATTTCTCTCTAGACCTACGTTGGGTTGAGATACATATTGGTGAATAACATCAATATATTTCTCTGTTATAAGCTCATCTTCTTTTGGAATGGCACCCCATTCATAGTCATTTGACTCAGCTTCTGATTCAGGATCTCTAGGAAATCTTAAAAAATGTGTGAAATCATGATGAATACCCCAAGAAGGATTACCCTCAGTCTCTGACTTGAATTCATATTCATGGGAATCAGTGTCAGAATAACTACCCCCTTCTTCTTGATCAGTTTGATTGCCTTCAAGATTAGCTGGTTCTTGTGGTGCAACCATCTCTTGCGCTACAGTAGGTTCTTATGTTTCTACTACATTAATTCTTTTGATAGGATCATCTTTATCATCAAGAAGATCTTTGATCTCTTTAGGCAATTTTTCATAGGGGATGAGTTCTGAACTATCTGAATCATCATCTGAGGGTTCTGTCTCTTCTCCTGGTGCAATTTGTTCTATGACATGAGAACAACCACCTTTGAGATGATAGGGTTTCTTCTTAAACCCTAAGCCACCAGTATCTTTTTTGTCTCTACCAATATGTGAAATGGGTGTCACAAGACCCTTTCCCCTGATTCCTAGAGGTCCTTGACCAGAATATCCCATCTTGGCTATCAATTTGTTTCCTGGACCATATGAATTAGAAGGGATTGTAGGTGCTATAGATTCACTAGGTTGAACAATTTTGGATTCAGAATCCTCTTTATATAGCCATGCCAGCACAACTTCATCCTCTTCAAATTCTTGTTTGGATACTTGCTCTACCACAAAATTTCTTTTGTATGCTTCCATAGGTTCCTTAGGTTCTGATTTAGATTGCTTCAAGGATTGTCCATACGACTTGGGTGAGATTGGGAGAGATGTCAGAGACAAGACTGGCTCTATAGTGTATTCTCCCATCCCATTTTCTTTGATATTGATTTCTTTAGCAATGTCGTCCATCTTAGATGTGGAAACCACATTTTGTTGCTTGATGGAAGATTCTCTGTTATTAGGTACAAGCTTATCGGCACTTTCCTTCAATGTATTGCAAGTTGTACTCAGATCTACTGGGATAGTAACCTCCACTCCTTCATAGGGAAATTTCAAGCATTGATGGTACGTAGAAGGAATAGCTTGCATTTCATGTATCCAGGGTCTCCCTAGAAGGATATTGTAAGCCAATGGTAGATCAAGCACCTGACATGTGGTATCTTTGATGACCGGACCCACTCGGATAGGTAAGACAATGGTGCCTTTAGAAGATCTTTCCTGTTCATCATAGGCCTTTATGGTGATCTTCTTTCGAGGATCAATAGCCATCTCTGAGAATCCCAACTGTGTGATTAAGTTGTAAGAACAAATGTTGAGGCCTGCGCCCCCACCTATCAACACATGTTTGACTCGATGATTCTGGATCAAGACTTCTATATGAAAGGGCTGATTATGTGGGTGACTCAAAGAGTTGTCATCTTCCTCTGAAAAGGAGATATATTGCGGAGACGTTAGATGACCAACCATAGTCTAGAACCTGTCTAGATCTAGATCATCAGGAACATTAGAGCCGAGCAAAGCTTTGTCTAGGATATCTCTGTGAGCTGGAGATATTCGAAGTAACTCAAACATAGAGATTTTGGCATTGGTATGCTAGAGTTGTTGGATGATGCTGTAAGATGTAGGTCTTGTATCCTTTGGATTGGAAGATTTTGAGGCAACCTTCTGTTTAGAAGCAGATGTGAGATTGAAAGGTATCTTAGGGACATTAGATGAACTTGGTGTTTGTCCTTTTAGATGAGCCTAAGCTTGTGATTTGGTAACCGCATTAGCTGAGGAATGATTTCTGTCTCTTCATACAATCATGATGACATTGCAGCTCTCAGAGAGACATGGTTCAACCATATTGATGACAACATTGTTTCTAGGGTAGGCATAGTTGACTTTTGCCCCCATGTTAGGCTGAGAAGTGGAAACTCCCTTGCCATGTTGTGGAAATGGTTCTGTAAATGCTGTGTGATCATTATTACTGGTAGGATTATCGATCGTGATGTCCCCTTGATCTATCAAGTCTTGAATGGTATGCTTCAAGTGGAAGCATCCATTAGTTCTGTGGCCTTTAGTCTGATGGAAAGCACAGAATGCATTATCTTTCTACCAATATGGTTTTGGATCCGGATCAGGGTTTCAGATTAGTGGTAAAGAGATCATGTTATCAGTGATCAAGGTTCTCAGGGCAGATTCCAAAGATTCTCCCAGGGGAGTAAACTTTTGTTTATTATCCCATCGTTTGAATGGCTTCTTTGGAGATGGTTCAGCAGATTTTTGCTCTGAAGCTTCAATGGCTTTTTTGGCAAGGGTGAGATTGTAGGCCGGTGCCTTTGATGGGGTGCAGATAGTGTCAACAACACCATCAGAGATGATACCTTTGTTTCTATTCCAGCTCTTGTTTTTATCTTTTGAGCTAGATCCAGATTCAGACTTGTCCTTTTGAAGTGTGATTTCTCCTTTCTTGACAAGTACTTTCTCAATCTTGATTGCATTATCCACCATTTTATCAAAAGATATATGATCTTGCATTTGTAATGGATAATTGAGCTCTGGAACAAGGTTATTGATAAAGATTTCAAGTTTCTCCATTTCAGGAATTTGTCTAGCATATAGAGAGAACTTTTTTCTCCATCTCTTGAGGAAAGTTAGGAATGATTCCCTTGGATATTGCTTGAGGTTATAGATATCGATCATGGTGACTGGATGTTGAATATTGTAGGAATATTGTTGATAAAACAATTTAATCAATTCCTCAAAAGTTTTGATCGTAGAAGGTAATCTTGAAAACCACTGAATGGATGCTCCTCCCAAGGATCTAGGGAAAAGATGCATTAGATAAGTTGGTTCATGCATGATATCCATGGATTGCGTACAAAACTCTCTGACATGATCTTGAGGATCAGAGTGTCCATCATATTTGTCATACTTTGGTATCTCCACTCTTTTTGGGAATGGTGGCATATACAAGTTTTTGTCAAATGGGAAAGGACATAGGGCCTCCATGGAGAACTCCTTGGGTTCCTTCTCCTTCTTAAGATTGTTAAATTTGACTTGTATAGCATGCATCTATTTTGTCATAGCTGTGAGTGGAGTTTCTTCCTCATGTGTGATTATATCATCAATGTTAAAGTTGGGAGGAAGCTTAGCCCCTTTCAAGAAATGCCTCATCATTCTTTGGAATTCATCGTCATTCTGACATCGATGGATTTCAGAGGGGGTAGGTTCTTGGTCGGCATTATGTTGAGAATGGTGTCCCTGAGATCCTCCTCCTAGAGAACCATGGTTTGTCCCTGCTTGAGACATGGTAGGAGTTTTTGGGCTCCCTGGAATAGATTGAGGAGGAGTTTGCTGATTACCTCTGTGAGTTGATAGAGGAGGTATGTAACCAGTTTTCAATCAAAAGTTACCGAGACCGTCATCTTCGTAGATACCTGACTTGATGAGTTGTTCAAGATTTGGACCTGGGGTATTGGTCAAAAGTAAGTTCTAAGATATTTCTTCTGATTTCTTGTGTGAAGAAGCTCTGGTCTCCACCATTAACTTTGAATGAAACAGAAGAAAAGGATGAAGACAACTGAAGAACAATTTGATTCGAGAAAATCAGATGACGCAACCTTGTCAAGATTATGATAATTTTGAAGATCTGATGAGATGTGGGTGAAGGAAACTATGCCCTGGATGTATGGGATAGATGGCCCAAAAGATAGCGGACACGAGTTCTCAACACTTAGTCTATTTTTGAAGATTGATTGAAGATTGATAGTTATGACAAGGTTTTGACACGAGATAAAAGGACTCAAATTGATCAAACAGAAGACTAGATCAGATTCAAAAGATCAAACTCAGAAAATGGTAGAATGTTCAATAGCTACTGCTCTGTTTCTGACACAATGATATTTTTGACAAATTCTGGAACTAGGCTGGAAACATTAGATATCTTGCAATTTGACAATTTCTGACAACTCTCTCAAATTTTTCCAAACGACACTCTGCAGACTCGTACGACACTGGGTAGTCTATGAAATGATAGTTGCTAAACTCGTACGACAGTTGCGTAGAAATGAAATGACAGTTGTAAAACTCGTATGATAGTTGGGTAGCAATGAAATGACAGTTGTAAATATCATACGACAGTTGCTAACAAGATTTTGACTTTCTTGAATTTGCTGGTTTGAAAACTCGTACGACAGATGGGTTCTCAATCGTACGACAGATGGGCAATATTGAAATGACACTTGACAAAACTCATACGACTTTTGACTTTCTGAAATGACTTTTGACTCCAGAAAATATTTTACGTCAATTTTTGCAAAATTTAAAGTCTTCAGTTTTGGATTGTTTGTAAATTGTATTATCCAGATTTTGAAGGTTATACCAGATTTGATCATTTTTAATAGCCAAGTAGATAAACAAACATGCAGAACAGCAAGCAAGTGATTCCAAGCACGTCTGAAAACAATGAACAAGGGCAAAAGCAACCTTGTGCATGAACAATCAAGTGACCAAATTGTGCTAATCCCTGAGAGTACTAATTGTGTATGTTTTGAAAAGTTTTGCAATAACACACATATACCTGAAAGTGAAAAATTGGCCTCTCTAGGGTTTTTTTAGTAATGGTTTAACTCTGCAACTTTTATGATTCAAAGGGGTGAACTCCAATCCTAGCGCACCAGGGTTTTGACACAGTCTGAGAACTTAATCTTCAAGAGCTGCTAGGGAGATCTGACAACCCAACAATGAACCATACCTGTGGAGATTTCTTCCACAAGGACATTTATATAGCGGCTATCACTACCATGGCGAAAATGGCTATTACCGCTTGAGGTTCCGTCAATGCAGTTTGCCCTGTGAAGGGATTGTCCACTACGGTTAACCCTCTCTAAAGGTGACTCACAGATTTATACCACAAGGGGACTTGGCTCTAGATCCAACGTTTTTGACACCTTTTCACTTTTAACCCAAACAAAGCAAGCAGATTAATCTGACATGCTAAGACAAAGTTTTGTTCCACCAAGGTCTGTGATATCAACTCCATGTGATCTATCAACCTCTCCGGGGAGAGAATGTATCAATCAATAAGAGAAGATGCACTAACCAATTTTGATTCACCAAAGCTCGTGATATCAACCCCACATGATCTATCAACCTCTCCAGAGAGAGAATGTGTCGATCAATAAGAGAAGACTCACTAACCAAGTTGAATGTGAAATGCACTAAGTATCCTCCCTACCTACAAGGATTCCATCATCAAGGAAGGATTTCTCTAGGAATCCAATCTCTCAAGAATCACGAATAGTGTTCATAGGGCCTAATTACTATGTGAGCACAAATATATTCCCGAAAGTAAATCTACCAAAAGTACCCAAAAAGTAGAAAGAGGAACACTTAACGCTTAAAGTGAATATGAGATGAGTCCACAAGGTGGAACACTTAACACCTCACACAAGCTGAAAATGATTCCCCAACTTAGAAAATAAGTGAGTTCCTAAAAGCACAAAAGGGTTGCCAAGTGGAACACTTAACGCTTCTGTCCTGTTGACCCCTCCCCTTTATGGCGCTGAGATTGCAACCACAGGGCAGAAATGAGGGGCCAGTGGATTAGCAAGTCCAATAAACCAAGATAGCAATCAAGATCAATCACAAGTATTCTAAGACTACTTAATGAATCCTTAAGGGTTCACAACCTAGTATCAATTATGCAAGTGTATAGAAATAGATCAAAAGCATGAAAAGATGCACACAAGCTTGACACAAGAGATTTATTTTAAGTCCCAAATCAAAATGTTATTAGATGAAGGAGAATACCTGGGATCCTTGCAATGTGCTTAGTAGATTTTACCTAATTTTTAGCAATTTTTGTTGAGCTTTACTATGCAAGCAAGCTACGAACTCTCCAACAAGCCAACAAGCAAACAAGATATGCAAGGTATATTCAACTTATGAAAACCATAGGGTTAGATCTAAAAATCAATTTTTAGGAGAAATAATAACTAAAAATTAATTTAAATGACAACTCATATCATGCATTGAATCATATGAAAAATAAGTGCATACCCATCACAAAATTTTAATTTTTTTTGCTGCATTTGACCTAGTCAACAAGATCTAATTTTTTTGATATGATTTTTGCCACAAAAATAGAAATTAAGAATAGAGACCCATACTAAAAAATAGAGCTCTTTCCAAAAATGCAAAAATTTTAGAAAAATCTCTTCATTTGTGCCCTAGAGACCCATTTTATCAAAATAGACTAGTTTTTGTAAATTAACTATTTGAGCTACTAAATTGCATCCAAATTTAAAAAACAAAGAATAGATCCCCTATATAATTTGAAGAGCTTTCCAAAAATATAAAAATTTTAGAAAAATATGCTGATTTGCGTCAGATATTAATTTTTTATGAAAAATTTAAAAAAAAATTATTAAAAATTCTAAATAATTTAGAAAATTCTAAATTTTTTTTCAAAGCTTTCCTGATATGTCTCCAACCTACAAAAAATATTTCAGGCCAAAAATCCAAGCCGTTTGGGAGATAAAATTAAATTTTTGAAACTTTAGGGTTTTAGCTCCAAGAATCAAAATCAGCATGCAAAGGTGGGTTGCCCCATGGTGGGCGCTAGAAATGTGTGTGTGAAAATTGTACGTGATCTGTAGACACAACACTCAGTAAAACATTAGAGGTTAGTGATAATCAAAATCGTGCAAAATTGAAAACTATGTAACCAAGCGATTTACTGCCTTCTAATAGGTGCGAGATTGATGTTCTCAGATTGTTATCGAGATCAGTGACCTAGATGACACCTAAATGAAGGATTTGAATGCAAAAGATGGATATGAAATTGAATGCAATTAATCTATATTTTTGATATTTTCTATGCAATAAGAATGATAAAAACCGATATGAATCTATGCTAGATGAAATTGATATGCTATGAATTGATCTATCTAACAATGATATGCAAAGCTATGAAATTCTATGCTATGATATGAAAAATATGTAATTGAAATTGATCTCACAAAGCTTTGAATTCGCAAGTTGATTCTTTCAAGCTCCAATTGTGCAAATTCTCCAAATCTGATATGCTATGATTCTTGTAGAGTAAGTTTGCAATTTGCGAGATGATTGAGAGATGAATTATGAAGAGATGAGCCTTGTTTTTATAGAAATCCAGGGCTTTGGAGGTGCATGGGAAAAAGCCATAAATCACTCAAATAACTCAGGTTGATTTTTGAGTTATTTTTAAATAAAGGATAATTAACTCACAAAAATATGCAAAAGCTAAGTTTTAACTCAAAATAGAGTTTAGCTTTAATTGATAATTGATAGTTGTCTGCTTTTATGATTGCGCATGTTTTATTTATGAATTAATTTAATAATAAAGTGATTTATTTCCAACTTAACTGCTTTTTGAAATAAAATAATTAATTTATGGGTTAATTAACTATTTAATCAAACTTTTATTAAAAACTATATTATTAAATAATGACAACTTGCTTTAATTAATTAAATAAGAATTTAATCAATTATTCATAAGATTTTGGATTTATTGTCAAAATTTAAATAATATAATTAATAATAGATAAAATTTAATTTAATTAAATAATTAAGTGGCAAGATATTAAATCTAATTAATTAAATATGAAAAATATTCAATTAATCAAATTTTAGGATAAATATGATTTATTGGCAAATAATTATAAAATTAAAGATAATTATGATGATTAGGAATATTACTAGGAATATTCTCTGATGCAGAATTTAAGATAATCAATTATGATTCGATGATGTTTAGATGTGCCTTAGATTAGGACTTTGATGTCGATTTCGTTCGAATTGAAGATGTAGGAGATTAATGAACTTATAGCCCATTTTTGGGGTATTACAATAACAAATACATATGACATAGCCTTTCATGATAGATTCACTAACCTTCCTCCAAGAAACAATGGCAAGATGAACTTTATGAAGAGCTCAATTCCCTTCCTAGCTTTCTTCTTCTCTCCCAATTCTCTCTCCTAATCTCCCTCTAAGCTTGTAGTCTCTACCAAGATGTAATTTCCCCAAAACTAAGTGCAAGAAGAAGTGTTTCTCTCTTTTCTCCCATTTTGCTAATAGAAAACATTCTTCCCATCTCTACCCTCATCCCAATGAGAAATAGATTTCTTGGTTGATGTATCCTTACCACTTGTCCCTAACTAGGGAATGAGAGGAAAACCAAGAAATGGGGAGAAGGAAAATCTCGAAACCATACCCAATTTCATCACTCTCAAAGAAGACTCTTTTTAAGAGGCCATTTGGAAGCTTTGGGTGATGAAAAAGGAAAAATTTGACCCCTATACCTATGTGCATGCATTGGGATAGCTAAAACTAACCTTAACCACTCCCTAGGGCTCATTTTAATATCTATAAATTAACCCATGTGAAGTTAACTCACAAAAAATGGGAAATGATGTGACTCAAACCTTGGTTTCCTAAACAAGTAACCACACCTAGGGACTCACAAGGTGACCTAAGGGTAGTGTTAAGTCTAACCATTCCAATTAGGCATGCCAACACATAAGCACAAGTGTCAAGTGACACAACAAAAGGAACACATCACTCCACTTAAATTCACACATGACATGCCAAATAGATTAAACACAATTAGATTTACACATATAATTACGTTCAATTATGCACATATATACACTTAAAAATTAGCATTCACTCATACATCACATTTATGAATTTAAAACACATAACAACGAGGTCATTCTCTTCATAGATTCGACCTTGGCCTTTCACTATTTTTACATTGATCCACCCTTGTTTCCCCGCATTTAAAACTATGGTCATAATCCCGCACACTCGATCTGATATCAGTATCAAATGAAATCACCACATATACAATCATATATAAAGCAAAGAAGGATTTATGCTATCATTAAATCACATATACACTAATAAATTGCATTTCATGATTTTATCATATACATAACAACATTACAATTCTATTTCCATATGCATCACATGTAAGTTTAGTTTCAACTTTCACAAGTAACCCTAAATCAAATGCAAAACCAATTCATTAGGAAATAAACATCATAACCATCTCAATTTGTATTTCATAAGATAACATAAATCAAAATGCATATTTCAAAATTCAATTATCTTTCTCTATCATAAAAATCAGGATGAATCTAACATAAGCATATAAAGATACATCTAACATCATCATCCATACAATCATGTAAAATCATCACATAATGTCCAATGATATGAACTCACAAAAAAAATAAGTCTAATATCTCAAAATAGTATATCATCAAGATAGTCCAAGCGTGAAAATGTCAGTCGAGCTAGGATGGGTCAGGGTAGCACCTCACAAGTTCTTCTAGGAATACTTTGTTAACTCTTTTGTATTCAGGACAGAAGATTTGGTGTAAGTGTTGTTGCACCTATTGTACACCCTTAACAAGGTTTTTTTTACCTTTAATAGGTCTAGGACCTTTAACAGGGTCAATTCCTTACCAGGTATCTCATCGTATACATCCCCTAACATGGATCTTCCTATATTGTATTAATCAGCTCCTAACAGGGCTAGAACTCCTGATAGGGTTTCAAGATTCATAGTGTAGAATTTTATGGGTACCATCCCCACCAGGGTTTTCCTTTTGTCGGGGTTTCCTTGAAAACAAATATGGTGTTATGAGTTCTTCTATGTTAATCTTTGTCACATGGTTATTCATTTTTTGTTATATTGTTATCTATTTCTTAAAAAAGATAAAGAAGTTTAATAATTCAATTAAGTATTGTAATATTGATTCACCCCCCCCCTCTTAGTGTTACCAAATCCTAATAGGGATTGACCCATTTGCTACCATTTTCTTGAGGAAGGTAGCAAAGATTGATGAGTAATCAAGATTGGTTGGAGGTGCCCCTTGATTTATTTTGGGTTGTACTAGATTAGAAGGGACACCTAGTTGAGGAACACTAGGAGGTTTTTGTTGAGGTTCTCTCAGTAGGGGGATTCCTTTCTTAGGTTGTGGAGTCGTACTAGATGAAATTTTTGCCATTGTTTTTGAGGTACCTTTTGGATGAGTCAAGAACAATATGGAAGGTGTTGTTATGGTAGTGAGTGCACTAGATGTGTGTGGAAAATTGGCAAACAAGGGATTGTTATACTATATCCCAAGTGTAGTGGAGTATGTGGTGAATCGGAATGCACTGAGTGGTACTACTAGATGGGAAGATTGAAGTGATTGAAATAGGTGCCATTGTAGAGAGAAAATATTATGGCATAGGTATGTCCTCTATTAGGGTAAATGTGTCAAATCTTGTGGGTAACCTAGCACCTCTTTGTGTAAGCATGTGAAAATATCGATTTGTGCCAGTTGTCATTATGGACTCCACAACTTCTATTACCTCCTAGTCATGTAAACCATTGTTAATATCTTCTTGTGTGAAATTATCCCTAATGTTTTTATGTGTGAGCTCATATTTTGGTGGAGCTACAGGAGGTAATTATGGAACCTCAACTCTTGTTTTTTGTTGCCATTGTATTGTGTCAGGAATCTTGAAATCTAGTGCCAATGTTCTTGGTGCAAAGTTAATGTCGTTGGTGAAAATAACATTGGAGTCCTTGTTTTGGTCCATTTTTATCTTCTAGGATCGTGTGTTTGTCATATGCAATAATGCTCTCTATGAATGAGATAAATGAAAGACAAATACGGAAATCTAATTTTTGGATTTTAAAATGCGAGAGACTATAAAGGAAACTAGTTTTTTTTTGGATTTTTGGATTTTGGGATGCTGATGCAATCTATGAATGAATGTATAGAATGATGTCTAAGGTGTAGGTACTATACCCTAAGAGAGATTCTATAAACTTTGAAGGTAAACCCTCTAGGAAAAGATCCAAATGATTCTATGGACTATCTTGACTTCAAAAGGTAGAACAAAAAAATGAGAAATTATGGCAATGATGTCTATGAATAAGACAAATGTTTAACTAGAATGACAAGTTCCTAAGACAAGGAAAGTAGAAAAAGTCATGGATCAAAATTTAAACGAAATCAAAGATAATACACAAGACCACTATAGGAATGTCCTAAGAAAATGCACCCTAAAGTGTAATACTTTGAGTCTAGGATATGCAAGCTATGTTTTTTTATTTTTTGGTTTTTCAAACTAAAATGATGACTATACAAGGTAAAGCAAGGTTATAAACTCTAAATGAAATAATGATACTAATATGCAAGGGTATTTAGATCATAATTTTTTATAGTAAAAGACCAATATAATATTTTTGGACCCATTTTGATTGTGTTTTCTCTATGTAGGACAATGCTATAGGGCATGTGTTGATTCAATTTGCTTTGTTGTAGACAAATTTTGGATATGTGTATAAATTTAAAAATAAAATACTCAATATATAGCTGTAGGACTGACTCAAAAAAGGAAATGATCAATGTATATGTTCAACAACTTTTTCAAGCTACAAGTTTTCACAGGGTTTGTCACAATGAAAAAATATAGATAAGTAGTCTAACCTAGTGTCAATGGCTTTAATTGTAATATTATAGGCCCATTTCTTGGATGCTCATTAGCTCACACAACCATGCCACACAACTAGACAATGAAAGTCCTCTTGAAGGTGCCCGAGTTTTTGTCTTTTTCTAGGTATTATTGTCATGTTAATGAATATATCTTTCATAACACAATACCCTAGGATAAATATGGTGGGGATCTTGGGGGGAGATTCTTCCCTCCCCTTGCAATATAATAAGATAATAATTCAAAGGTAAAACTATATGCACCCTAAAATGGTTGCCTAGACTTTGGGCCCCATTCAGTAATTTATCAAATCCCTGAATCAATATTTTCAAAAATTAGCATTTTATCAATTATATCAATTTCCTTGATCAAATCCTATTCTATCATTTTTTATTATCTACCTTGGGCTAACCATTTTATCCTAAGTCTTTATTTATTAAAAGGAATATTTCCTCCCCTTTTAATAAATAAAAAGCCCCCACTTTTCATCTTATCCTAAGTTGCACAAATAAAGCATTATTCTTATTTTATAAAAAAAGAAAAAGTATTTTTTATCTCATAGGACACAAAAGTCAACTCTTATTTTCCCATTGGAGGATACTTGTGCACATGGATTGCTCCTCTTTCAAGCTCCACCGTTGATTAAGTCTTTTGCCTCTTAATCTCCATGGTCCATTCCTTTTCATTTCTTATAAAAGGAGAGCTCTCCTCCTCATTTAGGATCCATCTCTTTTATGCTAATGTTATGCTACAGATTTTCTAGGTCATTTGGAGCTTTTTCAAGACATTATTGCATTCAAGCTTTGAAAACATTGTTGTTGCATTTCATTTAACTTGCTTTCTTTCTTTCATAGTTGCATAATCATGGCATTCTTAGTATAGACTTTCTTTATGCTATAGATTAATCTCACATAGTTTAATTAGGAGGGATTGTAATGACTTAGAGAAGTGCACTACTTTTGTGTGTACATTTCTGGCACCCACCATGGGGCAGAACATTAGCGTTTTGTCTTTTATTTTTTGTATTTCCGTCAAATTTTTTGTCAATTTTTGGCTTTATTTTTGGTCTCTAGTTTTCTGTCTCAGAGTGTCGTACAACATCTTTCACCAGTGTCGTGTGACAGTCTTTTGTATAGTAGCGCAACACTTCACCAGTTAAAAGTGTTGCACTGTTTGGTAGAAAGTGTCGCACTGTGTTCTGAATTCTGTCGCCTGAAGGTCAGTGAACTATCACACAGAGATAAAGTGTCGCAGCCATATACGGTGAAGTGTCGCACAACATTTTTGGTGACTGTACTATCACCTGTGCCTGGCAGTGAGTTGTTTTTTTTAGCTCTTTTTTATCTTGCAAGTTTTGGGTTCTCTACTATCTTTTTGAAAAATTTTGAAAATTTCAGTGTTTTCAGAATCCGTGCCTCTGGAAAATGGGCACCCATTTTTAAAATTTTTTTGTAAATGGTAAAGTGTGATATATCGTTGGAAAGGTCTTTTCGAGCCTAATCCAACCATGCTAGTTTCATTCTCAGATTTTACCATTTGATTAGCTATTTTACTTGCAGATTATCTAATTTTTGATGTGCTAACCATTGTGGGCTAACAAGTTGTGCTTGTAGGTGCTCTCATTGCTTGGAATTTTCCAAAAGAATGCATGTCAAAGAGGGCTACTAATAGTTTTTGCAGGGTTGCCCTAAGCATAAAAACCAAATCAAGTGCTTATTTAATTGCTTTCTTTTTAAGTGTGGCATATACTAGTTGTTTCATTTCATAGGCACATAATATCTCGTGGAAGGAATTTTGAGGTGGTAGGAGAAGTATGCTCTGAACCAGAAAATCTTGACCCATCTTAGAATTTTGGAAGCAAGAGGGTAATTGAACTTTGCTTGGTGTGTTTGGGAGAAAGCTTTGGGATAAGGGAGTATGCTCTTTGTATGTGACTGAATGTGACCTCTAAATCAGGCACAACACAACATGGTCATTATTCACTTGATAGAATTTGGGAGAGAGTATGAAGAACTCAATCCAAATTCCATGGTGAGGCGACCTATTGCCTCCTATGTGAATGGGGTGTTTGAATACTCTCAGAATGAGAGCCAACAGCCAGGAGACCAATTCAACAATGGAGGATTTCCAAGAAGCAATAAAGATGAGCAAGATGAAGTGCAATTTAATCTAAGAATGAGGATGCAATTAATCTAAGAGCTTGAAAATAAAGATGAGATGCAACTTAATCTAAGAACTTGAAACAAATATGATATTAAACTAAGAACAAATAAGCAAATTAGTCTAAAATGTGATGCAAAGATTATACTAATAATGAGATATTAATCTAATAAATGCAATAAAAAGCTTTGAAAACAATGAATCAAATGAGACTAAAAAATGCCTATAGTGTAGATGCTCTCAAAAATTGCTCTCTCTTGAATGAGAAAAAGAGGTTCATTAAATAGAGAAGCCCGGAGAGGAATGAAGAGTTTCTTGATTTGAAACTCCTGACTCTTCATTCCCCTTTGAGACAAAAAGGTATGAATTATTTAATTAAAATAATGAAATTTGCCACATGTGGGGAGTGACCTTTCGAGTAATTTGAATTATTAAATTCAAATAAAGAGGTGTCCATTCAATTAACTAAATATTTATTAATTCCTTTTTAAGGGTAATTAGCCAAAGGGGTAGATTTTAATTTAATTCAAAGTGCTTAGGACTTTAGAACTAAATTAAATTATCATAGAGGTAATTTAGCTAATTAAAGTCAAGGACTTTAGGAATTAATATTAATATTTGATTATTGCAATTTATGGTCTTTGCAATTGACATCAAGTCAAATTAAGTCAGGTAGGAGAGAGAAAATTGCTTAGGGAACTAGGACTTTGGTGATGTAAAATTGAGATAATGCACCAAAATTGATGAAATTAAATAGGTGCCAATTTTGGGGTATTACATTTGCCCCTCTTTGAATTGATGTGCGAACAACATGTTGATTCAAAGAATAGTCTGAAGTGACAGATGATGAGAATTTCCGTAGTCCAAGTTAGATTGCAAAGACAACGGTCTTAGAAGAGAACCGAAATCGGGGTTAGATTGCCCCAATACCAATTGATGAAGATGCAGATTTAGAACTATCTCCGAATCAGGATTAGATTGCCCCAATACAAAGCTTAGTCCTCCGAGACCTGGGTTAGATTGCCTAGATAATGGTCTAAGAGAGATTTCGAGAGCCATCTCCAGAATGAAGCTTGACTCCCAGGGATTAGGGTTAGATTGCCCCAATACCTAAAAGATAGATGATGAGATAAGAAGATGTGAGACATCGAGATGCCCCAAGCAATGAAAACTGATGATTCAGATTAGACTAATTCAAGAATTGATTCGACAAGATTCAATGATGCAATCATCCTACCCCCTCAGGAGCGAAATCGAAAGATGACACGTCAGAAGATGATTGACAGCAAGAGGTTGCAGATAAAGATAAGATTGAAGATCTAGAAGAATAAAGCAGATCAGAAGCATTTTGAAGTGATCCAAAGGTCCTGCTGACCAAATTTGACTAGGTTGACCATGGTTGACTAAATTTGACTTGAGTTGACTTACATGATGTAAAGATGAGGATCTGGCAAGAAAATTATGCCAGAAGGTTGATTGCACAAGCATCCAATCCCAAAGGATCACAGAATTTAAAATGCAATTTTCAGCCACTTAGAGATGTCAGATTTTGATTTCGATCCCGAAAAAGGATGCAGCCAAGATGAGACTGGGACAAAAGATGAGAACCTTTGATGAGAAAATCCAGAAGAAAGCAATCAAGAGAGCAACAAGAAAGTGCTCCAAATGCAAGCCTAGAATGAAAGATGCAAGTCTAAATGGAGGCCTAGGATGAACAAATGCAATCCTCCGGACTCGGCTGTTGGACTCATCATATTTATCATCATTGAGTTCATTTAAGCATGGGACAATCACAAGATGCCATACAATTCTCCCCAACATGAGAATATGAATATGACATAAGTCTTAAATTTGTCAAAATGAGGTGTAAGCATTAAGGCACAAGAAGCTAGAATGACCTGAACACCTATTCCTTTTAATCTAGCAAGTTAACATAAGCATTAGAGAATAAATGCTAGAATGACCTGAATGTTTCTTGCAAAAAACACACCAAACACACAGGAGTTCCTTCTTTTGCCAAAGATTACTCGCAGTGACCCTTACGTTCACTTAACAGGATGAGCATTTACAATTTCACCAGTAGCAGAAAGAAGTCACTCAAAAGACAAGGAGAAGAACCAACCTCACCAAGGTGTCCATATAAAAGGAGTGGAGGTATGCATGGCCATCCAATACGAGATGAAGGCTCTTACAGACAGACACCTCTCTTATGTAGATTTCTTGGATCATTGGAACTAGACCAGCAAGCAGAAAACAAAGAAAAGATCATGCCCCTAGTCTTTGCATTTCTCAGTCAAGAAAGACATCTTGGATTCACTCGAGGGGAAATTATAAAGCAAACAAACAAGAAAGAGAAAAGCTTAGTACACTACATAGGAACACACAAAGAGTTTTAGTTTCAGTTTACGTTTGTGTTCAAGCAGATTGAAGTCGAATCGGAAGTGAACAACATTCGAAGTCTCAATGAGATAGCAATAGCAGGCAGACATAGTGGAAAACCATTGGTGACCATCATGAGAGACAAAGTCTCAAGAAGATATCAAAGTGTGAACCAAGTATCAGCAGGTGAACGTAGTGAGAACCACTAGTGACCGATACAAGGAAGATTCTCAAAAGAGAGAATGAAACACGAACGAAACATCAATAGGAAGACATAGTGAGGACCACTGGTGACTGATGTAAGAAGGAGATCCCAAAAAGAGAGGTTGAACAGGAGCTAGGTATCAGCAGGTAGGCACAGTGAGAACCACTAGTGACCGATACACGAGAGATCCTCGAGGAGAGATCTCAAAAGTAGCTAGGCATCAGCAGGCAGACATAGCGTGAAATACTGGTGACTGATGCACAAATGAATCTTTTGAAAGTGATAGGACAATGCCCCCTAGACCAGGGAGATGCCCCCAAGTATGACCAGTTCCAATCCATGAAGAGTCTAGGAAAACTCAAAGACAAGTGCATGAGCTAGCAAACCAAAGCAGGAAACAAACTAAAGCAGGAAAGCGGGAAAACAAACTAAAGCAAGAAAGGAAGGAAACTAAAGTAGGAAACTAAGAGCCAAGCGACGTCGAGAGAAGATGTTACTTTAGGAAAACAAGAGGTGCATGTTTACCAGGTTTTCACAATCTTGGCAGAGATTCTATTTTTGCTACCATGACGCCTGTTTACTAGGTTTTCATCAATGGCACATTTTTTTCTTTTTCAATTTTTTTGTACTTTTCTCTTTTTTTTATTTTTTGTATTTTTTTGAATATTTCATTTTTTTGTATTTTTGATCTTTTGATTTTTTTTGTATTTTTCACATTTTCAATTTTTTTGTATTTTTGAAATTTTCTATTTTTTTGAGTATTATCAAGGCACCTATTTGCTAGGTTTTCACGAGGATAATAGATACATCAAAGCGCCTATTTGCCAGGTTTTCACTAAGATGATCATTTTTTCAGGACATTTTGTAATTTTAAGGATTTTTTGCAATATACAATTTTTAGGATTTTTTCAGGATCAATAAATATGTACATGAGCATACTAAGAATGTCTCAGCTGTAGAACTTCTTCAGATGAAGAGCGTTGATGGGCTCTTTGAGTTTCTCTCCTTCAGTGGTGATCTCTGGAAACATAGTCATTTGTAGTAGTAGCCAGCTGAGAAGTTGCAAAATCAGAACCAGATGTTGTAGTAGTAACAAGAGAGCCAACCAATAGTGTCCAACAGTCAAGAGATCCATAGTCAAGGAAAGATCACTTAGGTGAGACCCACAAACATCCTCATGGACACATCTTAATGCTTTGTCAGATTGACCATGCTCTAAATGCTTAGGGAGAGTACATTCTAGATTTCTCTTAGTCATGTCATTAGCAATAAGGAGATACTAATACGCACTTTGGGAAAAGGAAAGATGGAGTGAAGAGTGTAAAGTATGATAGGCAAGGGTGATGGAATGGAGGAAAGTATGAGAATTTTGGAAGCTCGAATGACAACTTTGATTTTTTCTTTCTTTGGAATCCACATAGCTTTTGAATTTTTTCTTCTTTACTTTGAGGTGCTTTTGATGACAATGCCTATAGAATGGATTTCGAGATCCATTTTTTATTTTATTTTCTGGCTTTTGATTGTCTTCTTCTTTTTGAGGACCTTTACGGTCTTTTGAACACCTTTGTTTCTTTCCTTTCTTCATAGTCACATGTCGATTAGATGGGACATGGTGACCTTGAGATATAAGTGGATTCTCATTATTTTTATTTTTATGTTGCACATCCAAGTTACTTCCAAAAGACTCAGGAATGATGGATGAAAGAGGCTTATATGATTGGTTCAGGTGGAGAGGTGGAGATGGAAGTGGACGGGCCACTTTTCTGGGAGATGAAGAGGGAAGAGAAATTGATGGGATGGGCTCAAGTGCAAATATATCAGTATCATCCTCATCATTCATGAATGCATCAGGTAGATCAAGAAAGTAATCTTCCATAGAGCATTGTCGATTGTGAGTCATCTTAGAAGATTCAGATAAGTTTGGAGGAATATTATGTGAGCCTAACCAAGATAACCTATTCCAAAAGTTAGGTCCCCTTTCAGGTGGTAAGAGTGCACGAACAAGAACCATTTCAATTCTAGATCTACCAATATTCCATGAAACTATAATAGAATGGGGTCTTACATACCCATGATTTTCTGGAGTAGTAGGAGTATAGCTTGGAGTAGATGGCCTAGGAGCCATAGGAATGATCTCCACAGGAGGGTGGAAAGGATCATCATCAATAGCTTGATCTGGAGGATCATAACTTTCTCCTCTTTCTGAGTTGTTAAGACTAGCATATAGGTGCATAGCATCAACTGGTATTTCCATTATAGCATCTGATATAGAGTTCCATTCAGCTAGAGATATAGTCAGAGGCAGACTTTCTTCATTGTTTTCATCTAACATAGGAAGTGTTTCTTTAATAGTAGGATCTTGTTTAGTAGTAGAAGTAGCAGAGTAATCTGGAATAGGTGTACCTTGAGGCATACCCAAGAGGAGGGAAGCATCCAACAGTTGCTCCCAATCAGTATGTGTGCCATTAGAGTTGGCAGCAGTAGGAGTCTATTCAATAGTAGAAGTGGTGGAACAATCTAGAATAGGCATACCTTGAGGCATACCCAAGATAAGGGAAGCATCCAACAGTTGCTCCTAATCAGTACATGTTCCATTAGAGGTAATGACATATTCAGTAGTAGCTATAGTAGTAGAAATATGTTCAGTAGAGTGTATAAAATCCTCCTGGTGAGGACCAAAATCATGTTCTTGAAGCACTTGAGAAGGTAGATAAGACTCTTTCTGGTAGTCTGAATCAAAATTTTGATCATTCAAAGGTCTTTCATATGTCATAGGCTGAATCTGTGTTTCTTCATCATCTAAATCTACATGTGAGTGCAAGCTACAACTAGGTTGGTCAAGCTCATAGCTCTGATAGCTAATACCAAATCCATCTTTAGAAGGTTCCTCATAAGAATGTGGAGATGGAGGGAGAGTTTTCAATGACAAGATAGACTCAATCTGATATTCCCCCATGCCAATATCTTTGATCTTCAGGGTCTTTTTGATTTCTTTTAGCTTGGCCTCATAGAACTCAGTGGATTCTCTATTGGTGGGAACAAAACTATCTGTCACTTGGGTAAGCATCTTAGCAAAGCAATTATTTAGGCTAGCACTATTGTCAATGAGGATGCGCGGGACATGCTCAGGACCTTCCATAACTTCAATGTGTAGGGGAGCATTATGTGGGTGGCTTGGAGAGTGATCATCTTCTTCAGAGAAGGACAAATAATGAGGACCCACCATAGATTGAAACTAGTCGAGATTGAGATCTTTGGGGATGTTTGCCTTGGTGAGGGCTTTACCCATAGATAATTTTGGTTTGGATGTCAAAGGTTCGAGACCTTTGAGAACAATCTTTGCATGAGATTGAGTGATAGCATTCACACAAGCTGGAGACTGTGTGGAGTTATAAGAGGGAGACGCAGGGCCTTGCAAGACAAAGGGAGTTTTGGGTTTAGGAGTATCCTCACTCCCTGGAGCAATGATTATGTCATAGTGAGAGATCCAAGGTTTGTTTCTAGCAAATCTGGAAGGTGGTTGAGCTTCTGTCATAGCCTTCTCAGTGGCTTTGATCATTTGTATGTTAGAGCTGAGATTGAAAACCAACTTTGAGGGTTTTGGCATCATATTGTCAACAACACCGTCATTCATAATATCTATGTTTTTGTTGATAATCTTATCCTTATCCTTGTCCGAGGGAGAAGGTCCTTGCTTTTTGTCTTTGTTCAAAGTCAATTCTCCCTTCTTGACCATAAATGCTTCTATCCTCACAGCCCACCTAATCATATTGTCAAAAGTGAGGGGACCTTGTAATCGCACTTGGTATCCAAAATTTGGGACAAGATTGCCCAAGAAGATATCAAGCTTTTCAGACTCGGGTAATTCATGCAGATATTTCATGCATAGTTGTCTCCATCTCTGGAGAAATGTTAGGAGAGGCTCCCCTTGTTGTTGTTTCAAATTGTAAAGGTCTTGGATGTTGACCGAATATTGAATATTGTAGGATTGATCATAACTCTTGTCATTTCAAGACTGACCATGACCTTGGTCATTTGGAGATTGGTCATGACTATCACTGAATTTACCTCCCCCTGGGAAGTGGAATGGATCTCCCATCTTGAAAATAGGATTGAAAGAGTTGATAGGTTCAAAATGATCAATAGGATCAATTCTAGAAAGTGACCCTTCAGAGTCTTGCTGGTCTTGAAACAATGCGTTATAATATTCTTGGAAGTTAGACTGTGTTTGAAACAATGGATTATAATAATCTTGGAATGAGGAGGAATGTGAGGATCTCTCACAAAGTTTAGATTTCATAATAGATTTGGAATGACCTATGTCTTGATTACGAGGTTTACTTTGATCTTGATCAGTATTCTAAATGGGATAAGTCTTTCCACTTCGAGTTGTGACAGTCATAGATGAGATGTAACGAGCAAAGATTCAGGATAAAGCTAGACTCTGTCTCTAAGATAACAAGGTGAGATAAAATGGCTAGAACAGCCAAGATGCAAGATGAACGTGGTACGAATCATCAAAAGAGGTGGCTAGAATAGCCGAGGTAAGACTATCGCAACACAAGGTACAAGAGCATAAAGAGACAAGGTGAAAAGATAAGAGACAACACAAGTCAAAGCAAAGATCGATCGTTTCCTAACTTGAAACAACTGGTTTCTGACAGTGAACGACAGGAAAATAGAAAAATAGATCATGGACAAAAGGCAGATCAAATTTATGTCATTGATCAAGCATGTAAGATAGCAATCAAGGAGTTCAAGCAAACAGTCTTCAAGAAATGGGCAAGGGACAAAGTAACCTTGCGCATGAATAGGAATAGTGACTTAGTATTTCTACTCCCTAAGGACTCTACTTGTATATGTTCTTGAGAATGTTTTAGCAGGCACTTAAAACACAACAACATCCTAGCAAGTTGTCTACAAGGCTATACATAGCTCTTCTAAAGGGAGTCCTCGATATATGCAGGGTACGTGAGCCACAAATTTGTAGATGAGAAGAATTTGAAATCACACAGCCGGGGGGAGACGGTAACCCAAATCTCCTCCTTCACTTCTCAAAGGTATAAAGTTCTTTGAGGCTTAGCCAAGAGTGAAATCTAACTTATTCCCAAGAGAGGTGTCTTTGGATTCACCTCCTGATATTTATACTCCATCGAAACATAGGAGTTAAGGTCGTCCCTTGAGGTGATGAAATCCCCAAGCAGGCCTTCTATAAATGAATAAGTAAACAATTCTCTATCAAAAGTATTTAAAGCACTAAAGGTGGAACACTTAACTCTTCAAGTAAATGTGAAGTGAGTCCAAAAGTGGAACATTTAACTCTTCAAGTGAATGTGAAGTGAGTCTAAAAATGGAACATTTAACTCTTCAAGTGAATGTGAAGTGAGTCCACAAGGTGGAACATTTAACTCCTCACACAAACTCAAAGTGAGTCCAAAAGTGAAACATTTAACTCCTCACACAAACTCAAAGTGAGTCCAAAAGTGGAAAATTTAACTCTTCACACAAACTCAAAGTGATTCCACACCTTAGAAAACTAATGAGTTCTAAAAAGCACAAAAGGGTTGCCTAGTGGAACAATTAACGCTTCTTTCTATGTAGACCCCTCCCCTTTAATGTGGCACTAATCTTGAAACCACGGGGTGAAATGAGGGGTCGACAGATGAGAAAGTCCAATAACCCAAGATAGCAATCTAGATCAATCACAAGTAATCTAATACTGCTAATCAATACTACTCATAAGTGCAAAAGGGTTTGAATCATGGAATATTTAACTTTCCAAGTAAACATGAAGTGAGTCCACAAAGTGGTGCATTTAACTCTTCATGTAAACAAGGAATGAATCCATGCCCTCAATCACTCAATGAGATATTTGATATTGGAACCAAGAATTACTTAAGGTTTAACTACAAGCATTCACTTACATAAACTTGTATGACAGAAAATCTATGTTCATTCATTTCCCATTAAGAGCATCAATTAAAATGTGTTCTATGAAAGCATGTAAACACTCAAGCCAAACACATGAGAGGTTCAATTTTAATCCCAAGGTCCAAATTTTATAGATATTTTAAGAACTCACCTTAGGTCCAAAGATCTGCAATCCAGCATTTAGAACACATCCGAAAGTACAAAATCAAGACAAATCAATGGCAAACCGTAAGATATGTAACATTGTTGTCTTCAAGACAGTCTTTAAAGATTGATTTATTTGACCCATAAAATCACAATATTAAAATTTATAGAAAGAATGAAGTTTTTAGCCAACATTAAGAACTACTATTTCCCAAACTTACAAGGTCTTATGATTCCATTTGGTTCCTCAACCAATAACCTTTTCAGACTGCAATTTTTCTATCATAAATTAGATTTAAAACACTAGGCCTTGCCTAGGGAATTACATATCTTTCTCAAAAAGAATCCAAATGAAACCAAACCAATTTCACAGTAACTATTAATAAATATAATTTCCAAATATGTAAGCCATTTATTTTTTTCATTCATAAATCATTTTCTAAGGATAAATCATTGCCTGCAACTCCAATGCAGATTGTTAAAAACTAGTTTTCACTCAAATGCCCATAACTTTCACAAATCTACATAAAAATGACTCAAACAAAAATTAAATGAAATCTAATTCACATATATTTCCAATTAATATTATTATATATCCTTATTCTTCATAATTTGTCCGTACCAGACATTTCAATCTGACTATATTCAGAGAATCTCAAATCTGCAAATACCCACTTTCACCAAAATGATCATAACTTATTCATTTCTTTATAAAAATGAACCAAACTAAAAGCATGAGAAAGAGGATTCATCATTCTATCCATCCATTACTATATTATAAGATTTTCAAAATATACATAGCCATACAAGGCCTGGAACCAACACTAAAATTGAAAAACCAATCAAGAATGAGGCCAAAAATTGATCTTTTCTGCCCCATGGTGGGCGCCAAAATGTATGTGACTGAATGTGACCTCTAAATCAGGCACAACACAACATGGTCATTATTCACTTGATAGAATTTGGGAGAGAGTATGAAGAACTCAATCCAAATTCCATGGTGAGGCGACCTATTGCCTCCTATGTGAATGGGGTTTTTGAATACTCTCAGAATGAGAGCCAATAGCCAGGAGACCAATTCAACAATGGAGGATTTCCAAGAAGCAATAAAGATGAGCAAGATGAAGTGCAATTTAATCTAAGAATAAGGATGCAATTAATCTAAGAGCTTGAAAATAAAGATGAGATGCAACTTAATCTAATAACTTGAAACAAATATGATATTAAACTAAGAACAAATAAGCAAATTAGTCTAAAATGTGATGCAAAGATTATACTAATAATGAGATATTAATCTAATAAATTCAATAAAAAGCTTTGAAAACAATGAATCAAATGAGACTAAAAAATGCCTATAGTGTAGATGCTCTCAAAAATTGCTCTCTCTTGAATGAGAAAAAGAGGTTCATTAAATAGAGAAGCCTGGAGAGGAATGAAGAGTTTCTTGATTTGAAACTCCTGACTCTTCATTCCCCTTTGAGACAAAAAGGTATGAATTATTTAATTAAAAGAATGAAATTTGCCACATGTGGGGAGTGACCTTTCGATTAATTTGAATTATTAAATTCAAATAAAGAGGTGTCCATTCAATTAACTAAATATTTATTAATTCCTTTTTAAGGGTAATTAGCCAAAGGGGTAGATTTTAATTTAATTCAAAGTTCTTAGGACTTTAGAACTAAATTAAATTATCATAGAGGTAATTTAGCTAATTAAAGTCAAGGACTTTAGGAATTAATATTAATACTTGATTATTGCAATTTATGGTCTTTGCAATTGACATCAAGTCAAATTAAGTCAGGTAGGAGAGAGAAAATTGCCTAGGGAACTAGGACTTTGGTGATGTAAAATCGAGATAATACACCAAAATTGATGAAATTAAATAGGTGCCAATTTTGGGGTATTACACTCTTCACCCTTGTGGTGAAACAAAATCCTTGAATCTCATAAGTTGATCCAATTTTTGTTTAGACAAGCCAAGTGGGGACAAGCCTTTTGTTAGCTATTCTGACCCACTATAAACTCAAGGCTATCAAGGACACAAAACCTTGGTAGACGTAGTGCTTGTCTTCACTTGATGTGAGTACTTGTGGGATTGTGACCATGAGGAAAGTATTGAGCAAGAATGTTTAAGGTACTCTTGAGGCCGCGAGGTCCTAGTCCTTTATGAGGAGCAAGAGGGGTGCTATGAATGGAAGCCCTTACTATGAACCATCGTTAGAAGCCACCCTATTTTGTCGCTTAACTTCTTGGTGCAAGAATTGATCCAAGTGGAATAACCTGGATCACCCCAAGATTACTCACCATGTGTTCCTTTCGTTGTGTCTTTGGCACTTCCATGACAAAGCCAATATCTATTGTGGGCAACCACTTTGTGTGAGGCAATGTAGCACCAAGTTTTGGGCCAAGTTGTTAAGTAATGAGCCTTGTCTTTTTAGGATAGTAAGTGCTTGAAGTGTCCTTGTTGTGCTATACCTGTGTAAACATTCTTGCATACTCAAACATCTCAGTAATGCTTATAGATTTTTAGTTTTGATATCACAATTGCTTGTCTTGGCAAGGTTGCTTTTTCCCTTGTGCAAGTGTTTTATGACATGTTTGATCACCTACTATTTGCAAACTTGTCTACTTCCTAATATTATTGTGCTTGAAATCAAAAAAAAATTGTACTTGCAACCTACAACATTGACCAAATTGCTTTCAAGACTGAGTTTTTCACATTCATTGGTCAAGAGTCATATGCTATTGAAACAATATCACACAGAGCCTTTTGACTGTTCTACTAATTTGTGTCACTTCCAGTCTTCCTTGGTCGGTCCAGGTTAGATCTTAGGTATTGTGACATATTGCTCAACATCAAAATGAACTCCAATGCTATCAAAATTGCATAAAATGACTCTTGGTCTTCCTTCTTCCATGTCTTCTAGTCTTCCATTTACATCCTTCCTCTTCTTTCTTCATGATTCTTCCTAAATTCTTCATGTCTTCTTGATTTTTTTCATCTTATTATCTAGTCTACCTTCTTCTATTTCATCTCTTCTATTCATTTCTTCCACACTTGATTCCTCCTCTTCTAGAGCCATGAGTTTCAACTATCTTGCTATAGAACCTCTCTTGAAAATGAATGATCTTGATCTCCTTGCTCAATTTGAAAAGTATCATTCCTCCAAAACTCTTATTGATGATAAATTTATGACAAAAATACAAAATAAAGCAAGTGAATCACTCACCTTTGGTAGAATCATGCTCTTGATCCTCTCATGATCTTCTTCTTCCAAGCATTCTTCATCATCTAAGTCTTCTCATTCTTCCTCACATTCCAAGTCATATCATGATTCTTCTAGACATCATTCAAATTCCTCATCTTCCAAGTCTTATCATGATTCTTCTAGACATTATTTGCATCTTTCATTATCCAAGTCTTCTTCCTCCACTAGGTCTTCACCTTCCTCTTCTTCACAATCTCATTCCTCTTCTACTTCTCCCAAGAGTCTTACTCCTCAATATGAGCAATATAGTAATCCTTGTGATACCTCTCCCATGAAGAATGACATGTGCACCTTTGATGACTATGATGACTATTATGATGGCTATGATGATGAACCATATAGTCATACCTATGAAACCTCTATTCCTAAGAGTCCTCCTTGTCGTGTGCTTGTGCTTGCTAAAGGGTCATCCTATTGGGTAGATTGTGATGGTGATCCATATGATTTTGATTTTAAAAAAGACTTTGATGAGTTCTATGAACAATACCTTGATTATGATCCATCTACCACTATTGAGGACTATAAAATGTACCATGCTGATTTGAAACATAAATATTATAAGAATCCTTCCCCTGAGGACTCTCATGCTGAAGATAAATATTTCACTCTCAAGAAAGATTATGTTAATAATGGACCTTTGTCTTGTGATGGTTCCCTTCCATCCCCTACTTCCTCCAATACTCATACACCTCCTAAAGCTTCTGAGTCTTCCAAATCTTTCACAAATCCTTCATGTAACAAAGATCCTAATACTTTTCATGCGGTTCCCTATAGTTATTCTCAAGGGCTATCTCTTAAAGAAACTCAAGCTAACCTTCACTTGGATGCAAATACTTCCAATAATGCTAAACCTAAAGATCTTAAGCCCTTATGTGCTATAATGCCTACTTCGGCTAGTCCTTCACCATCTATTCCAAAATCTTCCATGCAATTCCAACATGCTTCCTTGTCCTTAGGAGTGGCTCCATGTCAAGAGGACTTTAAAAATGATAAAGAAAATAATATAAAAAAAGATCAAGATCAAGAACCCTCCATGTCATCTAATCCTTTTCGTAACGTCTCTAATCCGCTTCATGGTTCTTTTGATCCTCTACGCTCTTCCGCATTCATTCCACCATCTCCTAAGAAAGATCAAGCTACTACTTACACCATTGAGCTTATTGACAATCAAAATAACCTTGCTACACTTGCATTTTCCAAAGATGATACTTCTATTAAGGTTATTAAAAATGGTGTTGTTACTTCCAATGTTAAGCCTATTGAAAATCAAGAAAAAAATGATGCACTTATGCTATCCAAAGCAACTTGTCAAGATCAAAGTCCTCCATCTTCTTGTTCTACCACTCCATGTTCGCTTCCACTTTCTACTCTTCCTAAGTCTTTGCAAGCTTTGAAAATTCCTATCGAAGAAGTTGCTCCTATTCAAGATGTTCACGATCCTATTGCAAATCCTAATGCTCACTCTAAAGATGTTGATATCTTTGGTTGTCATATAGATGTTGATGAACTTATTGATTATCTTTTTGTATCTTCCACGTCCATCCTTGGACCTCCTCCACCAATACCAAAGGCTTCATGTCTTCCTTCCATCTTAGGCCCTTATGTCCCTTCACTTTCCCCTCCTAACTCTCCTAATTCTTCATCCATCTTGGATCTTTATGTCCCTCCATCTCCTATCTTTTCTCAAGATCAACATAGATGCATACCCTTGAATCCTTTTCATCCATCCACCCATCTAAACCAATCATATCATCCTTCTTCTTCCTCAAGTCCCAAGTCTTTTGAAAGTAACTTGAATGTTCAATACAAGAAAAGGAAGCAATACAAGAATCCATAAAAAAAGATCACCATGTCTCCTCTAATCAACATGGAGGCATTAATTCAAAAGAGATATCTAAGAAGATAACTACAAGACAAGTATGGGTTCCAAAATCCATCATTGAAGATATTCTCTCTAAATCATCAAAAAGAAATGAAAAGCCTATAGCTATATGGATTCCAAAGTCTCTCTTAAGAGAGTCTTATGTTGAACAACAAGTGAAGTTGACATTCAAGCTTCCAAAGGCTTCCAATTCATCTTCTTCCAAAAACATTCTTCCATTCCATGTGCCTAAACCACAACCTCTTCTAAACATTTGTCATATTCCTTCATGTATTCCTTTGTTCAAATTTCCTCCACCCTCTCGCCACCCTTCAAGGTGTGTGTCGATGTTGATCTTACCTTCCTTTCCATCTCCCTCTCCCTATCAGCATGTTTGAGCATATCATTTTGAATCCTTGGCATATTATGGTTTATCCTTTCAAGGAGCATTATCTAAAAATCTTATCTTCTTCCAAAAAATATGCAATTAAAAAAAAAGAGAAAAATTCAAGAAAAAAAGAAAGAAAAAAATGAAAAAATTGAAAATGTGCCATGGTGAAAACCTGGAAACAGGCGCCTTGGTAGAAAAAGTAAAGAGAAATAAATTCATCTTATGTTGAAAACCACTCCCTTGTGGCGCCTTGGATAAGTACCATGATGAAAACCTGGCAATCAGGCATCATGCATAGTTCTTCTACATATTTCATCCATTCCATCCTCTCTCTTTGATCTTAACAATGTTTAGCTATACACAAATATTTGGCTATCTTGGGAGATATCTTACGATAATCTTGCTTGCATTCCATTCATGTTTAGCCTTTATTTTCCTCCATTCATTCCAGCCTTTCGCTATCCTTTTCCCCTTTGGTCTTGATCTCATAAAAAAGAGTAAAACATGATGTTATGAAGCCTCTTGACATGTTTACTCTTTTGGACTACATCCTTTCCTTCTTTTACAGTGCGCTTTTGTGACTTATCCTATGCTAGCCTTTCATTGCTTTTCCAAATGTGCTTTACATGACAATTTTTTTCCCCTAGCTTAGGTATTCTTGAGGAGTTTGCGACTACACGATGTGATCTTGCTTAGGAGTTTGATGCCTATTCTGTCTGGGGGCATCCTTGTACATATCTTTATGATCCTGAAAAAATTCCAAAAAAAAATTCATATATGATGCTGAAAAAATCCTAAAAAGCATATAAAGTCCTGAAAAAATACTAAAAAATTAAAAAATTTCAAAAAAATCCAAAAACAATGATATATTGTTAAAAATTCTAAAATAAAATAAAATTGGAAAATGTCCTGAAAAAATCATTATCTTAGTGAAAACCTAGCAATAGGTGCTTTGATGTATCTCAAAAAAATTATATATTTCAAAAAATACCAAAAAATCAAAAAAATTAAAATCCCAAAAAGTAGTCTCACCTCTACCCAACTATGTTTTTCAACACTACCTTGTGTCAAGTGTTTCTTAACACTTATCAGATGTCTTACCCACAGTCTAGTATGATGTGATATTTCTCATTCGCAGATGTGATACTCAAAGTTTGACTCTATGACCTACACACGCACACTTAAACATTCAACTCACTGAGACTTGGTTGGACTTTATTTCTTTGCGTGTTGTCTATGAGGATTTCTTTGCTGAGTGGTCTCTCCCTGAGAAGTTTTTGATGATGCATAGCTAGAAGACTAAGGGAATGAGAACATGTTTTATTTTTTTATCTGCTTGTGGGTATATCTCATTGATCCTAACTGTCATGAGCATTTATGCTAGTCTTACTTGACACTTAGGACCTACCAGGTATTATCCTTGACTATTTTGCAAGTGCATACTTATAGCTATCTTGACTTTCTTGTGTCTCGATGTGAGTATAATCTTTCCATATCAAACTTAGGTAATCTCACTGCACTAGTCATCTTGACCTCTATGTCTTTGGTGCCTAGGTGAGATTCCCACATTTCTATCTAATATAGATCATATTCAGATCCACATAGTTATACTAGTGTGCATTGTATAATCTTATGGCGCTACCAATAATGCTCGATGATGATAATTAGATGTCTATAAGCGTTGTGACCTTGCAAGTCAACCACTTTCATAGTAGCTTGCATTTTTAGGTTCATAATAGCTTAAGTCTTGCATCTTGCATATGGAGAGAGCTCTCCTTTTATCTTTCATGGACCTGTCAGTCAACTGCGCTCACCTTTCCTAATCTCAATCATGTCTTTTTCTCCTTGTCTTTCACATCACATCCTTTTCTATTCCTAGCATTTTGACTTATTGACCCAATTTTCCCAACACCTCAGAATTGCGCAAAAATTGCACCCCTAGCTAATTTCAACGGCCTGAATCCATTTTCAGACTTGAAATCAAAATCCAAGGTCATCTTCATAGTCAAAATCATATTTCAAACTTTTCTCTTTCTTCTATTTAGTTGACTGACCTTTTGAGGCATAATTCTTCGATCTTTGATGGAATTTCTTCCTTTTCATGTCTTTCAAACTTTTAGTCTTTCATTCATCCCATTTCTTTTTTTCTATTTCATCACTGGGGCATGTTTTCACTACCTAATGGTTATCCTATTATCATTTATCTTTGATTATGATTTCATTACGATTTGATCATCTTTTATCAATTTGCTGTTCTCCTCTCCCTGATCCTTGATTTTTCTTGATTCAACTATCTTTTTATGAGCTTTCACTCAGCTTGAAATTTTTATCTCTTATTTTGGATGTGATCCCAAAATGAACTCATGTCCAGAATCTTTTGTTTATTTTTTTCCAGGCGTGTTCCCAAAATGAACATGTATGAGTTGTTTTGTGATCCCAAAATGAACTCACATTTCAATTCTTTTTTAACTGCATATGTTCCTGAAATGATCACATATTAGTCAAAGAGGGGCAAATGTATGCACCCTAAAATGGTCACCTAGACTTTGGGCCCCATTCAATAATTTATCAAATCCCTGAATCAATATTTTCAAAAAGCAACATTTTATCAATTATATCAATTTCCTTGATCAAATCCTATTCTATCATTTTTTATTATTTTCTTTGAGCTAACCATTTTATCCTAAGTCTTTATTTATTAAAAGGAATATTTTCTCCCCTTTTAATAAATAAAAAGCCCCCACTTTTCATCTTATCCTAAGTTGCACAAATAAAGCATTATTCTTATTTTATAAAAAGAGAAAAAGTACTTTTTGTCTCATATGGACACAAAAGTCAACTCTTATTTTCTCATTGGAGGATACTTGTGCACATGGATTGCTCCTCTTTCAAGCTCCACCATTGATTAAGTCTTTTGCCTCTTAATCTCCATGGTCCATTCCTTTTCATTTCTTATAAAAGGAGAGCTCTCATCCTCATTTAGGATCCATCTTTTTTATGCTAATGTTATGCTGCAGGTTTTCTAAATCATTTGGAGCTTTTTGAAGACATTCTTGCATTCAAGCTTTGAAGAAATTGTTGTTGCATTTCATTTAGCTTTCTTTCTTGCTTTCATAGTTGCATAATCATGGCATTCTTAGTATAGACTTTCTTTATGCTATAGATTAATCTCACATACTTTAATTAGGAGGGATTCTAAGACTTGTACTTTCCTTTCATAGCCTAGTTTGCACTTTCATTTTCATAGCATAGCTTGCATATTTGCATCTTCATTCTTAGCATACTTTCATTGCATTTCATTTGATTCTTGGAGATATTGGCATTCTTGCCCTTTTCTTCACTTGAATCTCTCATTGTGTGGTTGACTAGCAAGGTCATTAAGTTTATTAGCTCTAGCTGAGAGCAATTTTACAATCTTGCAACTCCATACATAAAGAGCCATGGATCAATTTTTGAGACCTCATTCTTGAGTGTTCTTGAATGTAATGATTCATAGAAGTGCACTATTTTGTGTGTACAAAGACAAGTGGCCTCTAATTAACAAGGTTTTAGTTAGATCTATGGAGTCTACCCAATCATTTTGTATGTGTGTGAGACACTTAAGTCTCTAGTTGACCATGTTGGCTACTTAGGAATGTTCACCCAATCCAAACTACAATCAACACACCTCACAAAAGTTTGGTTATATATAAGACCAGATTTTTCTCAAAGTCTTGTTTCTATACCAACCATAGGGGTTTTCTAGTTTGAGGTCATCCTCTAGAGGTTAAGTGCACCCCCAGTCAGGCTTATCTAATAAAATAAAAAGGTTTTAATCTAAAAGAATGTGCAAGCACACCAAACACATAAGATAATAGGTTAATCAAATTAAGCACCAAAATATCAAATGTTCATTAGTATACCATCCATATAAGCACATTAGTTCATTTTTAAGCACTAAACTAGATGTGTTTTTGCTTGTTCAATTTTAAATAGACCAATCTCAAATGTATTTTGCTTTGTTCAATTTTTAACCCCCAAATCAATTTTAAGCACCAAATTGAAAGATGAATTTTTTATGTGTGTTCATACAATGTTCTTTTTAGGTGCACTAAAATAAATATGAATTGATCATTTAGACTTAAAAAATTTAAACCTGTTTCCATACCACAAGCTACAAAGAAAAATCTAGTGCCCAAAACCTAGCAATTAGTCTTGGTAATTCCTGAGTGCACTAAGGTTAAAATATCATGATGATTAAATTTTTCTAAGATTTTGAATACCTTGTCCAAATATGCATTAAAAAATGTTTCATATTCAATTTCTACTTCCAATGTGTTGATTCGTAGTATATGAGTTGCTCTCTCTCTCTCTCTCTCTCTCTCTCTCTCTCTCTCTCTCTCTCTCTCTCTCTCTCTCTCTCTCATTATTCAATGGGCTCTTGAATCTTGGCTTTTTTATGTTTTGGTGGTCCACTTCATTTTTTCATGTCTGCATTTTTGTCTTGTTAATAGTCTGAATGTGTCATTTTACAATAGAGAATTGCATTTTTATACAGAAGAGAAGCAAATGTCATTTAGTAGTTTCAAAACAATGTCTTTGATAAAATGATTATCACCTGCACATGCACACAAAAATAATAAATCTTAGCCCCAACAATAGAAATAAAAAGAAGTAACCCCTACTAAAAATCAACGAGCTTTCCAAAAATTCAAGAATTTATCCTTAATTTGTGATCTAGGGACCTGTTTCATCAAAACAAGCCAGTTTTTAGAGATCTCATTTTTTGCAAATATTGTTCATCAAAATCAAAATCACAAAGAGCATACCACCTTGTATAATTTCAAGACATTTTCATAAATGTAACTTTTAAAAAATAGTGTCGATTTGTGCCTAGAAATAATTTTTTTTGAAATATCAAATTTTTTAATAAAAAATCTAAATTTTGGACTGTAGGCTCCTTATATCAATGCAAACCTGCAAAAACATTTCATAGAATAATTCCTTAATTTGTGTCCTAGGGACCCATTTTATCAAAACAAACCAGTTTTCAAATATTTATTATTTTACAAATATTGTTCATCAAAATTAAAATCACAGAGAATAGACCCCTTGTAGAATTTTAAGACCTTTTCAAAAATGTAAAATTTTCAAAAAAAAATGTTCATTTGTGCCCATAAATGATTTTTATGAAATAAAAAAAAACTAAAAAATCTATAAATTTTGAATTTTGGTTTGTAGGCTCCTTATATCAATGTAAACCCGCAAAAAAAATTATAGAAAAATTCAAAATCATTTGAAAGATATGACCAAATCTTTGAAAATCCCACTTGGGTGCCAGATGTAGATGAGGGAAATAGATTATCTATCTTTTTAGATATTTCCAACAAGCAACAATGGAATACCACCAAAACACACACACATCCACAATAAAATATCTAATCTAACCTAGACATGTTTGCAAATAGATTTATGATTCTATTGTCCTCCTATTTATCAAGATTCTATGAGTTTATGTCGAGTTCACCATTTGTAATTGTAATAAGGATATGTAATACCTACAATAATATCAAAATCTCAATGATAAAGAGAGTTGTTAATCAATTAGTACCCTAATATTAAAAGAGGATGTAAGATAGAAAGAAAGCATGGACAGTCAACAAAATGGAATCATTTTCAAAACATGAACATGAAAACTATAAATCCTCCTTTTTTGTTCTCCTTCCCCTTGCAATGTTGGGCTCTCAATATTGAGCTCAAAGTGTGCCAGCATAAAAACCCAAACCATAAGTGGTTACCAAAATATGATAAAAGACTCTCATTATATAGATTTTTAGAGGTTCTAATAAGGATTCCCTGATTTGTGGGACTAGTTATCTGTGATTGAAGAGATAAACTCAGAGTGAGTGGGAGTTCAACTCAATTGACTGCTTTGTTTAATAGGACTGATTGATTTGTCAACAAAATAGATTGAAGAGTTGATTGAATTGATTGAAGACTTGATTGAATATATTGGAGAGTTAACTAATGAGGTGGAATAGAAGATTGAATAGATTGATTAGTCAGGAGAGAGAATTGTGGAGTTTGAAAGTTGATTTAATAGTTAAGAAATTTGAATGATTTGTAAACTAGAACTTAGTATGAGTCAGAAGTGGGAGAGTAAATATGATTAAATAAATAAAATAATTTATTTATTTGCACATGTGGGGAATATAAATAAATAATTAAACTTATTTATTTAATTAGAGGAATAATTGGTTTAATTAAATAAATATAATTTATTTAATTATGAGAGAGAGTTTGATTTATTATTACATGGGTATAACAATAATAAAGAAGAAATTTTAATTAAGTGTTTATAATGGCTTTGCCATTTTTACCAAAAAAAAATAAATTAAGTGTTATAGGGAATAATTAAATAATATTAATTATTTAATTACCGTATAGAGAAATAATTGATGAGATATTGATTTAGACACTCAATAATTAAGTAACTAATTAATTTTTCTTGATTATAAAATTAAAGAGAAATGATGAAATTGAATTTAGAAGATAGTAGCAAGACATAAATTAATTAAATAATAAAGTTTATTTAATAATTTATGAGGAATGTTAGTAAAGTTATTGAATTAAATCAATTGGTCATTTTTAAGTGTCTACCATATGTATTTAGGACAGTGGAAGATAATTATGTATTTTGTGATCATGTTAAGATGATGTTTAGCAATTCTTTAGTGTTATACTCTTATATCTGGAAGTCCACGTGTTTGGATGTATGTGGTTGAGTGAATAGAGAAATTTAGTTTTACTCTTGTAGTTAATAATGCTTTATTTGTGCTTTCCAAAAGGTTTATGCTCTAAAAATCAAGGTTGAAGGTGTGTTGATACTTATGCAGATGAATTCAAGATTTGGTCTTGGTTTTTGCATTCTCTACTGATTTGAAAATTGTTCCTAGTGATCCAAAAAATATGTCATCCAATTTTGTAGTTCCATTCAATTGTTGTCCTAGTCTAGAAATGTCTTGTGATGACTTTTGACGTGGACTATTTGCATGTGGTAGTTTTTTTGACATGGCATGCAGATCTCACCATGGCATGTGGAGGTCTAGATGTATTTGTAAAGTTAGGTAATTTATTGGCTAGTGTTCTTCTACATGTTTGTGATGGAAAAATTATTCTGGTAATTATGGATCTAACATTGGGCTATGTGTAGCATGTTTGTGGTCCTTTTCTCTCTTGGAGTGGATCATGCTTATTATTTTAGGTTTGGATTATGCATTTAATATTTATCTCTTATTTTTATTCGTTTGTTCTATATGTGACCTATGCATTCAATGATTATCTCTTATTTGATTGGGTCCATTCTTTGTTTTGGTCTGGATGCTTCTAACATGGGATCTTATTACATTTTTTTATTGTCTCAACCGTCTTGTAACTTAAATTGTAATATCCCTTTGATATGGCCTACCTTGTTGTAATCTCCAATGACCTATCTTGTATATAAGTATAGTTTATGTTTTGGAAAAATTTAAGGAGTGAAGCAAGAAAATAGTGTGTGAACTAGTGAAGATCTACAGTAAGTAGAGTAGATTTCAATGATAGTAGCAAAGAATAAAAGGTAACAAAAGTGTCCTACTAAGTTTGATAGTGTTTTAAAAATCATCTACATTATCAAGAGAATAGCTCTTTATCCTTGTAAAGAGTTGTATGGACCTTTTCCCTGAGACAATGATTCTTGGGTGCACAAGTTAGTTTTTTTATCTTTCTACATTGGTAGTGAGCCTCAGTTTACAAGTTTAAAGAAATGAGCTCCTATTTGTATTCATTATTGTATTAGCAGTAAGCCTCTGGTTGCAAGTCTGAAGCAATGAGATCCTAACATATTTTGTAATCATATTATGTAAATCAATGAGTTATTCTTTATGGGAAAGTGCTCACCGTGGTTTTTCTGATTTTAGGTTTTCTTTGTATAAATCTTTGTGCTCATGTGTTGTTGGTTTTGTTCTTTACTTTCTTAATATTTCATGTGGTGACTATTGAGGTTATTTAGTGTGATTTTGATTTATTTTGATACACCCCCTAGCATCCAAAGTGTGTTCAACAATTACTTCCTAAATCTTTATCTTTTTATCTCTCTATCTCCACCTCTCTAACTATCTCCCTCTCTCTATCTATATTTATCCCTCTTTCTCTCTCCTTCCATCTCTCCCTTTATCTCACCCCTCTATATTTCATAATTTATATGAACTCTCTCTCTCACACACACACACTCACTCGCACACACACACACACACACCATGTTTCTCTCTCACTATTTCTATCTCTCTCCCTCTTTCTAAATATTTATTTCTATTACTGGTCTTCATCATCTTCTTTAGCTCTCACTCTTCCCCCTCTATTTATACCCTCATATATATATTGTAAACACCTAAAAATGGTCATTTCCCTTAGTCCCCTTTTTAGTTGTCTTTCATGTCCTCGGTCGATTTTGACATTTTTAGTCATTTTGATCATTTTTGAATTATTGTGATTTATCTATTGTCCTATCATTTATTTTTGTCTTCCTCTCATTTTTTCATGTCAACGTGTTTAATTAAATAATTCAAAAAAATTAATTAATTAATGTCTTAATATTTCAATGTAGGGAATTAATCAGTTAATTAATTTTCCTATGTCTCTATGTCCCCAAATAGACAAATATATTTTGTTTTTTTTATGTTTTTTTAATTTTTTAGTTTGCATTTGAATACCTTTTATTTTAACATTTAAATATGAATTTGTTTCTCTTTTGGACTTTTATAGAGAAATTTGGTAATTTGATTTTATTATTTGGCTTTATTATTTTCTGTTGGATCTTCCTCCCCCTCTAACTATTCATTTAGTCTTTGTGACCGTTCAACTTTTGATCTGGATTTGTTTATAATGGGCTTTATTTTTCATTTTGTGGCTAACCACAGTTTGAGTACCCTCATTATTTTTATTTTTTTTCATACTTTATTTTTAAATGTTATTAGTGCAATTGTCATATCAAGAGCAACGTTAATTAGAGAAGAAATAACAATGGAACACAACTATGAGTTTTCATGATCTTTTTTGTTTCACATCATTTTATGCAAATTTTGTTCAATTGCTTCATTGAGTGATTAGGGATTGCCGAATATGATTTAATGATTTTTTGGTTAAGTTTTCATATTTGTACACTAATGTTTTCCCTATCTACAAATGGTGAACCTAATGTGAAGAGTAGTGTTACTAATTAATTGTTGAAAATATCAACTGTCTCTTTAGTATAGCAAACACTTTGTTTTGGTACTTAAAATTTACCAAGTGTTTAATGTTTTTAGTGCTTTGACACATTTATTTTTAGGATAAAACTCTAGTAGAGAGGCCTTCCTTGGTGGGAAAAGAGGTACTCACCCCGGTGGAATGACCTCAAGAGACACTTTCAATTTGGTCTACTATATAAATGAAGGATAAGGCCAAAGCCAAGTCTAACCGGTATCAATGCCTAACATACAGTGTCATTTTGAAAGGGAGTGTATCTTATATATATTAGACCCCTACTAGGATTTGTTAGAGCTTTAATTGGATCATTGGATGTTTTCAACATGTTTGTTCCCCAAATTCTTACTAGAAACCAATTGTTTTGAGTCCAAAATCCCTCTACTTGTTGACATAGGGGTTGTGATACGTGCACCCAAAAGATACCCCTCATGTACTCTTCAATTTGAAATAGAAAATTTCTCAAGATCTTCATGTATTTATAAATTTTAAGCTTGGAATACCCGATAAGTGAGTATCATGTAAGGGGTACCTAGTGCCTCCAAGATTCTATCCATCTGATTGAAAGTTGTATTTTATTGAAAGGGGATTCAATAATTATTATCCTATCCTAAACCATAGGTTGTAATTGTCTTCATTTACTAAATGACCACTTTTTTTGGAACATGTGTTAAAAATGTATTCCTATTCAAACATCACTTGTCCAAACATTTGATTGTTTATAAAAATACATTTGTCAAACCTTGATAAAAAACATTATCCAAACTTTTAAACATAGTATACTCAAACCTTGTAGCTTTGTTTCAACTTTCCATACATAGGTGTTCCTTAGGTTGCCTCATTTTCATCCTTCATCTTAGGGTCTAGTCTTCCATAGTACCCATTTTTTTATTGCCTTAGCCCCTCCCACCATACCTTCACTGATCATTCATTTTAAACTTGTCCTGTTTTATAGCCTTAGGCTTCATTTAGAGCCTTGTCCTTATTATCATCTTGTCATCATCCTTTTGGACTTATCATATCCCTTATTCATCCTTCATTTAGTCCTTACCCCTAACTTTTATTTAGGTCCTTGCCCTTCACATTGTCAAAAAAATTTCCTTATCATAATGTCCTTTGGCTTTGAATCTTGTTAGATCATCCTTAGGGTCCCATACCTTCTCATTTTCTACCTTTGACTTCCATTATCCAAAAATATTAGAGTTATCGGGTACATATTATTTCCCTTAGGTTTCATTTTATCTTTTCACCCTTTAGAATCATATTAGGTATTTCTCTTAGGTCCATACCCATTGTTGAAACAAGGTCCCGAGTTGCTAGGAGATGAGCACATTCCTCACAACCATCCATGGGTGATGTTAAATCAAGGCCATTTCAATTTGATCCCACACAATTCTCATATTATGATGATAATAAGGAATCACCTATAAACTTGCACATCAATCTATTTGCAACACCATAACAACACAACCTTGGAAATGATTCCCAATTCCCTAGACCTAGCTCCTCATTTACATCTGAATTTGAGAAATGGAACAAATATGTTACCTCACATGTTGAATAAAGTTTCCATCAAGGTTATAATTATTTCCAACCTGAATCACCTTGGAATTCTCAAAAGAGTCCCTCATTTGATCTTGACCATCCTTAGATTTGGAGTCCTCACAAGATGGTCATGACCTTTTAGAAAAAATTTCTCAAGAGGAAATTGTGGGGAATAAAATAATGCACCAACCTAGAGGCTGATTAAAATCTAAAGGGAGACACGATTCCCTTCAAACCAATTCCCTTCAAACCACCTTGTGTTGCTAGCTAGGAGGGCTAGAAAGATCAGACCTGAGATGTAAGAAGCTTCTTCGATTGAGTTTAAATTTGATTAACGAGATGTGATTAAACTAATTAAATGGAAATAACTCAAGAAAATAGATCAGATATAATATTTTGATTATTGAAAAGCTAACTACAGGGACCAAAACCAAAGCTCCATGAGCTCACTACCTCAGATAGAAGCACAGTCCTGAGACTGTAGAACAAATGGTGGACACTAGCACGATTCACTAGTGTCTCACATAAACAGAGTATAAATGGGCATAAATAAAACAAAAAGACAAATGAAAAGGAACTAAACTAAAGTGTGAGGAAAGATAAATAGAAGAACACAAATAGATGTAATAAACCTTGATTAAGAACATGAAATGAGGAGAAATACAATAACTAAATAGATTATAACTATGAAGCTAAAGTGATTCAACAAGATGAGAAATTAACTCATTTTTATGTACAAACTAATGAAATGACCAATAGAAGGAATAAGAGGGATAAAACCTGGTTTAGAGTTTGATAATATGATCCAACCAAAACTCACAAAACCATGAACTTGCAACAAAAACCTACACACATAAAGAGGAAAATAGTTGTGGTCATTTAAGAGGCATGCCTCAATAAAACCCCCACTTTGGTATTTCCACCTCCACAAACAACCATTTAGACACGATGATATAATTGGTGATGATATAATTGGTGATAGATAACTAAAATAAAGATAATAATAATAACATGCAAAGAAGTAAGATGGAGATAAATAATATGCTCAAATATAATGAGGCTATGGAATAGACTCCTCAAATGGGAGTTAAAATCTTGAATGTGTGAGATGTGAAGCCGGATAAGAGCTTGGATAGCTTGAACATGTTAACCAATGGTAGAAAACATGCAATAATATGGATATATGGGTCCAAAATGGAGATATGAAGCTCAAGATGAGATTGACAAAATGACCAAGAAGCTAGTCAAAATGCTCAAGAAGAATCCAGAACTGGGAGAGATTAACCAAGAAGACCAAATGCATACAAAAGAGGGGTTTTTAACAACACAAAAGGAATCCCCTGTAGGAAGCCATCATCATGGGCATTACATTCGTAGGGTGCCAGGTTTGTAATGCTCAAACAATCCTCTATATATCTACATATTTGTGGATGATAGTGTGGTGCATGGACATCTCTACGATGTGCATGTGCTTGAAAATTGCCAAGGCTTAGTTGTATAGAATCTAAGTTGGATGATGACTTGGAAAGTGGAAAAGATGTTGGGGTGATTGATTTTGTGTCTTAGGACAAATGGACAAAATGTAGGCATGACATTCTATATAGGGGTGTGAAATTTATGCCATTATTTGACACTGAGTTGGATCTAGCATACACGCTACAAATGAGCATGCTAGATTATGAAGGCACCTATTATGAGAGATCATTGATAGTATGACAATATGGTTGGCAAGTTGTATTATGTCGAGTCATATGATAGGGCATTTTTTTATAAGCTCTGACATGCATAGTGAATGCTACATATGCATGTGATAGGGAGACTATTGATGGTGCATCAACACATATAGCATTGAGCTAGATAGGCATGTGATAGGGTGTCTTAGACACAATGCGCTAACATGCTTAACATTGAGCTAGACAGGTGTGTGATAGGGTGACTTAGGATCATTGTCTATATGCATAGCATTAAGCTAGATAGGCATATGATAGGGAAAGATTGAGACATAGATTGGTGGTTTGGCCCCCACAAAGGAAGATGATGATGATTTTGATTTTTTTTTGAGAAAAACTTGTGGTATAAAGACATCATTAGTTAAAAAATAAATAAGATCAAAGACATACATATAACACAACCCCTCTTGGGATGGACTATGTTTCTCAAAGGAGATCATAGACCATTCCAATGAAGGAAAGAGATGTGAAATGAAAACATATGATATTTTGTCATGGAATGTCACTTCCTGATAGGTAACACATGTTTTCATAATATCTTACACAAACATAGGGGGACTTGATAGGATTGGCATTAGAACATAGAAGCATATACATATGTCTACTCTCAGAGGATATTTCATCACTGCCATTTGTAACAAAGATCTAAATAAAGATACATGAAAAAAAAATTGGCTCGACATCTAAGGGGTAGCTAAATGCCCCTAACACTTTGCATTCTCTCCAAGTTCAAAAATCAAAGTTACAATAGTTAGAGTAAAATGATAAAAAATAGAAGAAATTTACAATAGAAAACATCCTATTTCTAGGTACCAATAGAGTACAAGGGTCCATAGAGAGGGAACAATGATATTATGATAACATAAAAGAATGGGGGACCACGTATAGGAAAGCTCTAATCTACAGATGTAGAAGTGGTGTTGACCCACATAGGTCATCCATCAACAAATTGTCATCCTCCCAATCTTAATCATATGGGGAGGGAGGTCTATATAGTAATGGTTTGAGTGCTAAGGAAGTACCAAGCACCTCACCAACAATTAGGGCCAAGGATGAAGCCCCTGACAAGTCCTCATATAGTAGGTCTACTATGGTGAGTGAGAGGGATCTTCTGAAGATCACTGTTGTCAATACCAAAATATCCTCCAGTGATTCAAAATGGTAAGCATCAACGCTTGTAGGGGACCCACATGGAGGTGTTGATAAAGAATCATCCCCGCTGACCTCTACAAAAGGGGAAGAGACAAACTTGATAGAAGTCAGAGTTTGCTCCACTATGAGAACATATGTAAAGAGAGGGTCCATTAGAGTAGACTTGTGATATCTAAAGTCAAGAATCAGGCATCGATCATGCTTGTGCTTAAAGGATGGAGGTGAATATCTCTAGTCCATTATGGCTAGCTTTAGGATGTCCACAAAGCTAGTGTGGTGATGAGAAGATAGGGAAAAGATGGGTGGAGTGGGCATGGAAACACTTGAGACAGCATGTGTATGTAGCATGTTCACAAGTTTGTAGAATGGAGGAATGTTGGGCAAGGTGGTGATCAATGATGGCTCCTGAAATAGAAAGATGAATACTTGGACCAGCTTGATGCAAGGCCCAATAGTTACTCTTGGTGCAAGGGGAAGTGTGACAAAGGTGGCAGAAGGTTAAGAGGCCATGGAAGAAAGAGTAGAGTTGGAAGTGGAAGCTAAAATAGGTATGGATGCATTCCCTGAGGATGCACTATCCTCCTTTATAGTGGCCTCATAAGCTAGGTCCATCTCTTGCCAATGTTGCTTACACTCATGCATAAGATAATTTTGGCATAGATGTGGGCCCGAATGAGAAGGATGCAAAGGAGAAACACCATCCTTCTCCATAGGAGATACTGATGGTATCATTGCCAAAACTAAATAAGGTCCCACTGATGGAGTAGGAGGTGGGGATAATGATCAAGGAATGAGAGGCTAAGTCATGGGAAAAATTCCCCTTTTTTCCTTGGGGGAAGTTGGGGGAATAGTAGATGCCCTTAAAGATTGAGTGGTAGGTTCCAAGGGGGATGGTGAAATATTATGGGGCTTCCTTCCTTGACCATAGACGGTAGGGAAAGGAATACTTAGGATGATCAGGATGGTGGGAGGTTAATGCACCTTAGGCTTGGGCATCATAGGTGCCTTTTCTTTGTCTCTCTATGAAGTAGACATAGCAAATAAAGACACCGTGAAAGGATGCATGACCTTCGATGGTCAAGGGGGTTTCCCATGGGGCACATGCCTCCTCTGAGCCACTAATGAAGAAGGGGAAAAAGAGGTGGCACGTTAGGCCTCTTGAGAGGGTTGGACACCTAAAGAAGCCATAATATGAAAACTCATTTCCCTATATTTGTATGCTTGATATGTTATAAATATAGCATCCTATCAGGGATGTAGAGGCCCAATTAGCATGCACCAAAAGTGATCAAGGCTAAATCCCCCATGAGACACTAATGAATAGTGCCTAATATCCTAGACCATATGGATAGTGTTAGCACTTAAACCTGCAGATGGTTGAAATATTAAAAAACTCACTGAAATTATGACTCATGCATTCCCAAAAGCTTCATCCAACACAATTTAAATGCTAAGGTACTAAGGCTTTGAGCCTTCTTCACTTTGAGTGTAAAACTCAGGCGGGTTTACCTTTCAATTTCTTCTACAAAGCATAACAAAATTGATCTATGTACTTGACATAGCCAATATAGCTCATAAACGTACAATTAAAAGTAAATGGAGATAGTTTCTTGATAAAATGATGGTGAACAGATGTAAATCAAACTAAACTAGTGCCTTATTCTTTCGAGGAATACTTCTATTACTACCTCAGGAATATCGGGCCTACTTTCCTGCAAAGCATCCAATTTGTCAAACAACAAGCTTCTTCCTGACCATATATTGTATAGTGGCTCCAAAGTAATTAGTGACTCATTCACCTTATCATTAGCCTTGTGCAATTTACTAATTGATTGATGGACTACTTCTGTCTTCTCCTTTATTCTTCTTTGCCTATACTTCTATTACTACCTCAAGAATATCGGGCCTACTTTCCTGCAAAGCATCCAATTTGTCAAACAACAAGCTTCTTCCTGACCATATATTGTATAGTGGCTCCAAAGTGATTAGTGACTCATTCATCTTATCATTAGCCTTGTGCAATTGACTAATTGATTGATGGACTACTTCCATCTTCTCCTTTATTTTGATTTGCCTATACTTCTACTTTAAAGTAGAAGATGGAAGTAGAAGCCCTCTTAAAGGAATAACCACCAAAAGGAATACCAACCCTCTTAAGCCTTTTCTCAATATTAATCAACTCAAAATATTTGTTCCATATTTGCTTGGATTCATCAAAATCTAAGATATTTCTTATCACATCTTCTTCATCTAGTCCCTCATGCTCCATAATTGACCCTATGTTTGGAATTAGACTCATCCTAGTTGTCCTGATGAAACCCTCAGAGTCCACATACCTGCAAGTGGTTGAACACATCTTGAAATGATTTAACCAAATGCCAACCTGATCCAAAGTCCTTTTTCCAATTAGGAAACTACCCATTCTGAACTGTCTGGGTGTAAAAGTCCCCTTTCTATGAGGTGCAAGGATATCCTTTTCAGTCCACATCAATTTCCATATGAACTCCATCATGGAAACTCTAGGAGGCACATATCTGGGTAACAAATGTGGGGGTTGAGGGAAACCATAAACCCTAATAATTGTGTGACTATCCCCAAGGTAGAAATCACCCCAATTGTGATTCCTTGCCACTTATCCTCAAACTGTAATGGCCTTAGCAATCTCAAGACCTTAGTTGACAATCTTACAACATTTGTACCCAACATTCCAAGAACTGAATGAACAAAGTAATTTTGAAAAATGGAAAAATTACACTCATTGGAAGTGTAAGTCCAAGCCCTCAACCAGTATTGTAATGGGTTTGGTTGGTCATTAAAATTTTTCCTCAATCTTAACATCCTAGCATCAAGGGAATTAACATGGTGGAATAAGATCAGGTGCATGAGAAGGGAATAATGTAAAAACTTGAAGCGTACACAAGCCCAGCCCACTTTGTCTTTGTGTTACAATTGAGCCCTTTGCATATTTAAAAGGCTATAAGCCCATAGCACAAGAGATGTGGGACTAAAGTCTCATTCTCCACTCAAGTCACAATGGCTCCTCCGCCATTGAGCCACCCCAGTGCACAGCTCTTAGCCCGGCCAGATCTGCCTCAAACGGGATCTCACTTCGTTGTTCCACTTCTAAGCGCTGCCACCAATCTTTGCTCAATTGGAAGACCACCGTCAGGCCTCCTCTACTCCATGTGGTCAAAACCTCTCTCCACGCGTCAAACACAGCGCTCCCTCTAGTCGATCTCCCCCACCACCGCTCGACCACATCCACCCGCGCGACCAGTTGAAACCGCGGGCCCAGCGCCACTTCCAACTCTACGGGAAACTCACAACCTTGGTTTCCTCCACTCCAACGTGGGCACAAAACACTACCACTGCTCGTGGAAAGTAGAATGCACCACTCGGAGCTTCGCTCGATGCACCTCCGCGCACCACTTGACCTACAACCCACGCGGGCTCTGCAGCACCACCGCTCAGCTCAAAAATAGTAGCTCCTCCTCTGCGGGATAGACCACATGGCCACCAGTAGCGCCACACCCTCAGACACCTCAGATCTACGTGAGCAAGCAACAGCCCCCATGAACCAATAAAAAATGGCCACGTAGCATAGAAGGAAAACTGGTATTTTTTTTAAAAAAAATTTTGCTTTTTTCTGTAGTTTTTATAGTGATAAATTTGATGCCCATTTGGATGTCAAACTGGGCATTTTTTGCTTTGGTGTGACAGTCAACAAGATGTGAAATTTATGCTTGTGCCTGCATCATCATTCCTGTCGGTTAAATTTGACAATCATTTGACCATCAAACCTGGGCACTTTTACACTACCGTGACAGTCATTTAAATGTCAAATTTAAGTTACTAAAATTGGTGATTTCAGCATTTTGAAAAATTTACAGCCCTCACCATTTGTAGTTTTGATTTGATAGTCCGACTTTGGGAGGCCATAACTTAGTCATCTGGACTCCAAATTGAGTGCAATTTTTTTTTATTTTGGCTAAAATTTCCTAAACTTTTTAGTGGTAGTGTTCTTTTCTAGTTTTGGATCATGAATTTTGTATAAATTGAAATTTTTGGTGACTGTACTTGTCTGATCCCTTTTTTGCAACTTCAGAGGCTTTGTACGAGCTCATACAGACACATTTTCATGTGCAATTTTTTTTGGAAGTGCATAATTTTTTGTCTACTTTCCAGATTTGATATCAGTTTGGAGAAATATTGAGTAGACATAGTACTTTCAGAATATGGTCTATTTTGGCCTATTATGGCACTTGTAATTGATTAGATCTTTGAGGGATCTTCTGTCCTATCTTCTTGAGTCTGTTATAGTTTCATATTCTTTGTTGTAAACATCAAAATCAAAAGTCAACTTTGATTAATTTTGTCAAGTGGCAATTGTACACGCACTAGCTATAAAGTGCCAAAATCACCATTTTGGGGGGGGTTCTTTGATTAAGTGAATTGGGGGGGTGTCTTGTGTGTTGGTGTCTCTCTCTTTCTTGTGCTCTTTTCATTTTTGCATCATGGGTTCTATTGCAAAATTAACTCCACATAACTATGCTACATGGAAAGATAATGTATGGAGCAAGTTAATGGTTAAAGGTTTAAATCCTTATGTGAATGTTACACTTAAAAAACCCACTGATGATGATACTGTTGCACTACAAAATTGGTCAAGCAAAAATTATAAAGCATTAGGAGTCTTAAGAGAGAATATTTCTCAAGTTTTCATGTATCACATCAAAACCATAACCAATGCTAGAGATGCTTGGGATAAACTTGCAGAATTGTTTGGTAAAGTGGATGAAGAAATGGGATTCAAAATTGAGACAGATCTCCTCAAATTAGATCCTCAGAACTTTGACACAATCCAAGATTATCTCAACAAAGTCAATGACTATAGAGCACAACTTGATGATTGTGGTAATCCCATGAAGGATGCGAAGTTGGTTAGTCACTTGTTGAATCATCTTCCTCCTGAATATGCGGCTTTTGTTTCAAGTTACAATACTCACAAGTTAACAATGGGTAGTGCCTTCACTAAACCTTCATTTGAGTCATTTTAAGAAATGTTGGTCTTAGAACAAGAAAAATTGATGAGTATGGGGATTCTCAAGTCTTTAAAGTCTAAGGCATTGGTGGCTAATAATGGGAATCAAGGGAATCAAGATGGTGAAGGTTCCAACAAGAAGCAAAAGAAGTGGAAGGCCAAATCACAATCAGACACTCAACAATCTTCCTCCTCACAACAAGGAAATTCTTCTCCCAACAACAACAATGAAAAAAACAAGGGGGATAGTTCTAAGAAGGAAAAGAAAATTTGTGCATATTGCAAGAAGCCAAATCATGATGAGCATCAATGCCACAAGAAACAAATTGATGAGTTGACAAACATAATGAAGAAGCATCACATTGATTTTCCAAATGCCTACAAGGGAAAGGATTCATCACCTTCCATGTCAAAGGGTAAAGGGAAAGCATTTGTGGCAAGTACAACTAATTTAGAGGAATGGATCTTTGATTCAGGTGCCACAAATCATATGGATGCCACAAAGGAGCAATTTTCTTCCTTGAAACCATCTATGGTACCTCACATCTATGTAGGAGATGATACTCAAGTGGAAGTTGAAGGGAAAGGGGAAGTTGAGATGGAAAATGGAGCTTACAAAGATGTTCTCTATGTTCCAAACCTTAGCACAAACCTTCTTCAATTTACCAAACCACTCACCATGGAGGTGGAAAGAAAGTTGAATTCCTACCTGATTCAGTTGTAGTAAAAAATCTTAAGGATGATTCTATGGTGGCAATAGGAAAAGCAAATCATGACACAAGGCTTTACTCATTTTCTAAATTTGTACCTAAGACTCCTTCACATGCCTTGTTGACACACTCAAATTCACAAAGTAAACTTTGGCATGAAATATTTGGACATCTCAACTATAGATATCTTCAACAACTTAGCAGCAAGGATATGGTCAAAGGTCTACCTCAAGTCAAGTATTCAGAGGGTGTATGTTCAGGATGTGAAATGGGCAAACATCCCGAAGAGAAGTTTGATAAGGGGAAGTCTTGGAGAGAAACATTTGTTCTTGAGTTGGTTCATAGTGATGTGATGGGCCCATTTCCAGTGCCATCATTTGGCAAGGCTCGTTATTTACTCACCTTCATTGATGACTTTTCACGCTACACTTGGGTCTACTTTCTTGGTCACAAGAGTGAAGTGTTTGATAAATTTCTCACCTTCAAGGCTCATGTTGAGAAGCAATCAAGTAAAGCCATCAAGATTCTTCAAATGGATAATGGAAGGGAATATGTGAACTCAAGGATTATAGACTTTTGTACACTTGAGGGTATTGATCTTCAACATTCAGTTGCCTACACTCCATAGCAGAATGGTGTGGCAGAAAGGAAGAATAGGACCCTTAAGGAGATGGCCACTTCTATGATTCATGCTAAGTCTCTTGATCAAGCCTTTTGGGCTGAAGCTATATGTTGTGCCACTCACATACAAAATAGAACTCCTCATAAAGCTTTGGATGGAGTTACTCCTTTTGAAGCTTGGTGTGGGAGAAAACTAGTTGTGAAACACTTTAGAGTCTTTGGTTGTCTAGCTTGGGAATGCATACCTCCACAAAAATGCAAGGCATTAGAACCACAAAGCAAACCTTGCATATTTGTTGGTTATCCCGAGACTCTTAAGGCATACAAGCTTATGGATCCTGAGACACATGAGATCTTCTTTGAGAGGAGTGTTCACTTTGAAGAGAATTGTCCTAGCTTGGATTCTTCAACTCCTACTTCCTACATTTCAGATAATGATAGTGATGATAGTGACTTGGAAGATGAAACTCCCTCAACCCTGACTTGCAGGCCTCCACCTTTGCATGGTCAAGACATAGTTGAGGACATTCCTTCATCATCATCTTCCTCCACTAGACCTCATTGGGCACAACAAACACTTGATTTAGTAGGTTCACTTGTGGGGAATCCTTCAGACACTAGGAGGACAAGGTCACAACACAACACATTTCCACATGCTTATATTGCAATTGCTTCCAATCCATAATCATTCAAGGAAGATTCAGGGGTTCCTGAGTGGGACAAAGCTATGGAGGATGAGTATACCTCTTTGATGAGAAATAACACTTGGGATTTAGTCCCTCTTCCTAAGGGAAGAAAATTGGTTTGATGTAAGTGGATCTATCGGGCCAAGTTTGCAGTGGATGGAAGTGTGGATAAGTATAAGGAAAGACTTGTTGCAAAAGGTTTCTCTCAAGTTCCTGGTATTGACTACACCAAGACCTTTGCACTTGTAGCCAAGATGAACTCCATTCATTTGACACTTGCTATTGCTACAACTCATGGTTGGGTTGTACATCAAATGGATGTTAAGAGTGCATTTCTACTTCAGAATCTTCATGAGGAGATTTATATGGAGAAGCCATAGGGATTCATCCAGGATACTACTATGGTTTGCAGGTTAAGGAAGTCTATCTATGGCCTCAAAAAGGCTCCTAGGGCTTGGTATGCCAAGATGGATTCCTTCCTTCTCTCAGCAGGATTCACTAGGTGTCATTCAGATTCGAATGTCTACATTCTATGGTAGGATGACTTACACTTGATACTTGTACTTTATGTTGATGACTTGATCATTATAGGAAGTACTTGATCCATCATTGCTAGTGTCAAGTCTTCTTTGCAGGACAGATTTGCTATGACAGACTTGGGTTTACTTCACTATTTTCTTGGTATTGGGTTCACACTTTCTCAGCCCAAGTATGCTCTTGATTTACTTGCTCAATTTCACATGAGTGATTGCAAGACTGCACCCACTCCATTTCTATCAGGTGTCAAGTTAGAGGCTAAGTGTTCTACACCACTTGTTGATGATACTTTGTATAGATAGCTTGTTGGAAGTCTCATCTACTTGACACATACACACCCTGACATATCATTTGCAGTTGGCATGGTTTCTCACTTCATGCAAGAGCCACATGAGCTTCATTGGAAGGTAGCCAAGTGCATATTACACTACATAAAGGATACACATACACATGGGATTCACTATGTAGCAAGTACAAGATTTCAGTTGGTTGGATATACAGACTCAGATTGGGCAAGCGATCTTGATAGTCACAAGTCTACTTTAAGTTACATGTTTCATCTCGGTTCAAGCCCCATTTGTTGGCAGAGTAAGAAGCAGCATGCTATTGCTCTTTCTTTGACTAAGGCTGAGTATTGAGGGGCTGTTACTGCAGCTACGGAGGCTATTTAGCTTTAGCATATCCTGAACAAGTTTGGTTTCAGTATTCCATGACCTACAATCATTCATTGTGATAATCAGGGTGCTATAGCGATCTCCAAACATCTGATCCAACATCAGTGGACCAAACACATTGAGGTTCATATGCACTTCATTAGAGATTTGATACAGGAGTAGGTCATTGAGATGCAGTATTGTCCTACAGCAGAGCAAGTTGCACACATCTTCACCAAACCCTTTACTAAGAGAAAGTTTCTTCAGTTGCGATCTCTCTTGGGGGTGTGGGATATTCCATCAGGGGGGGTCACATGACTTCTCTATTCTATATTATGGGGGGGATATTTTCCTCATATGAGGTCTTATCTCTCATATTCTATTACTGTAATTATCTCTCTTTTGGGGGGAGGGTTTTTCCCATGAGGTTTTCCCTCTTTCTCCACTTTATGAGAGATTGCATTGTTCTTGCATATTGTACATGGGTACCTAACATGGCCTATTAGCCAAGACTCATCTTTCATTGTGAGCTTAAGTGCATTCCCCTAAGTTGCACTTAAGGGGGGGTGTTGATGTAATTAAGTATTTACTAATTACACTTTACTTAAGTTTACTTAGGATAATGCATTTTCATATTAGTTGTCTTTGAGACACCTAGGAGTTTGCATTTCTTTTTAGCACATGGTTAGGAGAATCTCCACTTTAGGTGTGATAGTTGTCTTCACATACCTCTTTGTGTGTGAGATCCACCTTTAGTGCTCTTATCACATTATCATCCTCTCATTGTTGCACATACTTTCATGTACAATGGAGGATGATCCACCTTTGGTGGACATGTGATTCCACCATGTCTAGTTGATATCTTATCACTTGTATAACTTCTAGTTATCATGCATTGTGTATATATTGAGGCATTTCTACATTGTATGTAATCAATCAATTATCCATCATTTGATCATTATTGAATTCTTCATTTGATCATATTGTCTTGTCTCTCTTATTTGTGCTATCTCTTGAGCTTCTAGATCTTGGTTTCTATTCTTTGCCTTAGGCAAATTCTTACACTATCAATTACATACTAGATGTAATCATAGTCAGTGTTTGAGAGAGAGTTATGAATACCTAAAATTATCATTAACAACTCGGCAAGCATCTTTTCCTCATCCTCATCTATTCCTAAAACCCTACACAACCCATGACACAGGAATTTCATGTAATTACACAAGGATGAAAACAAATAAGGAGCATTCATACTTGCAGGAAGAGGGGCAATGTACTTACCCTTCTTGGGCATGTGCCTAACAATTTGACTCTTAACAGACCCAATATTACTCACATACTTATCTCTCTCTTTTTTTAGGTCAATCTCAACAGAAGAAGAAGCATAAAAGTCAAAAGCCCTCATGAAGGATCCCCTATCTAAGGTAAGGAAAACAAACTGGTTTTATCACCTAATAGTTTTTGAAATGGGGTCATAAATCCTTTCTAACACAATAACTAGGTCAACATAAAGGAAAACATCAGGCACAATCAACTTCGCCATCCCTAGAGCCCAAGCATTACAGACTGGAATTTCTTTATGCCTATTATTATAAAAATACAAGAAGATGGTGTAACTTGATCTTGAATGCATGATAGGATCTCTGCACTTGTCCATAAGGTATTCAAAGGATATGTTAATAGCCTTCTTATTCTGGTTTGAACCCGCTAGCAGCTTGACAAACTCATCAGAATAATTTGGCTTCCCTTTGTCTTCTCCGCTCTACTCCTTCACACCTCCACTGGAAGATGCATCACTCACTTTTGGATGACTCATTCTGTCAAGAAAGAAGATATCATAGCTCTGCAACTTCACTCCTTCACTTCTACAACTTCAGCACCAACAATTCTCAATCAACTTCAGAATGACTTTGAGCATAGAAAGAAATGAGGTCCTGATTATATACTTCAAAAAATTGCGTGCGTATGATTGCCAAATTATAACAAATCTAGCCTAAGTCACTTCTGCATTCAATTCCACACATTACCAACCTTCAAATCACAACTAGCCATGGCATGGATGCTAACAGGATGATTTATAAAAAAAAAAAAGGGCGTGAGAGCAATGATCATGGCTTTTTGCATTAAAACCCTTAATTAATGACATAATTCTTCATTAAAACTTGATTGGACAGCTTTCTACCTTTTTCTAGCTTGGCACAGTACCCTTTTCCATGTTGCAATGGCTCATAAAACTAATGGCATGAAAACTTAACCAAACATGGTTTGGAGATCCAACAAACAAAGGAAACTCATGATCTCAAAAAGAAAAGATAACCCATGGTTAAGTTTGGAGATCCAGTGACCAAGCCATTCACGGAATCTCAGAATGATTTCTTAACTCATGGCTTCACTTTGAGATTTCATGACCACCGTTGATCCCAAAGATGATCAACGGTCTAATGGAAATCTTTTAAAACTCACACTAAGCCCCACCCAACTCAGAGATTCAATGACTACAGACTTTGCCAATTCTCAAAATCATTTTCTTAACTCAACATTCATTTAGAGAACTAGCAAACAAGGTTATCTCACATTCTCAGAAAGAAATACTTAACCACAGTCAGGCTTCAAGAATGAGAGAATGACATCTATCTCCAGTTAGCTAAATACTTTTCATACCATAGGTTACATCTTGATATTATGCACTGACAATCTTGAACATAATCAGTGACTATCGCTGAATTGCCTAAAGACTTTTACCATCACCTTTTATTACAAGAATCAGTGACCATCGAAAAACACATTTAACTTTTCCTTTCTTGCCAAGTCACCGAATACTTTGGATCTTCACTAACTTATTCCGAGATCCAATGAGCACTTCACTCACTTAATCACTAGATAACTTAGGGCACCACCATCCTTTCCTAAGATTAAGTGACAAGAGTAAAATTCTAACCTTCACTAAATTTCTTTGTCAAAGCCACCAAACTAAGAGATCATGAGAACAAGACTTAGTTGCTAGATTGCCAGACAATTTTATGTAGGACCCAGTCTTTATGAGATTAAAACATGACCGTCGGATGAAGAGACAATCAACAACATTCATTGGATCGCTAGAAAATCTTGAACTTATCCACCTGATTTAGAGAACAAGAGATAACTACCACACCAAGTCACCAAATGATTTTGAGAAACCGCCAAATATCAAGCGAAAAGGAGATTACACAGTTGCTGAGTCACTGGATGAAAACTTAACTGTGATATGAATTGGGAGATTCAGCAACTAAAGAAAACTTAACCAGAGGACTCACCACAGTCACCAATTTGCTAAAAGACTTAAGGACAGGGAAATATATTGCACGACTCAGCGAAGACTAGGAAAAATGACCACGTGTAGAAAGGAAAACTTAAGTGACCTAAAAAGTAACGAGCAAATATAAAGACTAGGGCTCACTCAAGACTAACCAAGGAATTAACCATTTCAAAGAAAAATGTCTAAGGCAAGGGTTTTACAACACAATTACAACAAAATTTTAGGAATTCTAAACCCTAAACCAGACATTTTTCTAAGCTAGGACATTGAAACAAGACCAAAAACAAAGACCTCAAAAAACTTAAAATAAACCCAACAGTGGCTCTATCTGAGGATGCTTGAATGCAAGTTCATAGCAAGAAACCATGAATATCTGGGAGGAAGACCACAAAACCCTAACCTAACATAGGAAAACAAACACACCTATACATATATACAGAACTACTATGCATGGAAAGATAGAATCAATTGAAGAAATATTTCAAGAATTGTCCATGCACTAGCAATTCTTGTTCCCCACCATCCAAATTTCTCAAGAAGTATGAATCCTTTCCATGAATCTGATGAATAATGAAAGGTCCTAACCACAAGGATTCAAACTTCTTATGTTTTCCTTTTTCCTTAGCCCTAGCATTCCACTGCAAAACCATATCATTTGGCCAAAACTTTCTAGTAGTAGCCCTTTTGTCAAAGAGATATTTCATTTTTTGATGTAATTTTACATTCTCTTTTTTACCTTCTCTTCTAATCTCATCCAACTCCACTAGTTGAATCATTCTATCCTGCAATGGATCACTAACTTCCATGTATTCTTCTCTTATGAACTGGTAAATAGGCAACAAATTGTTTATGGGGAGCCTAAATTTTACACCATATACCATTTCAAAAGGAGACTTGCCTGTTTCTTTATTTTCATTAATTTTGTTAGCCCACAATGCCAATTTCAATTTCACATGCCACATCCTTTTATTCTTTTCAAGGGTCTTTTTTAGAATTTGCAGAATACTCTTGTTACTAGATTCTGCTTGCCCATTTTCCTATGGATGGTATGGGGATGAATAAGACATAACTATTCCCATTTCAGCACAAAAATCAGTGAATTCCTAAGACCTAAAGCTCATAGCATTATCCATTACTAGTTTCATGGGAACACCAAACCTAGTAACAATGCTATTCATCAAGAATTCAATAACTACTGTACTGGTTGCCTTTTTAGTTGGGATGGCCTCTATCCACTTAGTAATATAATCAATAGCCACCAAAATGTGACTTTGTCCTCCACTGGATTTCTTTGAGAATTCCCCAATAAAATCCATGCCCCACATAGCAAAAGGGGCCTCTGCAACCACAGGGTTTAATAACAAAGCACCTAAAAATTTTAGTTTCTTTGAAAACCTCTGGCATGATTCACATTTTCTGACATATGAGTGGGTACCCTTAAATAAAATCAGCCAGTAATATCCAGCTCTTAGAATTTTGTGAGCTGTAGACCTAGCTGAATGATGTCCTCCACACATCCCATAGTGCATCTCTTTTAAAACCTTTTCAGACTAATGCTTATCTAAATAGAAAAGTAACATTCTATCATTATCTTTCCAAAATAGATCACCCTGAATTAAAATGTACCTTTGAGCCTGTAACCTCAAACTCCTCTTTTGATTGTCATTCAAATCTTGTGGACAAGTAGCATATTTGAGAAAATGAACAATATTGGTGTACCATGGTTGCATTTCTATACTTGTCACATTTTCCTCACCAGTGGCTACATTGTTTACTTGCACTAGGTCCATGTTTTCTTCTATCATGAGCTTAGCAAGTCCCAGACCTCTCACAAGCTTGGTTATGTGGAGTTCAATGTCAAATTCTTGAATCTTATTGATCCACTTACATTTCTTCCCAGTAACCTCACTTTGACTCAAAATATCTTTTACTGCTGCATGTGGAACATATGCATTTACTTTTGCACATACCTTATAAGGTCTGAAAGCCTTAACCACCTTTACTAGTCCATATTCCTACTTCTCCATCAACTCATAATTAAGCTCAGTAGATTGTAGAGATTTACTAAAAAAAACAATAGGATGCTCAAACCCTTCTTCATCTTTCTCTAACAAAATAGCTACAATAGTATGAAAAGATGCAAAGGAAAATAGAGAAAATGGTTTTGAATAATCAGGGGATATTAAAATAGGATCTTCTTGGATTTCTTGTTTAATCTTTTCAAAAGCTTGTTGAGTCTCACAATTCCAGTCAAACTTAACATCTTTCTTCAAAAGCTTCACAATAGGTTTGACAAGTTCTGCAAAATTGGCAATAAAGCTCCTGACAAAATTAATCTGTCCTAGAAAATATTGCACACCTTTGATATTTTTGGGAGGGAGGACCTTTTTGATTGCTTCCACTCTTTCCAGATCAATTCTCACTCCCTCTTTAGACACTATGTGACCAAGCAATTTTCCCTTTGTTACAACAAATTGGCATTTTTTGGGATTTAATGAGATGCCAAATTCCAAAGCCTTAACAATAACTTGTTCCAAATGTTTGCAATGATCTTCATCTTTCTTAGAATAGGTAGTCAGATCATCTTGATATACAACCATCAAAACATTGATCAATTATTTAAGTGCAACATTCATTGCTCTCTGAAAGGTTGCTCCAACATTCTTCAGGCCAAAAGGGTGGTAAATGTTGTTTTGAATTGTTTAGACTCTTTGACCAAAACTTGGTTGTATCCTGAGAACCCATCCATCATAGACAACAACTCACAACCAGTTACTCTATGCAACATAGCCTCCATTTTAGGCAATCCATAATTGTCCTTAAGTGATGCAACATTTAAATTCCTGAAGTCAACACAGAATCTAATGTTGCCATTCTTTTTTCTTACTAGTACAAGGTTAGAGACCCAAGAAGAGTGCCTAATAGGCTCAATGATACCAACATCTCTCAATTTTGTCAATTCAGCCTGCATCTTTGTTGCTAATAAAGGGTTGATAGGTCTTTGTTTCTGTCTAAATGGATTGGTTTCTTCCTTTAGAGGCATTTCAAGTTGAAACAAATCAGCTCTATATGCTTTAAGATCATCATAGGACCAAGCAAATACATGCTTATATCTCTTCAAGAGTCTTATCAAATTTCCTCTGGCCTCTCTACTCAACCTTTTCCCAATGTACACCATCTAAGGGGAAGTTTCAGATCCTAGGTTTATTTCTTCTAAGTCTTCCATTTTAGTGTTAGATTTTTGAGACAAGTAACCATCATTTATCTTGAACATTCCTTCTAACTCCACTAACCCCTTTGGTATGTGATTTGAAGGCAGTTGTACTATCTCATTGCCCATAATACATTATTTTCCCTCAACACACTGTTGTGCTTCATTAAAATCTATTTTTTTCCCATCATACTAATCTAAACCCTGAAGAAACCTAAGGATGTCAAAATCATCCTCAAAAACTTGCCAATTATATACATTGTCAGGCACTGTAGGCCTACTTTTGATCTCTAACATGGACACACTAGTGAGGGTAATATCATCATTTTTAAGGGCAACATTGGCAAGAAAATCTGCCATGATATTATTGGATCTTTCTACCCAAATGAGATTGAAAGCCTCAAAGAATTCTAGTCTATCCCATACAGCATGTTTGTACAATTTCAATCTCTCATCCTTGGCAGCATACTTAGATCTTACTTGAGCTATACTTAATTAGGAATCCCCATGGATGTTTAAACATTTGATACCATGCTTTATAGCAACATCTAATCCCAGTATTAGAGCCTCATATTCAGCAATATTATTAGTGCATTCAAAATTCAACAAGAAAGAGTACTTAAATGTAATACCTGATGGGGAAATGAAAACAACACTAGCCCCTGATCCTTCCTTGGAGCATCCACCATCAAAGAACATTTGCCAAAGTCCATTTTGCTACAATATTAATTCATCCACTATTGGATCTATGTTCTTCATTTGAGGCACTATCTCTTCAATCATGAATTATTCATGTCAATGTCCACAAAGCAATTCAAATCTTCTGGTGCAACCTTTTCAACCATGACTGAAGAATGGGGTTCCCTATACAGCTTTACTTCAGTCACATTGACTAGGATAGTAGCATATGATAGATCCAATTGCAAATTTCCACCGACTGCTGCAGCCCATTGTCTTGACAATAGCATGCCATAATGAGGCTTTGTATCAACAACAACCACATCCATTTTGTATGTGGCCTCTGGGAATGCAGTAATTTTCACTTCAATTCCAACTAGAGTTCCTACAATAGGCACTACCCTATTATCCATAGCATAGCATCTACCATTAGATGTATTAACTTATAGTCCTAGCTCTTTCATTACGTGATAGGGAATTACAATTGTAGCAACACCAGAATCAATCATGCAATTTTTTAATAGAAAGTTATTTACTATCAATGTGACATATTAAGGGTCACTAGAAAAAGGTTCTTGTGTCACAACGCTTCCAACACATACATCAAAAATTTTATCAATTGAAATAGGCCCTTCTACTGAATTCCTCTTCTCTTGCATAATAGGAGCTACCCCTTGTTCACTTATGAGAGCCAGGGCTGCAGTCTTATGCTCCTTGATCTTTAACATTTCAAGTAAAGGGATTGAAACCTTCATTTGGGACAAGGCATGTCTCATATCAAAGGTAGGGGGATCTGCAAAAACATCAAGGTACTCTTTAGGCCTACCAACTTTCTTTTTACCCTTGTCAACAATAACTTCCTCATTCCTTTTCTTTTTAGTTACAAGCCCTTCCTTCTTATTATTTACAACATTAGGCTTTGGGGAATCCTTATTTTGAAGGTTATCCTAAACAAACACTGATTAGGGACTCCTTGATCAATATCCACCCTCCTATTCCTTAAATTGTATGAGGATTTAGCTTGCGTTATAGTAGCCATAGTTAAAGTTCTAATCTCCTCTTCACTGGGCTTTCTCCATTGTTTTTCATCTGACCCTAATCCTACCATGTTTGCTTTGTATGTTTCATTATCAGATTCTTCATGATCAGAGTGAGTAAATACTTGTTGTTCATAACCCGAGAGAAAATTCCTTTTATGATCAACATCAGAGTAGATCTCTTCATCATCTGAAGACAAGAGATCCCCCATTACTTCAGTAGTAAACATGTTAACAACAAGCTTTTCAGATTCTTCATAATCTCCTGCATATGAATCATTTGCCTCTTCTCCCAAGGTCTGAGCCACAACACATTGGAAAGGTGAATGAGGCATATTACAAGCCACACACCAAGGGGTACTTTCCATATTATGTGTTGTGCTTTTCTTCAAAGGATCCGGTGTATCTCTTCCCTTTTGGGGTTCATTGTTATCAAGGATAGGCCTCCCATCTTTCCAATTTGTCTTATAGGGAATATATCATAAATTGGGGAGTCTATCCTACCTTTGATAAGGTGGTCTTGCATCTTAAAAATTTCTATCACCCTTTTCAAACTTTTTTGGGAAGTATTTAGTAATACCAGCTCCTTTGTCCATTTTATCATCTTTGGATGGCCTTGCAGGTTGTGGCCTGGCTTCCTTCCACAATCTACCCTCATCTCTCTTATACAACTGACCAGATGCCTTCTGGATACTTTCAATATTTATGGCTAATTTAAAGGCATCCCTTAGGGTACAAGGATTCTTATCTCTCAAGAGATAAGAAATTTTACCATCCATAGAATTAAAATAAGTGGTTAGGCAAACTGCATGCCTAACCACATCATCCAACCTTAATACTTGAAACAATTTGTACATGGCCTTTTGAAACCTACCATTAAACTCTGACATGCTCTCATTGTAATGCTTTTTTATATTGTTAATCTCATTAAGCATGTAACTAGAATTCACATGTTCTGCATATTATTCCTTGAAACATCTGACAAACTCATCCCATGATGCAACACTATTCTCAAGAAAACCCCTATACCAATCCTTGGCATCTTCAACTAATGACTGAACAAAGAGCTTCATTATAACATCTTCATGCTCAATTTCATAATCATTAATTTTATCTATGAAAAATTTTAGATGTTCTTCACAATTAATTACATTGTTTCTAGTGAATAAGGGGATCTTCTTTCTAATATCATTAGGGATGGCATTAGGTTGACCAGGGATACCATCAAAGAATAAAGGCCTATACCTATCTAGATGAACTAGTCTCCTTTGGAAATTTGGTTGGACCAGAGGGGTTGCTCCAAAAATCTGACAAGATACATTCCCCATTGTACCACCAATTATAAGGGGAACTTGATTAGTATTCAAATTTGGTCCAGGTACATTCTATCTAGGATGAGAGGCTTTAGGATTTGGAAGTGAACTGCAAGGCTGACTTGGTGGGATTATCCTTGAATTACTAGGGACTGAACTACTAGCAGATGTATTTATATTGACATGCAAGAAAGCAATATTTCTCTTCACTTCATCTACAGTAGCTTCCAATTCTAATTTTTCAAGCTAGAGAGCCAAATCCTCTTTAGCTTTTCTAGCCTTTTCCAAATCAAGGCTTGCTTGGGAGGGTACACTAGAAGTGACAACAATTTTCTTAGGCTCATTAATATTCACACCAACCACTTTTTGTTTTCCCTTATCAGGGATCTCTTGTGTGGCATTTCTAATATCCTCATTCCTCTGGATTTTAGATGGGTGTAATTGCTTGAGAACGTGGCATGTTCCCTCAAACTCATCTTGTTTGGGTTTACTACCTTCAACCTAATTCCTTAGAACCTCCATGTCACCAAACAATTCTTTATCTAAACCCTGAACATCTTGGCTTAGATCCCTAGCTTGGATTTCATTTTTCTTGGTTTTTCTAATAAGCTCTTGCCTTTCCATAAGAAGTTCATAAATTTTTTGTTCCCTCACCTTCCTTGTATTAGCAATCTCTAATAGTTGTTCATGCTCCTTTTTTCTTAAGGCAATCACTTCCTCTCTTAATTTTTTTGAATCATATGAGGAAGTTTCTCCAACAGAAGTTTCTCCCAGTTGCTCTAAGGTTTCCCTCACAGGGAAGAAACCTACTTTAGTGACCTCCTCTTCATGAGTGGGAAAATTAACATTAGGCATGACTTTCTTAACATGTTTTGGGTCATCAGAAGAAGAAGAAGCTTCATGGGGAAGTGGTGTGTGAACTCTCTCTTTAGAAGATCCTTGGGAATTAGTAGTAACGTGACCTCTCCTAAACCACTATTTTCTACTAGGTGTATGGAGCTCATCGCCCATATTACTCTCTGGGTGATCCTTGAAATAAGACTTAGTGAATCTCGACCGACTCATGGCGTATCACGGCAAGATATAACAAAATTTCACAAATACCAGCAACTGGTAAACGTAGATTTTAGAGTCGCCACCCATGAACAAGTGGGAATCAAAATATTATGCTAGTCTACAATAAACACAATAGAAAGTATTGCACAAATCTACTATACATTGTCATTTAGTTCCCTAGTAGAGTCACCATTTTTGTTAGCACTTAAACCTTCAGATGGTTGAAATATTCAGAAACTCACTGAACTTATGACTCATGCATTCCCAATAGCTTCATCCAGAACAATTTAAATGCTAAGGTACTAAGGCTTTGATCCTTCTTCACTTTAAGTGTAAAAATCAGGTGGGTTTACCTTTCAATTGCTTCTGTGAAGCATAAAAAAATTGATCTATGTACTTGACATAGCCAATACAGCTCATAAACATACAAGTAAAAGTAAATGGAGATAGTTTCTTGATAAAATGATGGTGAATAGATGTAAATCAAACTAAACCAGTGCCTTATTCATTGGGCTAGAGTCAAAACCAAACATCTACATAATCCTATTAACAAAAAGATACTAAAATTCAAATAAATTTACTAACAATTCATTCTCCCAATTCCCAACCCTACCATCAAATTCATGCATAGATTTTCAAATCCCAGAGACCTCCCTGAAGGTTTACTCTCTCCTTGAGAGAAACTCAAGTTCAACCCCTATATTCACCTTGTGAACAATACATTAAAAAGCCTTACTAATTAATGCATATGAAATTCAAAGCATCCATACATAAAGACAACCAGAGATAGCAAAGAAACTTCAATATATTTGTATTAATTTTCAGCTGTATCCATTACAATTTCAACAAAATTTCAAAGAAGTCAAATTCTATATTCAGTCTTTCTTTACAAAAACTTCGACCACCTTTTAAAAAGAGCAAAACTTTCTATATATACCTATAGCCATCTTTGAATCCTCAAAAGGATGCAACAAGCTTTGGATGGCTAGGAAAATGACTTGTACTAAAGACAAAAAGTACAAACCAAAAGACAGTGATTCAGTAATAGAAATTAGTTCACAACTACTAGCATCTTTACAAGTGGCACCTTTGTCTGAAGATATTTCAGAGAAATTACTTAATTTGTTACATGAATGATGACCACCATTATAGGCTAACCTACATCATCCTTTGTTTGAAACATGCTCTCCCTCAAATTATGGATCAGGAGCCATGTGTACTTTATTCTTCTTCTTCTTCCAATACTAGGATAGTTGGCTTCTTCTTTTTCCTCTTTGTCATTTTGTCTCATGCTGCCACATCATCATCAGATGGCCAATTGTAGGCCTGCAGTTCTTGTAGTGCCTTGATCTATTGGTCCCACATAGAATCAGTTACAGCTTTAGCTTCTGCCATAAACCGTATGCAGTCACCTTCAACTTTAAATAAACTATCAATTATACTATTGCATCCTTCCAAGTCTAAGGCATTGTCACTATTAAGGAAAGCATCCTATTTAATTACCAATTGATCCATTGATGCCTTCCACTCATCTATGTTGACTACATTTCCATTATCATCATACACTGAAGACAAGTACTTACTGTAGTCCTGATCAAACATAGCCAACTTGGCCTTTATCTGGTTAGATATTCCTTTAAAAAACTTTGAGATAGCACTTACCAAACCAATCTTCTCAAATACTTATGTTACTACCTCAGGAATATCGGGCCTACTTTCCTGCAAACCATCCAATTTTTCAAACAACAAGCTTCTTCCTGACCATATACTATATAGTGGCTCCAAAGTGATTAGTGACTCATTCACCTTATCATTGGCCTTATGCAATTGACTAATTGATTGATGGACTACTTCCATCTTCTCCTTTATTTTGCTTTTCCTATACTGCACAATCTTTGTTATAGTATCCAAGGATGCATCCAACCTTACTTTCTCTAAGTCCTTAGCAAGCTTATCAGGAATTTATGTATCTGTCTGTGGAGGGGCCTCAATTTGCAAAGAAGGGGAATGAACTACCTTTGAGGCTTCTTCAAGATTCACCTTTAAATCCTCAACCTCATCCTCCAATTTATTAACCATCATAAGTTGTAGATCCCTGTCCTTTGCTACTTTCCTTGAATTTTCAAACAACTTATCATATCTCTCTGACAGCTGGATAGTTTTAGCTTCATTAAGGTGGGAAAAGTGTACAACTTTCTTTGACACCTTGAGATCAGTAGTATTTTGCATGGTCTAGACTATCCTATCTCCCTCCATCTTGTCTTGTATGCTCACCAAAGATGGCTTCTGAGTTCTTGGAGCTAGAGACCATAAAGAAACTACCTGAGACTTAGGGTCATAGCCACTTCCCCTGATCATATCATCAATCTGTACCTCATATGACAAGCCTCCCTTAGGCTTCTTTTTTATTTGATCTATAATGAAGGCAGATGTCAAGTCCCATCTAGGAGTCAAAAGCATACCACTTGACTTAACCATTTCTCTAGCCTCTTCTACAATGATTCTTTCAAGACTGGGATCATATGATTTTAAGGCCCTCATTGTTTCTTCACTTGGCTGCATACCCTCAGGGAGGGACTTCTTCACTTCCTCATGTTTCCTCCAAATGAGGAAATCTCTAAATTCCTTACTTTTTATGAATTGTTCATCATTAAGAAATTCCTCCTGATAGAGTTCTCTCTCATCCTTTCCTAATAACAAGGGTAGATCCCCCTCTTCTTTTGTTACAATATTCTTGCCATCCCTAATGGCCTTTCTTATTTAATGGTGATAAGCCCTATCACTAGGCACAAGAGCTAAAGCAATATCAATTACCCTCTTTTTCTTTCTCTCCTTCAAAGGCTCACCAACCTCAAGTTTCTATTTTTTCAAAGGTGGCTCAGAAGTAGCCTCTTCCTCCTGTTCACCTTGAGTCAAATCAATCATTGGTACATCCTCCCCTTGAGGTGGGATACTTTCCTCTTGAGACTCATCAGTGTACTTCTCAGGATTAGAGGCTAAATAATCCCTTGGGACCCCAAACTTTTCTTCAAGCCGATCTTCTAACTGATTAGATAGAGTGCTATGCATCTCTATCATCTTCTCCATTCTTTGCAAAAATGGGAGCTCGGGGAAATAACCACCAAAAGGAATACCAGCCCTCTTAAGCCTTTTCTCAATATTAATCAACTCAAAATATTTGTTCCATCTCTACTTGGATTCATCAAAATATAAGATATTTCTTATCACATCTTCTTCATCTAGTCCCTCATGCTCCATAATTGACCCTATGTTTGGAATTAGACTCATCCTAGCTATCTTGATGAAACCCTCAGAGTCCACATACCTGCAAGTGGCTGAACACATCTTGAAATGATTTAACCAAATGCTAACCTGATCCAAAGCCCTTTTTCCAATTAGGAAACTACCCATTCTGAACTGTCTGGGTGTAAAAGTCCCCTTTCTATGAGGTGCAAGGATATCCTTGTCAGTCCACATCAATTTCCATATGAACTCCATCATGGCAACTCTAGGAGGCACATATCTGGGTAACAAATGTGGGGGTTGAGGGAAACCATAAACCCTAATAATTGTATGACTATCCCCAAGGTAGAAATCACCCCAATTGTGATTCCCTATCCACTTATCCTCAAACTATAATGGCCTTAGCAATCTCAAGACCTTATTTGATAATCTTACAACATTTGTACCCAACATTCCAAGAACCGGATGAACAAAGTAATTCCAAAAAATGGAAAAATTACACTCATTGGAAGTGTAATTCCAAGCCTTTAACCAGTATTGCAATGGGTTTGGTTGGTCATTAAAAGTTTTCCTCAATCTTAACATCCTAGCATCAAGGGAATTAACATGGTGGAATAAGATCAAGTGCATGAGAAGGGAATAACGCAAAAACTTGATAGGTCTTTTATTTTCTTTGACAGATATCAAACCCTCATGAATCCTATCGATTACATACTGGATGTAATCATAGTTAGTGTTTGAGAGAGTTTTGAATATATAAAATTATCATTAACAGCTCGGCAGGTATCTTTTCCTCATCCCCATCTATTCCTAAAACCCTACACAACCCATGACATAGGAATTTCATGTAATTACACAAGGATGAAAATAGATAAGGATCATTCATACTTGTAGGAAGAGGGGCAATGTACTTACCCTTCTTGGGCATGTGCCTAACAATTTGACTCTTAACAGACCCAATATTACTTGCATACTTATCTCTCTCTTTTTTCAAGTCAATCTCAGTAGAAGAAGCATAAAAGTCAAAAGCCCTCACGAAGGATCCCCTATCTAAGGTAAGGAAAATAGATTGGTCTTCTCACCTAATAGTTTTTGAAATGGGATCATAAATCCTTGCTAGCACAATAACCAGGTCAACATCAAGGAAAACATTAGGCACAATCAACTTGGCCATCCCTAGAGCCCAAGCATTACAGACTGGAATTTCTTTATGCCTATTATTATAAAAATAAGAGAAGATGGTGTAACCTTATCCTGAAGGCATGATAGGATCTCTACACTTGTCCATAAGGTCTTCAAAGGCTATGTCAGTAGCCTTCTTGTTCTGGTTTGAACCCAATAGCCACTTGACAAACTCATCAGAATAATTCGGCTTCCCTTTGTCTTCTCCGCTCTACTCCTTCACACCTCCACTGGAAGATGTAGCACTCACTTCTGGATGACTCATTCTATCAAGAAAGAAGATACCATAGCTCTACAACTTCACTCCTTCACTTCTACAACTTCGGTGCCAACAATTCTCAATCAACTTCAGAATGACTTTGAGCACAGAAAGCAATGAGGTCCTGATTATATACTTGAAAAAATTGCATGCGTATGATTGCCAAATTATAACAAATCCAGCCTAAGTCACTTTTCCATTCAATTCCACACATTACCAACTATGCGATGATGATAATCACCTTCATGAAATTAAGATCAAATAGCAACAATTGAAAGTAAATACAATGCAAATCTAATTAAAATTGAAACTAAGATCTATAGCATCTCATGGCTCTCTAGAAAGAGGTGGTAAGTGAAGCTCTTAGCTCAAATCTCCACTAGTGACACTTCTAAAATGAGAATGTATGTTGCTATGCTTCTACAATGGTTCTACAATGATAGTTCTAGCTCAAATTGACAAGATATAATGCTAATTATTCTAAATGCTCTTAGAATGCTCTCAATTGCCTATAGTAACAATGCTTTGCAAATGAATTTCTAAGATATCAATTGCTCTCAAAATGCTTCATATTTATAGTAAATTCCCAAGGGTGGGGGGTGGAGTGAAGTAATCATGATTTACCTTAGGTTGAGTCAAATACTTTGCTTTGTTCATAAATGGGGGGACAATTTAAAGGTTTGTCTCAAAGCTTTGGACAAAAGGACAAGATTGAGTGGTTGAGATTGAAACTTTCAAATGAGAGATTCATCCTTTTTGAGTGATTTATGTCTTTTTGTCCTCAATTCTTATTGGTTGCTCAATTTTGTTGAAAGAAATTAAGAATTATTAAATTCAGTTAATTAATTAAATTTAACCATGTAAGGGTAATAGGTTCATTTTGATTTTTGCTTTAAACAACTATACACTTAATTGATTAAAATCAATTATGTAGTGTTTTTCACCCCTTTATGCTTTGATTTAATTATTTAACATCCTCATTTGATTTTTCCTTTGCTTTAATTGATTTTTGTCCAACTTGATTTAATTATGTCCCTTTTAATTGATTTGATCCCTTTTGATTGAATTAGTGCATTTTTATGATTTTGAGCCATTTAATTGATTTTTTGCAAGTTAAAAACACTTGTCCAATTTTGCATGTCTACAAATGCCCCATCTTTGAATTGATGTGAAAAGAACATTGATTCAAATATTCTTTTGAGTCCTGATCACTTTAGGTCCTAATTGCTGATTCACCGATATGCCTCTGATACTGATTGATTGCTGCCCCTGATATGATATTGATTGCTGATACTGATGATGATTGCTGCCTCTAATACAAAAATTTTTGATGCCCCACTGATTCCATGATGTTTGATTTCAATTTCAATTTGATACCCTGATGCCCCCTCAGAAATTAAAACATATTAATTTCTTGATCTGAAAATTTTGATGATGGTTGATTCATTGAATATGTTTTCATTTCTGAAAAATTTGATGATATGCTATGCATTAAAGGATGCCCCAGTTGGTTTGATATGTCAATATATAGGTCTAAGCCAAATTTCACCTCCAAAATTAGGTCAAAATAGCTTAAATAGGTTTAAAAACCTTATTTCACTATTCATTTTTACTTTTCTCTTTGGTGATTTTGCTCTAATCCTACGATGAATTTCGAGATGGTTGTCCCTATTCGAGAGCATTGATTCGAGAGGTGTCGGAGATATGCAAGGCCACCTGACTATGGACCTCTAGTAAGTTATTTCTAACCTCTATTTTGCATTTATTGCACATTTATTTGCATTTATTATGATTTCTCATTTCATCGTTGCCTTTGATATGCAAAATTACGCCTAAAAAAATTGTACTATCGCCTAGACCCTTTAACTGTTGCATCTGCACTTTTCTCTCACACTTCCATGTAGTTAATGTTGCTTAAGAAACTTTTATCCTCACCTAGGAATAAGATACTCACATGTACAACTAGGTCAAAATGCCCCTTGTCGTATATTCTATCGGGTAGGAAACCCTAGTGATTTTACTATCACCTAGGCCACCTTTTGTTGTCACCTAGCATGATTCAGTGTCGTGTAGCATGAGAACTATCACCTAACACCTGAATAATGTCACTTCACAACTTTTTGTTGTCGCTTAGGAGGAATTTCACCTGGGCTAATTAAAATCATGCTTGCAGACTTTGAAAAAAATTGTACTTTTTTCACACTTGTACTTGATTGTGTCTGATGAAAATTTGATGACTTTCATAGCTCGAGTCGAATGATTAGATTAGGTCTATTTCTTTCAACAAAAAAAATGGATTAGGATATCAAGATAGTGTTACCAACAAAGTGATGTGTCAATCCGATTAGTATAGGATATTGATAGGATAAATCAATCAGTATGAAAACTGATATGATTTGATACTGCTGCTTCGTTCTCAGGACACAAAGAAATGAACAAATGGTACTTGGTGTGATTGCTTGATACTTTTGATAGACTCAATTGACTTGAGATAATTACTCGATATGGTATACTGATATGATTCCTTTTCTTTTCCAACAGGCAAACTTTCCTACTTTATACATCCGGACAGTGGCTTCTTGGGTCATTGATTTGGGCTAGACTCTTACAGATGTTGAGTTCCGTGTGATTGAGTTGTGTGGTTTGAGTTTTCTCCTTGACCTCCCACGGTTCCAGCTGAACCATGGTTTACTGACTGTAGTGGCAGAGCGATGGCACTCTGACCACAATACATTTCATTTTCCTTATGGAGAGATGACGATCACGCCTGAGGATGTGTATAGGTTACTACATATCCCATGCAAGGGAGAGGTAGTGTATTATGATTCCATCTATGATTCTACTATCTGTCGATGAGTGTTCGGGGATAATTTTATTGATGATGGTGATATGATCACTTGGCCTTAGTTTGCTTCCTTTCCTACCTTGCTAGCAGTACTTGGTGCATTGATCGGTGGTTTACTTCTTCCTGACTGGTGAGGTTATGGTTTTTCTATCGAATGGGGTAGGATTTTGGAGGATTTTCTTGCTCATCCTCGATGCTTTGATTGGGGGTCATGCATTCTTGCACAAATATATCATGATTGGCATGAGGTAGTCTATCGAGTGAGTGCATCCTTGTCAGCTAGTGCAGTGGTTCTTTAGTTGTGGATATGGGAGCATCTTCCCATCACTAGGCCTATTTATGACAGGGTTCGGCCTCAGGGTTTTCCCTATGGTTTCCTATACACTAGGATGGCTATACAACATCATTTGGGTCATATAGATTTTTAGCAACAACAGATAGATGATCTAGATCAGGTTTTATGGAGACCATACAGGGGTTGCGAGCTGTGGAGGGAGGATGATGATGAGTTACCATACATGTTTTCCCCTCGTTGGATGATTGGTCACACTACTACCACTATTGAGTGCTTCTACTTTGGTAGAGTTTCTAGATAGTATGGTCGGACATAGGATATGCCATAGGGTACAACATTATATGCTCGAGTATAGGTAGAGAGAACTATGTGGGGTCCTCTCATTGATTACCAGTTTGCCTTAGATCAGATTGCCGGTATGGCTTATTGCAGATGGGAGATGCTTTCTAGTGTAGTAGATGCAGGTATGTCTCATGATTTTTTTGATTAGTGGGCCTATAACAGGTTTTTTCAGTTCATTGATCCAGTAGAGCCTATCCCGATTTGGGGTGATGGAGGTGGTGGAGGTGGTGGTGGTAGATGGTGAAGATGAGGAGGGCAGAGAGATCCTCCTATTATTGTTGATAGAGGATGGGTGAGAGATGGTCTTGCAAGGGATAGAGATCATGCTAGAGGTCATGATGATGCACTTGATAGGTAGCCTAGAGAAAATAGACAACATAGAGCTCATAGACATTAGGGACATGAGAGACAGGCTCATGTTGATGCTGCTAGGCAGATTCCTGGTGGATTGGATCCTTTGGTTCAGTTGCAGAGAGTAGCCTTGGCAAAGAAGGATGATGATGCAGCACAATAGGATTAGGTTCTGGCATAGAAGGTTCCTATACAGGATCATGGATAGGGTTCACAGGATGTTCCTACTATGGGTACTATAATACGAGAGGTTCAGGCTATGAGGACCGATATGTCCAGTGTTGTTGGGCACTTAGATCAAGTTTCAGCCTTGATGCAACAGTTCATGTGTACTATGATTTAGAGACAGAGCGGAGTGAGTACTTCTCAGGCTCCTCCCCCATAGGATGGTAGAGGTCCAGATGGATCTGGTGCTATGGGATCTTGATTTGATAGATTCACTTATGGTTTATGTACTTGTATCACATTTCATGTTTTTTGATTGATCGGACCATTTGATGTACCACTTTGTATGACATTGTATCTTGATCTACTAAGTTGATGGATCATTAATGAGCACATTTTTTATGATATATGATGATATACTCCTTGGTTCTCCTTGATGAGTTGTTTATGAGATTATCTTTTATGCAGCTATATGATGTGTTATGCATTTACTTTGATTTATGCTATGGATGTAGTTATCTTATTATATGATATAAATAAATGATGCAATGATGTATGGATTTATGACATGGTTTTCTCTTTTCTCAATGGATGCATGCAAAATGTTTAATGAAAATGCATATGGAAATGACCCTTATGTTTTTTCTTTTTTCAATGTATGCAATGCCATTCTATCCTTAACTATTTGTATGCAAATGATGTATGGATGTTTTTTCTCTTTTTCTGCTATATGGATAATGTCTAATGATTAATGCTATGCATGAATGCAAAAGATAATCTCATTTTCTTTGTTTTGATTGATCAAGAGTAAGATGTTTGATTGAATCCCTCATTTCATTAATGTTTTGACTAACCAAGATTATTGATGTACCCCCTTTGCCCTTGGAAAATTAACCACAAATAAATGCAATTAATCTAACATGATAATGCAATCTAACAGGATAAAGCAATGCACTTATTTAACATGATAATTCAATGAATCTAATAGGATAAAGAAATGCACTTATTCTAACATGATAATGCAATGCAACCTAAGTGTCACCAGCTTTTAGCAAAGAAATGCCATGGAGATTAATTTTCATCATTGAGCATTTTGGGACCGGAAAGCTAGTACAATCATCACTGACCACATCATGATGATATGAATATCACTTTTTATCACTTTTTGGTAACCTCCTTTTTGAACCAAGTACAACCCTCACTAGTTGGATGACCAAACTATGGGAGTCTGAATACTGGTGTCAACGGATTCAATGTTGCAATTGGATTTTTGGTATTAAGATATAGAAGATCTAAATAGCCAAGGGATATATTTGTGTAAACAAGCAAAGGTCAATCTATCCTCTTATGAGATAGTCTTTGATGGTTCTTTGATGACCATGTCGTTAGACGAACTCTCATAAGTTGATGAATCTTCCTCAAAATAATCACTCAAAGGAAATAAAATATTACATCTTTCTCATCGCTAATCTAGTCAAAATATCATCGAATAACTCAAAAGATATGATAAAAAGTCAATTTCATAAAGATTTATCAAAATAAAGTTTCAAGTGTTTTGCCATGTTTCTTGATTTTCAAAAAGTATTTCCAAGCATTCTAATCTTTAAGGTGTTTTGTCAATTTTTAATCCTGAATTATAAAGTCAATGACGGCTCAAGGATCATGTTGTAGGATCAAATAATTAGGCTTTGAACGATGATATCCATCAAAGGTTCAATAAACTTTCCACTTTTCTAAAACTCTGATAAATCTCTCTCTAATGTGACTGATTGTAGCACTTATTGAATCCATTTGGTACAAAATTTCCAATCCTCTTCTTCCCCCAAGTGATAAATGTGATCGTTCAACAAACTTGGGGCTGATAGGCAATGCAACAATGTGACTAAGTGGCTTTATTATGACTATGTACAAATGACAAATGCAATGGCAGTTGTACAAATGGGATGTTGGAAATGCAATATGGACATATGTGACTAGGAAAGACAAACTTAAGGGAACAAAAGGTGCTTGTTTACCAAGTTTTCACCTTTTGGATCTTTTTCTCTTTTTTTCTACCAAGGCACCTATTGCTAGGTTTTCACCAAGGCACTTTTTCTTTTTTTCAATTTTTTTGTATTTTTCTTTTTTTCAAATTTTTTTGTATTTTTCAAGATCTCTTTGACTATATGCAATAAATATGATGCTCCTCATCTGATACTCTTTATACTCTTTCATCTCCCTCATGTGTAGAACCTTTTGAGATGAATACTATTGATGGGTTCTTGGAGTTCCTCTCCTTCACAATCTGATAACTTGTAGGTTCCCGTGCCAAATGAAGACACTATGATGAATGGGCCAAGCCAATTAGCTTCCTATTTTCCTTTCTTCTCTCTTTCAACCTAATTATTTGGGTTCTCTCTTAACACTAAGTCTCCTACCTGAAAGACTCTCGGTTTGATATGTTTATTGTAGTTCCTCGAGATTCTATTTTGATACACTTTCAAGTGCTCATAAGCTTGTGTTTGATGTTCTTCAGGTAACTCCAATTGTTGAAGTCTGGCGACTCTATAGTCCTCATCGGTGATCAATCTTGTAATGACACTCGTAGAGATGAGATTTCAACCTCTAATGGTAGAACTACTTTGGCACCATAGACTAATGAAAATGGTGTGGCTCCTGTAGGTGTCTGAATGCTCATTCTATAGGCCCATAATGCTGGATTAATTTGCACATGCCAATCCCTTCCCAATTTATTAACCAACCTCTTCAAAATTTTCAAGATATTTTTATTCGTGGCTTCGGCTTTCCCATTTCCCTGAGGGTAATAGATTGATGAGGAGTGGTGAGTGATATGAAATGTAGCACAAAGTTCATCCATGTCCTTGTTTTTAAATTGTTTTCCATTATCTGTTATTATGGCATGAGGAATGCCCTATCTGCAAATGATGTGGTTCAAGATGAACATGGAAATTTGCTTACTCGTAGTCATGATCAAAGGAACCACTTCGACCCACTTAGTGAAATACTATGTTCCTGTTATGATATATTTGTGACCATTTGAAGAAGGTGGATATATGACACCAATTAAATCAAACCCCGATTGATAGAAAGGCCAAGGTGTAACAAATGGGTGTAATTCCTATGCCAGTGCATGTATCATGTCACCATGATATTGACATTTGCTACATATCCTGACAAAGTGGCAAGCATCTTTTTTAATGTCTTCTAGAAATACCTCAAGTGAAGGATTTTCTTAGCTAGATTTAACCCGCTTGCGTGTGACCCACAAATGCCTTCGTGAACTTCATGCAAAGATAATCTAGACAATTCCTCCTCTAGACACCTAAGTAACATCCCTTCAAGACCCTTATGATACAATGTTTTTGAGAGGATTATGTAATAGGCTGATTGGCATATGAAATTTCATTTTTGGGCTTGGGTTTGGTCTAAAGGTAGCACTTGGTCTTTGAGATATGTGTATATAGGGTCGTAGCAAGGGGAGTCATGTCCATGTAATAGGGAAACAATTTGGGTTTTGGGAAGGTCGAATGCTGGTTACCAACTCTTCCACCAAGAACTCATACTTCTCATTTTGATCAGGTTTTTGTAACAAGGAAGCCAAGGTGGCCATGGCATCAGCTGCTCTATTTTTCTCTCTAGGAATCTGCTCAAAAGTGATTAAGGCAAAGTACTTCTTCCATCCATCAATCATGGTTTTATATGGCATCAACTTTTCATCTTTAGTGTTATATTCATTGTTGACTTGATTGATGATGAGTTGAGAATCTCCATATATTTGTAGCTCTGTGATGTTCCACCGTAATGCCATTTTGATGCCTATGACTAGTGCCTCATATTCTGCTATATTATTTGTGCATGGAAACAAGAGCTTGTAGGACTTAGGAATGGTGTAACCTTGAGGAGTGACCAATAATATGCTGGCCCCGGAACCTCCTTGAGTATAGGAGCCATAAAAATATAACTTCCATGTTTTTGCTTCTATGTTTATAATGGCAGAATCTAGAAATTCCACTTGGATAGTTTGTGTAGAAGTCATGGGGTTTTCAGCTAAGTGATCTACTATCACTTTCCCTTTTATTTCCTTTTTATTGACATACTCAATGTCAAATTCACTCAATATCATAACCCACTTTGCTATCCTACCCATTAAGGCAGTTTTACTTAACAAATACTTGAGAGGATCAATTTTGGAAATTAGCTTGACCTTATGCATCAACATATAATGTCTCAATTTTTGAGATGCAAACACAACTTCTAGGCAAGCCCTTTCCATGAATATGTAGTTAATTTCATATTTGATCAATGTCCTACTCAAATAGTAGATAGCTCTTTCCTTTCCTTGTTCATCCTCTTGCACCAAAAGTACTCCTAGGGATCTTTCAGTAGCAGATATGTATAAAAGTAATGCTTTGCCCTTGATTGGTGGCATGAGAATAGGTGGATTTATCAAATAGGTCTTCAATAATGTGAATGCTTGATCACATTCCTCATCCAACATGAATATAGTATCCTTATGTAGCAATCTGGTGAAGGAATGACATTTTTCGGCCAATTGAGAAATAAATCTTCTTATGGATTGTATTTTGCCTTGTAAGGATCTCATTTGGTTGATGTTCTTTGGTATCTCCATATCCATTATGGCTTGTACTTTCTCTGGGTCTACTTCAATTCCTTTGGCGGAAACTATATAGCCTAATAACTTGCCGGATTGGACACCAAAGGCACATTTCTTTGGGTTTAATTTGACTTTGAATTGCTCCAACCGAATGAATATCTTTTTCAAAATTTGGAGGTGTTCTTCTCTTTTGTGGGATTTTGCCAATATATCATCCACATAATCCTCAAAATGTATGCATCATGTCATGGAAGAAAATTTTCATGGCCCTTTGATATGTGGCTCCAACATTTTTAAGGCCGAAGGGCATGACATTCCAACAAAAAGTGCCCCAAGGGCAAGTAAAGGCAGTTTTCTCCTGGTCTTCAGGTGCAATTTTGATCTGATTATACCTACTGAAGCCATCCATTAGGGAGTACATGGAATTACCGATTGTCAAGTCAACTATTGCATCAATGCTTGGAAGTGGGAAGTCATCCTTAGGACAAGCAAGATTGAGGTCTCAAAAATCCATGCATACTCGAATGGATTTGTCATGTTTTGTGACCGATACAATGTTAGATATCCATTCAACATAATCTATTGCCCTTATGAATCCCACCTTCAAAAATATTTCTAATTCCACCTTGACTAAAAGAGCTATGTGTGGGTGCATCTTCCTCAACTTTTTCTTAACGGGCTTAACCCCTGGTCTAACATTCAGATGATGCATTATAAAGTCAGGATCTAAGTCGGGAATGTCAGCATATGACCATGCAAAGTTTACTTGTTGTTCTTGGAAAAACTTGATGAAGTCCTCTCTTTCTAGAGGTGTAAGAGATGTTTCCAAGTGTATAAATTTTGGATCTACTTCCATCCCAATGTTAACCTTTTCTGTCAGTTCTATTAGTATAGGTGACCTTTCTTCCTCATGCTCTGGTAGAGTATCCAATCTCTCTTCCTTTGATGCCACAATTGGGTTTTCACCAAAGGAAACATCTTTTATCTTTACTTTTTTGGGTTCTAATGCTGCCACATAATGGTTTTTAGCACCAAAACTTTTCTTTTTCTTATTTTTTTTCATCTTTTTCTTTTGACTAAGAGATTGAACCCCCACTTCTTCTATCATGTTCGGTTCAAATCCATTGGTGAAAGAGGGCTCAACCGCATTAAGGTATTGGTTTGCTGCTTGGTCATTTGGGAAGTAAAGCAAGTCACTTGGCTCGGTTTGGTCCCAATCAATAAGATGGGGATTTATTAAGGTGGAACTGCTTGCATCTTGTGGACCCATGTATAGAAATTTGATGCATTGATGGTATGTAGATGGAACTGCTTGCATCTTGTGGACCCATGTATAGAAATTTGATGCATTGATGGTATGTAGATGGAACTGCTTGCATCTTGTGGATCCATGGTCTCCCCAACAAAATATTATAAGTTAACTTCATGTCCAATACTTGGCAATTGGTGTCCTTGATAGGTCCCACTTGAATGGGCAATATGATCATGCCTTTAGAGGCCCTTTCAGCTTCATCATAAGCCTTAATGGTGATTTTTTTCATAGGGTCAATGCAAGACTTGGACAACCCTAAAGATTTAACAAGACTTAAAGTGCAAATGTTAAGGCCTACTCCTCCATCAATGAGAGCTCTTTTGACTCTATGGCGTTCAATCAAGACCTCTATATGTAGTGGTATGTTTTGAGGATGAGTAATAGACATGTCATCTTGGTCGGAGAATGACAAGCAGTGAGGTGCTATGAGATGACCTACCATGTTTTGGAACTTCCCCTCTTCTAAGTTAGTAGGAACATTCATCTCTACTAGAGATTTTTCTAAAATTTCCTTATGATTAGGGGATAGCTTCAATAGCTCCAAGATAGATATTTGCGTTGGAGTTCTTTGCAACTGATCTACCAAGCTATAAGGTTTTGCTGCTATAGAAGATTTCTTGATCACAATGTTGGACTACGGAGTGCTAATAACTTTTGGAGCAACCCCTTGTAGGGTAATATTCGAAGTCTGGCCTCTTGTAATAACATTTGATGTCTCTTTTTGGGGTTGTTCCTTGATTATTATAGCATTCACAATGTTATCATAAGGTGGTGCAAAGTTAATGTTATTGCTGCTTTGTTTCTTGCCATTAGATGATTCCCCTTTGTCATGTTTGTAGAAGGGTTGTTTGAATGTTGTATGGTCTTCATTGCTTTGAGGTCCATCAATGGTGATCATGCCATTATCTATTAAGTTTTGCACTAGATTCTTTAGTTGCAAGTTTTCATTTGTTGTGTGCCCTCGAATTCTATGGTACTCACAATGGCTATTGGCACTCCACCAACTAGGCTTGTTGTGTGGCTCATAAAGCTGAATGTTGGGTAAAGTAATGATATTATTATCCATGAGGGTCTTTAGTGCCTTTTCAAGGGGTTCACCCAAGGGTGTAAAGTTCCTTTGAGGATTTGGCACCAAATATTTATCAAATTTATTACTCCTTGAATTATTTCCTTGGTTTCCATTATTGGCATTGTTGTTGGAAGGTGCATTGGAGGTCTGGTTGGCATTATTCACCTAGTTAGGTGTTCTTGTAAGTGCAAAGGAATTTATCTTCAAGTTGCTAGAGTCAACAAACCCTATCATTGATTATTCCCTTATTGTTGTTTCTATACCGACTATTGCTATTGAACCAATTCTTATTTTGATTGGTGCCATTGTTGGAGTTATTATTGTTAGAGTTGTTCTTGTTATCTTTATATACTTTCAGTTCTCCACTCTTAACCAACACTTCTTCTATTGTTACTCCATTTTCTATGAGGTCTTGGAATGTCTTGGGACATTGCATTCTCAATTGGTAGTTCATCTCAATACTCAAACTATTAATGAATATATCCATTTTTTCTTTCTCGGGCACACTCCTAGGATACCTCGCAAACACTATCCTCCACCTTTGTAAGAAAGTGAGGAATGCCTCTCCATCTTTTTTTTTAGTGTTGCATAATGTTATCATCGTGACCTCATGCTTGATGTTATATGAGTAATGGGCCACAAATTTTGAAGCTAATTCTTCGAAGGTTTTGATGCCGGAGGGTAACTTAGAAAACCACTCCATAGCCATGCCTCCTAAGCTTCTTGGGAATAGTCTCATTAAATAGGTTGTATCATGCATGAGCTCTAAGCTCAATGCATGAAACTCACATAGGTGATCTTGTGGATCTGACGTTCCTTCATACTTGTCATATTTGGGGAACACTACATTGATTGGGAATGGTGCCATTACTATACTTCTATCAAACGGGAACGGACACAATGCTTCAATAGAAAAGGGTTTGGGACCTGCGCTTTGCTTGATTGTATCCAGTTGCATTTGAAATAGTTTGAACTGTTTGTTCATGATGTCAATGGCACTTTCTTCAACTTCGGGTGGTCTAAGTTGTTTCACATCATAATCTCGTGGAAGTGTAAGACCCGTTCGGGCTAGGTCCATGAAATACTTCACTTTATCTCTTGCCATTTATTTTTCCATGAGTCTTAAGAAATAGGGGCATTGAATGGCTTCATCAACCTTTTCATTAGTGGCATCCTTGACGGTTGGTTCAGTATTAGTTCTTTGGTGAGGGGTATCAATTCCTTGAGTATTTTGATGCGCCCCTCCACCATTGGTATTGCCTTGGTTATTTATGTCAATGCCCCCATTATTGGCATCACCTTGGTTATTAGGGTCGATGCCACTATTTCTTTTGTTACCTAAACTACCATAGTACATCATGTTGTCCTCCCCTTCTTGTTCGGGTGACTTTTGGGGTATTCTTGGAGTGGTAGACTCATATCCTTGGTAAGGGAGTTCTTGACTCAAATAAGTCTCATCTTCTTGCAAGGTTTTCTTGATGTAGTAGGATCTAGTAAAAGCAGGCATGAACCTTGGAGATAAGAGTCAATATTACCTGTGGTCTAATCCTTTGTAAAATTTGCAAAAATGGTGTAGAACAAGATTTTTGACTGGACTGAAGGTTGGAACAGTAAGAACACGGAAAAGGGTACTCAAATATATGCTCAAAATTTTCTAACCCTCCCTGCAAATACTCTCTATTTTCCCTCTTATATTTCTGGGCGTCACTAAACTGATTGTAGGCATGACTAAATTTTGTATACGCGTGAACTAGTATATTGTTAGGCAGCACTCTGCAAGGATGCAGGTGGCACTTTCCTATTGATAGGTGAGTTTCCAATTTTATCAGGTGTGATTCAATATGTTCTAGGCATGACTTTCTTGTTGATATGCATTTTCATAAAAGTCATAGGCATGACTAAACCTCTGATAGGCAGGATTATTTTGTGCACAGGTGGCACTTCTCTGACCAAGTTGTAAGATTTTGAATTTTTTAAATGTTTAAGATCAGGTCCTTTGAAATTTTCTTGTTTGAAAATAAAAAACAAATGCAACACACACATCAATGTCCCTAAAATAATCTAATGTGTATATTCTCGATCATTTCCACAAGTATAACACAAGAAAGAATTCCAAGCAGCTTACCTAAAGTCAAATTTGGCTCTTAATATGGCTCTAAAAGGTAGGCTTGCTACTTTATCCAAGATTTATTGTAGATTCTGTTCAAATAGATCTTAAATTTTCATCCCCCAAGTATGTTAAGGGGTTTCCCATGTGCACCAAGGTACGATTTTGTGCAATCCGTGAGGACTACTAGAGGAAATTTGAAAAATTCAAAATCCGTTTGTCACACACCCCATTAAGGATGTATGTGTTTCATTTTATAGTGAGTCAGATTCTCACAGTAAAAGAAAGTGTATCCCACTTTGGGCTGTCCCTCTCATCAGCCTCATTAAGGCACAACTCGAGAGGCGAGCCCACTAAATCTCTATTTTAACTAGCATGTATATTGAAAGCAAGAAGTGAACTTGGGCTGACAAGTTTGGGAGTTTGATTCACTTAAAAAGTGAAGAACGGTATCCCTATTGTCTTTCTTTGTTCCAAACACTCAAATGCCAGTTTGTTCTTTCCCAATCTCTTAACAAGGAGATTCTTAAAATTGAATTGTTCAGTTCATTTCTTGTTTTAATTAAGCTATGTTCAAAAGTAATGCCGCAATTTAATCAAGTGCAAGCTTGAATAGAAGAATACCTTTCCTTTGTAGCTAGCCTAAGCTAGGGGCATTTTTGAAAGGTTTTGTCATTGTTTTTCAACTCACCTTGGCAATAGCCTCCTCCAAATGTGCTTGTCCACCAACAAGTTAGTCAACACTAACAAACACCATGAGGGGAAACCAAAATTGAAAATTGAAGGAGCAACACTTATGTATGAATTTTATAGAGCTTATTTGCAAATTTCCAAAGAAAACTTGATCTAAGGAATAAAAATCCAATGTAGAGAGACATACTTTGATTTATATGCTTGAACAATTGCAAGGTACTTTTGAAATACCTTATTGTCCTCCTCTTGTGTAGTCTCGAGAAGAGCCTTAATGTGCTCAAAGTTCTCCTTCTTAATCTTCTTTGCTAAAGCCTTTCTTTCTTGGTTAAATTTGTTTTCTGACTTTTGTACTTTCCTGTGGTTGCTCATTTACTGTTAAATCATATAAACAGGGAGTTAGATAAATGATTTGATCAATTTAATAGTAAATACAGACAACAAGTAGCAAGCAACATTGTCCAGCTAATAGGCATGAATAAATTGTTAGCAGGCGTAACTTTACTGATAGCCAACGACACTTTGCAGTGACACAAGCGATACTAAAAATTACACAGGCATGAACAATTTATCACGAAGCGTGAACAAAACTTAAATTTGTGGAAAATGATTTATGCTAAGCGACAGTTTAATAACAGTAAGAGTGAATTGACAAATTATAAGTGTGACTGTTATTTAAAATGGCAAAGCAAAGCATAAAGGTAAGCAATAACAAATCTTGGCAAAGCGATACTTCCTGAGTCACAGGCGTGACTTTAAGCACCAAAGGCTGAATGCATTTATCTCACAGGCGTCAGTGGATGATTTGTAGGCAGCTGTAGATTTCTCAAAACCGTGTAGAATTTGCATGTCAGGTGTGAATCTTCAGATAGCAGGCGTCAGGACAGAGATTGTAAGTGGCAGTAAAATGACTGTAGGCATGAACAGATCTCCCATAAGCATGACTTCACTAGTTTCCTACAAAATATTCATCAAAAATAAAAAATGAGGCCTAGGGCCCCACGGTGGGCGCCATTTGTGTGATGATGATAATAACCTTCATGAAATTAAGATCAAATAGCAACAATTGAAAGTAAATACAATGCAAATCTAATTAAAATTGAAACTAAGATCTATAGCATCTCATGGCTCTCTAGAAAGAGGTGGTAAGTGAAGCTCTCAGCTCAAATCTCCACTAGTGACACTTCTAAAATGAGAATGTATGTTGCTATGCTTCTACAATGATAGTTCTAGCTCAAATTGACAAGATATAATGCTAATTACTCTAAATTCTCTTAGAATGCTCTTAATTGCCTATAGTAACAATGCTTTGCAAATGAATTTCTAAGATATCAATTGCTCTCAAAATGCTTCATATTTATAGTAAATTCCCAAGGGTAGGGGGTGGAGTGAAGTAATCATGATTTACCTTAGGTTGAGTCAAATACTTTGCTTTGTTCATAAATGGGGGGACAATTTAAAGGTTTGTCTCAAAGCTTTGGACAAAAGGACAAGATTGAGTGGTTGAGATTAAAACTTTCAAAGGAGTGATTGGGATTCATCCTTTTTGAGTGATTTATGTCTTTTTTTCCTCAATTCTTATTGGTTGCTCAATTTTTTTGAAAGAAAATAGGAATTATTAAATTCAGTTAATTAATTAAATTTAGTCATGTAAGGGTAATAGGTTCATTTTGATTTTTGCTTTAAACAACTATACACTTAATTGATTAAAATCAATTATGAGTATTTTTCACCCCTTTAAGCTTTGATTTAATTATTTAACATCCTCATTTGATTTTTCCTTTGCTTTAATTGATTTTTGTCCAACTTGATTTAATTATGTCCCTTTTAATTGATTTGATCCCTTTTTTTATTGAATTAGTGCATTTTTATGATTTTGAGCCATTTAATTGATTTTTTGCAATTTAAAAACACTTGTCCAATTTTGCGTGTCTACACCAACCTTCAACTCATAGCTATTCGTGGCGTGGATACTAACAGGATGATTTTTTAAAAAATCAAAAATAGGGCGAGCAATGATAATGGCTTTTTGCATTAAAACCCTTAATTAATGACATAATTCTTTGTTAAAACCTGATTGGATGGCTTTCTACCTTTTTCCAGGTTGGCATAGTACCCTTTTCCATGTTGCAACGGCTCATAAAACTGATGGCATGAAAACTTAACCAGACATGGTTTGGAGATCCAACGAACAAAGGAAACTCGTGATCTCGAAAAGAAAAGCTAACCCATGGTTAAGTTTGGAGATCTAGCGACCAAGCCATTCGTGGAATCTCAGAATGATTTCTTAACTCATGGCTTCACTTCGAGGTTTTGTGACCACCGTTGATCCCAGAGATGATCAACGGTCTAAGGGAAATCTTTTAAAACTCACACTATGCCCCACACAACTCAGAGATTCAGCGACTAAAGACTTCGCCAATTCTCGGAATCATTTTCTTAACTCAATGTTCATCTAGAGAACCAGCGAACAAGGTTATCTCGCATTCTTGGAAAGAAATAATTAACCATGTCAGGCTTCAAGAATGAGCAAATGACATCTATCTCCAGTTCGCTAAATACTTTTCATACCATAGGTTACATCTTGATATTATGCGTTGACCGTTGATCTTGAACACAATCAACGGCTATTGCTAAATTGCCTAAAGACTTTGACCATCACCTTTCATTATGAGAATCAGTGACCATCGAAAAACACATTTAACTTTGCCTTGCTTGCCAAGTCGCTGAATACTTTGGAGCTTCACTAACTTATTCTGAGATCCTGTAAGCACTTCACTCGCTTAATCGCTAGATAACTTAGGGCACCACTATCCTTTCCTGAGATTAAGCGACAAGAGTAAAATTCTAACCTTCACCAAATTTCTTTGTCAAAGCTGCCAAACTAAGAGATCATGAGAACAAGACTCAGTCGCCAGATCGCTAGATGATTTTATGTAGGACCCAGTCTTTGTGAGATTAAAACATGACCGCTAGATGAAGAGACAATCAACGACATTCATTGGATCGCTGGAAAATATTGAACTTAGCCACCTAATTTAGAGAACAAGAGATAACTGCCACGCCAAGTTGCCAAATGATTTTGAGAAACCGCTAGACATCAAGTGAAAAGGAGATTATACAGTCGTTGAGTTGTTGGATGAAAACTTAATTGTGAAATGAACTGGGAGATTCAACGACTAAAGAAAACTTAACTAGAGGACTCACCACAGTCGCCAATTCACTGAAAGACTTAAGGACAGGGAAATACATTGCGCGACTTAGCGAAGACTAGGAAAAATGACCACATGCAGAAAGGAAAACTTAAGTGACCCGAAAAGTAACGAGCAAATATAAAGACTAGGGCTCACTCAAGACTAACCAAGGAATTAACCATTTCTAAGCAAAATGTCTAAGGAAAAGGTTTTACAACACAATTACAACAAAATTTTAGGAATTCTAAACCCTAAACCAGACATTTTACTAAGCCAGGACATTGAAACAGGACCAAAAACAAAGACCTCAGAAAACCTAAAATAAACCCAACAGATAGTTCCCTCGTGGGAACTTCGGGTACTTATGCACAACTAAAGGGAAAAATCCCATGGAAGTTATCCATGGAATGCCTAGCTTGATTTGAAAGAGGTATGATTTGGTGATCATAATAAAAGTGGAGAAAACCACCTTGGTCCCCACCTGAATGGTCAAGGTGGTCAATCCTAAGGGAGGCAAGGACATTTTGCTATGTATATAGATGATGGCATCACACTCATCATATTTCTTACAGTTCAAACCATTGACAAAGAGGACCTCCTTTGTGATTATGTCAACCCTACTTGAGGGTTCCACCAAGACACCACTGATGGTGATGTTGTTGATGAAAGTCTGGATATAAAGGGGAGTGGGTTATCTACTATATTTCTCATCTAGAGGGTTAAAATATATCATCATCTTAGGCATCCTCTAGGATGGAGGAAAGAGGAGTGATGCTCACCGTGACCATAATGTCAGTGTCATAATGCCTTTGACAAGTTTCTTATTTATATTGGGTTCACTAAAATGTGGGGATGAAAATAGTGCACTAATCTAGATGTCAATTAAAACCTCAAGAGTTACATGATTACCTTCAAACCACCTCATGTTGCTAGCTAGGAATGCTAGGGAGATAAAACCCAAGATGTAAGAAGCTTCTTTGGTTGAGTTTAGATGATGAAGTGATGAGTTTGATTAACGAGATGTGATTCAACCAACTAAATGGAAATAAATCAAACAGATAGATCAACTAGAATATTCTAATTACTGAAAATAGGAAAGCTAAATACAAGGACCAAAACCCAAGCTCCATGAGCTCACTACCTCAGAAAGAAGTGCAGTCCTAAGACTACAACATGATTAATGGGCACCAGCGTGGTGTACTAGAATCTTGCAAAGATAGAGTAGGGATGGGTATAAATAAAACAAAAAGACAAATGAAAAGGAACTAAACTATGAAAGTGCGAGGAAAGATAAATAGAAAAATACAAATGCATGTAATAAAACTAGATTAAGCATACAAAATGAGAATAAATTCACTAAATAAATAGATTATAAATATGAAGATAAAGTGATTTAACAAGATGAGATATTAATGGATTTATATGTACTAACTAATGAAATGACCAAAAGAAGGAATAGGAGGGATAAAACTTAGTTTGGAGTTTGATAATGTGATCCAACCAGAACTCTCAAACCCACAAACTTGCAATGAAAACTTGCACAAACACAAAGAGGAAAATGGTAGTGTTCATTTAAGAGGATTGCCTCAGTCAAACCCTCACTCTAATGTTTCCACCTCCATGAATAACCATTTAGACATGATGAGATAATCAGTGGTAGATAATTGGAATAAAGATAAAAATAATAAAATGCAAAGAAGTAAGATGAAGATAAATAATATGCTCAAACATAATGAGGATGTGTAATAGACTCCTCAAATGGGATTTGAAATATTTAATGTGTGAGATGTGAAGTTGAATGAGAGCTTGGATAGCTTGAACCTATTCACCAATTGCAGAAAAACTACAATAATATGGATATATGGATATAGAATCTCAAGATGAGATTTCCAAAATGACACATAATCTTGTCAAAATTCTAAAGAATAATATATAAGTGGGAGATATTAACCAAGAAGACCAAATGCATGCAAAACAGGGGTTTTCAACAACCCAGAAGTAATCCTGTGGAGGAAGACATCATCATTGGCGTTACATTCATAGGGTGGCAAGTTTGTAACACTCAAATGGTCATTTGCACATCTGTAGATTCACAGATGAGAGAACACTACACAAACATCTATGTGGCATGCATGTGTCTAAAAATTTCCAAGGCTTAGTTGCATGGAATCTGAGCTTGGTGATGAGTTAGCAAGTGGAAAAGATAGCAGGGTGATGGATTTTTTATCTTAGGCCAAAGTGGACAAAATCAAGGCATGGTGTTCTACATGGGGGTGTAAAATTTACACCATTATAAAAATTAATAAGGCTATCAAAGAATTATTTCTTAGTGACCCTATTGCATAAACCCTTCACCTTCAAGAGAAAATAGAATCAAAGTCTAAAGTTAAATCCATGTGGAGTGAATTACAACTTTGCAAACAAACAAAAGCATTAAAAAAGAAAAGTCACAAACCTAAACTCTCAAATATTTGCCTCAAAATTTGGGTCATACATAAGAAACTATCTATAAGCATGATCATAATCATTTACCCATGTCTAGAAATGGATCATTCCATGGAAATCACTCCAATGACATATCCATATCCCAATAAGAAATTGTCCCTAAATTAACCTCCATATCTCCACCATTCATTCAAACCCTAAAGGTTCACAAGAATAATATACACCATCCCTATAAAATGACATATCCAATGATGAAACCTCCCAAGTTCTATCCCTAATAGATTTACAAGATAATCCTTTTCACAATATATGTCCCTTCTATGATTCATAAATTCTAGACCTAATGCCACCACCACCATGTTCTCCATTCCCAAGAAAATCCATTTTAGAGAGTCACATACAAACTCCTTCCATATATCAAAACAATGATTCATTCTCCAAATATCCTATACATATTCCAATTCATACCCCATATCAAGAGGGTGATCTAAAGTATGAAGATACGAGTTTTGAAAAAAATCAAGAACAAGATAACAAGAATAACCAATCTGATATACATTTATTGACCAAGATCTTATCTTCCTAGAATTTAATGATGATCCTACCATCCATATCCATCCTATTAATGAGGATTCCCATCCATCCCAAGATCAAAGTGTCCTTCCAAGTCTTATTGACCTTTCACTTCCTAATCTTAAGCAATATCATGGCATCCCTTAATATGGAGATTGATGATCCCCTTCCAAGTCAAGATAAAATCATTTTTTTATCACCATATCCTCCCTAAGACCCCTCTATCTATTTATCCTCATGTCCTATTCCTCCATGTCCATCACAAATCCTATCCTACTAAATGATTTGAATATTCCTACTATTCCACCTCATGAAGAACTTGTCATATTTCTTGATCCCCCTCATTATTGTAACACTTATGCACCAAATGTTCATGAACTCGTTACATATCAAAAGGGTTCCACCACTTACATTTCATTTGGTTTAGATGAAAATCCTATCATTTCCTCTGTGTCATATCCACCTCAAAATGGATTCGCACCTTGTAACAAGTATCCCATTGGTAAAAATATGTGTCATAGAATGTGTCATCAAGCAAAAGGGTTAGGCCTCCACAAGCAAGGCATATTGGAACCCCTTCATATCTAATAAAATCCTAATGGTCATGGCCTCAATTACATACCTCAGTCTCAACACATTGGTATCCATACAAAATCTAAATTCAAATGTACACTTCCACCTTCAAATATTTCATCCATATTAGATCCATATATCCCTCCACCCATTAGTTTATAGTTTATTTATCATTTTATGAATCAAGAACAGAAAAGGAACACATCTTTGAGGACCTTCCATCCATCCAAAAGACCTTTATATCATTCTCATCCATCTAGAAGGTCTTCATATCATTCCTATCCATCCTTGTATCTCATTAATTATCCTAGAAATTTGGATGCCAAGCATAAAGTTTCTAAGTCCAACAATCCACATGCAGTCAAGGATCAACATGTCCCATCTAGTCGACATGTAAAAATAAAGAAAAGTATGATCTAAAAAGGAGAAGGAAAATCCAAAAAGCCACAAAGGCCCTTTGAGAAAATAAAATTCAAAATCTATATGGGTTCCTAAGTTTCTTGTACAAGCAATGAATTCAAATGAACTACAAAAGAATAAAAAATAAAAAACTATGTGGATTCCCAAGTAGCTCCTCAAAGAACAGCTTGTTGAATAGGATGAATAACTAAGAGGGGGGGGGGGGGGGGGGTGAATCAATTATTCCAAAACACTTGTTACAAAATTAATTAATCTAGATAAATGTTAAACAAATCATATAATTAAAACATATAAGAACAAGAAAGTACATAAACAACAAACACCATTACACTAGAATTAACGTGAAAACCCAAGATAGGAAAACCACGGAGAAACTAATTCTCATGAATATAACACTAGTTAAGGTGATTTTTACAAGGGTTGATTGTCATTTTTATCACTACAAGTAGGAATCACTTGTAGTTGGGCTAACTACCCTAAATACAAAAATGACTGATTACAAAAAAATTCTTATGTGAAAAAAAAGTAAACTGATAATTTTGCATCTACATATGCATGAAATAGTTCTAGTTAATAGCACAAAAGAAACTATTTGCAGAAGATCTAGTTAAGGATCTTCTATTGACCTTCAAAAAAATTATGCAATAACTTATAACTCATTTTTGTCACTAGCTTTCCTTTGCCTTCACTATTATCCTCCATACTTCTTATTTTTCTCGCACACTTCACCACCAAGTATTCATTCACATAACCATACTTGCATCATATCACCTTTTGCATACACACTCTCATGCACATGGATTTAAATATATGTTCTATATATATACATATTCATTAAACCATATACATAAGTTAGCCTAGCAAATCATGGCAGCTTGAATACAAAAAGATATCTCAAGATATTCAATAAAGTTCAACACAGTAGTATCAGACCTAACAGATAGGTCACAATATGATAAATCCATACCATGCTACCAAAAGACCCAAAGATGGTTCATACATAAGATAAATATGCTAAACAATGCAATCACTAAAAGGTAACATGTTAAATATATCCTAGAGCTAACAGGAATGCCACAACCAAGACCATGTCTTGATCACCACAAAATTTACCACCAACTAAAGGATTACACCTATCCAAAACTGAATAGAAGTCACATACCAAAATCATCCAATCATATTGCATGAATATATGGATACAAAAGATACCTGAAATAAGCTCTGAATATAGAATATAATGATAACCATCTAATCTTCATAATTTTTCACCCACTAAATACTATAGATGTACCAAAAAGATATACCACCATTATGAGAGAAAGGATAACAATCCACATAATACATTATCATAATATACTACATAGAATAGATCAAATTTGTACAACTTTCAAAGCACAACCATCTAGTACATAGGTTTTGACACAAATGAAAATAATGCCAACAAAAACATCTTAACAATCTCCCCCTTTGGTATTGATGGAAAAACAACAAAAAGAGAAAAACTCTAAAAACTTGAAACAATGAAAACTTCTAAAAAAAATTCCCCTAAGTTAAGTAATTCCATTTCCAAATTTTCTCTTCAATTTCTCCCCCTTTTTACTAACAATGGAAAATAGCCAAATATAATCATTATGATAATCAAGTAAAAATAACAAATTTCACAAGAATTTTTTTCTTGTACCTCTCTTTTATAATTACAAGACTCTTCTTCCAAACATCCACAATAGAACTCATCTAAGAACACAAACTATCATGTTGAAACAATAGATAAAATGATTATGATGAGTCTAGAGACCTGTACTAACATTCATAATCATCAAGTACATCAGAAAGAATTTCATAAAGATGTTCTAGCCAAACCTAAACCAACTCCTTCACCAGCTAGAAAGTTATAACCGCATCCTCTATCTGTCTCTAAACAAACAACAATTCAAACTGTATCTCACCAACTATGATTGTCATTTTTCCACCCTTATCTTTCAATAAATAAAAACTCTTACCAATCTCATTCAACTCAGACTCAATATCCTCAATCCCACCTCTGAAATTGTCAACTGCACTAGGCCACCGAAGACAATACCGATAAATATCAGACATTTCCTTTATGCATTCTCTTGTCTCACCAATATGTTTAGATAACTTATGTTTTTCATTAGCACATTTCCTCTTAATCACATATTTGAACTTACATCCTTTTGAACCATCCTATAACAATCTTTCCTCAATATTTTTCATTAGATCATCTGATAACACATTAGAAATAAAAAAACAATAATACCTTTATTGAAAAAATCATCTTTGATTTTTGGCCTACTATCTAAAAAGCAGACACATCACATTTCACCAATCCTATCTATTGATCCTAGATCTAGGCTCATCACTGGATGGGGGAAGTCTAGAAGTGTTGTAGGAGTGCGATGGGGTGCACCCTCCAACACAACCTTCATGGTATTATAGAAGTCGACTCTTCTTTTGGTGTTTGGGGAAAAGGAAGAATACAACCTTCATCAAACAACCTAATCTAAGGGGAGGCAAATCCCTAAATCAAAGCTTTGTTGGACAAGATAAAAAAATTTCAAGTGGTGTTTGTAGGGGTTTGACCTTTTTGGTCAATTTTTTATTCTTTCATCTATTTACGACACGGTGCACCACATTCCCTTAATTATTGGTAGAAGAATACAAAGCCAAAGTCACTACACATAGGGCTCACACATTCATATCCAGTTGCAAGAGGCATCTACAAGGACCTGAATTAAAGAACATCGCCCCTAAAGAAAGTGCAAGTCTCCTTAACAAAGGACATGGTACCCAACACTATTTTGAGATAGACATAAATAGTTTGAATAAAGGTCGAAAGAAAAAACCTCACTTCCTAAAACCCATCTTCTTAAGGAGAAAGTTGTAAAAGATAAAATTCATCCTCTGTTTTATGCTAAATAAGAAGGAAAAAATTACATCTATACAAACAAAATAGTTCAAACCTATAAGAGTTCAACACATGACACAATAATTAATAAAAAGGAAAAGACATTGAGTACACAATCCCATGATTTATTAAGAGAAAACATGCCAAGGCAAGAGAGAATGCCCCAAAAAATATATGCTACACTATGCACCCTTGGTCGAAAGGCCACAGGGTCTTGTTCTTAGAAAAGTAAAACCTCTACAAATGATATAGTCTATTTCCTCACCTATTGAACCTAAGTCCAATATTTCTAATGTCTTTCATTTTGTAGTCCTCTAGGGTTTTATAGAGAAACACTCAATTGATGTGATCAAGAATGATTACAATTTTGTTACTCAATTGGCATGTTAAAAAATACAGCATGATCGCTCAATTCCTTGTGCTATGGACAAATGTATCCTTTTGATTGGTTAATCGCAGTATGTTTTCCAACTGGGCTTGAATACAAAAACCATGGTGGCTTAATCAAAGACACCATGATTGCATGGGATAATCTAAATGGCATGGAGGGAATAAATTTATAGAAAACTATTAGTTGTGTAATTCCTCACGGGAAGGAAAATTCTTTGAAAATGTATCAGCAGGCCTCATTTGAGTGTTGGTATGAGAGAGGACACATAGTGGGCTGGTAGAACTTGGGAGAGTGCATTCTTTATGGAGTGGATATAAACTTTGACAAGATAACATGTGTTATCCATCATCAAGAATTTTGAATTTGTGAATGTGCTTTTGCATGATCATGTGATCGAAGGGTGAGCATAGGTGGTATTTTAGGCCTTGCAGTGTAGGAGTCTACATTTTGGTAACTTTTGGGGGATCTTATCCTACCCAAATTGAGCTACAAAAACTTTGGTTATACAGACTAGAGCCTTATCCATTGGGTTGGAGAGTCAAATTGCTTTGAATCTATTAGAATGGATATCTTTAGGAGTTGTTAGAAAATTATCCGAGATTCCAGAAACTTGCATGCAAAAGAAAGGATTAGATATTTTCTTTAAAAAGAAAGCCAAAATATTAAATCTGAGGCATGGGTCAAACTAGAGGAATCAAGGCATGGAACTAGCTGGGAGAGAAAATCACAAAGAGAGAGAAAAGATAAAAATCAAGCAAGGTTATCCAAGAGATGCTAGAAAGTCATATTTTTGAATCAAACAAGTTAGGTCAAAAAAACCAACATCCATAGAGGAAACGGTACACCAAGAACAGAAAGCAAGTGACCAAGTTTAATCCTAGCTTCGTAATGAAATTTTATATTTGATATCCCATAGTGACAACAACATTAATCGAGTATTATATTAGCCTGTCAAAAAATTAAATTAGATCACCAATGGATCTATTGTGAGTAAAAGGAGTTAATCCTTCATTTTACTAAGGTGATGAAATGGTTTCCACCTGTCTGCTAAACTAGGTAGGTGAGATCCATTCCAAAGCCAATCGGATAGAGCCTCCTTTCTAGTCAGGCATTTATACCCTCAATAGGAGTATTTCCTTGACAATCATTAACATTTTTCTACTGTCGGTCGGGTGTTCATAGCCTTGGTAGAGTTGTTAATATTACCTAAGTTTTGCATTTCTTTACATTTTGTTTTTTTAATCTTCTTTTATTTCCATTTTTTTCCCTTTGGCTTTAATATGCAATGAATGTATGAAATCGTCCTTCTAAGTTGGTTGCCAAGGTGGTAGAAAAACATTGTCTGATTTCTCACCTAGAAGACAAAAGAAGGACATCTCAATGCCATTAGTATAGGCATTAAAAATGAGGAGTGTGCAAAATCTAGTTAGATATCACTAATTTCTTGAAATGACATGTATTAATACTAAATGCTATGATAAAACTTGTTAATATGAAAAGATATACAAATTAATCTTTCATTTTAAACTAGAAGTAAATGCAATTACCTTTTCTCAGAATTCAAGGAATACAGATCTCCTCTGATGAGACTATCGACAACCAAAACTGGGCTCGAAGTTCCAAAGAATAGATAGATAGCAATCCTTGGAATATAAGCAAGGTACTTTGCAAGTTGATGTGAAATTATCTCTATTGTGGAGTAAATGTAAAATGTCTGTGAAGGTGTTCGACTTCTCTATAAAAGGGCAATATATTCAAAAGGTGGCATAAGCATTTAGTAGACTTTGATAGCTGAGGGTAATAAATTAGCCTAAGTAGCCAAGATATGGATACACCCATAATATTGACCTGTCCACTGCCCTAGGATCCCTTTCTAGGACATATAGATGATGATAGGTTGGTTGCATTGGTTAGGATGAATGATAATTTGGTCCTCACTACCTTGAAAGGGTGTTGGGTGAAGACTTTCTACATAGTGAGGATCATTACCGTCTTAACATAAACATTTTGTCTAGATTCACGAGCTCTCTACTAGGCTTAGGGGAGTCTAAGGATGTGATTATCTTCCTCATGGTGTGTATGTTTGGTAGAATTATTTGCTAAGGACTTGAGACTGTGCTTGCTATGGCTCATGATCATGTCGAGTTTCCACTTGCAATCGTCTTGAATATCTACCTGGAGATGGGAGAGGAAGTTCCATTCATTCCTTTTTTTATGAATTTTCATTCCTATCCCCTCAACATTCACAATTCATACACGACACGGTCAAATTTATGAAGAATTACCTAGACCCAGATGTGAAAATGGTCGAGGAGGCAATAGAAGACTTCTATTTGAGGGTTATGTTTGAGCAAGTCTGGAATTCGATCACTAATCCAAGCGAAAGGAAGTCTTCCAACTTTGAAGAACACTTAGAGGAGGGCATAGATGACTTAGGGAAAGATGAACCTAGCTCTGGAGATGCCTCACCAGTGCTCTAAAAAAATAAAAAAATATTTTACTTTCTGAAAAGAAAAGAAATGTTATGATATATAGCTATGCAAATGACAAAGAAAATCCTGTTAGTTTTTGCAACATTTTGAAATGTAAAAGGATATTGAAGATAAATATAATATATAATTTTTTCTTATTTTAGTTTGGTATCTACATACAATTTTATTTTTCATTCACTGCTTTGAAAAGTTCATTTCCTTAAAGTCTTAAAATGAATCTTAATTGCTTTCTTTAAAGAACTGAAATATCATAACAAGGGCCTTACCACCATACACAAAATTCCAATAAGGTAGAAAATAACTTTCTAAGAATGTGCACAAAAAATGGGAAACTCTATTGCATTGGTACACTTTCTCTTAATAGCCAAAACAAGTTTAGTGTAGCCTAAATTACAATCATCGTTTAAAATTGGGAAACTTGATATGTGATGATATTAATCATGAAAGACCCACTGCAACTAACAAGGGACTGGCGACTATACAAAGGACAACAGAAACATGTTTCCCTGCATGGTACTTCTTATTGAAAAGGAAACAAACCAACAAAACACGCCTAACAATTTACACTAACTTAACAGCGAAATTTTTACAAGATCCCATTCACTGGACTTGAGAAATGGCTACCCTTACAACCTAGATTTTTCTTTGCGATTAATAGCTCTGGGGTATTTTAGAAAAAATAGGGGTAACATGAGTATTACCCTTCTTGGGTGTGATACATAAGAGGTGACATCATTAAGACTCATTTTGGGGACTTCCTCTGACATCACATGAGATGACTTCTCAAGATCTTTGACAAGACTCTCTTCATGCTATGATGTGAGCATGACTTCAACGGGTTAACAAGAAAATGGTTCTAAATAATACGTAATTGGGAACTTGTGGGCATTTTTCAAAAGAGTTGCGATGGGGGTGCATTGATGTGCTCTTGGATCTTAGAGACTAGTAGTTCCACCATTAGGGATGTAGGGAATGACTCCACTTAGATAGTTGGACTACACTTGTCAAGTGAAGTGCAAAAGGTTTCTTGTAATGCCCCACCAAGGAACCAAAGAGAAATTAACCTAAAACATTCTATCAAGTTTATAGAATAATTTTTTTTCTTAAGAATTTACAAACAAGAATGAATAACAAAGAAAAAGAAATATAACATAAAAATCATACATACTCATAAGTATAACTCATTAACATATTACAAGTCTCAAGGGTTCCTTGACGTAAAATTACGTAAATATAAATTAATTAATCTATTAAGTACAATAATAATATGCAATCTCCACCTAATGTAAATGAATAACAAGTACAACATCATATAAATGAAACATAGATACAACTAATACCATGAGGTATACACAACGAACCATCATCCACTACACAAGTCGCAAAGTATGCAATAACCAATCATATACAAGGTACATGTACAATATCTTGAAAGATAAGAGAAAGTCTCCAATAATGATAAACAAGGAAGAATGTAACATCAACAAAGATCATCTAGCATGGATTCAGGAATGTCAAAATCTCAATGGTAAAAGAAACACTACCACCCAACCACGTGGAACCAATAAGTCCACTTCCACTATACTGAGGAGATAACATCAAACCCCACTTGGATAACAATACCACAACCATTCATAAGGTAGAACCTAGCAAAGGATCCTAAAAGTTCTCTATCTCAAAAGGTAAAACTCAACTCTAAAGGTATACAAACTAATCCAGAGACAACCAACACATGTAGGAAACCTAACATGTATATAGGGAAGTGTCATCACATACGTCTAACCCTTGAGTTTTGTCCTGGCAATCTCTCTAGACCCCGACACTCAAATGAGCATATGCGGCATTAGTAAACCTCTCATACAAACAAGACTACTAATCATGCAAGACCTCAATCAAACATCTTTTCTCACTCCCATCATAGTCAAGACCTCAATCAAGTACTCAGGAATGGGTGAGGAACCTATCTTATTAACTCATTTTAAAAACCCCTATTTAATGTAACATATTATTATTGGAGTTGATGAGTAAACAACCCACAGCTCCCAAGAACACTTGCATGCAAATACCTATCACAGAAAGAGAGAGAAGCAAGAAGCTAAGGAGGCATGAACGCATTGATCCAAAGAGAGGAGAAATCATTCTTGATGTGCAAAAAGAAAAGTTGCAATTCAATAAAATGATTGTTTCTCAATTACAATATGTTATGAAAACAAAGGAGATCAATCCTTCTAAAGGGAGATCAAAACCCTAAAAGGGTGAACAAACTTAGGTTGCATGATAATAATTAATAAATCAATTAATTATTATATGCCTAAAGTTTAATTTAAGCAAAAATAGATAATAAGTGACTTAATAATTAAATCAATATGATTTAATTAATAAGTAAACAATTTATTACTCTAACACCCCCCCCCCTTAAGGTAAACTTTGGGAGAAGCTAAAAACTTAGAAAGAACTAGTAAAAGAAAATGAGTCCTAGCAACAAAAGGCTTGATCAAGTACCCAAGTACAAAAGAAAGACCCTGTAAAGAAGAGAAATAAAGAAAACCACGTGAGAAAAACTTTACTTCAAAAAGAGACAGACTAGTCTGAAGGACTGAAGAAGCCTCCAAAACTAGGAATGTTCAAGAAAATAGGAACAAGGATGAACATGTACAACATCACTAAAGCAAGAAGTTGTAAACTTTGTCAAGAAGTAACTGATGATCTGAAGATTCTCCACTTAAATATGACTAGATAGAGAAGATTGTAATCTGCATAAGTGCCCTCAAATGACACTACTCGAATTAGGAGGCAAAAAAAGGAAAACAACTGAAGTCGAAGATACAAAATATTGTAATCTGCACGAGTGCCCTCAAATGACACTACTCGAATTAGGAGGCAAAAAAAGGAAAACAACTGAAGTCGAAGATACAAAATATTGTAATCTGCACGAGTGCCCTCAAATGACACTACTCAAATTAGGAGGTAAACAAAGGCAAAAACCTGAACTCGAAAATACAGATGGCATAAAAACATCAAAAGTCTGAAGAGCTGATCAATCAAAGCTGGAAGAGTGCATCCAAAAATAAGAAAGAAAGAGTGTCCATATGGTAAATGATCCATCTCACCGGAATGCATAGGTGCCCAGCCACTACATCCACCTAGTGCATAGAATCAAATATTGAATACATAGCTCACACTATCGAACCAAGGAAGCAGTAGAACCAATAGTAGAAACCCCCTCATAATGCTGACAATGGAGTAATGACAGGTACACTGAAAAGATCATCCAATGTGAATTGCATGACAAAGAAGAATCTGAAACATCGAAGGTGTAGAGAGAGTACAAACACATATAGAGATACCTGAGGCTAATGTCGTTGGAGGAATGCTCACATGACAAAAGTAGATGGAAAACAAAGGTAAACATTAAACTCCCCTGACACTTTATAATGGAGTGCAAGTACATAGAACACGAACATGTGCAAGATCTCATACATGCAATAAAATGACACTTTATCTTAGTGTGTGTGCAAAAAAAAATACTACAAAAGTGAATTATACACTGCTCAAAGAAAAGCGAAGGCTGCTGAAATAAAAGAACAGCCTAAGATGAGCCATCTCTCAAAGGGAAGAGATCTCAGGACCTGAAACATCCAAGATATCCACTAGATTGCAAAAATGTAAAAATATGAATAAAATGTACCTGGAGTAGAATCTGGAAAAATGACTCACAACACTATAAATATCTTTGAACAATCTTTCCAATGATATATCATTTGCCCAAAACGGAGTCAGGGTGCGCAAGATAGAGCTCCCGGAGTGCAAAACTGAACATCTAAATTTGACAGTAAAAAATACTATCAAAAAAGAAAAATCATAAATTCAAACCTCCAAATCTAGATAGAGCTCAGAACCAACTTTTTGACGATATCTTGTTTTCCCAATTTTGACACCGTATGCTCAAGTTATGAACAAAATACCAATTGTTGCGTTGCAGGGCCCAAAAATGGTGCAAATGATGCTCATGCATGCTGACATTAGCAAATTATGGGCTTAAATTTGATGGCCAGATGGTCGTCGCCATCTAAAAAAAAAATTCAAAATCGCAAGCACACTTTGGGATGTGTGTCAGGTCGTACTACTTTTGCCTTGATTTGTGTGCCAAGGTGTGCAATTTTTGCCTCAATTTGCATGCCAGTGCGGTACATTGTTGCCTCAATTTGTGTGTCAGGATAGTAAAAAATTTTGCCTCAATTTGTGTGTCAAGTCCGTACAATTTGTATCTCGATTTGCATGCCAAGGTCGTACGTCCTAGCATGCAAAAAAAATTTGCCTCGGAATGCAACAACATTCAAATCGGACATGCTTTACATGGAAATGGGGGTTTTTGGCTATTGTGAGCTCAATGGTAAGGTCTGTTTGAGCTAAAAATGCTCCAAAGTACTAGTGACCACCTCGGGATCCGTGTCAAGGCTGGTTACAAAAAAAATTGCCACAGATTCCAACTTTGTCCAAAATAGACAAACTTTATATGGATCTAGGTCTTGGATGCTCTAAACGCAACCGTGAGGTCTGTTTGAAGTCAAAATGACTAGAAAGAGAGGTCCCCACAAATTCAACAAAAAACTCTATGAAACTGCATATCTGATGAACTCGGTCGAATCTCTCAGGAAGAGGACAAGGGCAAATAGATTTGAAGCTATGATACCATATTGGAGTTGATGAGTAAACAATCCATAGCTCCCAAAAACACCTGCATGCAAACACCTGTCACAGAAAGAGAGAGAAGCAAGAAGTTATGGAGGCCTCAACGCATTGATCCACAAGACAGGAGCAATCATTCTTGATGTGCAAAAATAAAAGTTGCAATTCAATAAAATGAATGTTTCTCAATTACAATCTGTTACGAAAATAGAGGAAATTAGTCCTTATAAAAAGAGATCAAAACCCTAAAAGGGTTAACAAACCTAGGTTGTATGATAATAATTAATAAAGTAATTAATTATTATATGTCTAAAGTTTAGCTTAAATAGAAAGAGATAATAAGTGACTTAATAATTAAATCAATATGATTTAATTAATAAGTAAACACTTTATTACTCTAACAATTATCACTTTATTAAGTTGCTTACAACAAGTGATCATGGCAGCCACTTGTGAGCCCCGATGCTTATTGCAAGCCACCTCATCTATACACCTAGATAACCTACCCTAAGCTCATAAGTCATAAAAATATCTCATAAATCATATAAAGCATGATAATCAATTTCAGTTCTATAAAAGATAATTGGAACTGACACTAGTCCTCAAACCATAATCCCACAATTACAAGTTGGTCATCAAACCATAACATGATATAACACACCCTCTCAAAGAGTTCACAAAATAATGAGCTTAAAAAATCAGGTTGGGTAAAAATAATTGTGACCAAGTCAGCATTACAAAATATTGAAAATGCACATGTCACATAGAAGACAAACCCCCTGAAGCCTTTGTATACCACTACTAAAGGCAACATAATTTTCTCAAATAAACAACATCAAACAAGGCAATAAAATAAACCAAGTTGTCAAACCATAACACAAGTCTCAGCTATTTAAGAACAGTCAATTTTGTTTATTAAAGTCTAGTTTGACTTATTAAGAAAATATTCATATAAAATCTCATTCATATATATATTTTTTAAATAAGTATTTAACTAAAATCTTAATGCATATCAAAACACCATGTATTTAATAATAAAATAATGTTATTAATTTTCTAAATACAAATATAAATGAAAACATTAATATTAAAACCCGCATGTAAAAAAAATTAATTAATCTTTATTATAATTTTTTCTTTTTGAAATAAATAAATAAAAATAATTTATTTTATTTTTTTAATTTTAAATTCGAAAATTAATAAATTATAATATATATATATAGATATATATATAGATATAGATATAGATATAGATATAGATATAGATTTTCTCTCTATGAAGCAATTGATTTTCAAGAACCTAGTTTTGCTATTTAATTTTAATTGGATTTTCATATTCAATCATTTTTTATGATTTTAATTTTTATTGTTCTCTCCAATACTTTGTTCAATAAATCAATCAAACTCTTATTGGATCTAAATTTCATATTTTCCTAAAACAATTATCTGTAGGTTTTCACCTTGAACAACCTATGGTTTTAACCCAAACATAATTTTCTTTTGAATTTAAACACAAGGGTTTTTGGAATACTATAAAAGATTATACTTATATACAAATTAATACACGTATGCTCATATGCATAATAAAATACCAAAATTTCTTCTCATACAACAAAACCCAAAAAGATTTTCAAATCGAAAACCTCCAACAGTAAAAATCATAAAACCTTCAATTCAAAACCTTACAACATTCTGACAAACACGAAGAGAACAATCTTTTCGGAAAGAAAGATTTGTAAAAGAAAATACAAACCTTACCTCAAATTGAATAGATCTGTGACGACACCAGTCCAAAATTCAAGCTCCCAAAATCCAAGCTTTCAAAAAAATTCTTCTAACTCCAAATCCAAGCAAAACATGTGATCTCCAAATCCGTGTCCCCAAAAATGACTAAAGGGATCTCCAATATACAAAACCCAACAGACATAACTCAAACATGCAACACTAAATCAAGATTTAAAACTCAACTTCCTAACTTTGATTTTATCAATTTCTTTTTTGCATATTTAATTAATTATAATAATAAAAATATGCATTTTTCACTTAATAAGTCTTAACTCAACTTTCAACTTAAATTTATAATTTAATTTTTATTAAATTGAATGTGCAACTTAAATTGCATATTAATAATTATGAAATTGATAATTAAATATCATTTCATTAATTATGCTTTTAATTTCTATTCTAAGTTTAATAATTAATTAAATCTTTTATTCATAACATTGGACTTTTTAACTAAGCCTTTTAAAATTAAACAAATGTATTTAATTAATTCTTGTTAATTAAATACCCTCATATTAATATTACTATATTTAATAGGATTTCATTATTTAATCACTTAATTAACTTTAATTAATTAATTTATCTATTTTAACACAAAATCACATCAAACCACAGACATGCAAACCTGAAGAACTGACTACATCAAAAATACTAAAATCAAACATAAAGGAGGGTTCACGAATTCATGTCACTTTGACGAATTCAAGTAGGTAGAAAAATAAATACTTGTACATTATTCCAAGACAATCAATGGCTTGTGTTGGAATTGGACATGTATATTATCTCCCCCCTCTTACCATTGAGATATTGCGATATGTCACGCTCATTCTAACAATTCATGAAAATCGATGCCCGGTACCTGAAATCCTGCATAAAAGACGAGCATGTACATACATGTATAAATATATAATAGACAATGGTAGGGATCGGTTGATCATGTGGATCTCACAATCATCTACAACTTCATCCATTAACCACATCAGACACGTCAAACAGAAAAGTAAAACATACACGCTAACCATACACATACAAGTATGGGGTCAGTAAAACTATAAATATAGATAACATCAAATTTATCTAAAGATCTAATACACACATGAAAAGTGACCTAAAAGAGCTTGGTCAATTAAACTAAAAAGTAAACTATGGGGGGTATTACATTTCTAGCTCATCCCAAAACCACGTCTTCATCATCTGCTTCTCTTTGCGCACTGAGGGGCTCGAGAAGAGATTCCAGGAGTGACACTTCTTTCAAAGGAGTCTTTGCAACCTCTAAAACTTGCAGAATAAGAATGTCATTGTCCTCAATAAAACAGGGGAGCTCAGAAAAAAAGAGCCTCAGATCATCAGTCTTTGGATGTAGCAAGGGAAGGCTATGTTCTTTATGGGGTTTTCTCACTTGTGTCAGCTAAGGGTCTTGTTGACTTTGTCAATTTTTTTGCTTTGAGCATAAAACCACCGGTCCACCCTTGAACAGTGAAATCGTATATGGCATCTAGGATTGGAAAGAGAATTCTGAGAAATCACTCCAATCAAATTCACCTCCCATCAAACGAAACTTATGGAACCTCTTCTCATGCAAATTGGTCCTCCATAACAGGCTCTTCTTTCAAATATGGTTACTCAAAAGAGGGCTCGAGCATTGGTAAAGAATTCCAGAGGATACTCTCTGTTGTTTTTGGAGCTCAATGGTCCTCATCTCACGTTGAAGATCGAGCAACATATCCTATGCGCTAGGAACTAGATCTGCATGATAAGGTTGAGGAGCAACCCAATCTGCTAGTAACTAGATAGAAATAGTTTGAATAAGGGTTGAAAGAAAAGACCTCACTTCATAAAACCCATCTTCTTGAGAAGCAAGTTGTAAAAGATAAAAATCATCCTCTATTTTAAGCTAAACAAGAAGGAAAAAATTGCATCTATATAAACAAACGGGTTCAAACCTATAAGAGTTCAACATGACACAATAATTAATAAAAAAGAAAAAATACCAAGTATATAGTCCCCATTATTTATTAAGAGAAAACATGTCAAGGCGAGAGAGAATGCCCCAAAAAATATATGCTATAATATGCACCCCTAGTCAAAAGGTCATAGGGTCTTGTTCTCAGAAAAGGAAAACCTCTACAAATGATATAGTCTATTTCCTCACATATTGAACCAAAGTCCAATATTTCCAATGTCTTTTATTTTGCAAGCCTTCGGGGTTTTATAAAACAACCCTCAGTCGACATGATCAAGAATGATTACAATTTTGTTATAATCAATCGACGTGCCAAAAAATTCTGCATGGATCGCTCAATTCCTTGTGTTGCAGATGAATGTATCATTTTGATTGGTTAATTACAACATGCTTTCCAGCTAGGCTCGAAAGCAAAAACTATAGCGGCTTGGTCAAAGACACCATGATTGCACAAGCCAATCCGAATGGCGTGAAGGGAACAACTATCTAGAAAATTTTTAGTCATGCAATTCCTCACAAGAAGGAAAATTCTCTAAAAATTTATTGGTGGACCCCATTTGAGCAGTAATGTATGGGAGGACATGTGGCAAGCTGGCAGAACTTGGGAGAGTGTGTTCTCTACAAAGTGGCTAGAAACTCCAAAGGGCTAACACGTGTTAGCTGTCAGCGGGAATTTTGAAGTTGCAAACATGCTTCCGCATGATCATGTGACCGAAGGGTGAGCATGGGTGGTGTTTTAGGCCCCATAGTGTAGGAGGAGTCTACATAATCCAATTTACCTTCTTCCAACATAGTCTGAACCACATCCAAATCAACAAATATTTATTTTTCCTCTTCTGTCTTCTCTTCTTCTTCTTCTTCTTCTGATATAGTAATGACTTATTTTCCTTTTTCTCTAGTCTCCATTTCATTGTCAATGGAGATTATAACATCCCTATAATTTTTTATTAAGGTAAAAACGGGTTTTGAAGGGACCCTGAAACCCTATACAAAATGATCACAAAATATATTCAAAAAAGCCCATCAAACAGAACGGACCAAGACCAAAGCGAGGGTTTTACAGCAGACACCCACAACCTAGATGAGACAATGCCTGAAACAACCTTCATACAAACCCAAACAAAAGAAAAATCCGAATCAATGATGAAACTAGGATTTTCCTTTACCTCCCTTCTTCTGGGAGCGGTGAGTTATATTAAATTGTAGAGAGGACTTTTTATGATGTTTACCAGTAACTGGGGTCCACCCCTCCTCTACCAAAGAAGCCTTCTTTTGCCTGTCAAGGAGAGAAGCAAAAGAAGAACCAACCACAACAGAACCAACAAGAGAAGTTTGGGCAGAAACAACAACTGCCTTCTTACAACCAAAGCCAGACTTCTCAACACCAATAAAGAGTCCTTCCAAAACATAACTAGCTAGAAGGAAAACAGACCCAGCAGAAACAGAACCAACAAAAAGGACATCAACAAATTTTTCAACACTAGTACTACCAGCAAAAGAATCAGTACACCCAGCAAAACCAAAAACAACAGGAGGAGCACCAACAACAGAAGAATTACTACCAGCAAGAAAAGTACCAATAGAAACACCAGCAGACTGTTCAGTGACCCCAACAAGACTAGAACCAGTTGGAGGAACCCCATCAGCAGTAGAATTACTTGAAGACAAACCATTAGAAATAGTTCCAGTAGGAGACACACCAGTAGACTGAACAACCTCTGAACTACCAGCAGTAGTCAAAGAAGGCCCCAAAGGAACAGATCCTACAGGAAGAACATCCTCAGGAACATCAGTCTCAGCAAGATCAATATTTTTCTTAACTATTGTATAACGATCTAAAGAAGCGTCCTTCCACCAAGAAGCAAACATTTTGGTCTTAGCCCTCTATAATCCACACTGGGCAGCCAAGTGACCTGTTTTAAAACACTTCCTACATCTGAAGGGAAGCACTTCATAGTCCAATGTTTGAATCCAGGAAGTTTTTTGAGTACTCTAACTTAAATTTTTTTTCGTAACCCCTTTGAGATATCCATCTCTACTAATAACCGCGCATCAGTCGAGTGCATAATATCAAAAGACTCATCATCTACCATCAAAAAGTCACCAAGAGCCTCACCCACTAATTCAAATAGGGAGTCAACCCAAAAATGAAGGGGAAGGTAAGGAAGCCTCACCCAAATCGGAATCTTCTTAAAAGTTTCAGAAGAGGGGGAAAATCTAGGATGCCAAAGTTTAATAACCAACAAAAAATGATTATCCCAAGAGAAAAAGTGATTGCACACAATCAGCTTTCTATCTTCAACATTATCAAATTTAGCAACAAAAAAACCCTTTGGCACAAAGAAAATATGGACAGTACTGGAAATAATAGGTTTCCAGTGAGCAAAGATCCACTGGTGCAAATCAGCAAGGCTCGGCAACAAACACAAAAAGCGACAAATCACACCACGAGAAGAAAAATCAGAAGATGCACACTCAATATCATCCCCCACTTCCTCATCCAAGATAAGCCGAATAGGGTTCAAAATATGGAGAGGACCCTTAGCAAGGAAGCTCGAACCACCACCAATCCCCACAGACAAGCTGGTGGCAGCCCCGAAAGAAACCATACCAACATATGATTTCCCCTTAGGTAAAGAAACACCAACATGAGGCACAAAACCAGAACCCAAACCCCCAACAATCTGTGAAACACCAGCCGTCAACATAGCTCCAACAGGCTACAAGAGATTGGCAGAGGAGCTGACAGGAAGGGAAACCCCAGCAATAACATCCCTATAGTTTACAATACTAGCATCCAAGCTTTGGATCACATGCCAAACCAAGACGGATTGAGCTCTTTGGTAATCAAATGAAGACTAATGAATTGTTCATTGATATTGGCCCCAATGAGGGTTTGTCATTGATTTGATTTGATTTGATTTTAATTTGTGTTCACGTTTTGTGCCATCATCAAAGTTAATGTCTTTCTAGTCACACTTCTAATAGAAAACAAGGGATCAAGAGGGATGTCAGAGTCGAAAATATGTGTGAGAGGTTTCATTTGAAGAGTTGATTGGGATTATGGGTAGGGAGTGAGAAGAAAAGAAATTCAAGAACTAAATGCTTCCAAACCTGATGTTTTTTACCCTAAAGAAGGTAACAAGAATTAACAAGAATTTCAAAAGTCAACCTACTTTAGATGAGAATGTACCACCAAAAGAGGCCTCAAGAGAAATAAACTGAATACTAATATATTTTCTAAAAGTTCTAATGTTGAGACACTGATGACGAAGACGAAGAAGATTAAATAAAGAGCCTAGGCTTTTCAAGATTGACAATGAAGCCCATGGTCGTCGTCCTCCATATAGACCAAATGGTAAAACTCCTTGTTCCTGTGTTTAGTGAGATTGCAGCCGATTAGACAGTCTTGTGACTTCTACAAGGTCAATGAACATACGACCAATGACTTCTACGAGGTCTATTCTGGTCATATTTTAGTGTTTACTGATAAGGTCAAACATTTCCTTAGGAATTCATCCAAACTATTTTGTATGGCTTGTTCTTAGGTTGCTGCTTTAACTCTACAAATCTGGTAGCATTTTGTGATCACTCATCTAGTATTAACAGCTCCAACCCAATCCGAATTAGAATTAAAGTGAATTAAAGTGTCAATTGCATATATTCGCATCCATGACAGACAAAAACATGATTTTAGATGTCCTTCAAATTAAATTAATGACATACCTTTAATCACACATCATTTATGGATTCGAGTGTAAGATTTTTTTCTGCTCCAACTCTCTATTATCTTGATGATGCACAGACTGTTATTTAAAATGGCGATGAAAACTAATCTTACTTGTTTAAATCTAGAAATGATATGTGCTCATTATTATGGACTCTTGCTCTCTATTATCTTGATGATGCACAAAAAGTGATCCAAAATGGTGATGCAAAACTAATCTTACACGTTTAAATCTAGAAATAATATGTGCTCATTATCATGAACTCAGGGAATCTGACATTTTAAAGTAAAATATACTCAGAAGTCATAAATCCAATTACCAACACGTGTAACTCACACAACAAATCTGCAGACCAATTTTCTACTATCCAATCATGAGCAAAGCATAACACGATCCTTCATTCATTCAACGGAGAGACATGTCCTTGCCAAGCATCATATGAAGACAGAAGATTCAAATTAAACAAGGAAATAAAACTAGACCCCACACTGTCCAGAGACTGTTTGGGCGAAAACCCCGTGTCAAACATTTCTTGGAACTAATAACCACACTAATGAAATTCAAGATACAGATAGAATATACATAGGTTCATTGCCATTCTCCCCACAATGTTCTGAATCAAGTCCATTCCATTCCAGACGCATCATAGAACTGAGAGACTACAGTAGTTTATCCTGCCATGATGACCTAACCAATATGCATAACAGGCCAAGCCTGTCCACAAACACAAACTCGGAAGTTCAAGCAACAAAATATCTAAAATAAAATTTGTTCATATAATTCCTCCACTTTCAAAATCTTCCACTATGAAAGCAAGGAAATTAGTTAGTCTATTTACTTCACAAAATTGCCATATCCCAATGCGTTGTACGATTTTTAAATGAAGATTTCTTTTACCTCCTTCCCATATACACAAAACTCATCCTTTTATCCTTCTGATGAGAAAAAAACATTCATCCTTTATCCTTGTAAAATGCAAATCTAATGAACTATTTGTCCAGCTAACACAATGTGACTCGTTATCACTACTCATTAAGCAGTATATGACCTGGTGCAGTCCTACCACACATCCACGTCGACATAGCCAAAATCAGATAAGCAAGATTGTTTTAACTCACCAGATTCCTACAAAAGTAAAACTACATAAGCAAGATCCAAGCCAAAGTCCTATACCACAAAGTGCATTCTTTAATTGATCTCTCTCAATCACATAGTATTCTGCCACAGCAAACTTTTGCTGTAATATAATTAATCAAGAAGGAATGATAATATCCATTGCGCTTGTAAAGCCAAGTCACCACCGATTGGATTAACAAAGATGAAACAAAAAAAAAACCCATATTAACAAGAGATTAAGAAAAGATTTGTTCGTATTTTATATCTAAAATCCTAGTGAAAATTGCTTGTGCCTATAACACACTGTCTTGGCCTACAAAAAGTCACGAAGACTTGCCTGGTGTACACAATTAATTATAGAACATATAAACATATAATGAGAAGGAAAAAAAAAATGTCAAATTATTGCATATTTTGCACCCATTATCTTTTGACATATTCTCCTTGTTTTAGATGTCCTGACAGATTGATGAAGTATCTATGGCCTTTCCCTTGCCTGAATCTTCTACATGAGGTTCTTGACCTGGTTTACAATTACACAAAAAGAGAAAATGCGGTCAGATTTGTGAGGTGCCTATAAAAACTCACCACCCCCACATTTAACCTAAATGACACATACCTGATTTTTCATCAGCAAGCTGATTTTCACTACCAATTTCCTCATCATCTTCAGGCTCGTTATAATCAAGATCATCATCATCACCCATTCCTAGTTTCTGCATATGTGTAGAAAATAACTGTAAGAAGCAATGAATTTTAAACTTCCAAATGACATACCATTTACAAGCACATAATTAAACGTACCGAGAAATCCATCTGACTAAAATCCATGTCCTTGCCTTCTGAAAGCAATATACCCACAGATCCAAAGCACAAAATTAGTATACAGAAAATATAGACTAAGATTCCTTTTTTTTTTTTCAAAAAGAGCTTGAATCATCTCCTATATGATTCAAACATTTACCTCCATTTTCTTCATCCTCATCAACCCATTTGTTCCAATCAACTTTTAAAAATGGTAATCGCTTTCCTTCGGTCTTCACCAACTGCTTCCACCATTTATTTTCCTCCTTTTCAATAATACAAACTATGTTCCTCAAGCCAACATTGATTCTACTTTCCTGCACCACAACCAACAGTAAACAATTGAACCCTCCAGTCAATTTCAAATATGCTATACACATGTTAAGAACCTTTTACCTGGCAAATTAAAGGAAAAATGAATGGGACAAACAAGATTCATCATATATCCCACCTACCTTGACATTCACTCTGTCTAACAAGTCAAGATCAAACTCATACAATACTTGATCTTTCCCAACTCTTGCAGAGAAAGAGAACTTCCCCTCAGGTTCAACCTTTACTTTTGGATTGTTGGAATCAGGCAGTTCAATAGTAATATATAACTTATCCAATCTCTGTGCCCACTTGACTTCAGGATGTCGACTGCAAATCAGAAAAATAATAGCTCTAGTTAGATAACTATGCTGGACACTATAAAACCCATTTGGCTTTGTAGCACAGTCAGGAAAGTAATGGCAATGCACTTCATTAAAATTCATCATATTCCAGCAGAACCAATTAGAGTGGAAATTATGCAGGGAGGTAGGGATACTCCAACAAGTCCAGACATTTTCATTAAGTTTTTATATGACTTTTTATATACATATAATTTAAAGACAACACCAGTGCAACACTTGTGATTAACTACAAATTACAATCCTAAAAGAACATTCAATTTCTAATTTTAGTTGCTGTCATCTTTCAAGGCAACATAAGATGTATTGCCCATTCACGAGGGTAACATCAAAATTCACCAGCACTTCAAATGAAGATTTTCCCTATTCCCATCATAAAAGCCTTTCTTGCCACATCCAACAGCCAGGTTGATGAAATAGCCCTGAGCCATGGCAAAATTCAGCCTTAGATATGAATCTCCTAGAAGTTGCAAAAAATGTTTGCTTATCATTCTTGCCGTGAACTCCAGCAGTATATCTTGTTGGATGCCTCAAAGTATCATAGACAAATCTCTTCAATTCTTCAAAATGTGAGCAGATATGTTGAATATAACAGATTATAGTTCAAACACTGCTTTGTCGAGACCAACAAGGCACCTGATTTTGATGATTGCTAATTATTCCTGATCAGTCCCCAACTGGAAACCCCTTCAAACAATTTTGCTAATCATTCCCCAGTCAATCATGGATTCTAACAAAGCACTGAATAAGCAGAGGTGCCCTTACTATCACCATAACACAAGATTCAAAGTTTATAAGAGATTGAATAAATCCCATAGAGGAATACAATACAATTCCTCATGTTGAAGCTGCAAAATTCTGCTCATACCTAATTTAATTCAGCTGCTCTTCATCTAATACCTATGTTCCACGGAGTTTCCGGGACAGGCACGTTTTAGGGGACGGGGACGTGTTTCCGGTACAGGTACGGTTCAAAGTCAAATTTTAAGGGACGGGACGTCAAGGGACGGCTATTAAAAAATAGGGTAATTTTTATATAGAGAGAGAGAATTCAAATATGCATATCATGACATTGATAAATCATTCATCATAGACATTCTAGAAGTTGAATACATAGCACATTAACAGAATTGAAAACCCTCATCTTGCAACTCAAAAATGAAAACTTTCTTGCTGCTGCTCTCTTTTATTTCTTGCCAAGAATGGTTGAAATGAAGAAATGAAGAAGATTTTAACTTTTTAGCCTCCAAATAGGGTTCCATAGTTTTTAATTGCTATTTCTACCCACGTGGGGCCCGCCCAGCAATAAAAAAAATTTTAAAAATGACTTTTTGCAAAACAGTGGATGTTTTTTTTGGTCTGGAAAAAAGGGGACGCCGTTAGGTACCCGGGATGGCTAGGCAGTCCCCGGTACCTAACGGCGTCCCCAAGTCCCCTATTTTGCATGAAACGCCATTTCCGGGACATTTCCTTTTTTTTTTGCATTTTGGGAACAGCATAGGGACGGGAGCAGGGGAAACAGGGCAGGGGACACGTCCCTGTGGAACACAGTCTAATCCCGGAGCCATCCTTAAGATATAGAAATCATTCAGTGCTTGAGAAAGATTCAAAACCATTCTGTAAGGTTGCAGAAAAAATCACAGCAGAATAAAGTCAAAACGAGCAAAAATGTGCAGTTTACAGCCTTTAAAGAGTAAAAACTTCAATAATATTAGAAAAAGAAATTCAGTCAAAAAAATAGCAGCCACCATTTATTTTGCAATTAGTACGGTATCTCTATGAAAGTATACATCTGTGGTCCAAGATCCAATATTTTCCAAGATATTGCAAAATTTTCATAATATTGGCTTATGTGCTCCAGACCTTACAAAATAAGCCCCTGATCCTCTAGAACCTGTACATTTCAGCCAATGGGCAGTAATGCAATCACGGTAACAATCCAATATAACAGTTCCACAAACCCCACTCTTTAGCTTAAAGCCTCTGGCAATTCATAAATGATAGTCTCAACACAAACACCTATACCACCACTAGAAAGCTACAATCGACTTAAATTTTGATTAACTGAAACAACCCAGGCAACTTCACTAAAACAAGATAATTACCTCCCATATCTGCACCTGACATCATCAAACTTAAGAAATCCTTTGCATACAAGACTGACTATAACATGAGTGAGGAAAACATTTTTAAACTTCTTGTCAGAGCCATAGAACCAGAACTACAATACAATGTAGCATCCTTTTCTCCAACCTTTTCTCCAAATGCTAAAGGTGATGCAGGAGCATCTTTGGTTCTTGGCAATCTTGCATCAACCAAAAACATTTGTTTTCCTGTTTTCCAAATTTATCAGTCTCACTGTTTCTTTCTGCGATTGTTCAGTTCAGATTTGTTGCTCTTGCAAACCTTACTGAGTGTTCGTGACCTCTTGCTAAACCTTTTCCTAGGATCGCACATCTTTTGGTTGCTTCGTGCATGAGATCTCACCGATTCTTGGCAGGACTATTTTGTTAATGTTTTCCGGTCAGTCTTGTGTTTCCAATCTTGCAAATGAACCTTCCGATCAACAAAGCTTAACGGCTCATTTCTCGATGATGTAACGTCTATGGCCAGCCTACTTGAGAGATCGCAATTCATGTTCCATTCATTGGAGAGGGATCCTTATGATTTTAGGTCTTGACCTATTTTTTGTAATACGTTTTCTTTGCATTAGGAAATGTAATCTTTCTAGGCCGACCTAAGGTTTGCGAAGGCTTTATAAGCTTTGTAATTGCTTCTCTTCAATATCAAGGGTGAAGATAGAATCAAGTTTGAATAGAACAATAGCTTAACATTTTGTAAGATCTGATCTTTTAGATCGGATGGGAGAAAGTTTCTATAGAAGGTCCATGTAGCTATTGTTGCTTATAGATCATATAAAAAGAAAACCTCTTAAAGGTTCTAATCAGGCATGTACGCCTATAATGTATTGTTGCTTGTAGCAGTTTTTGCAACTGATTATGAGATAATAAGGAGGCTGATCTTGCATTCATTTCCTTGTTTTCCTTTTGGGCTTCTGTTGTGTGACTCTTGCTGCAAGGATTTGTTGGACTCTATGAGTTCCCATTGTCCTTGACTGCATCAGGTGGTATCAGAGCAAGGTTTTGCAACCTAGGGTTTTCTTGTAGGGTGGCGGAAGAGAGGATCCGACCTACAGCTGTTGAAGATTGTGAAGATGGCGAGAAGGAATGCTAGAGGAGCAAGGAATGCAAATCTAGCTGTCTTCGATATGTTAAGACAAATTGCTGCTAGATTGGAAGCGATGGAAACAGCTCAAAGGAGAGGACAACACATTGAAGATGCAAGTGATGAAGAAGGAAATGAACAAAATCAAGCTAGGGAAGGAGAGAACAATGAAGAACAACCTGAGTTGAATCAAGAGGAAGAAAGGTTCATCAAAGCCTTGACCAATGTGAACAAGAGAACTCATTTCAATCCACCAGACTATTATGATAACTTGGATTCTGATGAATTGATAGATTGGATAACGGAGATGGACAAGTACTTTGAATTTGAAGGAACCAGTGAGGAAAAAAAGGTAAAATATGTTTGTACCAAGTTGAAAGGGCATACATCCTTAGGTTGGGAACATTTGCAAACAGATTGGCAAAGAAGAGGCAAAGATAAGATCAAATCTTGGGATAGGATGGTGAATAAATTGAAGGCTAAGTTCTTGACTGAGGACTATCAAGTGAATCTATTTTGGAAGTTGCAGAACTTGAAGCAAAAGGACTTAAGTGTTAAGGGCTATACCGAGGAGTTTTAAAAACTGAACATTAGATTATGACATGTAGATGATGAAGTTGAACAAGTTGCTCGCTACCTTAATGGTTTAAGGGTGTCAATACAAGATGAAATTAGTCTGATACAGATTAGAAGTGTGGAAGAATCTTATAAGTGGGCCTTGAAGGCTGAAGAAAAGTTGAACTGAAGGCATGAATAAGACCAAAAGGTAGAGGAGGAAGATTTCAGAGAGGCTGATCCAGTACTAGTGAGCTCAAGGCAGGAGTGGATCAAAAGCTAAGGATTGTGACCACTACAGTAGGAATGATAGGAGTTCCTATTGCAATGAAGGACAAAGTAGTGGTGATAAAAGGAAGTTCAGTGGCCCTTGTTTTAAATGTGGCGAAGTGGGACATCGAGCCTTTGAATGTAAAAAAGGCAACTCTGAGAGGAAGGCAGAGAACAATAGGCGAACAGCATTCACAGATGAGGAATCCACCAGATTAGTGAACAACAACCAAGCAAAGGAGGGAGCAACCTTGATAACTCAGAGAGTTCTGTACCAAGGAAAGCAAAATGAAGAACCGTTGCAGAGGAAGAATTTGCTTCAAACCAGATGCAAGATACAAAACAAGGTGTGCAATGTTGTCATAGATAGTGGAAATTCAAATAATCTTGCCTCGAAGGAGTTGGTTGGCAAATTGAAGTTACAAAGATTGAAGCATCCTGAACCCTATCAGATTGGATGGATTCAAGATGAATTCAAGGTACTGGTAAGTGAACAATGCCTAGTTAAATTCAAGATTGGGAAGTATTATGATGAAGTTTTGTGTGATATTATGCCTATGGATGTGTGTCATATCTTGTTGGGTAGACCTTGGCAGTATGATAGGCAAGCTACACATGATGGTAGGAAGAATGTGTACACTATTGTTGCTAATGGAATGAAGCAAAATTTGTTACCCTTGGAGAAACCCCTTAAGAGTAAAGTGTGTACTAGTGCGAGAATTTGTTTAGTAGATGGCAAGAAGATCGTGGATGACATGAGGCATGATAATGTAAGTTTTGCTTTGGTACCCAAGAAGTCTAAGGAGATTGTATCATCCTGAAGAAATTACTAGATTGTTGAATGAGTATGCAAACATCATATCTGATAATGTCCCTGATGGATTACAGTCGGTAATAAGTATCAAACGTTGTATGGATTTGATACCAGAAGCTAATTTGCCTAACAAAGCAGCATATCGGATGACACCAACAGAGATGAAAAACTCAACAGGCAAGTACAAGATTTGTTGCAATGAGGGTTGATCAAAGAAAGTTTGAGTCTGTGTGTAGTGCCTGCAGTCTTAACACCTAAGAAGGATGGGCAATGGAGGATGTGTACCAATTCTAGAGCCATCAACCGAATCACACTCAAATACCGGTTTCCTTTGCCAAGGATGGATTGTTTGAGAGGAGCTAGATATTTCACCAAGATAGATCTGAAAAGTGGTTATCATCGTATTAAAAGTGATGAGTAGAAGACCGCATTCAAGAAAAATGAAAGATTATATGAATGGTTGGTAATGCCCTTTGGATTGTCTAATGCACCTAGTACTTTCATGAGGTTAATGAAGTTCTAAAGAAATTCTTAGGTAAGTTTGTCATTGTGTATTTGGATGATATCTTGATTTTCAATAAGAGCAAAGAGGAACATTTGATACATATTAGACAACTATTGCAGAGGTTAAGGGAAGAGAAGTTGTTAATAAATAGTAAGAAGTGTATTTTCATGAAGGAGTTAGTATATTTGGGATTTATAATATCTGCAAAAGGATTGAAGATGAATCCTGAGAAAGTGAAAGCAATTGTTGAGTGGCCTACACCAAAGAGTGTTGGAGAGGTAAGATCATTTCATGGGTTGGCTAACTTTTACGAAAAGTTCATTAGAGGTTTCAGTTCAATTCGTGGATCGATGACTAAACCAATGAGGGGAGATAGAAAGGAATTCAGATGGACACAAGGAGCACAAAGGAGTTTTGAGTTATTGAAATAGAAGGTGACAGTACAACCGATATTGGCTTTACCTAATTTCAACAAGGTATTCCAAATAGATTGTGATGCTAGTGGAAATGCAATTGGAGCTATCTTAAGTCAAGAAGGGAGACTTGTTGCTTATTTCAACGAAAAATTGAATGATGCTAAAAGAAGGTATTTGGTGTATGATCACGAATTTTATGCCATAGTCCAAGCATTAAAGAAATGGAGACACTATTTTCTACCTAAGGAGTTTGTGCTTTATACTGATCATCAAGCATTGAAGTACTTAAGCAGCCAAGGTAAGTTAAATCAGAGACATATGAGATGGGTTGAATTTCTACAAAGCTATACATTTTTGTTGAAACATAAGAGTGGTGTGACAAATAGAGTTGTTGATGCTTTGAGTAGGAGAAAGAATTTGTTGATTGAAATGAAGATTGCAATATTGGGATTTGATGAATTAAAAGCATTATATGAGGATGATCCAGACTTCACCGAACCTTGGAAAGCCTACAGAGATCCTATTGTTACAGATAGTAGTAAGTGGCTAGACTATTTCATTCAAGATGGAATGTTGTTCAAAGGAAGTCAATTGTGTATACCTAGAAGTTCTATGAGGGACAACCTTATTAGGGAAAAACATAGTGGAGGATTGGCAGGACATTTTGGCATTGATAAGACAGTAGCTTTGGTAAGTGAGAACTACTTTTGGCCACAAATTCAAAAGGATGTGCGTAATTTTGTTCAGAATTGTAGGATGTATCAAGTTGCAAAAGGTAGTAGTCAGAATGTGGGATTGCATACACCTTTAACAATACCAAACAAACCTTGGGAGGACATTAGCATGGATTTTGTACAAGATTTACCAAGAACACAAAGAGGTCATGATTCAATTTTTGTAGTTGTAGACAGATTTTCTAAGATGGCACATTTCATACCATGTAGGAAGACTACATATACAGTGCATGTGGCTGAACTATTTTTCAAGAAGATTGTGAGATTGCATGGGTTACCTAAGACCATAGTTTCAAACTAGGATAGTAAGTTTGTTGGTTATTTTTGGAGGACACTTTGGAAGAAGATGAAAACTAATCTAAAGTACAGTTCTACTTTTCATCCACAGACCAATGGACAAACTGAGGTTGTGAACAAGAGTTTAGGGAACTTGCTAAGGTGTTTAGTTAGAGACAAGCCAAGGAATTGTGATTTAGTCTTGCATCAAGTAGGGTTTGCATATAACAATTCAGTAAATAGAAGCACAGGGAAGACACCATTTGAGATTGTTACTGGGTCTAATCCTAAAGGAGTAGCAGAATTGAGAGACATTAGTCATAATGTTAAGAGGAGTGTTGAAGGAGAGGAATTTGCAAAAGTTATGAAATCATTGCATGAAGAAGTTAGACAACATTTGGAGAAAATGAATCAGGCTTATAAGAAGAGAGCAGGCATAAAGCAAAGACACAAGGAGTTTCAAGTAGGAGATGAAGTCATGGTATACTTGCAAAAGGGCAGATTTCCTATTGGTACATATAACAAGTTGAGAATGAAGAAATTTGGGCCTTGTAAGATCTTGAAGAAATTTGGTTCAAAGAATGCATATGAAGTAGAGTTACCCGAAGACATGGATATATCACATATATTCAATGTTGTTGATTTGTATGAGTATCATGAATCAGATTTCAGTAATAATGATGGATCAAATGTTGAATAGTAGTACCCTAAGAAACAGATGGATCAGATAGAGGAGGTTTTGGACAGCAGAGTTGGTAGGACTACAAGAGGTAAGCAGTATATGGAGTATCTTGTCAAGTGGAAGAACAAACCAATGGAAGATTCTTCATGTATTCCACAGGCTAAGGTTAAACATTTTGATTTTCCTTTGGCCCCAGTAAAGTGAGGGGCTCACTTTTTAAATAACCTCGGGTGTCTAATGCAGGAGCATCTTGGGTTCTTGGCAATCTTGCATCAACCAAAAATATTTTTCTTGTTTTCCAGTTTTATCAATCTCACTATTTCTTTCTGCGATCGTTCAATTCAGATTCTTTGCTCTTGCAAACCTTACTAAGTGCTCGTGACCTCGTGTTGAACCTTTTCCTAGGGTCGCACATCTTTTGGTTGCTTCATGCATGAGATCTCAACGATTCTTGGTGGGACTGTCTTGTTCTTCATGTTTTCCGGCCAGTCTAGTGTTTTCAATCTCGTGAAGGTATTTTCCAATTGACAAAGCTTAACGGCTCATTTCTCGATGATGTAACGTCTGTGGCCAACCTCCTTGAGGGATTGCGATTCATGTTCCATTCATTGGAGAGGGATCCTTATGATTTTAGGTCCTAACCTATTTGTTGTAATACGTTTTCTTTGCATTGGGAAATGTAATCTTTCTAGGCCGACCTGAGGTTTGCGAAGGCTTTATAAGCTTTGTAATTGCTTCTCTTCAATATCAAGGGTGAAGATAGAATCAAGTCTGAATAGAACAATAGCTTAGCATTTTGTAAGATCTGATCTTTTAGATTGGATGGAAGAAAGTTTCTATAGAAGGTCCATGTAGCTATTGTTGCTTATAGATCGTATAAAAAGAGAACCTATTGAAGGTTCTAATCAAGCATGTATGCCTGGAATGTATTGTTGCTTTGCAATTTCTGTAATTGATTATGAGATAATAAAGAGGTTGATCTTGCATTCATTTCCTTGTTTTCCTTTTGGGCTTCTATTGTGTGATCTTGCTGCAAGGATTTGTTGGACTCTATGAGTTCCCATTAACCTTGACTACATCAAGAGGACACATTTGAACAAGCCAAAAGAAGTTCATTTCATGAAACAATTTGTAAAGCCACAAAAAGCTAGCAAAGACTCTTTCAAGACAACCACCAATGCCATTACAACAAAACAATGCCAAGAGAAACTCCATTTGCCAAATGACAAAAAACAAACCCCACCTCAAGTTTCAATGAACTCAAGGAATGCTTGTTGAAGCTTCAAACTTCCACCATTGATCCTACCTAACCACTACCCCACTGGTATGATGTTGACAAGTTTTGATAATGAAATGCTAGATCTAAGCACAAACAATTGTCACAATCTTGAGTCACTTATGATTTAGAGTTTGGTTTCCACTATTTTGATCATGAATCCATCACACCAAAGAGATACAACAAACCCTTAGGACCTTATCTACAAACCCTCCTTAACGAATCAACCCAAAGATAGAACGATCAAGATAACCACTTCACCCATATCACTCAACACGATAGAAAATCCACCACAAACCTAATGAACAACCTCCTACTATCATAAAAGTTACCATATTAACTTCCTAGAAGCTCAACACAACGCCTTGCAAAATTCCATTGATGGAACACATGTAGCTACCCATATCATGCGAAATTCCTTGTGCAAAAATTACAAGACATCAAAAAAGCTCTTAAAATATCACATCCATCCACATTAGTCAAACATCCAAAACCCCAACATCCAACAAATACATACAATTAAAACATCATTCCAATCAACACCTAAAAGGAAAATCCTCATTGAATTCCCCATGGATGACATGACCAATGAGAAAACCCTTTATAGCATAGATGATCCCCCTCTGCACTATTGTCATGATCATGTATTACTTAGTTTGGAGTCCTAAATGACAAAGGCACAAGAATCGATGTCTATCACATATGGGTAATGAAAATACTAAAATATTCAAAAAAATGACTTAAGAAAGCATGATTCAATTGTCACGAATTTGACAAATACAACCAAAAACATTGTTTTTTTTGGCTTCCTATCAAAGTAGAACTTAAAAGTTAATACAAATTTAAGTCACGGTCCTTCTCTCCCTCTCTCACAATCTCCTCCTAGGAAAACCTTCAACACATTGCATGTGAGCAAACTTCTCTTAGAAGCCAACATATAAGACTCAATCATGATGGCATTCATTATAAACATAAAGTCGACACCAACTGGTGGGATCTCCCCATCAACTACTCCATGATGGAATTTTGAATTCCCTTGAAAACATTATCAATGCCTACTTGCCCAAATGCATCAATGCACGCATTAACCTTAAGTTACCCTTGCCTATACATATGACAATAAACCAATTGACATTCAAAATAAATGTTATGCTTCTCATGCCTCATGTCATAATTGAATTGCCACCACATTTCCCTAATAGCAAGAGATAGATACCTACCTCTATTTAATCATGGTACCCCTTGTAATGCTAATGAATCTTATGAAGATGGTATCTTTAACGCAATGAAAATATAACTATTGATCCCTTTCACAAGTCACTCTTACTCTCTCCTCAACTCTTTAGCCAAATTGGCATTACTAACAAGAATTTTCCACATGCCAAATACTCACATAACCATTCATGTACCAATCAACCTTACTACTATGAAGACTCTCATCTCCCATGCTTAAGCCTAAACCTTAAATGAGCTCCATTGTTAGCAACAAATTTATTACAAAGTAAACATGGTCCAAATCTCCCATGAAAAGGATAATCACACTTTGAACACTAGAGATGATAATCCTCCCTTATAGATAACACGAGACAAATCCTTACCCAAACAAATTATCTAGCTCTACACTTGGGGGTATTTTATAATTTTTCACCTTTCCTTCAAACCTTAGCACTCCAAAATAAGTGCTAATCAAATCCCTTGTAGCCATTCAAGGCACACAAACACAATGTCAATCTACAAAGAACCAACCTAAGGTACAATTTTCCTTTTATTGCATTTAGTTAGGCATGTATATTAGTTTGCATCACATGCTAGAAAGTTAGAAACATATGGACAATCATTTTAGTTTGTTTTATTTGCATCTAGAATTTCATTATACTAAAGGATTCTAACTAGATTTGTATCTCGACATATGGGACTATTTCCACCATCTTAGCAAGCTCTTTCCATTTCCACCATACTACTTGAACATTGCCATTTTTACCTTAGTTCCTAAATGAAGTATCAATCAAAGGACTAGAAAAAATTGTCATGTAACATCCCAACAAAAGATCTCAAGTAACCCATCCTTAAGAGTGTCAATGCTCGTAGAATTGAGGGCCTCGTATTGACATAGAATTCTTGAGGGCATGGCAACCAATGTACCAACCTAAGCATTTAATCAAGCTTTGCACTAAACATTATAGTACAAGAATCTTTTACTATTTTTTGAGTCATTCTTACCTTATTTTATGTTTACAAAGTTTTACATTATAAACATTTGAGTATTAGAATGTGTTTTATACTACATAAAGTAGTTGCAACAGGTCATTTACAAGCACAATCTTACTAACAATTTGGTAAGTTGTGTAGATGCCAATTTCAGTGGAATTTTCTCATGGCTCTATTTTGGTATTATCAAACTGCTTATTATCAATAGCCAAATGCTATTAATATTTTAAGAACAAATTTAAGAAATTGTATCTATGTCGTCTATTTGTTTTAGGGAAGAAGGTTTATTTAAATTGAAATCGCATTCCCTTTTTTTTGGTTGATTAATTTGAGTATTAAGGATCCTTCAAAATTTCTATTATAAAGCTTAAAATAAAATAACAACTTTAGAACCGGAACAACGAAGCTAAAAAAACAAAGATTCCATTTTGCTTGTAATTTACAAAATTAACAAATAAACCTTATGTCACAAGGTATGTGTTAAGTTTGCAATTAGCAAAAGATAAAATTTGGATAAAGTTTGGCAAGGAAATTATACAAAAAAATAATTAAATTCGTGTAAAAATTGAGTTCTTTTTAAACACGTAATAAATCCATAAAATTGTCAAAGGTTTAACATTACTAAAAAGATTCAAAAGCTTTATAAAAATGCCACATTTGTAACCATGATGAACTTATTGAAAGTTAAACCATAAAAGCATATGAAAAATCACAACAGCAAAGATGTTTTTTGTCAAAAAGTGACAATCAAGGGTAAAGAATTAAACTCTAAAGAAGCTCCAAATCATCAAGAGCACCTGGTTGAGATGATTTAAAATCATTAACACTAGATGCATTGCTTGAGTCATCATCAAAAAAATCAAGGTCATCTGCAACTATTATCTTTTGAAATTTGTTGTAGTTGTGAAGAAGCCATGGAATTTTTTGCTGATGTGTTATTAAACAATTATAAGTAATTGTAAATGTAGACAAGATCTCCCAACTTGAATGTGATAGGAACAGCTCCAATTCCTATCAAAAACTCACAAAAAAGCATTATAGTTTTTATAATGTGTTCCATATGTCATCCACCGTCTAAACCCTTGTATGTCAACTTGTGCCATGTCATATTTAGTTGTTGACATTCCAAACATGCCTTCTATTGACCTATATTTCCAACACTGGTCTTTATTTAGTTTTGGAACTGTTGGATCTTGTTCAAACCTCTTAATGGCTTCAAGAAGCCTTGCCATAACTTTTACAATCACTTTGTCTAGCAATTTGCTAGTAATTTGAAATAGCTTAGTCTCCAAGTAACGAGTTATTGCATCTAATGGTGTGTGCATCATTTTCCGTTTGAAATCGATCATTTCTTAATATCTAAATGTTTGCTTCTACATTATTGAGTGCATTTTGACTAGCTTCCTTGAAACAACCCATGTGTTCATTAAAAATGCCATGGCAAGGGGTATCGCCATCAACCATATGAAGCACAACCATAATTGCTCCAAATAAATTTAAAAACTTTGTTGAACTTTTCAAAAAAACTGTCATTTTAAATGATTTGCTCCATGACTTTCCCTTGGCCTTGAAAAGGAGCTTTAAATCTTTCCACTCAATGGAACAAATAATAAACTTCAGAGCTACTTTACAACAATTCAACTTGGGGTGATGATTTCTTATCAAAATTCAATTACTCTCCCTTTATAAATCACTTCATGTGCTCAGGGGAATTTAGACAAATCATGAAGCCACAACTTAAGATAATTGTCATGTCACCTATTGGAACTTTAATTTTCCCTAGAATTCCCAAATAAGGTATGGATGATGTTGGGAAATGTAATTGCCAAGTTTTCCATAATTTAGAGTCTGCAACCAAGTTAGTTTCAAAAGATAAATAACCATATAATCCAACAATGCCACAAGTAGATTTCTAATTCACTATTATAATATTCGGAGTGTACATAGGGATTCCTTTAAAGTTCTACCCAAACAACTCATCACCAATATGGAGCACCAATAGGGAGATCATACAAGGCACCTAGAGCCATTCCTCCTAGCACATGAGCACAAATAGACAACCATCATTCAGCCTCCCATCCCTGCTTATTAGGGTGTCTCTACCAACATGGCTTCCTAGCTACTTGCATTCCTCATATGAACTATCTCCCCTCCAAAATGGGATGGCCAGTTGGATGAGAATTTTATGGGAGTCATTATTTCTATTCTATAATTCATATGTAGAATCAAAGAAAGAATGTGTATGTGTGTGTATATATGTGTGTGTGTGTGTGTGTGTGTGTGTGTGTATGAATGTATGTGTGTGTGTATATATCTATGTGTGTGTATAACAATAACAATGTGCAATATTCTGCTTCCTAGCAAATGAAAGATCAACAATAATCAACTGAATCATTATGCATTAACCTTCTTACCAATTTATAAATAGTGTTCATATTCTCTATGCTTGAGTGAGATTGATGTGTGTAAGATCTGATTCACACTATCTTACCCCTTCCCTTCTTCTCAATCGTAGCTCTATATATATATAATGAAAGAGGGTGTCTTTTCAAGGTTTTTGTACCTTTGGGAGTGGACACGACCTTTCATAAACATTCCATAATATCAATCTTTATTTATTTTTAGAACCCCAAAACATTAAAATTGCTGCTAGTGATTTTAATTGCTGTCCTATATATAGAGATCAATTTAATCACTACTATTAAACAAATTACTGCCCTTTTTGAAACAATCATCGCTGTCACCTATTATTATCTATTATATACAGTACTTGGACTATCAGAACATCTATACAGACATCGTCCAATCATAGAATGTGATCAATTTTCCAAGTATCACAGTGGTCTTCCAGCAATGAATGTTTTTTGTATTTAGTTGGTTTCTTATGTCTTTCAATGAAATCTTCAGCCCCCTACCAAAGATCGTAGTCTTATAAATAAGACAATTTATTTAGTGGGGCATGATAGTCCACCCTTCCCAAGATTGCTTGTCCTCAAACAATGATTAAATGATCATGGAGTTTGAGTTGTTATCCACCTTTTGCTATGCTACTCTGACATTATCATTAGTTGTAGACATATATGTTTTCTCCCTTATTTCGAGTGTGAGTTATGATCAATAGTTGGAAACTGGCAAGGTTTAATTTAAGACAAATTTTCTCTCATATGAGTGAAGGATTAAGGTCATTTTGTAATAGCAGCAAAACTGGTTTGGATTGCCCCAATATTTGCACACTTTCATGGACACCTATTTGCATTAACACAAGAACTTAACATATATTAAGCTGAGTATTAAAACCATGACACACATCTATGCAATGGTGCTCAAACTGCTTGTTAGTTTTGTATCATGAACCTTTATTGATCAAGTGTTACTCATTTGCTTTGAATGAATTTGATCAGATGGATACCACAAATATGAATTTTCCTTTTATGCAGTTGGGTTAGTTTGCACCACTTATTATTGCCCTGCATTTCTTTCTGACTTACAGTCAAGACAAGAGGAGACACACCTGTACTCTTCTTTAGTTTAGGTTATTTTCAGTTACTACTTTTGTTCCTGCAAATATGTTGTTGCATTGGCTCATCTCTATTAGGTTTGTAGAATGTATTACTATACATTTTGTTATATCATGTAAGGTATGCATCCCTTGTCATCCCATACCAAAAGTTAAACATTTTTGTTTGTCAAGGAAGAATTAATAAGGGTTGGTAGAGTCCCACAACTTTGTCCATAGAAAACAATTCATGATTAATGTATTTTAGTTTGAGAATGTAAACCCTCTGAGTGGAAATTTTCAGGGATTCAGGTCTGTTAAAGAAAACACTCAGTTTGATTCTCTGTTGCAATAAGGAGTTGATATCAATTTGTGAGTTTACAGCAAATTTGGTTTTATATCTTGAAGATGTCATCATTAATTTTTTGGCTTATTTTGATATTGTTATTCCTTAATGATAGCAAATTTCCACAATCCCTAAAGATTATTTGCGGTTTCTTCTGGGTAGGTTGTGTTAGAATTTTTTCCATCAACATTTCGGATCACGCTCCGTGATCCGAAATGTTGATGGAAAAAATTCTAACACAACCTACCCAGAACAAACCACAAATAATCATTATTCCTAGTATCATTGCTAATATTGTTTTAATGTTGAAGAATTAGTGGGTTGTTACTAGCATTAGATTGACAAATAGTGTAACAGGCTGCAATGCCATCACCATCCAGTAACAAATCATATTGTTTGTATGACTTCAGAAAGTAGTACCAATAGGGTTACAGTTGGTTACCTAGTTCTTCGGAGTGGAATGTAGTCATGAAGTATCTGCACACAAAACTTGGTTGTTGCAGAGTCAGAGTTGTTAGTTTAACATACGCTGCTCCCACTAAACCTTCCAATGATTTGTGTTGGCAGTGGATGTACCAATTTCATCCTTGTCACAAAAACATCACGGAAGGGTTTGGTATCTTAATTATGGGTTATAGCAAAACATCATGAGATAAACCTAAAGGCGCTTATTAACCCTTTGGATGAGATCAGGCTTAATGCAACTACTTTAACAGTCTAAAGCTCTTATAGAGTCTAGATTGTTTTGTTAATTTTTATGATTGTCAGGCAAATATACAAATACACACTAAATTTGATGCATACATACTTGTAAGACACAGGGCATAACTCATAAGTATGTAACATATGAAGCATAAGATGCAAGGAGTACGGATACACTTAAATACATGCAAGGCATAAAGCATATGTAGTATGTACAGCACGAAGCATACATGTGAGTTGTTGAGGATATATGCAAGATACAAGTCATACATGAAAAAAGTGCTTACGGAGTAAGCATGCTGTAAACACATGTGATAAAGCAAACACACAAATGCATGTAGCATCAATACATAAGGCATACATGAGAAAGGTACACTAATAAAACATATGTGGAGTATATGCATTAGGAATGGAGCAAATATGTGAAGTATGAAGTACATGTGCAAATCATACATATGAATATGTAAAGTGTAAGGCAAAAGTATATACATAAATACACATAATGCATGAATCATACGCATAAATATGCCTAAGAAATGAATCGTATACAAGAATACACATGAGACATGAATCATACGCATGAATACATATGAATACACGTAAGATATGAACCATACCTAAGGCATAAAACAATATGAAGCAATACACATAAATACATGTCAAACATGTAAGGCTTGAAGCAAAACACATAGATACCAGTGAAACACGGGGGGACTCATCCTGCCCCCCCGCAAACCCCTAAGTTTTTGCTACGGGGGACGGGGATGAGGCATCCCCCCACCTCCACCTTGTTGTGAGGTTTTCACACCATCACCCCAAGAATTTGGGGACCCCCAATTTTTTTTGAGCAGGCCTTGGCAATTTTCCTAGATTCAGGTATTCAAATGCCTTAGTGAGTTTTGGAGTAACCCTGAGGTTTTGAGACGATAAATTTGCAATTTTTTTTTAGACTTTGGATGAATCTTGGAAAATTGATATAATTGAATAACTTGAACATTTTCCAAAATTTAATTGTGAATTTGGATATTTTTGGAGAAACCTTGTAAATTTTTGGGTGGTGAAAATGGAGATTAAATGAAAAAATTAAATGGCCAAATAAAAAATTAATTGCCAAATGGAAATTAAATTGCTAAATAATTTTTGAATTGCAAAATAATAAAAATTTAAATTGCCAAGTGGGATTTTCGAAATTTTAAATGGGGAAAAAGAGTAAATGAAAGTTGGAAATGGAATTGAAATTTATTTGAATTTTAATTGGCTGGCAGATTTTGATTTTGGGATGGTGTTGTTATGATTTAAATGGGCTAAAATCAATTTTCTTGGGAAAAATTCTAAATTTATAAAATGAAAAAGCTACAGCTGGCAGCCCCTTCCCATTGTTTATTTTTGCTTGGTATTGGGCACAACAAACATAAATTTTTCATCACCCAAGGCAGCCATCAATTCCAACCCCACTTGTGATTTTCATGCATTAATTTGGCAATTTTAAAATAAATAAAATCATATTTTTGGACTAAGTGTTTGTAATTTAGAAATTTAATTTGGGCCCCTTTGTGTGTTAAATTCAATGTATTTTAAAGCCTAAGAGGTATGAAATTCAAGGTAAGTTATTGGGTCCACAATGGGGAAGGTTTAAAGCTATATTAGAGGCCTAAATGACCTTTTTTCAAAATTTCAATTTTAGGGCCTATGATAATTTCGGATTTGGCTAGTTTAAACCCATAATTTTGCAAAATTCAATACAAGTGGCTCTCTTAATTTAAATCTGCCCTTTCCTTAAATTAATATAATTTTTTTTGGGGCCATGGCTTGGTTAATTTCAATGTTTAGGGGCCCCATATGGATCATTTTTTGGAGTGGCCCAATTTCATTTTAAAAAGAAAATTAACATGCTATTGCACAGATTTTTGTTTTTGCAATAGGCTAGCCCAATTTTAAATTAAAATTAAATACCCAAGGCTATGTGATTTAATGCATTTAATTTGGGTTATATGTTTGGCAATTTAATTAATTTTATTTTCCCTCCAATGCAAGTTGGCCCTATTTGAAGAGGCAAAAAATTTAGTATAAAAGGAGGGCTTGTCTCCTCATTTTCTCATTCATTTCTCACATGTCTCTTGGCAGCCAAGGAGGAGCTCTTGGAGCAGCAGAAGAGCAAAATTTTGCAAGGAGCGCATTTAGCAAGGGGTGATTTTCTTCTTTTGCAAAGAGGAGTGCATTTTTGGTGTTGTCTTCTTCTTCTTTGGAGGAGAATTTGTTGGTGTAGAAGAGGATCTTCATGATTGAGAGTGAAGGCTGGTTCATAAAGAAAATTTCTTTCCTATTCTTGCTTGGTTCTTCCCCCCATTTCTTGCTTGCATCATCCATCCATCACTTCATCATCTCATCTAAGGCTTGAAGTTGGGAGATATAAGTGTAGTTTACGTCTAGGATTTGAAGAAAGGAGATATAAGTGGCAGTCCCACCCCTAGGAACGAAGTTGGGAGATATAAGTGTAGTCCATCTCATAAGTTTTCGACGAGGCAGAAATAAGTGGTAGTCCCATCCTTAGGCGAAGATAAGTGTAGTGTAGTGTAATAGGCATTGAAGAGGCAGAAATATGGTAGTCCATCCCTAGGATTGGCAGGGCAGAGATAAGTGTAGTCCCACCTCACTGTAGAAAAAAGGGGCAGAAATAAGGGTTAGGATGGCAGATGCTAATGCAAGCAAGAACCCAAAGGGAATGAATACCAAGAAAGACAAGGAAGACATGATGCCCAAGACCACCTTCTTCTCAAAATTGAAGCGAGTCGGTGACACCAACATCGGTACAGTGGACATGATACAGTTGAGAGATAGGTTGAAAGGGGGCCAGTCCTCTATAGCAAAGAGGATCTACAAGTGTGGGATTGTGCAAGCTGCCGCCTTCCCTCCTACCTTGCCTTGTCCGGAGTTGGTGATGGAGTGTGCATCTCGGCTAGATATTGTGACTAAGTCTATCATCTTTGATGAAGGAAAGAGGGTGTTGGCTAACATCAGCGGGCAGGTGGTAGAGGAAGTTTTCAATATACCCCAGCAAAAAGGCATGATAGTAATGTTGATGGATCAAGCGGCCAGATTCTTTCAAGACAGTCAAGATGCCTACCTTGCTCTACTAAAGCAGAATTGGTTACACAAAGGCAAGAAGGGAGTCACCAAGTCATCAAGGCTCACCAGGTCAGATTTCAAATAAGAGTATGGCGACCTTATTGTGCTTCTCAACCGAGTCATGGGCTCCGCTCAAGGTATGAAGTTTGAAACTTGGATGTACTATTTTATAGAAGGAATTGAAAATGGAAAAAGAAAGTTTGATTGGGCTAGAATTATAAGTGAAAATTTGGAGTTGCAACTTAGGACAGTACAAAATCAAAAACAATTCCATATGGGGTCCTACCTTTTCTATTTAATTGCAAGACTGTATGAACATCCTGGACTTAAGGCTAGAGGGGTGATTGGCAATGGGCCCGAACAATGCTTGGTGCATGAGTGCTATCCACAACTTCATTTGCACAACACCAAAGATTACAAGATATTTTATGATGCCTTTGCCATGAAAACAGTAAGGGTACTGCAAGGGACACCCGCAAGGAGGTTCTCATCGGAAGCAGAGACAGAAGTCAAGAAGTTTGGAAGTTGGTTCATCCAATTCTCACAGTTTACATATATAAGAGTGGTTGGATGCACAGCTTGTCCCAAGAGGCTTCCAAGGTACCCACCCAATAAGATAGTTTTGATGGAGTTGGCTAGGCAACTTGAGCAATATGACAAAATGATGAAGCTTAAAGGTGAGACAGGGGTTACCTTCTCACTCGTGATAGGCAATGATAGTTGTTCCAATCTTGTCGCCTTTGCAGCTGCGGAGAAAGAGTTAGAACAATATCATCTGGGATGGTATAGGGCAAGGCAAGGATTCGATCCTAATGGTCTAATCAAGGCATCTCATGGGGATCCATTCAAGCATATTCCTAATTTGGAGGATTTTTGGGCCAATGCACAAGATGACTTTCATGTGAGGAAGTTGGCTTTCTCAAGGTTATCGGTGGGCATGATGAGGGCAATTAGATGGAGAAATTTTGATATTCCGGACCAACTGGAAGAGGATGAAGATGTGCTAAGGGAAGATTACAATACAGTAGAGGGAACAAAGTTGCATCCAGTTGATTGGGATGACCCTCAAGATCTTTCCTTAGATGCAGTAACAAGAACAGTTGATCTACACACTGAATGGTGGTACAATAGAAAGTTAAGGCAATTACAAAGTTGGAAGGTACACCTTACCTATGAGACGATGAAGCCAGAAGAGGAGATTCTAGCGGAGTCAGTCGGACAGCAAGGTGGGGGTAGTAGCCAGCAGCAAACAGTTAAGAGCAAGAAGAGGAGTTTGGAGGTTGAGAAAGACAAAGAACATCAAGAGCCTCCAGCAAAGAAACAAAGTACAGTGCCATCAAGAGAGAGCATAGTTGAGGCTAGGAGCCAAGAGGTTGGTACAAGTGAGCAAAGGGCAGCGGTAGAGGTGAGCTCTAGTTCAGAATCAAGTGGTTATAGTAACAGTACAGGGTACTCTCCTCTTTCGGAGAACCAAGTTAAGGAGGATATGTCAGTCACTAGTGGTGAAGGAGATAAGCCAATTGATATTGAGGCTCTATCAGTTGAGGAAGGAAGCCAAGCACCCAAGGCCATTGGTGATGCTTTGCCAATCGAACCAAATCCAGATTTGGGGAGATGCACTGCACCACTATGGTTGAGACAGATGCTTATGCCAAGGGGCGAGGTTGTGGCCATCCGAATAGTTAAGGATATTCAAGAGTTAGTGGAAAAGGAAGATGATGTCGAACAGAAAAAAATTGCAGGAACAGTGGCAAAGGTAATCAAGAATGATGAGGATGGTCACCGAAAGGTTCAGATTGTTGTACCAAAGGTTAACAAGGCAATAGACAAGATTGTGGGCCAAGATTATGAGATAGTAGAGGACGACATGGGAAAAATCACAAATGACATGGAGTGTGAGGAGGTTCAGGAAGGCATAGCTTCAATTAGAGAAAGGTTGAGAAAGGCAAACGAAAGGATTGTGGAGTTGGAGATTGAAAACAAGTATTGGAGGGATAGTTATCATGGAGTGTGTCAACCTATCCAACAGTTGCATCAGGCAGCCCTTCCACAAAATAGTGGGAGTAATCTGGAAGAGGTATTAGTTCGAGAGCAAGAAACTAAAAATTGGATCAGTGATACAATTCAAGAAGGGTGAAAGTTCTTGCCTTCCTTTATCTCGACATTCAAGTCATTTGTGTCTCTTAGAGACAAATTCAGAGCATTTGAAGGGAAGTAGAAGGATTTCCTTCCAATCCATGACTTAGCCATTCCCAAGCTACAGGCGGCCATAAAGCTATCAGAGGGATCCTTGGTGAGGGCCAAGTTGGTCAATGAAGGAGGAAGGAGTATTATTGAGTCTTGGTATGTTGCCTTGACTATCAGATCGAGGGTACTCGAAGAGATACAGAATGAGATTGCACAATACAGTCCAAGCATTAACATTTTCATTTCAAACATGCTGAGCGACGCGAGGATTGCACTTGATTTTGAAGAAATCAAAGAGGAGAGTTTTAATGAGACAGAGTTTGGATCGAGATTGGATGAGTTAGGGAAGGTTGCCACCAAGAAGAAGCAGTTCGGCATCCTTGCTTCTCTCAAGGCCCTTATCGAGTTTGCAAGGGATGATGAGAAGGAGAGTGAGAAGACACTGCAAGCAGCAAAGAACATGATGAACACAGTTGAGCTCAGGATGAGGCATACACCTTGCCCTCCCATGGAGGAAGTCAACAACATGTTAGCCAAATTCATTTCCTTTGCTAAGAAGATGAAAGAAAAGGATAGAATTGTATTAGAAGATCATTTGATGTAAGCCCAAGTGGCAAATTCTTCTTTCTTCTTGGGTAGGGTAGGTGTCTGATTCTGATTGGCTACCATTTTTGGTGCCTTCTCATTTGTTGCCACTTTTCTTTTTTTTTATTGGTACATTGATGAGGTGGCGTCTTCTCATTGGCCGATGGGGTGGCAACCCTGATTAGGATTTTTCGGGATTTAATCTGGATCATTGATTTTGCCTCTTAATCTTGACCACTCGTTGTAATTTTGAGCCTCTATATAAGGCCATGTACTCTCATTTGTAAAGGGTTGAAGAAAATTGTTGCTTATATAATACCAAAATTGCTTCTCTTGTCATTGTTGTGTCTTGCATGGTGATTAAGAACACTTGGTGTTATTGCATGGTTTCTACTTCCAATTGTTAAAGTTAGATTTCATTGAGTTGTTAAAGTAGATTTCATTTCAAGAAAGTGTTAAAGTAAGAATAGAAGTAGATGGCTAGTTGTATGGTGATATTGGTAAATGTTTGATAGGGATCTATATACTAGGCCACTGGGATCTTAGTGGCTTTTTAAGGAGCCTTGTGTGGTAATCTAGTCTCATTCACCTTGAATCATTGCATCTATGGAGGTAGCGCCACTGGCAAGCTTTCATTAGATTTGATCCCCGTCCATTTGCCAATCTTTCCATTCCATAGGAGTAGCAATAAAAAAGCAGTGAGTAGTTTAGTAGTTAAGATTTGAAGAGCAAAGTTGGAAGTGATATAAAAAGAAGAAAGTCAATCGAGTATACATTGCAAAGCTAGATCTTATCACCATCACAGCAAGAATTTGACATCCTTAAGTAAACAACGTAAGCCCGCCAACGTGATTAACCAACAAATCACATTAATATAACTGAGTTAGTATCCACAGGTGTAAGGAACCTTGGAGTTTTTTCTCATGTTCTTCATGAGTATTTACTTTTCAAGAGAGGGTTGAGTGTTTGGTATGCTATATCAAGTATTCAATTGCTATATGTTATGTAGTGGTACAAAACTAACATCAACACACCTTTGTGCCACCTAAGCGCAACCAAGGACGCAGGAACACACAAAAGGCCCTTGGACAGTTGGGAAACGCCCAAGCATCCCTCAACCGTCCAGGGGACTTCTGCGCATCCACCAACAAAAAAGTAATTTGAAAAAAATTTATGTTTTTAAAATGTATTTTTGGTTCCATTTGAATCCTAAACGGGGGTGGACCCATCTTGGCCACTCCAAGCCTCAATAAACCCCTCCAAGCTTCATTTTTTCTCACATTTGCATTTCTCATCGTTTGCTACAGCAGATGGAGAAGAGTGAAAAGGAGAGAAAGGAGTGATTGGAGAAGTGAAAGGAGTGAGTGCAAGTGAAAGAGGAGCAAGAAGAAGAGAAGGAAGATTCTACACCTTCCTTGAAGAGATCTATCAAGCATAAGATAGGGTTTTGTTTTATTTTTTATTTTTTATTTTTTTCTAAATTTCAAATTGTTTTAAAATTTTCAAATATTGAATGTTCATTCTTCATTGTAATTTGTTTACAATTTCTTTTCATTTTTGTTGTTCAAAAGGTGATTATTTTAAAGTTTCTTAGTGTTCTTTTAGTTTTTTTCATTTTTTGTTGTTTCATGTTCTAAATAAGAATTTTAATTTATGATGAATCTTTGAGGGCAAAATGAAGAATTTATGATGATTCTTCATTTTGCCCTCAACATTCATAAATTTTAAATTTTGTTTGACTTTGAAATTTGTTAAAATCAATAAATAAAATTTTAAATTTTAAAGTAGGCTGAAACTAGTTGCTTACTGAACTTATTTTCATTTTGTGAAATGCAGTGTCACAATGAATTATCATAGTCATGATAAGAGTGGAGATGAGACAAAAATTCAGTCTAAGGGTGCAAGTCAATCAGAATATGAGGTTGAGCCTAAGGAGAGTGACCATGGGGCTGATCCGAATGCCCAAACTAGTTCCATGGCTGGTGATCCAGCTTCTATAGATTGCCCCTCCCAGCTTTTGGCACAGTTCACTAGGGGTCCTTATGATCCCAAGTCTCCACACAGACAATCTGCAACAAGAACAACAATCCCAAACCCATCAGGTGGTGGCACAAGAAAATAGAAATGCAACATTTGTAGTGTGGGATGGTTTGGAAACATCACTAGCGTTAATGCACACTTCCTCTTTTCGAAAGGACATGGTGTGAATCCATGTAAATTTTTGCAAGACCCTAAAAATATCAAGTACCGAATTAAGTTCGACAATCTTTGGGGTGTGCCTAAAGACAGTGCAATTGCAATGCCTACTTTGTCTGCTAGGCGACAAGTTTAAAAAATTCAGCAGATGCAGGGGCAACAATATGTTCATGCTCGTATATTGCATCAAAGAGCAGGAATGATGTCAAGTCAGCCTTAGGACCTTCATCCACTCAGAGTGCAGCAGGGGAGGGCAGCAGCAAGGGGAAACACAAGGCAAGAAATACCCCTAGCTGATTTGTTCAATGTGCAGCTGAAGTATCAAATAGATGATTCCATTGGCAAGTTCTTATTTGCCAATGGCATCCCATTGCATGTAGCTCGATCTCCTTACAAGGAGATGATGTCAATGGTGGCAAGGGGGGACCATCATATGTGCCACTAGATGAGCACAAATTGAGAACTACAATCTTGGATAAAAACTATGCTAGGACCAATGTTTTGATGGAGCTGATGAAAGAATGTTGGAAACAGTTAGAATGCAACAAAGTTATGGATGGGTGGATGAACATTAGGCATCATTCACTCATCAACATCATGGTTACGTGTTCAGAGGGCCCATACTTTCTCAGGACAGTTGATTGTTCAGGGCATCGCAAAGATGCTAATTTTCAGTTTGAGATCATTAGGGAGGTTATTGAGGAGGCAGGGCCACAAAATGTGGTCCAAGTAGTGACAGATGCAACACGTGTGCAGAGTTGCAGGGAAGCTTATTGAGGCAGCCTACAAACATATTTGGTGGACTCCATGTTGTGTACATGCCATGAACTATGCACTCAAGGACATGGGGGAGATTGACAAGATTAGAGGAATGGTCAACGATGCAAAAGATGGGCAAATGTTTATATGTAACCACCACACTTCACATGCACTCATGAGGACCTTCACGAAGAAGATCTTAAAACCAATTGAGACCAAATATTACATTCTCTTGGAAAAAATGTTTGAGTTGCAAGAGGCACTGCAACTCATGGTTATGGCGAATGAGTGGAATTGGTCAACTGAGGCATGTGTATATATGCCAAACCCTACAAATTTCTGAAGTGTGTTGCAAATATGTGGGTTTCTAGCTACATTGAATGAAATGACACTTGAATAAAACAAATCAACCATCATCCGCTTGTTTTTTCTATTGGTGTCCAAAAGGTATTCAATGTTCCACACTCTTTTGATCCACTTGACATGAATTTGGGCATACTAAAGAGGAAAGCACAATAGATGCCATGAATCTAGACTCATTCTCTTCAATTTTCTATTTCATTTGTCATTTTCATCTTTCTATAATCAAACAAGATTGGTCTTTCTACATAGAAGCTCTAAACTCTGGAGTCATGTTCTCACATGCAATTAAAACCTCCTCATGCACCCCTTAAAATGCCAAGTGGTCCATCAAATCACATGTCTCCATCACTCAACACTTGAAATCATTTTTTAGTAGAACCATTACAATCTACTTTTAAACAAGACAAGTAATAAGATTTGATATTTAAAACATTAACAAATTGTACAATTCAATTAATAATAAACTATTCAATCTAACACAAAAAAAAATGTATTAAATAGATGGTTAAATTAATCTAAATCTATTACTTTTTAATATGCATTGATTATCTTTGAATATATCTAATTTCAACGTATTGGTTTTTCTTAGATCCGCCACATACTAAATCATAGCATAACTACACTTTGTTGTACTTATAAACTAGAAAATTGGTTGATTACAGTTATATTTGCATTGAAACAATATTGCATGTTGGTTATAGTTTTTAAGAATCATGAATCAAGCAATACAATGGAGCTCACAGCATGCTGCAGGTATTTGTTTTATAAAACAAATAAAGCCCTAACAAAAAGCATTATTCTAAAATATATTTTAATTATAAATGCGTAAAACATGTTCCACACAAACTTAGAGTAAATTATAAAAATAAAAATTAATATTTATTAGACTTCTCCAAATTTCAAGCTTCATGCATGAAAAAAGGCGAATCCTAGGCCATTGGATAAACCAAAGGAGAAAAGACCAGCTAGATATAAAGGAAAGTATGAAGCCTTTTTGGTCCACCAAAATCACCACCATTTCCTCTAAATTGATAGAAATGTCTCCCCAAAGACTGACGTTTTTTGTCATGTCAGATTGTGCTGTATCTTATCCTTCCTGAAGGAAACGGACTACTTAAAGATTATACATGAATGTGCCATTTTATCCATGACGGCTTCATTTTGTTCTCCAGAGAATCCTTCAAAGGAGGAGATTCAGCTGTCTTCAAGGAAGACAGAGAATGACCAGATCTGCTTAGATTTCTGGGAGAAGCTCCTCAACCAACGACATAGAGGAATAAATTGAGATCTGGGAAGAGTTATCAAGATCCAAAGCATCTGTAGATTCAGGATCGTTGAGGTCATCTAAGAAAATGTGTTGATAGTTCAGAGCAGCACCCCCCTCCACCAAGCGGCCTGCCTACTTAAAAAAACGTAACCCTTTTTTGTTGCAGCGAGAGTACCAGTGAAAGCATCCACCAAATGGCCTTCTGTCTGATAAGAGCTACCCCTCAAGGCAGTTCCTTCGTAATCTAATGGTTGATTGCATAATCTCTAGTCAACCTTGATTTACACATACATAATATTGAAATGAGGCTAAGATTTTTTTGGGAATGAAATGCGTTTCCTAATGGAATTTCCAAGGGTAGAGAAGCAGGATGAGAGCCAAATTTTCAAGGGAAGATTACGTAATCATATCTAAATTTGCATGGTTAAGAATGTTTGTGAGAAAATTGAAATCAGGATACCGTTGTTTAATGATTAGGTATGCTCCATCCCAGGACCATGGCCTCTCCTCCAACATATTTCACTTCTCAATTCCATCGCAGATAAACATGGAAATCCTTTTGCACATGGTCCAGGCTAGGCCAAAAATTGTTGAGCCAATAGATTGATATACGTTCAAGTCATTCCCTTTCAACCTATGACTCTATCCCCATATTCTACGACGAAAAAATCAAACACATGAAGCCTCGCTTTCCATTGATCCAATTTAAGATTAGTAGAATTTGACTGAAACTTTTGGGGGAGAAGATATAGGTTATCCGCCTGTAGATGAATCGCCTCCATCTTTGCACCATAAAACCCCAAACTGACAACAAGATAGACCAATATAAAATGAGGAGGAAGAGACGCATCATCACCAAAGGACGAGCCCAACAAATTTGTTCCAATCCAATTGAACATCCTAACATTATACTAACATATGCCAAAATCAAGCTGATGAATCAGAAGAGAAGAAGACATTACCCTAGAGACCAGTGCACGTGCATCACCATCCAATTTCTGCTTCCCAGAATTGCAGAGCGCGGTACAAAAAGATCGGAACTAAGGCTTAGTCCAAAAGAGAAGTTGCAATTATCCTGAGAGGAATAGCCCGGAGTGACAAGAGACGAAATGGGAAAAGCGGGAGAGCTTTCGGGAGTCAAATACTCCATTCACATATTAAAAGTGAAGGTCTATTCTTTTTCTTTCCTAACAAATTTGAATTTTAACCCGATCCGATACAATTAATTATCAAATGTACTCCACTGAAAAATTAATAAATACTGGCGCCATAACAATGGTAACTGCTTACGGTACTTGATTCCGCAAATTTTCAGAATGAAACTAAACTGGAACTCCTGGAGTATAATTTCCTTCACCGGAATATTTGTGATTCCCTGACTCCACACTACACATAGATCATCCTGATAAAACTACCAAGAAATGAGCTCTAAACAATGCAGATAACTCAAATATCCTCCTTTTCGAAAGGAAAGTTGTAAGCTATGCACGAACATGAAAAGCTAAAAATGAAATCCTCCTGGTCTTAAAATAAAAGTATACTAACTGTTCCGTGGACTCTCCGAAGACTGAAAATGACTTTGTCCATATTTAAAAAGAATGAACCCTCTCATAACGATGGCTTCTGTGTGATTATTAAAATTGTGGCGTACACAGTAAATAAAAAGAGATTCCGAATTCTGTTGATGATTACCATGAAATTTTTAAAGAGGAAAAGCGCGGTAAAAAGCTAACCTCATCGTGCTGCAGAAGAAATAACGCCCGAATTCCTTCGACAGAATACCTGCGACTGTGAACTGTAGTGCGATGCAAGACACAGCTCAAAACTACAGACAAGCGAGAGTGGTTCTTAAAAAGGAATTTATGGCGGCGTAGAAAGTGCGCGATGGAAGGCGAAGTATCTAGAAGCAGAGGGTGGAGGAGAATACAGATGATTTCTTTAAAAAAAATTATTCCTTTCTTTGCTTGCTCGTTGGGAATTTTATATTTTTATCACTGGTGGAAGGACTCTCTTTATATAGTTGAAGTTTCTTTTGTTCATTCCTTGGTATTAAATTAACAATATATAATTTTAATGATTTTAATATCAATAGCTCTTCTCGTGATATTTCATATGATGTGAGTGCCTTCATGGTAAAACTCGTAGGTGTACCTTTGTGGATATTTTTTTGATCTTAAAGTCTACATACTACCCTATCTAATTCCTTGTTTGGAAGATAATTTGTGTCTAGTTGGCACTACGAAAAAGAACATATGTGGTACAAAAGAATAAGAAAGGAAATAAAAAGTCCAAGATAGTGCTACATGGAGTCCTAGGAGATTGTAAGGACCGAAGGGAGAAGAAGGGGGAAGAAAGGAGACCATGGGAAGGGGTTCAATACACTCCAAGACAAAGGTGTGTAGCAAGAGAGAGGTGAATTGAAAACAAAAGTAGCAACAACACACAAAGAGAGGGATAGGTTGTGTGGAAGAAATTGTGTACATGGGATAAGGAAAGACTTCAGGTAGGAAGAGGAAGGGGAATGAAAGAAGAAAGTGCTCGATCATTGAATGGTTGGTGGAGTAATGAAAATACAGTAGGAGAGAAAAGAAATATCATGGGGAAGAAATGTGTAGCAAAGGAGTAATGTAACTATAGAATATGAAATGCATTGGGAAGTTAGAAGAGGGTAACCCCACAATAGTGGGTTACAACTTTTTTGCCAACTTTTACATGAAATGAACATTTTGAAACACAAAAACACAAAAAATTGTACATTCTATTTTTTCATCTCCTTCAAAAATTAATTTTTAACAAAAATATAACATTTTTAAAGAGTGACATTCACTTACTATTGCACTTTTTTTTTTTCTAAAAGGGATTAAAAAGTAATTCTTTTGAATTTAGATTTGTAACACCAATATCTAGTTATTGTAATTGATTTCATTTGATTATATTGAATATGTTGTATTTTATTAAGTTTTCAAGTGTCATTAACTATAATTTAGACATAGGTTCACTTATTGATCCATAACTTGTTCTATATGTATCAAAATTCAATTTCTTTTATGTTAGAAATAAGACATCAATATCTAGTGTCTAGATATTTTTCTATTTTTTTTTTACTTAGTTTAATATTTTTTCATAAGTATAGAACATAGAAATTGATATATGGTGCAAAACCTATGTTTAGTAAAACCAAAAATACAATGTCATATTAAACTCAATATATGTTAAAATCATAATCTTGGGAAAGATTTATTTTAGTACCATCCTACATCAAGATTTATATTATTATATATAAATTCCAAAGTCATTTTATGTTGTACTTAGTTAATAGAATTATTTATATATGTGTTTATTTGATATGATCTTTAGGTATGTTTACTAGTTTGATCTAGGTTGGCCAATACATTATTTTAAAATGTATAACAACCAAAGAAAAAATAGTAACCAAAGGGTTCAATATGTGAAAAGATTAAGACATGGAAGTAAAAATTGTGTTTGTAGGGGAATATTTAATCTCAATAAACATTTAAATGTATTTTTTTAGAAAAATAAGTATTCAGGAGAAAAGATGTTTCAAAGAAATTTATTTGGTAAAGAAATGTGATATATTAAAAAAAAAAAACTTGTGTTTGATAGAGAAATGGTATCTTAGCTTGAGGACATAAATTAAGATCTTGATATCCACCCAAATCACCATTAATCGTGTGAGGATATTGTTATGAAAATTAAAAGTGTGTAAAATTACAGAGAAGAATAAAAACACATAACACTCATATTTAAGTGGAAAAAAATGGTAAAATTATAGCAAGAAAAAAACTATAGGCAAATATCTTTCATATTGATTCTCAAGAATTTTCACATTTACAACAATCTTTAAAATATACATGAAAACATGACTTCGAATTGCATATAATAACTAAGTTGCAGAGTCCTAATTGAAGACAAGTTACTAAATATAGTAAGTATGACTTGCACAACTACATGTTTAACATTTGTTGGAATGACTATTTATGGTAAGTCACCAAACAAACTTATTATTTATAGTAAGTCTCCTAACAAAAACTAGCTATTTATAGTAAGTCTCAAAAAAAAAATTGTGCCTTTGACAAGACGCCTAACAATGCATTAGATGAGAATCCATGATGACTCAACCATAAAAAGATGATAATCCATGATGCCTCAACTACATCTTGATGATATCCATATTTACTTCACATTCCAACGGATATAACCCACGAGATCCAACTTTAGTTCTAAATGAGAGTTGGATGCTTTGTTTGATTGTTTCCTCATTTGATTTGATTTGAGAATGCAATTCTAGGTAAAATGATAGGAAATGCTTTGTTTGATTGTTTCCTCGTTTGATTTGTTTTGATTTGAGAATGCAATTCTAGGTAAAATGATGGGAAATTAATAATATTTAGCATAAACAAAAAGATGTAAAACATTAAACCAACATAGAAGATCAAGTCTACAAATGAGATGTAGAGAGGAACCTGTAGTTGAAACCTAGTGTTGAATGTATTGGACACTGAGCTAGGCACCCTAGTCTTGAAGGTGTCTTTGTTAGCTAAAGTCTTTATATTCTAGATCAAAAGTCTCTATAGATATATCTCCTCGAAATTCAGACAAAAAGTGTCAGACACTAGAGTTGAGATCCAACATCTAGGTATTTCTACCTATTCAAAATCTGAGAATGTTTGTCACAATCTACCCTACACGATTTTGCAATATTTGGTTATTTTTGTTTTACATTTACATATTTGGTATATTCTATTATATATATATATATATATATATATATATATATATATATATATATATATATATATATATAACGTAGATTGATTATTTTCTTGAAAAAAAATTATTGTATAAAAAAAGGGGCCTTATAAAAAAAAGTATATACACATTTCATAGCATTTCTTTTTTTTAAATTAAAATATATATATATATATATACAAAAAAAAATTAAATTTTTTTACCTAACCCTAACCCCCAAAGGGGTAGGACCGGTTGAGCTAGCCGCCACAGCCGTGGGGGCTTCCCACAGACTGTGGCGACCACAGCTATGGGGAGCACCCATGATCTATGAGCGTCATAGTCATGGGGGTAACCCACGATCTATGGGTGCCACAGTCGAGGCTGCGGCGGGAAGGAGGTGGCTACAACCCTTCCATTCTCATTTTAAATTTTTTTAAAAATTATTTTAACTTACAAAAAAATAATATAGCAAAAAAAAATAAAGACAATAATTTTATAACAATCAGCAAACAACAAATGGGGATCTATACCTAATCTTAGTTGTATTCCTCAAATTTGTTGCTCTTTGCTTGTTCTTTTATTTAAGTGTATATATATATATATATATATATATATATATATATATATATATATATATATATATATATATATATATATATATATATATATATATATATATATATATATACATTTAGTATATATGTATATACACTCTTAAATAAAAGAGTTGATTATTCTCCCACCATGCCAAGCCTTCCAAGCATCTGCAACAAAAAAAAGAGGGTACCCATGTAGGGTTGGGAGAGGAAGAGAAAAAGAAAGAGAAGGGAAGTCGGAGAGTTCTTTTGGGTATTGACAAAATTCACCCTAACCCTAATTTTGAAATTAGGGTTAGGGCAAGGAATAGTCAACCCAAATTTTGAACTTTTCCTTTCCCCCTCATTTCTTTTGGGTTAAGTTATTATAATTTTGTTTTTTTTGCAAACTTTATTTATTCTTTTGTGGAAGGTGAAGTTTATCCCTTTGGTGGAAAAATGGAATTAATTTCCCATTATTTTTGTTTTGTGAGGACATTTATATTGAAGAGGGTATTTTAATCTTTTGTATTTATTATTTCAGGGTTAAATAGCTTTGGACTTTATTTAACTATTTATTTTATTTTAGGTAGTTTAAAAGTACGTAATTTAAATTTGGTATTGTTGTTATAGGAGATTTTTTTTAATAATAAAACAAAATTCTCGAGTGGAGAACATTTGTGAATTTATTTATTTAATTCCTTAATGAAATTTTATCATAAAGATTATAGTAAAATTTAGTTTAATATTAATTAATATTTAAATTAATATTTTCACACAATAGTTTTATTTAATATGTTAATTAACCAATTGTAACCTGGTTTAGAACTTAAGTGTAGTGAGAAAACATTTATCTTATTAAGTTAAAATAATGCAATTTTAATTAATATAATATTCATTTAACTGAATCAAGTTAGGGTTTGACTAAGCTAGATAACCCTAGATATATGTTTGACTTTTTATCGTGTGAGAGATGTTGGCGGGTTCGATAACCCCTCGCTATGATTCCCCTCAATCGAATGGAAACTTAACCTCTCTAAGTTGTTCAATCATTCTATTAAGTCAACCTTGAACCTTAAACTTGAATTAATGACTTTTAAAAAAAAATTGACGTGATTTGCCTGTTAAATTATGGGCATGACACTACCCTACACAATTTTGCAACATTTGGTTATTGGACCTATACATACATGTGAATAAAGAGAAAAATATTGTGTTCTATAGGGGCTTTCCCAAGTCAAACCCCATGTTCGTGTTCCCACCTCCATAACAAAAATGATGATGTAAAAGTTATAAAAAATTATGTCTCAACTTATTTACATGAGCTTACTATTTATAGTAAGTTTGCATTTAAGCACAAATTTTCCCTAAACTTTCCCCAAAGCTTCGAATGCGCTAGACTAGCACTAGCACCAAAATAAGGTGCAACAATTACGTCGGTAATAAAATATAATTTGAATAATATGTTGGAGGGTACCAAATCATTAAATGTAAAAAACTACATTTATTAGTGATAATTATCTATGATGTAAATAAATTGATTTTAACGTATATAAATGTAAATATGAATGTATACAAATTAATTTAAAAATATAAATTGTCACACCTCACCGAGAAACCTTCAAGAATATGACAAAAACATACATAAGATTGCATGGAATATTTTTTTTGTAAAATTAACATTAAACATGACTAACATGCAAAGATATTTAGCTCAAACCTCAAGATTAGGTCAAACAATTGCCATATGATTGCGCACTAGCAGAAGTCTAAAGACCACAAAACTCAAACAATAAATGGAAAGTTCCTCTAACACCTTAGAAATGGTACTCAAGGTACTTAGACTAACCCTAGACCCTCCCTAAAGTTCTATAACTGAACAATAAAATTAAACATTTTCTTAGGTCTTAGGTGTCATGGATGAGCTTCGTTAAGGATAGACTTGCACTCTGATGCCACAAACTCCATTCTAACTAATTCTAAACCTTTCTAAACCTCTTCCAATGGTTCTATGACTATCTTATATTTTAAAAGCAACTAAAACAAGATTTTTCAAACACTTCAAGATCCTAGAATTCCTGCTAGAGAAAAGTACAAGACTAGGGTGCACATAAAAAAGACTATGGTGCCACAAATGGACACAAGTGTCCTACACAAATGAAAATTGTGGAAAAATGTTCTTTAAAAATGTAAACTATGTGAGAGTGTATTAGACAAATTCAAATTGTGTGCTAGTGTTCAAGACAAATGCATAGTGTGTGTAAGTGTTCAGGATGAATGCAAACTATGCACAAGTGTCTGAGACAAATGAAAACTATATGCACTTATGTCTAGGATGAATGTGTGTCATGTAAGTTTGCTATATGAATGTTCATTATGAAAGTGTCCTATTTACACCCTAGTGTGTTTTGGACTAACAAACTCATGTTTCCATCCCTAAGCAACACATCTGTCTTAACCAATGATCTTCTCGACTTCACTATAAGAGCCTCTTGTAACACCTATCCAAACTTAAAACTAAAAGATGAAACCAAAGAAGAATCAACCATAAACAAAACCACATAGAACCATAGTAATAATTTTTTTTGTTTTAAATTACAAACTGAACCATATAATCATAGTAACTGCTTCTAAGAGCTTTATAGTTTTCAACTGAATTACATCAGAGTAATAAGAATACTCTTTATTCAAAGACTTAGTTTCAAAAACAAAATTTCCTTCTTAACCAATTCTTTACATTCTACAAATAGTTCTAATAACTAATAACCAAGAAATGATCTACTTCCCATAAATCTTAACAACTGCTATCCACTGTCCCATACTCATTGATTTATCCATCTAAAACCTGAAAATAAAAAATAAACACAAGTGCAATTTGCAAACAGGGCTTAGTCACATTGATTAAGATAACGAATCATCTCCAAAATTTTGCAACCATAAAAGTCAATATAATATAACAATTATGCAGATTAAATACAGATGTTATTGAAATCTAATAACATAATTCCATTCTTTTAACACCAAAATCATCAAGCATTGTATCCCTTTCTAACAGAAATAAACTCGCAAAGAAAATGACAAAGTAATGATCCAATAGTTCATGGGTGTCCACATAAGGACCTACGCTATGTATCCGTAAGGAAACCTCATAGTAATCCATTATGTTTGATGAAACCATAATGTTTTATCTTATTAATTGAAACCCATATCCCTTGAATTTATAATTATCACTTAATTAAACAACTGACAGAAATTTTTTCCCATAAGGATATAGACTAGTGTCAGTCACAACTAACAGAAATTCTATCACCACAAGGTACTAGACTAGTGTCAGCCCCCAATCTAAGGATCATACTTGCATTATCTCAAAATACTTGATCTAGCAATTAATGATTGAAATGAAATGAACTACATTACACCATTTCACTAACACTCTATTTCTATTGCATCAATTTATAAAATTGAAACAGCAATCAGAAATCCATTTAGATCCATATTTCCATTTTCCTTAACATACATTCTTAAACATGATGTTTCCCAAAAGAAACAAAAGATCACAATACTTTATCCATCACAAATCCAATCGAATAATAATCTCCACATTAACTTAACATTATATCTGAAACTGTACAATAAAATGTCCATATTGAAATCACGATTCCATTGAATAGAAAAGAACTAAAATAATCATATATCAACTAAATCAACACAACACCCATCGCTTTTAACAAACATACAAGCTTGCCATAAACCAATTTATTATAAACTAATTTGCTATACATCCAGCTCTATTAATTACAAGTTCATACTTTTATATACATGTTGGCGTATGTACATGTATACACCATGGCTTGTGTATACATTTACATATCCCAACAGGTGTGTGCATATATATATATATATATATATATATATATATATATATATATATATATATATATATATAAACTTGTAATTAATAGTTCTGAATGATAAACATAGCATCTTTTATATACATGTTGGTGTATGTACATGTATACATCACGGCTTGTGTATACATATACATATCCTAGCAGGTATATATGAATATGTATAACTATATAACGTAACTCGTCATTCGCAAAAGTTCAAGTCCATAAATACACATTGGAAAAAAAACCATACTAGTCATCTCAGTCCTATCAAAAACACATCTACCTTAATATACTACTGAATCTGTCGATTACATAAAAGAATAACAGAATAATAAGAACCGTCATCTACATTTTAAACAAAAATACCAAAGTGGTCTTCCTTACTAACTGAGAAAGATAAAAATTGACTTTCCTTTACACTCCTGGCATTTCCTAATGTCGATACAAAACTATAATTCATACTAGTAATTAATTTTGAAGAATCATCTAGCTCGCAGTCAAGTTTTGGTATAACCAGATTATCTACATTTTCACTATTGACTAAACCAAATAGTGACACACACCCATTAGACACAACAAACATTGATACCAGATTCAAATTATAACAGTGGTAAGAATACCAGATTTCACCTTATGACCAAAGACTCTTACATATTGTAAATATTTTGTTGCTACAGTGTTCCTAACAACAGGAAACAGTACGAGGATACCGTTAAAGAAGCTTATAAACAAAACTCATTCTGGGTTTCAAACTGCATTTATAAGTCGATACTCATTCCCGATTAACCCCCTTAATACTAACCAAAGAAAAAGTATACATCGACACAAAACACACTAGGGAATAACCATATATCAACTGCAACAACTATATTCCCCATAGTTCGGCACAAACTTAAAGAAAACACTGCCAACTTCATACTCAGAACAAAGAAACCCATCAACACAATATGCTCGAAACAGCATTTAAGAACATGTATTTCAAATTCCTCCACTAATCATAACATCTATAAACTAAATAAACTTCTTAATCCATCCAAGAAGAAACCGGTTCATGACCGAACTCATAGAGAATACAATCACAAAACCTTCCATTCATCAACTAACTAACAACGGTAATAAACATTCTAATATTTCATTTGTAGAAAATAAAATGGAAACAGAGAATAAGGTGAGAGAATGCCCCTGCCTGGTATTTGTGTGGGGAGGTATCCAAAGACCGAAATGCCAAAGCTAGCCCTTGCCTAGTGAGCTTCACAGTCGAACCCTAATCTCAACCACGAAGATCTCTTTCCACTGACAGCCAAAGTGTCGTGCAAAAGAAAAGCCCACAACACAAAAATAGAGATGACAGTATGAAACACAAAACTTCCCAAATGACCACGAACAGAAGGGTAAAACTTGCCGTGAAAACCCCTTTCCATTCCAAGCAACTTATCATATAAGATATAACAGAGAGACGGATCCATTACTAACTGTTTACCCAAACTGTCGCAGAAATACATGGTGAAAAATGGAGTCATTATTCAACTGCAACTTCTTCACCAGAGCTAATGGCGGACATCAAACACAAAATGAATTACATCGATGAGTTCATTCAATACGAACTTATCTCTTGCAGCAAACACAATACATTCCCTGCCAAATGTCCATCAACATACAATCCCATAACTCGAAAATAGCTTAAACCCCACTAACACCACTATGCGATGAAAGTGCATTTAAACCCTACCGTGATAAGTCATGTCTTCGAGCTAGAACATAAATAGGAAGACTTAGGAATAGATAATATACATCTATGTTAGATATCATTAGTCAATCTTAGGTTAAGAAAAACTAACTTAAACATCAATGATAACAGCACATTAACAATGCCAAATTACTAACACTTCATCAAACTAACCTCCTACTAACATACAAAATAGGGTATGCTAACTTAGATAATTCTTTAGTTTTAGTAAAGAAATACCACATAATTTCTAAAATAATCTCTCATAAATATATGTATAAATATACATATATACATATTTATTTATTTTGAACTCAAAATTTGATTAAAATTAAATAACAATAATCTCTATATACTGTCTGCAACATCAAGATACATTTATCCATAATAATAAAACCAATTCTAAATATGTTTAACATATTATTAAGAATTCCAAAACAATGAACCAATTATAAGACAATTGACTAACCATTTTAGTTGTACTTATTTTCACAATCATACCAATACTCGAATCTCTACTAAACTATCCAGTACCATTAATTCAAAAGTCAGTCTATACCAATTCTAACATCAGAAAATCTCATTAAGCTACAGAAATAGACATAATTCTCTGAGTGTCTGGCAGAACCAAAATACCTATTACAGAGATAAACATATTTATTCCAAACAACAAGGTTCAAATTAACGAAGTCAGAGTTCAAACTCATAGAAGTCTAACAGAAATATTGTTCCAGTAAAATGATGCTAATCAAAACAGAAATCCAACATAACATAACATTGAAAAGTAAAGCCTGAGACTGTCAGGGGCATGACACCTCTTGGAAACTCTAAACCTTTTGGTGGAAAAACAATATGAATTTGACACTCATATTGGAAAATTTTGACAAAAACAATTAGAGAAAATACCTTATTCCCAACTTTAAATTAATGTTCAATCCTATGTAGGTGTGCATACTTTTTCTGCCTGTCCTGAGCTGTAGATAGGTGTTCTTTGATGCGCTTAACCTGTTGTTCTAAATCCTGAAGCATCTCGGGACCTAAAAGAATTATGTCCTCAAGATTGTCCCAGCTTAAAGGTGTTCTACACGGTCTTCCATGCAAAGCCTGGAAAGGAGCCATACCTATAGAACTATGGTAACCATTGTTGTAAGCAAATTCAACCAGATGTAAGTACTCTTCCCATCTATTTTGCCTGTCCATCACATACATTCTAAGCATATCTTCCAAAATCTGATTGACACGCTCAGTCTGTCCGTCAATTTCGGGATGATATGCTGAACTAAAGTTCAGCTGAGTACCTAATTCACGCTGCAAAGATCTCCACAGAGATGAAGTAAAAACTGAAACCCTATCAGATATGATCTTCTTAGGAATCCCATGTAGCTTAACAACCTGTTCCAAATAAATACGTGCCACAGATGTAGCATTATAAGTGGATCTTATGGTAATTAGTGGGCAACTTTGGTTAACCGGTCAACAGCAACCATAATGGCATCATGTCGCCTAGCTGAAAATGGTAACCCCACTATGAAATCTATGGATATGGTATCCCATTTCCATTCAGGCACACTGTGAGATTGAAGTAAACCAGCTGGATGTTGATGTTCAACTTTTACTCTCTGACACTCCAAGCATCTAGCCACAAAATTAGCAATATCCCTCTTCATACCCGGCCAGTAGTGATGCTGCTTAAGATCAGCATGCATCTTCTTCACACCAGGATGTGCTAAATAAGGTGCCTTATGTGCTTCAGTCATAACTAGGTTCCGAAGATTCCTGACTTCTGGCACATATATGCTACCTCGGTAAGTCATCAGTCCTTCAGTGCTGATAGAGTAACCCTCAAATATGCCTTCTAATACATTGCCACTATCAATCATTGCTTTGACATCTAAGTACCAAGGATCAGTAACCAAATTCAGAAGTATTCTCTCTTTCAAGTCAATTGTGAGGGTCAAATAAGAGAGTTCATGACGCCTTCGGCTAAGAGCATCCACTACTTTATTTTCTTTACCCTGAATATACTTCATTTCGAAGTCATACTCACACAAAAACTCCATCCATCTGTGCTGACATGCATTAAGATTGGGCTACGTGAATAAATATTGTAGACTTCTGTGATCGGTATGTAGCTCAAAATGTTGACCAAGAAGAAAATGCCGCCATTTGGTCAAAGCATGAATCACTGCTGCGAGTTCCAAATCATGAGTAGGATAATTAATTTCATGATCCTTTAGTTTCTTGGATTCATAAGCAATGACCCTTCCATCTTGCATCAAGACAGCCCCTAAACCATCCAATGAGGCATTGGTGCACACAATAAATTCCTTAGAAGGATTAGGTACCGCTAAAATTGGTGCACTAGTCAAACGTTCCTTAAGATGTTGGAATGCTTCTTCACATTTATCTGACCAGATGAATTTCTTACCCTTTCTCTGGAGAGAAGTAATGGAATGGGCTATCTTGGAAAAATTAGCCACAAATCTTCTGTAGTAGCTAGCTAGACCCATAAAACTTCATACTTCAGACACATTGGTAGGAGTTGGCCACTCTACAATTGCCCTGATCTTAGTAGAATCGACAGCTATTCCATCTCCTGTAATGATGTGACCCAAATAACTTATTTCAGTTTTGAAAAATTCACATTTTTCAGGATTGGCATATAGCTTGTTCCTGCAGAGACATTCAAAAACTTGCCTCAAATGTTGCTCATGCTCCTCCAAGGAGTTGGAATATACCAAATGTCATCAAGGAACACTACCACAAACTTATCTAAGAAAGTCCTGAATACTCCCTGCATCAAACTCATGAATATTGATGGTGCATTAGTCAACCCAAATGGCACTACTATGAATTCATAATGCCCATACCTTGTGCGAAAAGTTGTTTTATGAATGTCAGTTTCTTGAATCCTTAACTGATGGTATCCAGATTTGAGATCAATCTTGGAAAACACCTTGGCACCCTTCACTTGATCAAACAAATCATCGATGCGAGGCAAAGGATATCTATTTTTTATGGTAGCTTTGTTCAGTTGTCTATAGTCGATACATAGCCTCAAAGATCCATCCTTCTTCTTGACGAAGATAACAGGTGCTCCCCAAGGTGAAACACTAGGTCTAATAAGCCCCTTCTCAAGAAGTTCCTCAAGTTGAACCTTGAGTTCCACTAATTCTTGAGCGGTCATGCGGTAAGGAGTCTTGGAAATCGGTTCAGTTCCTGGCAAAAGATCAATCCTAAAATCAATTTCTCTTTTAGGTGGGATTCCTAGAATCTCTGTAATGAATACATCTAAGAATTCCTTCAAAATTGGATGATCTAAGCTGGTGTTCCAAGCAACTGGTTCTTCAAAATCATTGATAGAAATAGCAAACAATTTGCATCCCTTTTGTAAACATCTCTGAAGTTGCTTAGCAGAAATAGTTCTAACTGACATAGGCCTCTTAACACCTATAATAATCTTGATGGTTCTATTATCATCGATACATCTAACGGTCTTCTCTCTACAATCAATGACAGCTTGGTGTTGATCTAACCAATCCATGCCCAGAATAATGTCATAAGAACCTAAAGGAATAACCCTAAGGCTAACTGTAGTAGTAAAAGCCTTAAATTGGACCTTAAAATTTTCAGCTATAAACCCCGATTCAACCTTAGTCCCTGATGCTAACTCGACTTGCCATGCCAATTCATCTTTACTCATAGGAATTCCACATTGCTTAACCAAATTGGAAGAAATAAAAGAGTCAGTGGCACCAGAGTCAAATAAAATAGAGATCTTCTTACCTTGGTAATTACCTCTAGCTTCAATCACAGTGTTCTGATGATCTGCTTGTTTCTGATCCACAGTAGCAAAGATGCGATGATTCCTTCCAGAATCACCAACAGTAGCCTCAGAACTTGTGGCTTTAGACCTGACCTGACTATTGCCTCGAAGGGGACAATTCCATTGCAAATGCCCCAATTGCCCACATTGCCAACACTCTGCTCCTCTCTTGGTACTTTTATCCTATGATGAGTTCGCTGGAGGTGATGCATAACTCTATTGTACACTCTGAGTTGGTTTAAAGGACTTAGGTTGCTTAGGAACCTTGAAACTCTTGTTTGATTTGGAAAACTTTTCAAACTTCCTCTTCTGAAATTTACCACTCGATCCACTGGAAACTGCCTTGAAATTATCTTGATACGGTTTCTGATTCTTCCCACTACTTTGAGCCGGTGGATTCACTGATCCTTTGGCTGAAAATCTTGACTTCAATTCTATGAGCTTGGCTTGATCAGCAGCTTCTTTCACTATCTCAGGTTTGAAAGTTCTCACTTCTTCTCCAATTTTAGGGTTCAAACCCCTAATGAAGTGTTGTACCAAAGGCTTATCATTCTCTAACCAACCAGAATATTCTTCAGTTGGAAAAACCTCCTCTCATACATTTCCACTGTTGAGTTGCCTTGAGAAATACTGAAGAATTCTTCGAATCTAGTTTGCTACCAATAATCCGACATGAATCTCTCACAGAATCTTTCTATGAAAAGCTCCCATGTAACCTGAGAGATAAGAATTCCAAGTTGCTCTAGTTCCATATTCCACCATATGGAAGCAAAGGATCTTAGCTGCATTATAGTCCAATGAACCTTCACATTACCATGATAATCATGGAGAATAAAACACCTTTCGATGTTCAAGAGCCATGCTTCAGCTTCAGCACCACCCTCTGTTCCATTGAAATATGGTCCTTTGAGCTTAGAAAGGTCTTTTAACTAAGTCCTGATAACAGGATCTTCTACTACAGGGACTCGTATAACATGAGCATTTGTTACACCAACTAGAACATTGTTCCTTACTTCAATGTTATCCAACCTATCAAGGATCCGTTGGAGAACTTCAACCTGAGGTACCTCTCGATCTTCCTGATCCATTCCTATTAAAGGATCAACTTGTTCATCACCAAGTATTCCTTGGCGACCTCATCCTCTTCCTCAGCCATGACCACGACCGCGTCGTCCACCCCTACCTCTTCCTAAATCGGCATCAATTGGGTCACCACGTCTTTGTGCTCCTCATGTAACAGGAGGCATGCTTGAAATCCTATAGAAAAGATAAAAAAAAAATCACTAACAGAAGCATAATGATAAAACCCCTTTTCTTTTTAAACCTTCAAGCCCTGAGTGTTTAAACTCGGCTCTGATACCAAATGTAACACCTATCCAAACTTAAAACTAAAAGATGAAACCAAAGAAGAATCAACCATAAAAAAAACCACATAGAACCATAGTAATAAATTTATTTTTTTTAAATTGCAAACTGAACCATATAATCATAGTAACTGCTTCTAAGAGCTTTATAGTTTTCAACTGAATTACATCAGAGTAATAAGAATATTGTTTATTCAAAGACTTAGTTTCAAAAACAAAATTTCCTTCTTAACCAATTCTTTACATTCTATGAATAGTTCTGATAACTAATAACCAAGAAATGATCTACTTCCCATAAATCTTAACAACTGCTATCCACTATCCCATACTCATTGATTTATCCATCTAAAACCTGAAAATAAAAAATAAACACAAGCGCAATTTGCAAACAGGGCTCAGTCACATTGATTAAGATAACGAATCATCTCCAAAATTTTGCAACCATAAAAGTCAGTATAATATAACAATTATGCAGATTAAATACAGATGTTATTGAAATCTAATAACATAATTCCATTCTTTTAACACCAAAATCATCAAGCATTGTATCTCTTTCTAACATAAATAAACTCGCAAAGAAAATGACAAAGTAATGATCCAATAGTTCATGGGTGTCCACATAAGGACCTACGCTATGTATCCGTAAGGAAACCTCGTAGTAATCCATTATGTCTGATGAAACCATAATGTTTTATCTTATTAATTGAAACCCATATCCCTTGAATTTATAATTATCACTTAATTAAACAACTGACAAAAATTCTTTCCCATAAGGATATAGACTAGTGTTAGTCACAACTGACAGAAATTCTATCACCACAAGGTACTAGACTAGTGTCAGCCCCCAATCTAAGGATCATACTTGCATTATCTCAAAACACTTGATCTAGCAATTAATGACTGAAATGAAATGAACTACATTACACCATTTCACTAACACTCCATTTCTATTGCATCAATTTATAAAATTGAAACAGCAATCAGAAATCCATTTAGATCCATATTTCCATTTTCCTTAACATACATTCTTAAACATGATGTTTCCCAAAAGAAGCAAAAGATCACAATACTTTATCCATCACAAATCCAATCGAATAATAATCTCCACATTAACTTAACATTATATCTGAAACTGTACAATAAAATGTCCATATTGAAATCACGATTCCATTGAATAGAAAAGAACTAAAATAATCATATATCAACTAAATCAACACAACACCCATCACTTTTAACAAACATACAAGCTTGCCATATACCAATTTATTATAAACTAATTTGCTATACATCCAGCTCTGTTAATTACAAGTTCATACTTTTATATACATGTTGGCGTATGTACATGTATACACCACAGCTTGTGTATACATTTACATATCCCAGCAGGTATATATATATATATATATATATATATATATATAATTATATAAACTTGTAATTAATAGTTCTGAATGATAAACATAGCATCTTTTATATACATGTTGGCGTATGTACATGTATACACCACAGCTTGTGTATACATATACATATCCCAGCAGGTATATATGAATATATATAACTATATAACGTAACTCGTCATTCGCAAAAGTTCAAGTCCATAAATACACATTGGAAAAAAAACCATACTAGTCATCTCAGTCCTATCAAAAACACATCTACCTTAATATACTACTGAATCTGTCGATTACATAAAAGAATAACAGAATGATAAGAACCATCATCTACATTTTAAACAAAAATACCAAAGTGGTCTTCCTTACTAACTGAGAAAGATAAAAATTGACTTTCCTTTACACTCCTGGCATTTCCTAATGTTGATACAAAACTATAATTCATACTGGTAATTAATTCTAAAGAATCATCTAGCTCGCAGTCAAGTTTTGGTATAACCAGATTATCTACATTTTCACTATTGACTGAACCAAACAGTGACACACACCCATTAGACACAACAAACATCGATACCAGATTCAAATTATAACAGTGGTAAGAATACCAGATTTCACCTTATGACCAAAGACTCTTACATATTGTAAATATTTTGTTGCTACAGTGTTCCTAACAACAAGAAACAGTACGAGAATACTGTTAAAGAAGCTTATAAACAAAACTCATTCTGGGTTTCAAACTGCATTTATAAGTCGATACTCATTCCCGATTAACCCCCTTAATACTAACCAAAGAAAAAGTATACATCGACACAAAACACACTAGGGAATAACCATATATCAACTGCAACAACTATATTCCCCATAGTTCGGCACAAACTTAAAGAAAACACTGCCAACTTCATACTCAGAACAAAGAAACCCATCAACACAATATGCTCGAAACAACATTTAAGAACATGTATTTCAAATTCCTCCACTAATCATAACATATATAAACTAAATAAACTTCTTAATCCATCCAAGAAGAAACCGGTTCATGACTGAACTCATAGAGAATACAATTACAAAACCTTCCATTCATCAACTAACTAACAACGGTAATAAACATTCTAATATTTCATTTGTAGAAAATAAAATGGAAACAGAGAATAAGGTGAGAGAATGCCCCTGCCTGGTATTTGTGTGGGGAGGTATCCAAAGACCAAAATGCCAAAGCTAGCCCCTACCTGGTGAGCTTCACAGTCGAGCCCTAATCTCAACCACGAAGATCTCTTTCCACTGACAGCCAAAGTGTCGTGCAAAAGAAAAGCCCACAACACAAAAATAGAGATGACAGTATGAAATACAAAACTTCCCAAATGACCATGAACAAAAGGGTAAAACTTGCCGTGAAAACCCCTTTCCATTCCAAGCAACTTATCATATAAGATATAATAGAGAGACAGATCCATTACTAACTGTTTACCCAAACTGTCGCAGAAATACATGGTGAAAAATGGAGTCATTATTCAACTGCAACTTCTTCACCAGAGCTAATGATGGACATCAAACACAAAATGAATTACATTGATGAGTTCATTCAATACGAACTTATCTCTTGCAGCAAACACAATACATTCCCTGCCAAATGTCCATCAACGTACAATCCCATAACCCAAAAATAGCTTAAACCCCACTAACACCACTATGCGATGAAAGTGCATTTAAACCCTACCATGATAAGTCATGTCTTCGAGCTAGAACATAAATAGGAAGACTTAGGAATAGATAATATACATCTATGTTAGATATCATTAGTCGATCTTAGGTTAAGAAAAACTAACTTAAACATCAATGATAACAGCACATTAACAATGCCAAATTACTAACACTTCATCAAACTAACCTCCTACTAACATACAAAATAGGGTATGCTAACTTAGATAATTCTTTAGTTTTAGTAAAGAAATACCACATAATTTCTAAAACAATCTCTCATAAATATATGTATAAATATACATATATACATATTTATTTATTTTGAACTCAAAACTTGATTAAAATTAAATAACAATAATCTCTATATACTGTCTGCAACATCAAGATACATTTATCCATAATAATAAAACCAATTCTAAATATGTTTAACATATTATTAAGAATTCCAAAACAATGAACCAATTATAAGACAATTGACTAACCATTTTAGTTGTACTTATTTTCACAATCATACCAATACTCGAATCTCTACTAAACTATCCAGTACCATTAATTCAAAAGTCAGTCTATACCAATTCTGACATCAGAAAATCTCATTAAGCTACAGAAATAGACATAATTCTCTGAGTGTCTGGCAGAACCAAAATACCTATTACAGAGATAAACATATTTATTCCAAACAACAAGGTTCAAATGAACGAAGTCAGAGTTCAAACTCATAGAAGTCTAACAGAAATATTGTTCCAGATAAAACGATGCTAATCAAAACAGAAATCCAACATAACATAACATTGAAAAGTAAAGCCTGAGACTGTCAGGGGCATGACACCTCTTGGAAACTCTAAACCTTTTGGTGGAAAAACAATATGAATTTGACACTCATATTGGAAAATTTTGACAAAAACATGTAGAGACAATGTATGCAAAGTATCCCTAAAGTCACCAAGTGACTCCTTCACGTAAGGGATAGGTTGGGTGGATCCTAAACATATCCAATCTATAAAATTTTTTTTTTAAATAATCATTACAAACAAAAAGGATTTTTATCCAAATAAATACCATAATTGAACCTTATGGGATACCCCTCATGTCCCAAATAACTTGGGACTGACTCCAATTAGCTCAGAAGCTCACCAAACTAGTCAAGAATGCATGACCAAACAAGGAGATGACTAAATCAACCTCCAACATAATATTAAATACTCCTATATTTATTTTAAAGTGAAAATGGAAGTGTTCCTATTATAACACCATGATAAATCAATAAATAAGGAGTGTAAGAATGCATAAATCGTGTTTGATCCCAACTTTGGATCATGTAAAACTATCATCTACAAATATATGATATTACATTTACATCATTATTTGGTTGGAGTGTTCAATATACATATCATCCATGTTTAAAGTTATTATCTCATAATACATTTAATTTATGACTTGTAAGAATGACAAGATAAGAGAGAACATGAGAAGAAGATGGAGAAGCTCAGTAAGATTGATCTTCAAACAATGGTCGTTTGTAATGCCACCTAACCATGTGGAACCCTCAGGTCCACTCCAGCATACTTGTGGAGATGGTCACATGGCCCAAAAAATCATGCAAGAAGGAACATGAGGATAAGGTTTACACAAAAGCCAATATGGAGTAAACACTCAACATGAACGCCATATTCCACACATGAATCATAATGCACATGTCAAATAAAGTTTCCAACACCAATACATCACTAGATCATATAGAAATAATAAGAAGGAAAGGAGCCCAAGTAGAAATAGTCAACATAAAAGAAGGAGGATGCATCCTTGAATGGAAATAATAAAGATGAGAAGGCACCAACAAGAGAAACAAGGATCTATTGTGTCTTGTTGCTGGCTTTTTGCTATTGTTGGGTTGGGGTTTTTTTTGTGTCTTGTTTTTTGTCAATCTTGTTCTCTTTTTGGTTTTTTATATGTTGTTGTGATTTAAAGATATATCAAATATAAGCCTTTTGTAATGGGTTTTGGGTCCCTTCAAATCCTTTTTTTCCTTAATAAAAAACAAGAACAAAAACAAAACCAACATATGACATATGTAACAAATAACCAAAATGCTCAAATAATAATATAGCTAGTAGGTATCACTCAATCTACCATGCCATAGATACTAAGGTCCTAAGTGTATGGAGTGTCATCATGTGTGTTCATGAAAATACACCACATGGAACTGAGCATCCTCTCATATGGACAAGAATGGCAAGCATGCAAGAATTGGCTCCCCATATGTGGATATACCACTCTAGGTAAGAAGTAGCATCTACATGTGTGTGCATGTCTTCCCAAGTCACTCATAGCCTCATGATATTGCTAATGGTGTTCTTGAGGAATCTACTTTTCTTAACTAATGTATTATCTTGTCCCAAGTTTTATTTAAATTATCACTTGATTGAGAAACTCCCCAATGTGATTGTCTACATACTACTTTGTGTTAGATGTGCATTGAGAGCCACTCCCTATACCCACTTTAGTACCTAGACCTAATCTCATCTTATTCCATCAAATAAGGAATAAAAAAGAATACAATGCCACAATTCACTTTGCCGATTTGTATGTTTCTGATTCTCATGGCACAATTTTCTAAATGAAACTTCCAATTCCATATTTTTATAAATGGGGGTAAATTTTTATTAAACCAAAAAGAGAATTATAGAGAAACCAAGACTAACAAACTCACACACTCAGTCAAACAACAAAACTTCCAAGAAAAGGCAATAAGATCCTCCATAAATCCCAAATAATTTTCCATATCCTCCATAACAAGCTCCTCCAAATAGTCTACTACTTGCATGTACCCATTTGCTTTGAAGCTCATTTTGTTAAACAATCTGCTACCTTATTCCATTCCTGAGGGATTTTGAAGGTAATAGAGTCAAAGGATTTGCAAATTTTGGTGATCCGATTAATCACCATAACTAATCACAAGTTACTGCCTCTATGTTTCATTTATTCAACACGTCAACAACAACATATGAATCGAATTCATAAATAATCTTTTTTTATCCAAGGGAAAAACATTTCTCCAAAGCACAAGGGATAGCTAGAGCTTCCATAAATTTGTTAGTATGATGACCCTTATACATAAAAAAGAAGAAGTGAACAACCCTTGAATAATCTCTTCTAACTCCTCCAATCTCAGCATGCCTAGGATTTCCTCTAGAAGAACCATCAATGGTTACCTTCAAAACCCCATGAGGAGGTGGTCACAGCCATCCCATTGGACCTTTATCCTAACTCATCAAGCCACTATAGAAGATGGATGTTGATTCTCCCAATACTCCAATCCCAACCTTTGTATAATAGTCAAACCACTAAATCCACACTACTAATAAAATCACCCTTTGTCGAAAGGGTTTCCTATAACCCGCTAATTATTTACATCCATAATTTATGGCTCATCATTTTCTTTCCCTAAAAATCCTCCTATTTGTTTCTAACTAAATTTTCCAAAATATAAAATAAGGGCCAATGTTCTATGAAATATAAAGAGCCAGAGTCGGGGTTAGGGGATTCCCTTGCTAATCCCAAAAATATGCCAAGGAGGAGGCATGGAAATGGGGCTTATTCTACATTCCCCCAGTAAAAAATGCAAAATCTCTTTAGAAAAAGGGCACAAGAAAAATATATGAGAGGATCATTCCTTACTACAATTGTACATAACACACATATAGGAGCCTTGAAATCCTCACTTGTACAAATTATCTCAAGTGACACATCTATTCGAAGCCAATAGCCACATGAAAAAGTTGCACTTTAGCTAGGAAAACTTGCTACAAACCTATTTTTAACAAGGGACTCCATATCTCCCTTGATTTTTCCTATCTATCTCATGATATCCCAAGGAAAATGAGAATTTACCTATTGGATGGGGGCTCTAATGTCTATCTCCTCCAGGGAGCTACAAACCCTACTTGCCAAAATCTTTTCAAGCTCCTAATGATCCTCTATAGAGTCCTAAAGAGTCCATTCATGAGGCTCTTTCCAACTAAAAGCATCTACTTGTCCCAAACACTAGAGGATTTATAATCTTCCAACATAGTCAAACCAACCTCAAGAAAAATGTTACTTAGAGGAGGAAGATGTGAATACAAACATATAGAGGTAAGAACCTATCCCAGGAGTCCAACTAAAATAAATCCTCTATGCCTTTTTTGTATATCCAAAATAGCCCTTTCTTGATTAAGTTAGCACCTCTCTTGAGAGTACTCTAAATCATAGATTCTTTACTATCTAAGTTATAGCAAGGGACATCCTTACTCTTAACACCATACAAAAACTTTGTAGTGAGGATTATAGCCCACTCCTAGTCTTGATGAAAACACCAAATCCATTAAAGTTTATCCACCAAAGCTTGACCATAGAGTTTTCCTAATACCAAGACCCACTTCTTGTTTTAGTATACAAATAGGATCCCACTTAACCAAACTCCAATTTATTGAAAGTAAATTACCAGCCCATAAGAATTGCCAGGACAATGAATCAAATTCATGAATGAAACTACAAAGGACACCCTGCACAAATTTTTTTTGTAGAGTAGAAAAACCTAAAAAAAAACTTCAAGAGGGTCAACCTCCCAACAAAAGAAATCCACCTACAAATCCAATGAGAAACTTCCCTGTGGAACTTGTCTAACTTATCCTGCCAAAACTTGTTAGGAAAAAATCCTATAGCAACAAGAATACCAAGATACACAAAGGGAAGGGCACCAATATAGAATCTTGAAATCCTAGCAATCCTATTCTAAATAGGCTTAGGATTATTAAAGAAGAAAATGGATGACTTTTTTTCAGAAGCTACCAAATAAATATCTAAAGATCATCTTAAATTAATCACCTCGCTAACTCTTGTAAGACCCATCAAATAAGTATCATACAAAAACTATAGGTGAAAATAGGGAGAATTTTTGTCTCCCCCGCTCCAGCCCTGAATCAACCCTTGCCTCATATGAGACTTAATAAATCTCTCCAGGCCTTTAGTCATTAAAACAAAAAGATAAGGTGAGGAAGTATATTTTTGTCATAGACCCCTATAATCTCCAAAGAGCTCAGAAGGATTACTATTAATGAGGATAGTAAAAGAAGAGGAGGTGATAAAACTCATAACCCATCCAATCCACTTGCTACTAAACCCAAAGCCTTTCAAAATCTTTAGCGAGAAAGACCAGTTGACACAACCATAAGCCTTAGCCATGTCTAGCTTTATAAACATGGTTTTTGCTTATAAATTTCCATGGAATGAATAACTTTAGTAGCCACCACAACCCCATATATAATTTTCATACTAGAAACAAAACCCCCCTGCTCCTCTAAAATTAAAGAGTTGAGCCAAGGCTTGAGTATCTCAAAAATCGACTTAGAACTAATTGTGCAAACAAAATTTCATAGGGGCTATTGGTCTAAAGAGATTTAAAGAATCACTTATTTAACTTTTTGGGATAAGAGAAAGGAATGTAGCATTCATATGTTTTAGTATCTCTCTATTTCATTAAGACTCCAAAACCACCTATAGGAGATCTAGCTTGATAATATCCTATATTCTAAATGAAACTACATAGTAAAATTATCAAGACAAGGTAGTTTCCCTTTCTTCATCTGAAACACAATTCCCTCTAATTCCTCCAAATTAATTGGCTTGATGAGAAAAAAATCATCTCACTAGTGACCAATGAAAGGATGCATTCTATGATAAGATCTTCCTCCTCTCTAGCCACATGAATATTCTTAGTAAACAATCTTGAATAAAGATGGATAACCTCTCTATATATCATCATAAAGAAGAAAGAATATGCCCTTTAGAGGACTTTAGAGAAGAAATGATATTATCTTGCCTCCTATCCTCAACTACATAATGGAAAAAAGTGATGTTTCTATCTCACTTCTATAGCCAATCTATTTGGGGTTTTTTCTTCCAAAGAAATTCTTCACAAATTATCATTCTTCTAAATCTTCAACAACATCTACTTCTAATAAAAAAGACTCCTTTGTTAAACCATGATCTCTAATCTAGAAAGTGATTTTATCTAAGCATGATTGGGCAGACACTATCCATTAAAAAGATTTCCAAAACACTATCTTTTCCATCTTTTCAACATATACGTAAAAATTGAAGCTTTTGGTAAAGGACTACAATGTTATCCCAAAAGTAAACTTTCCTTTTATCCAACATTCTAAAATAAACTCTTGAAGAGAATAATCATAAAGCCGCATAAGTTGAAACCTAAAGGAAGGATTCTTAGAGGTTTTGAATAAAGTAGCTGAAATTTTGATCAACCACTAATCTAAACCTTTCTAGTTAAGGATTTTTGAGCTAGTGGACCAAATATCCCCTAGCTAGTAAGAAGATAGTGGAAGCTTGTCAAGCCTTTCTAAGCTAGCATCATCACCCCACCTCCTTTTATTCTAGGTGAACATACCATTAGATGACATAATATACACCAAATTTAGAAGATATATATTATCTTGTAAGAGCCTAGAATAATGCTCCAACCTGCCAACACCGCTCTTCTTTTTGTCCAAACTTTCAATAGCATTAAAATCCCCCATAAGAATCTAGGGAAGATATATAACAAGAGACATTAACATCATTATATGTAATCATAGCTTAGACTTCCCTAAGAAGCTAGTTGAAGCATACACATTAGTGAGGAGACTAACCTCACCCGTATCCATACTTGAAGCAACCACAAATAAAGAGTAACTACTAGAAGCCCACCACTTAGGAACAATTTTGCATGGGTCCCAAAGACAAGATGCACCACCTGAACTACCTTGAGCCCCAATGCACTGACACTATCTTTACTCCAAATATTAGAAGCCAAGTTCATCATTACTTCTATAAGAAACTTATTCTCCTGGATGAAAATAATATTAGAAGAACGAATACAAATCAAATATTGAATATCCATTTGTTTAGGGATGTTATTCATAAGCCTTACATTCTATGAGAGAATAATCATTTTTGAGATGGCTAGAAGTGGGAATCAATGGTCTTAATTGACATAGACTCAACTAAAGTCTCACCAATCAATTTCACTTTTTCCTAGTCTTTCTTCATTCCCACTTTAGGAGGCTTATTATGAAGACCCTTCTTAAGTGTTTTCTATTGCGACGCCAATGCAAGAGGAGTTCATTTTCTTTTTCCTACCTCTTGAGATTCATGTTTTGCAGTAATCAAAGAGATAACAAAACTTGGACCATCATATATGGGTAGGAGCTTAGCATAGCAATGATTAGAAATGAGAATCACTTGGCTAACCACAAAAACCAATCTTAAAGAAACCAATCCTTAGCTCCTCTAGGAGAGAATGAAATCATGAACCACATACACAACCAAAAGATAAATTCAAAAAATATCAATTGGAAATGATTTCACCATGATTCTACCTTGGCCTTCTCTTCTCTATGTTGGTGATATGGGCTCTCAAATTCACACCAATTCAATAAGTGATACACAACTATTCAAAGTTTGTGGTTAAAGAAATAATGAAGAAACAAGGTTCATTTTATAGAATTTAGGACTTCAAATGGACAGTCGAGATTGAAAGAGACCAATTGATAATGGATGGAAATGATCGAATGAGATTGAATTGATTGAAGAGACAATTCAAATTGATTGGCAAGTGAGTGATTACATGACAAAATTGATTGATGAGTTAAATGTATTGATTGATAGGTGACTGGATTGATTGGAAAATTAAACTAACAATCGGTGAAAGATAGAGAGGTGAGACTAGAAGACTTAACAAGTAGTTAATAATTAAATAATTATTAAATTTTCCACATAGGGAAGAAATAGTTAATTAATCAAATAATTAAAATAATCATTTAATTGTGGGTGACAAAGAAAAAGAAAGTTAATTTAATTAAATAATAATTATTATTAATTATTCTAGTTAAAAAAAGACCAAAGCCATAGTTTAATATTATATTAATGAATAAATTTACAAAGCTTGCAAAAGGTCGAGCACACTCTAGGACAACTACAAGTAATTACATAGGGCATATGCTATCAAAATTGTCCAAATGGTAGTCTATACATTTGGACATCTCCACTCAAAATTTCCTAGAAGACAACAAACTTAATACCCTATGCCATATTAGACTAACAACTATATACACGACTTATGAATTATAGCTTAGGGTGGACAAAATTGCATATAACCCAAAAAACCTCGTGTATCAAATTCCTTGATTCATAGACTAACTGGACACATAATAACATAATAATAGCAGTATATGTGAAGAAGGACCCATAGTGAAGTCATAGATGACAGAGGAAGGACCATACCTCTTAGCCGCCAAGACATCCATAGGTAGATGATAAAGAATTGGGAACTTCCTCACCTCATGACCCCCACATAAGTGGAAAAATAGTCCTTGAGCAATAGGATGTGACAACATTCATCAATGTTGGAAATCACCAAGTATGGCTCTCCCAAAAGAGGGCCCTTGAGTAATTCATAGTATAGCTGACCCGCAAACACCTTAGCTTCCCCTACATGATTGTGGTGGCCAAGAAAATGGTGATAATATTTGTATTCACATGATATCTATGATTTGTCATTATGAAATCCTCTCCCAGAATTTGTTTCATTACATGAATAATTAGAGAATGGGAGTAATTCAACACAACCTTGAGTTGCTTGTTTTTAATCTCTCCCAAAAAAGACATTTCCCATTTAGCGAAGATCAAATGAATTGGGGAGTCCATATGCACAAAAGAGATACATAGAGGTGATTTGAGTTGGATGCAAAATCAGGGTAATAAAATATGATAAGCACATATTGAATTTAAAGAATTTTTATATACCCTAACTTGCCAAATCGAAGCTAGATATCATTAATGTTGAATAAATGTGAAGCGTGTTAAAATCCTTGAAGATCGGGTCATGTTAGCCATAAGGGATAAACTGTCATTCTTATGAAAATTGTATGTCCATAGCCCATCAATATGTGTGAGGGAACGTAAATATTAGCTACCAATATTGATTATAATTATTAAAAATATTGGCAAAAGGAGAGAATCGCCAATACAATATGGCTTCAAATATTAAAAAAAAAACATTTCCAAATTATTATTCAAACATATTATTCTAGAAGATATCCAATTCTTCTATGATGCCCCAGCTCACAACTCCATGTCATCCATTAAAATCCAACATTATTCCAAGTCATCTAGAATATAAATTCCATGTCATCATGCGAGTATCAAAAATGGTGAGAGAAGAATACCTTCCTATGCTTAATCTAAACAACAAAAGGAACTCCAATAAATAAGCTAGTCATTGTCTATGACTCAAGAGTTGACTTGCTAATAGAGGGATGACATCAAACTTGTTCTAAAACCTACAGCACCCAATTGAGTCCAAAGTTATGACTTTATGATGGCCTAACAACACTCAAGATAATTCTATTAGCTTCCATATTGGCCAACTCATTAGCCTCTTTATTTTCTTCCTTGTATGTGTGGTTGATGGTGAAAGCTCTAAAATATTTCAAAATCTCTAAAACCCTATTAACTAGAGAATTAAGTCTCCAATTGGGAGTGGATCCTTGTCTAAAATCATTAAATATTAAAGTGGATTACCCTTCAATATCTACTTTCTCTATCTCTAAATCCTTGCAAAATAAGAGACCCAATGTGAGGGCATTAATTTTTGCAATGTTGTTAGTGTTTTCTTCTAGGAAAATAGCTAATATACCAACAATATCACCATCCCATAACCTTATTATGCATCCAACACCAAAGGGGCCTATATTACCTCTAGAATCTCCATTAAAGGTCATCTTGTGCCAAGAAAATTTGGGGGGTGTCCATTTGGCTAGACTCCTAGAAATATTTCCTTTCATAGTTCCCAAGCCAACAAATGGTGGAACTCTCAGACCATTCCATCTAAATCTCATTTACCCATACCAAATAGTAAATATCCCATTCTTGGAAGGTTGAATGGAAGAAAAGTGGTTCATGACCTCAACCACTACAACCTCCACCTTGTTTTGGAAGGAAACTAGGGGCATTTATTTTTCCTAAAAAATCCTACAATTTTGTTCTTTCCAAATTTCCCAAATCAAGAGGGAATGACATATCTTCCAAAGTAACCCACAAGATCTAAATCCTTCCTTATTGGTCAGTAATTAAAAAGCCTTAAAATGTTATTGGACAATGTAGTGATCCATCTACGTTTTGCACATATCCATTGCCAACATTATTGGGCAAAGGATTTCAACCAATAAAAATATGATCAATGTTTCTTCCTCTCTAAATTACATATGATACATATTGAGGATCCCTCAAAGCCCAACCTCTTGAACTTATCTTTAGTCAATATTTTATTTTGCAAGGATTCCCAAGAAAAGGTTATGATTCTTGACACACATTGTTTATCCTAACACAATTTGATTGGGAGATCAAACTTTTCTTGCTCATCACTCCCTGATATCACTGTGCAACCATCCTTGGCATTATATTCCCCATTTTAAAACCCTATCCACACCAATTTATCCTCCTCAAGATGAAAGATATTCTTCCTTTGTAAAATAATAGTGACTAATGCATCAATTTCTTGAGTTGGGAGAGGAAGGGCCCTGAGGTCTTTTTAATCCCAACCAAGGGATAGATTTTGTTGATGTGATTTAATGTAGTCCTTGACATTGCTTCCCCAATTCATTTTAAGGTGTTCCTTGGTATCCTCAATACTTAAAAAATTGTTTATGATTGGGTATCCATGTAATACCCCAAAAATGGGCTATAGGTTCATTAACCTCCTACATCTTCAATTTGAACAAAATCGACATCAAAGTCCTAACCTAAGGCACATCTGCACATTATTGAATTTAATTGATTTTATCCTAATTCTGCATCAAAGAATATTCCTAGCAATATTCCTATTTTATCCTAATTATTCTTAATTTAATAATTATTTGGCGATAAATTCTGTTTATCTTAAAGTTTGATTAATTGAATATTTTGAATATTTAATTAATTAGATTTAATACTGCCACTTGATTATTTAATTAAATTTAATTATATTTATTCCTAAATTGTACTATTTAATTTTGACAATAAATCTAAAATCTCATGACTAATTGATTAAATTCTTATTTAATTAATTAATGACAATTGTCAATTTTTAATAATATAGTTTTAGAATAAAGTTTGATTTAATAATTGATTAACCCATAAATCAATTGTTTTAATTCAAAAATCAGTTAAGTTGAGAATAAATCACTTTATTTTTAAATTAATTCAAATTAAATCATGCACAATCAAAAAAAGTAGGCAACTAGAAATTAACAATCAATTTTAAATTGAAACTCAACATCTGATGATGAGTTGAAAGCTGATCTAAAACTCTATTTTGAGTTAAAAACTGCTTTTGCATGATTTTTATGAGTTAATTATCTCTGATTTCCTGATAACTCAAAAATCAACCTGAGTTTATGAAGAGTGATTTATGGCTTTTCTCTTGCATCCTCAAAGCCCTGGATTTCTATAAAATCAAGGCTCAGCTCTTCATAATTATCAACACTCGAATTTGCACAATTACTCTAGCGAATTGGCAATTGAAGGATTAAGCACTTGCGACAGGTGATTTGTGAGATCTTTCATAGTTGATCATAATTTTTACATAGTTTCATATCATAGATTTTCATATCATTCATATCATTCTTAGATTAAATCTACATTCAATTTCATTCATTTTAGCTTAGAATCATATTATTGCACAGAAAATACAAAAATATAGAATAATCTGCATCCATACAGTCTTTCATTCTTTTGTATTCAAATCCTTCATTTAGGTGTTGCATTGTCATTGATCTCAATTCCAATTTGAGAACATCATACTCACGCCTACTAGAAGGCAGTAAATCATCTGGTTAGCACAGTTTCAATTATTTGCAAGATTTCAATTTTTGCTAACCTTTAATGTTTTACTGAAGTGTTGTGTCTATAGCTAGGTACAAAATTCACACACACATTTATGGCACCCACCATGGGGCCCTAAAATGAGTTTCTATTTCTTCTATTTCACTTCTATCTATTTTTCTGTCATTTTTTGGTCCATTTTACAATTTCATTCTCTGTTCGTACATTTTTCATATGACTTTTATCAGAAAGTCATACTAGGAAGACCCCATTGTTGTACGATAGTTAATTCTATCAAGGCTCATATCAAAAGCTATACATTATTGTTTGGGAGTTTGATTGTCGTATGAGAAGACACCCACTGTCGTACAAGTTTCTCGACTATCGTCTGGAAGGTAACCCACTGTCGTATGAGTTTTGACTCCATAATTCAATTGTCGTTTCATAATTTTTGGTAGTTTTTTAGATTTGATTTTCAGATTTGGACTAACAGCTAACCCTAACAATTGAAATCTTCTATTTTTTATTGATATTTGCTGAGCCTGATTGGAAAAAGTGCAACTAAATTGCTAAAACAGGTAAAATCTACTAAGCACGTTGTGAGAAATTCAAGTATTCTACTACGATCTGATAACACTTCGATTTGGACATAACAAGAACTCTTACGTGTCAGGCTTGTGTGACTTTTCTTGCTTTCATATCACAGACTTCATTTTGGGCTATAAAACGAACATAGATTTGCTTTCTGCATATCTGTTACACATAGTAAATAGGCCCTGTGAACACTATTTGTGGATGATCTTGAGAGAGTGGGCTTCTTTTGCTTGTTCACGCATGTGAAGCTCTTCTTGACGAAGGATCCCCTTGTAGGTAGGGAGGTTAGTGAGATTGTCTTGCGTTCTACTAGATTTGTGCATCTTCAACTTTTGATTGATACATTCTCTCTCCGAAGAGGTTGATAGATCATAAGCAGTTGACATCATAGATCTTTGTGAGATAATTTTGGTCTTAGCGTGTCAGATTAATTTGTCTACTTTGTTTTGGTTAAAAGTGAAAAGGCTAGAGGACTATGCTCTACTCCCTTTTTGGGTAGTATCAGAAACTCAGATCCTTGAATCTGGAATCAGTCTCCATGTGGTATCTTTTATGAGTCACCTTTAGAGAGGGTTAACCATAGTGGACATTCCCTTAATTGGGTCAACCACGTGGATGAAACCTCAAGTAGTAATAGCCATTTTCACCATGGTAGAAACAGCTACTATATAAATATCCTTGTGAAGGAAATCTTCACAGGTGCACTCTCTTGTTGGGCTATCAGATCTCCCTAGCAGCTCCTGATTGATTAAATTCTCAGATTGTGTCAAAACCCCGATGTGCCTAGATTGGAGTTCACCCTCTTGAGATCACAAAAGTTACAGATTCAGACCATTACTACAAACCCTAGTGAGGCCAAATTTTCATTTTCTAGGAATATGTGCATTGTTGAAAAACTTTTTGGAACATACACAATTAACACTTCTAGGGATTAGCACATTCAATCACTTGATTGTTCATGTGCATGGTTGCTTTGTCCCCTGTTCATTATTTTCATATGTTCTTGGAATCACTTGCTTGTTGTTCTGTGTGCTTGTTTATCTATTTGGTTATTGGAAATGAATGATCCCAGAATAATCTTCAAACCTGGACAGAAAAATTTGCAAACAATCTGAAACTGAAAACCAAAAATTTGCAAAATCTGAATCAAAATACCTTTTTGGAGTCAAAAGTCATCACACAAGGTCAGATTGTCATACGAGTCTTAAGCAAAAGTCATTTTAGAACCCTTGTATTGTCGTACGGTATCCAGTACTGTGTCATATGATTGTTGTCACTGGAAATCAAAAGAATAATTATCCCTGGTAGCAATTGTCGTACGAGTCTTGCAATTGTCGTTTGAGAACATACCCAGAGTCGTATGAGTTTTCAGAAACTCATTTGAGAATTTTCAAAAAGTTGTCAGAGATTGGTCAAATTTGTCAGAAATCCAATTTTTACAGCCTACTATCAAAATATTCATTGTGTTAGGAATAGAGTAGAAACTAGAGTGAATCTGATCATTTTCCTAAAGTGGTCTCTTGAGTTTGATTTAGCCTTCTGATTTATCGATTTGAGTCTTTTTCATCTTGTGTCAAAACCTTGTCAAAATTATCTTCAAATTCAGTCTTCTTACTAAAATGGCTAAGTGTTGTGAGCTCGTGCCTACCATCTATTGGGCATCTACCCATACTACTGTGGTGCAATATCCTTCATTTACATCTGATCTAATCTTTAATCAATTCAATCTTGACAAGGTTGCATCATTCGATCTTCTTGAATCAATTCATTATTCAGTTGTCTTCATCTTATTCTTTTGCTTCACCCAAGTTTAATGGTGGAAACTAGAGATTCATCACACAATAAATCTAGAGAAGCATCTCATACTTTGCCTTTGTCTACTCACATAGGTCCAACTCTCGAGCAACTGTATAATTCAGGTCTTTACGAAGATGACGGTCTTGGCAATTTTTGATTGAAAACTGGTTACATACCCCCTCCATCAACTCACAGAGGTAATCAACAAACTCCACCTCAATCTATCCCAGGGAGTCCTAAAAATCCTAACATGTCTCACGGAGGGACACATCACGGGTCTCAAGGATATCACTCTCAACATGGTATGGATCAAGAACCCACACCTTATGAAATTGCTCGATATCAAAACAATGATGACTTTAAGAGAATGATGAGGCATTTCTTGAAAGAAGATAGAGAGACATACTTTCTAGGGTTAGATCATCAAGGAGCTAAACTTCCTCCAAACTTTAATGTTGAAGATATCATTACACATGAGGAAGAAACCCCTATCATGGCTATGATGAAATAGATGCATGCCCTGCGAGTTAAGCTTAACAAACTAGAGAAAGAAAAGGAATCTAAGGAGTTCTCCATGGAGGCCCCATGCCCTTTTCCATTCGATAAAGACTTGAACATGCCACCATTCCCTAAAAGAGTAGAAATGCCTAAATACAATAAGTACGATGGAAACTTTGATCCTCAAGATCATGTCAGAGAATTCTGTACTCAATCTATGGAGTTTATGCATGAACCAACCTACTTAATGCATCTCTTCCATCGGTCTCTGGGGGGAGCAGTTATTCATTAGTTCTCTAGGATGCCTCCAACTATCAAAACTTTTGAGGAGTTAATCAAACTATTATATCAACAATACTCCTACAATATCCAACATCTGGTCACCATGATTGACATCTGCAATCTAAAACAATATCCAAGAGAACCATTCTTGACTTTTCTCAAAAGATGGAGGAAGAAATTTTCTCTATATGCTAGACCCATTCTAGAAACTGAGAAGCTGAAAATCTTCATCAATAATCTTGTTCCAGAAATCAACTACCCTTTACAAATGCAAAATCATACATCCTTTGATAAGATGGTAGATAATGCGATCAAAATTGAGAAAGTACTTGTGAAAAAAGGAGACATCACACTTCAAAATGACAAGTATGAATATGGATCTAGTTCTAAGGACAAGAATAAAAATTGGAATAAGAATAAAGGAATTGTCACTGATGGCATTGTTGATACTATCTGTGCCCCATCTAAGGTGCCCGCTTTCAATGTCACTATTGGCACCCAAGCCATCAAAGCTTCTGAAGCTAAAGCAATAGAGTCCAACAAGAAGTCATCTAATTATGAACCTTGGGCTACATATCCTAACCACAAATTCACTCCTCTTGGAGAATCTTTGGAATCTGCCATGAAAACTCTATTGGCTAACAAAATCATCTACTTGCCTGAGATAAAAGTCTTTGATCCTAAACCTAAAATGAAATGGTGGAGAGAGAACAATTTCTGTGAATTCTATTGCAATAAGGGTCATAAGACCAATAATTGGGTTCACTTGAAGCACATCATACAAGACAAAATTGATAATGGAGAAATCACAATTGACAATCATAAGAGTAATAATGATCATACAACATTCACAGAACCATTTCTAAAATATGGTGAATAGATGTAAAATAGATTCACCCCTATTCAAATGTAAAGGGAGAAATATGAGACCTATTCTCAAACCCACATTCCCCAAAGAAGAGATTTGATTTGATCAACCAAAAGGTTAATGCACAATCGAATCAATTTATGGAAAAGAGTAGGAAGAGAGAGAGTAAATCCAATATTTCCCTATGTGAAGGATTATGTTTAGAATATAGAATAATTGAAATACAAGTACTAACCTCAAATTAGGGCAGATTTGGAAAATGTTGAATTATGATGTCTGTGTACACTTTTGGGAAAATCTAAAACCTATCCTAGACTGGAAATGCCAAGATAGAGAAAACCCATAAATCTTTCCTCAAGATGGCTCAGCTCGGGTTTGACCATCATAAAAGGTCAAATACCACATTCTTTATTTGAAGTCCGATTCGAATTCTATTCACAGATCTTGAAAGTTTGCCAAAAAGGGTACCCAAATTTGCTCTCAGATCTAAAACTCTACACCTGTACTTGTAAGAAAATGGGGTTTTTTTTTTGTATGGGGGGTTTGCCTTGGTCAAACCCCAGTTTAGGAATTAACCTTGAAATTGAATTGAAATGTATTGTGCATAAACAAAGTAATTGAAACAAATCACCTCGCTTATGTTGAAGTCCTTATAGAGGATTTGAATCCTCAAATCCACAAGTAGGAATGCTTCAATGGATGTAGGATGTCTCCAATCAATGGTATTTGATCTTCAACACCAATCTTGACTTGATCTTTGCATATGAGAAGACTTGAATGAATGGAGATGGATGGATCTTCAAGGGGGCTCCAAAGAGATTGAATCCTTCAATGGCTAACAATGGATCTCCTTGATGGATGAATGCTTGAACACTTGAATGGTTGAATACTTGAATTCACTTGCTTGCACTTGAGAGCTTTATTACAAAACTTGATAATAGCTTGCTTGGATGAGATGTGATATGAAAATTTGATGTGAAAATGAGAGAGGAAGGCCTCCTTTTATAGTGATCTAGGGCACACTCCTCTAGATGGGCCACCTTGGAGAATTAAATCCCAATTAGGTCCTCACCTTTAGAAAATATACCTAGACTAAATACAATTAAAGGATTTACCATCCCGAAACTCAAAATTATCGACCTGGAGGTGGGAAAATAAATTTCCCGAAAGCTTGAAGCCCGAAAATTAAAGATTTTTAAAATTTGGAGAAAGGGGTCAATGTCGAGGTTGACCCTGACCTAGTTAGGGTCGACCTAAGACATTGACCCCTGTCCTAAATTGACTCAGAACCAAGTCAAGAGGTCCCAGGGATGCCCAGAAACCTAGAACTGATGCTAGAATAGGACAGAATGTCAGGAATAGACATAAAATCCTATGATTACTAAGATGAAGGCTAGGAGGATCCATTTCTAAATCCTACCTAGAAAATAGAGCCATGGAAGAGGGAAATTCAAGAGAATCTTTAAGATCCTAACCCTAATTTCACCTAGAATGAAGAAATCAAGTGTGGGGAAGAAGTGAAAAGTGGGGGGAAAGCCAAATACATGCAAAGACCCGATCAAGATACTTAACATGACCCAAAACCACCTACTCAGAGGGATAAATGCTCTTATCATGGAAGTGCTTCCATTTTAAGATGATACACATGGTAAAGGAGATTCTTCTTCTCAGCCTAATATGAGTGCTAAAGTCAATTATGCCTACTCTAAAAATAATGTTGTTATCAATATGGTTGAACTAGGTCTATCTAAGTGTTGAAATGTCATCACAATTATAAGAAAAGATAGAGAAAACCAATCAGCTAATGCAGTTACTCGATCACAATGTCAAGCGCATCTGTAAGGACAAATACTAGATTCATCCAATGTCCCTAAGGTGCCTTTCAATCTTTCATCTTCTTCTAAATAGAATGCTACATCTAAATCCTCAAACCGTAAAGAAACGAGGCCTACATCATACAGTATTATTCAACAACTCTAGCATACAAATGCAAAAATATCCATGTTTGAGTTGCTTCAGATATCTCCAGCTCATAGATCCATTCTAGATAAAGGTCTGCTCGGATCCAATGTTCCTGATAACCTTGATTTAGATAGATTCCAGACTATGGTTGGTCATCTTACGTCTCCACAATATATTTCCTTTTCAGAGGAAGATGATAACTCCTTGAGTCATCCACATAACTAGCCCTTTCATATTGAAGTCTTGATCCAAAACTGTCATTTCAAACAAGTGTTGATAGATGGGGGTGCTGGTCTAAACATTTATTCTTTTAGCTTGATTACACAATTGGGATTTTCAGAAATGGCCATTGATCTTAGAAAGAAGATAACTATCAAAGCCTATGATGAGCAAGAAAGATCTTCCAAAGGAACAATTGTCTTGCTTATCAGAATAGTTCTAGTCATCAGAGATACTATATGTCAAGTTCTTGATCTACCTTTGGCTTACAACATCCTTCTAGGGAGACCTTGGATACATGAAATGAAAGATATTCCTTCTACATACCATCGATGTTTGAAATTTCTTTATGAAGGAGTAGAGGTGATGATTCTAGCTTACCTTTACACAACTTGCAATGCCTTGAAGGAAAGTGCTGATAAACTTGTTCCTAATAACAAAGAATCTTCCACTAAGCAGCTAGACGTTGCTTCAACATCCAAGATGGACGACATTGCTAAAGAGGTTAAAATCAAAGAAAATGGTATGGGAGAATATACTATAGAGCCAATATTATCTTTGACATCTCTCCCTATCTCACCTAAGTCCTATGGACAAACTCTAAAATAGTCCAAAAAGGAATCTAAAGAACCTCTTTAGGCATATAAAGGAAATTTTGTTGCAGAGCAAGTGTCCAAACAAGAGTTTGAAGAGGATGAAGTTGTGCTTGCATGGCTATACAAAGATGAACCTAAGTCTCAAATTGTTAAAAAATGTGACTCTAAAACACCAAAGATCCCTTCTAAGTCATATGGCCCAGGGAACAAATTGATCACAAAGATGGGATACAAAGGAAAAGGACCTCTAGGACTACAGGGTAAAGGTCTTTTGTCACCTCTTGACCATTGTGGCTGAGCAAAGAATAATACAATAGGTCTAGGATATAAGAAGAAGCCTTTCTATCTTAGCAAGAACTCCCCACATGTCTTAGAATATATTGAGCCCTCCACAACAAATCAATTAAAGGGAGACACGACAGATAAATCTGATAGTGATGATTCATACACCATTGAAGAGCTCATTCCTTATGAGCATTTTCCTAAAGAAATCAAAGACCTCCTTGAAGCTGAAGATGATCCAATAAAAAGAATCAATGTAGTAGAAACACAAGAACCTACTATAGAGCAAGAGATAGTTGCACCACAAGAACTAGCTAATATTGAAAGCAATCAAACAAATAAAGAAGAAGGTGGTAGTTATTCTGAGATAGATTCCCATGAGTATGAATTCAAATCAAAATCTGAGGGTAACCCTTCTTTCGGTATTCATCCCAACTTTACTCATGTTCTTAAATTTCCTAGAGGCATAGATGAAGAATCTAATGACTATGAATGGGGAGCCATTCTAAAGGAAGATGAGCTTATTACAAAGAAACATGTTGATGTTATTCACCAATATGCACTTAAACCCAATGTAAGTCTAGAGTGAAATAATGAGCTTAACGAGTCTAATCCACCGATAGCTAAAGTGGATTCCCACAATGACATTGAGCCTATTCAAAAATTGCATGTCTTAAGTTGTAATATCACCTTTGAACTCAAGCATCAGGTTAGGACTAATGATGATAGATCCATATCTATAAACACTCTTTCCCAATCTTTCACCACTTTGACGATCCAACATCTTGAACTTCTTAACCAAACCTCTATGAATCTGAGCCAAGGTATTTATACCTTTCCAAATGACTATGCCCTTGCTTGCTACCTCAATGCAGTTGAGCTTATGAGGACTTCCATTAGTGAAATAAGGATTAGCATGACAAAGTCAGACATCAAGTATCTTAGTTAAAAAAATAAGAATAAGAATAAAAAGAAAAGGAGTTCTGAGTGTGAAAACCACTTTGTGGTAGTCTCAGAACCTACAAAAGTAAAAATAAATGATGTATCCGAAGGTGAAAACCTCTCTAAGGTGCCTAAGGATGAGATATTTGATGTCCTTCTGAGTCATTTGCAGGATAGATCTCCAATTCTAATTGAGCCCGCTCAATCTATCAACTTGGGAACAATAGAAGAACCATAGTTGACCCATGTAGGTCAATCCTTATCAGAAGAAGAAAAACAAAAATTTACAACATTCTTAACAGAAAAGAAGATCAAATTTGCATGGAAATACTCAGATATGCCAGGATTGGATCCCGATCTTATAATGCACCATTTATCTATAGCTCCAAATGTCAAACCTATTAAGAAAAAATTGAGAAAGATGCATCCACATGTTGCACTCTTGGTAAAAGCTGAATTAGAGAAACTACTAAAAGCCGGATTCATCTATGTTATTAACTATGCTAATTGGATCTCTAATATTGTACCTATTTCAAAACCAAACAAATCTATAAGAGTGTGCATAGATTTCAGAGATGTAAACAAAGCATGCCCTAAGGATGATTTTCCACTACCTAACATTGATATGATAGTGGACATGACTGCGGGCTTTGAGATGTATTCTTTAATGGATGGTTTTTCTAGATATAACCAAATAAAAATTGCTCCAGAAGATTAAGAGAAAACTGCTTTCACATGTGCATGGGGTACCTTCTTTTGGAATGTCATGCCATTTGGGCTTAAGAATGCTGGTGCTACATATCAGAGAGCTATGACATCTATTTTTCATGACATGATGCATTGAACTATGGAGGATTATGTTGATGATACTTTAGTGAAATCTATGATAAGATTTGAACATCTTAATGACTTGAGCAAAATTTTGGATAGACTGGAGAAGTTTAGTCTTAGACTAAACCCTAAGAAGTGTGATTTTGGTGTTACTTTTGGAAAGCTCTTAGGCTACATTGTTTCAAAGAAAGGCATTGAAGTTGATCCAGCAAAAGTTAAAGCTATCATGGAGATGCAACCTCCCAAGAATATCAGTCAAATGAAAACATTACAAGGGAGAGTACAATCTATTAGATGCTTCATATCTCAGCTAGCAGACATATCACAACCTTTCACAAAGACATTACATAAAGGTGTGACCTTTTAATGGAATGAGGAATGTGAAAATAACTTTAACCATATCAAGAAATATTTATCAAATCCTCCTATTTTGATGCCTCCTATTCAAGGGAAGCCATTGATCTTATATGTATCTGCAACAGATACATCACTAGGGGCATTACTAGCACAACATGATGAGAATAAAAAGGAAAGAGCTATATACTATATCAGTAGAACATTGGTAGCATATGAGAAGAACTATTCCATGATTGAAAAGGCTTGTCTAGCTGTGATTTTTGCATCACAAAAACTAAGACATTACATGTTAGCTCATACCACACATTTGGTAGCTAAGATTGATCCATTAAAGTACCTACTAAGCAAAACTGCCATCACAGGTAGACTAGCTAAATGGTTCATGCTCTTAAGTGAATTTGACATTGAATATGTTGGGAGAAAAGCTATCAAAGGATATGTTATTGATGATCAACTAGAAGATGCACCTTTGTTTGATGATACTCCAATGCACATGGAATTCTCAGATTTTTCTATCATGAATCTTTCTTCTAGAGAATGGCAATTGTTCTTTGATGGCTCCTATACACAGAATGGATCTAGAGTAGGCATATTGTTTATCACTCCTCAAGGATACTCCATTCCTAAGGCATTCAGAATCAAATTTCCTTGTACAAACAATATTGTTGAATATGAAGCCCTTCTTAATGGTATGAAAATAGCAATTGAGTGGAGAGTAACAGAATTACACATTCATGGGGACTCACAACTTGTAATACACCAAGTCAATGATGTGTATCAAATGAAAAATGAAAATCTCATTCCATACAAGAGAATGGTAGATGATCTAAAGAAATACTTCATATCTATCACCTTTGAGAAAATACCTAGAACAAAGAATAAGGCTGTCGATGCTATGGCAACATTATCTAGTTTATTACAGCAGCCTGAACATGAGCTATGCTATGAGTTCCTGGTGGAAGCACTATCTTATCCTACATATGATTCCCCTGAAACCCACATGATCTACACTATTGTAGGTAATGATTGATCTATATACAAAAACCTTTTCTCTTATCTCAAAGACCAAATCATTCTTGATACCTTTAACCACCATGAAAAGAGATACCTTATCTACAATGCATCTCGGTATGTCATCATTGGTCACGATCTGTATAAATGAGGTCTAGATGGTACACTACTTAGATGTTTAGAATAGGAAGAGTCTCAATGTGCATTAGAGGAAGTCCATGAAGGTATATGTGGCTCACACTCAAATGGTTTAACACTAGCTCAAAAAGTTATTAGGGCAGGGTACTATTGGCTGGAAATGGAAAAAGAGTCTATCAAGTTTGCTAAGAATTGTCAAAAGTGCCAAGTACATGGTAACTTAATTCATGCACCAGGGAGAGATCTAATTCCCTTTACTACATAATGACCTTTTCACCAATGGGAATTTGATCTTATAGGATCCATACATCCCCATTCTTCTAATGGACATATCCATATAATCACAACTATAGATTATTTTACAAAATGGGTAGAAGCAGTCCCCTTGACTCAAGCAACCGGCAAGCAAATTTCTATGTTCATTTTGAACTACATCATATGTCAGTATGTTATTCCACACTCTAGAGTCATAGATAATGGTGGAAAATTCAAGAATAGAGACTTAGATGATCTATGTGCCAAATTCAAGATTACACAACATTGGTCATCTATCTACTATCCTCAAGGGAATGGATAAGTAGAGGCTTCTAACAAGAATCTATTGAAAATATTGCACTATATAGTTAATAAGACAGGAAGAGATTGGCATCTCATGATCAATCTAGTTCTTTGGGCCTACAGAAAAAGTATCAAAATGCCCACTAGGGCTACACCTTTCACTTTAGTTTATGGGTCTGAAGCGGTACTACCTATTGAGGTTGAAACCCCATCATTAAGAATCAGAATGCATGGTCTAGTAACTGATGATGACTACAGAGTGTCTAGGTTGCAAGAACTTGAACTACTAGATGAGCGTAGACAAGCAGCATGTGATCATCTCAGAGTATATCAGAAGAGAACATCTAGAGGTTACAATAAGAAAGTTAGACACAGAGAATTTCAGGTTGGCAATCTAGTCTTGAGAGAGAATCCTAAAAATCAATCACATAGAGAACACAAGGGGAAGTTTGAACCCAACTGGCTGGGTCCCTTTGTTATCACTGCTACTTTTGGCTTTGGTGCCTATCAAATCTCAATGACTGAAGGAGAACAACTTTGAGAACCAATCAACATTTTGCATCTTAAGAAATTCTATGCCTAAGGCATTCAGTGTATGGTAAAATGTCCTGAATTTTTTAAAAAAAATCTGAAAAAGTCCTAAAAAATGAACATCTTGGTGAAAACCTAGCAAATAGGCACCTTGATGATTCACAAAAAAAATCCAAAAATATCAAAATTACAAAAAAATTAGAAAAATGAAAAATACAAAAAAATGAGAAAAAGAAAAAGTGCCTTGGTGTAAACCTGGAAACAGGCGCCTTGGTAGCAAAAATAGAATCTCTACCAAGATGGTGAAAACCCAGCAAACGGGTGCCACTTGTTTCAAAATGCTCCATCTATCAATGCAATCTTGGTCTTTCCCAACTTTCAATCTTGCTTTAGTTTGTACATATCTCACGGTTTGTTTCTGCATTCCTATTTTCAATATGTCGGTCTGTACACCAATCAGCTTAAACGTCTATATCCTATCAATGTTTCAAAATTGGGGGCAATCAATGTCATATCCTATGGCCTCCACTATCTTCAAGATGTGTCATATCTAGTCAAAGTCCTTTGAAGCTATATCCAAGTCAATCAAGTCTGTCTCCTCTCCAGAAAAGATTTTGTATCTACAACAATGCAATCAAACACAAATTGAAAATAATCTATGCTTTTACATGCTTTTATGTCCTTGTATGCTTACTGATTCGCATTGAGATTTTTTCATAGCTCTTTGATGATGTCCTTTATAGGATTTAGAGAGTGGTGACTGGGGGCATAATCTTTTCTTTTCTTTCTACTTATATGTGAAAATCTAACAACTTTGGAAATTTTGGATTGAAATGGTGTCCGTTTGTAAGAGCCTTTATCTCGTATTGGATGGCCATGAGTACCTCGAGCATTGATACCCAAAAAATTTAAGGAAGTTTGATCTCACTATTGTCTTTTTGAGAAAGTTCTTACTCGTACTGTGAAACGCGATCTTACCTAAGGATGTGAACCTAATGATGTGAATGATAAAGGGTCACTACGGGTAATTCACACTAGATTTAGAATGATCTCTTGACTACTTGATGTGTTTGTTCTCAAAGGCATATCCTAGTCATCATGACGTCTATGTTTTGATGTTTATACAAATTGCTATATCAAAATGGACATGATATTCAGGTCATCCTGGTGTTTGTGCCTTGGTGCTTATATCTAATCCAACATTCTAAAAAAAAATCAATATTCATATGTCTATGGTTGTCTAGCCAGTGGGCGTTGTATTGATTCTTGCGCATACAAATCAATATTCATAGTTTCCTAACTAGTGGATGTTGTATTTATTTATCCAGTTACCTAAAAAGTTCAATGATAACAACAAATTGACACATGGTCAGTGACAAGGTCCTAGGTCTTAGGATTGCATTTCATTTTGCACTTTGCATGATTGCATGATCTCACAAATTGCTTGAACACTTCAACAATCCTTCAAAACTAAACTTAAACTTGACATGAAGTGTTGAATCTCACACAAAGGTTTCCTCACAAAACTGCAAGTAGTCACCATCCTAGGTTAGACATCCTTTTTGACACAAGACTGAGTACTTGTCTTCATCAATACCTGCAAAACATATCACATGCATCATTGCATTTACATTATATATTCATGATCATTTCATCTATTGCATCTCCATTCCATACATTTTCCATAATCAATTACATTTGCATAACATTCATACATTTGAAAGAAACCATTGTATTGCATAAATCCATACATACATTATATACTATCCATAGCATTTACATCATGTGATATCATCATAAATAAAAAACAAGACAAGTACAAATGAAGTCACAACCAAAACCTCAATCTCATATCATATAACTCGAACTAGTCAAAGGTGCACTACTGGCACAAAGTAAAAAAGAATGAGCTCATGTGAGCTATCAGAAGTTAGAACAGTCTACATGAATAAAATGGCAAAAATATCAAAATGTATAGACAGATTAGCTGTCTGCATGATCCTTTGCATCTGGTGGAGGTGGTGGTGCTGCATCAGGCACTACCTCGGCTCTAGGTGCCCTCGCTCCCTCTGAAGCTATCTTATACTGAGAGTATGTGGGTACTCTCTAAGCAGTAGGTACAATAATGTAGTGCACATAAACATAGTAAGCTGCTCTCAAGCTCTGATGTATCACCTCTGACTGTAATCGCCTATTCTCCTCTCAGAGCTCAGATCTCTATCTATTATCCTCTATGAATTGGTCCTCCCACTGAGCACTCCATACCTTTAGGTCCTAGACCTATAATCTCAATTGTCTAATGTGTTAGGATTAACAAGGCAAAAATAACAATTATGTGCAAATATAACTAATATCAGAAAATAATAAACCACACAAAATAGAACACAAGACACACAGATTTAACGTGGTTCACCCAATCCCTGGGCTACATCCACCAACAGCGAGTCCAATATTATTATTATCCAATGATTACAACCTGATTACAATCCGTAATCCCTTTCAGCCCAATTCTACCACAAGTACTAAAATCATACATCATGAAAATCCCTAACCCTAAGCCATATTATACAATATTTTTCCCGCTTTAGGGTTAGAATGAGTTATAAGTAGTCGGCCCAAATAACCGAAAAGTAGTCGGCCTCAAAAAAAATTTCTTCAGGGGCTGCAACCCCAAACCCCTTGATGAAGGGTGATCCCCTTAATACCACAAACACATAACAGATATAGAGAAACAACAACAATATGCAAGAACAGAAAATTGGCTTCTTATTATCTCCACAAATGTGGAATTACAAACTTTCAGAATTACAATATGCAAAGCCACATGGGCATTCCCTTACAATATTCTGTAGGACAAAGCCTCAAACTATTACCCAGATCTACTGCCTAGAACTATTCTGAACTGCCTAAGACAATAATACAGCCTTCCTTATATAGGCAATTTCCACCGCCCGAGAAGGTTCCAGAAATTTAGCCCTAAGGGCCGACCAAACTTAGAATTATTTTATTTTACATTTTATTACATCATAGTCGGCTCAAGATAACCTTTGAAACCCGAATAGAAATTTTGAAGAAAATTATTTTTGCCATTTCAGGTGGCCCAACTTCCGAAGACCATAAGTCATCACCCGTTGACCCGCTCGGCTATTATAACCCCATTTCAGAAATGCCACAAAGCGCTCTACAGACTTGACCTGCACAAGCGCCCATCACCCAAATTTTTGACCTCATCCGGGAATTCTAAAGCCTTCAAAACTGAGTTCAAAGTTTCTGTACCCTGCTGCCAATACCAAAAATCTTCAATATCTTCCAATATACACTTGATCTGGCAATGAAACTTTACTGGCAGACATATATGACCAAAATGAACCTCCAAGAAAGAAATCAGATCATTCTGAGCACATACAAAAATTACCAAAAATAGTAACTTTCCATAAATAGCAGCTCTGCACAAAATAGCCCTTATTGAATACAAAAACAAAAATGTTTTTGGGTGATGCAAGATTTCTCTTACACCCAGGATGCTCCTGCATCAGACACCCAGGGTAATTTGAGAAGTGACCCTGTCATGACTCAGGTGTGCAGAGGAAAACCAAGACGGCTAACCTCCTCCTTTGTCAGCTAGGATGAATCTTCAACAGGTCATCCTTTCCACTTGACCAGATATGCTTCATATGTCCTGTTCCTTGTGCTTCTACCAAGATGACTGTCCAGTATATCTTCGATCTCCTTAGTGTCTGAACTAGTTGCTGGAATACTCCACTGTGCTGCTGTGATCTCATCTTCAACACCTCCTTCATGATACTCTATCAGGTTTGAAATGTTAAACACTAGTGAAATATTTAGCTCAGTAGGCAATTCTACCTCATATGCATTTCCTGAATCATGCTTCTTCAATATCTTACATGGTCCAAACTTCTTCATTTTCAGCTTGTTATATGTACCAACTGGAAACCGCTCCTTCCGCAAATGAACCATGACTTCATCACCAACTTGAAATTCCTTATACCTCCTTTTCTCATCTACCTTAGCCTTATACTATGCGTTCATCTTGGTAATATGCTTCCTCACCTCCCCATGGATGTTCTTCAAGTGTTCTGCAAAATCCTCAGCTTCAGCACTACTTATTTCTCCTTTATCTATCTTCCTCAATTCAGATGCATTTCTTGGACTACTTCCATATACAATCTGGAATGGTGATTTACCGGTGCTCCTGTTGACAGAATTATTGTATGCAAATTTTGCCTGTGGTAAAATCAAATCCCATCCTGTTGGCTTATCTCCAACCAAACATCTCAGCAAATTTTCCAAACTTCTATTCACCACCTCTGTCTGTCCATCAGTCTATGGATGATGTGATGAACTGAACTTCAAATCTGTCTTTAACTTCTTCCACAATGTACGCCAAAAATATCTAACAAACTTAGTGTCCCGATCTGAAACTATGGTCCTTGGCAAACCATGAAGTCTCACTACCTCTCTGAAAAACAATTCTGCTACATGAACAGCATCATTAGTCTTCTTGCAGGGAATGAAATGTGCCATCTTTGAAAATCTGTCAACTACCACAAAAATTGAATCGTGTCCCCGCTGTGTCCTCGGTAAACCAAGAACAAAGTCCATGCTGATATCCTCCCAAGGCTTCTCTGATATAGGTAATGGCTGATACAACCCTGTATTCTACTTCACTCCTTTTGCCATCTGACATACTCTGCAACTCTATACAAACTTCTTCACATCTTGCTGCAACTGTGGCCAATAATAATTCTCACTAACCAAACCAAGGGTTTTGTTAGGACCAAAATGTCTAGCCAGTCCTCCGCTATGCTTCTCCTTGATGAGATTCTCCCTCATAGAACTTCGTGGAATGCACAACTGACTCCCTCTGAATAGCATATCATCTTGGATGATAAAATTCAGCCATTTCGTCCTGTCTAGAGTAACAGGTTCTGTACAAGCCTTCCAAGCTTCACCAAAATCAGGATCCTCTGGATATAAATTCTTGAGTTCCTTGAACCCAACCACCTCAATCTGCATCTTTGTCAGCAATAGTTGCCTTCTGCTAAGAGCATCTGCAACCTTATTAGACTTTCCACTTCTGTGTTTCAAAACAAATGTATAACTCTGCAAAAACTCAACCCATTTCAAATGCCTTTGATTCAATTTTCCTTGACTATTCAAATATTGCAAAGCTTGATGATCAGTATACAAAACAAACTCCTTAGGAAGCAGATAATGTCTCCACTTCTTTAATGCCTGAACTATAGCATAAAATTTCTGATCATAAACAGAATATTTTCTCTTGGCATCATTTAACTTCTCACTGAAATAAGCAACAGGTTTACCTTCTTGGCTCATAACAGCTCCTATTGCAGTACCACTAGCATCACAATCTACTTGAAACACCTTATTAAAATCTGGAAGTGCTAAAACAGGTTGTTCTGTAACTTTTTGTTTCAACAATTGAAAACTCTTTTCTGCCCCATTAGTCCACTTAAATTCTTTTCTATCCCCTCTCATTGTTTCAGTCAAGGGTCCACAAATACTGCTAAAGTTTCTGATAAACTTTCTGTAAAAGCTAGCTAGACCATGAAAAGATCTTACCTCAGTAGCATTCCTTGGAGTGGGCCATTCAAGAATAGCCTGTACCTTCTCTGGGTCCATTTTCAGACCTTCTACTGAAACTACAAATCCCAAATACACTAACTCTTTCTTCACAAAACTGCACTTCTTCAAATTAATCAAAAAATTTTCTTCTCTCAACTTCTCAAATACCATACGAATATGCATCATATGCTCCTCCAATGTCTTACTAAAGATCAAAATATCATCTAGGTAAACAATGACAAACTTACCCAGAAATTCTTTCAGAACCTCGTTCATGAGCCGCATGAAAGTGCTCGGTGCATTGGTTAGCCCAAAAGGCATGACCAACCACCCATATAGTCCTTCCTTTGTCTTGAAGGCAGTCTTCCATTCATCTCCTTCTCTGATCTGAATCTGGTGATATCCACTCTTCAGATCTATCTTTGAGAAATACACAACTCCACTCAAACAATCCATAATATCATCCATTCGTGGCAATGGAAACCTGTACTTGATTGTAATCTTGTTTATTGCCCTAGAATCTGTACACATCCTCCATTCTCTATTCTTCTTTGGTGCTAATACCACTGGTACAGCACAGGGACTCAGACTCTCACGGATCAATCCTTTCTGTAACAGTTCATGTACTTGTCTGTTCAACTCCTCACTTTCTGTAGGTGTCATTTTGTGTGCTGCCTTATTTGGCAAACTCACTCCTGGGATCAAGTCCATCTGATGACTGATCTTCCTGACTGGTGGTAATCCATCAGGCACGTTATCGGATACAGTATCTTGAAACTCATTCAATAAATCTGCAACTTCTACAGGAACATCTTCTACTTCCTCTTTACCAACTTTTGGAATTAACGCAAAACATACATGCTCATGCCTCATACTATCTAGAAAATTTCTTCCATCAACAAAAGTTATCCTTGCATTACCACATACCTTTTCTTCAGTCTCCTTCAATGGTTTTAGCTTATGTCACAGTCCATCCTTTGTCAGGGAATAGGTATTCGCACGACCATCATGTACAACACATCTGTCAAACTGCCATGGTCTACCCAACAACATATGACATGCATCCATAGATATGATATCACACAATACCTCATCTTGGTATCCGCCAATCTTGAACTTCACCAGGCATTGTTCATTGACCATGACCTTGTGGTCATCCTGTACCCAGGCAATCTGATATGGATGTGGGTGTTTCTGTCTCTTGAGCTTCAACTTTGTCACCATCTCTTCTGACACCAAATTGTCAGTGCTTCCACTATCAATAATCACATCACAACATTTACCTTCAAACTTGCACCTGGTGCGAAACAGGCTCCTTCTTTGCTCAGGTTCATTCTCACCACTCAACAGGACTCTTCTGTTAATCAACGTTTCTCCTCTTTCAGCATCTTCAGAATTTGATGATTTGGCATCTTCATCTACATGTGCAACTCTGGCCTGGCCTTCATTTCTCCTGTCTGTTCTTCTTTGGCACTGAGGACATTCAAATGCCTTATGACCTTCTTCTCCATAGTGAAAACATGTTCCACGGAAGCCACCTCTTCCAGATCCTTGTCCTCTTCCTCTTCCTCTCTGATCTCTATTATTCTGATCCTGGAAGCGATTAGAATTATTTCCTCGCTGATTTTGACTGCTACTGGCCTCATCCTTCTTTTTCAGATCTTCATTTCGACCACCATATGACTGTCCACCAGATCGTCCATCGTGACCTCTTCCGTTTTGTCTGCTCTCAAACTTCTTGTTCATCTTTTTCTCTACTTTTAGGGCAAACTGGTATGCCTCTTCAATACTGTTCATTCGAACCAGATTTAGCTCCTCCTGAATGCTTGGCCTTAACCCATTAAGGTATCGGGCAACTTTCTCCTTATCAGCTTCGGCATGGCATTTTCTGATGAGGAGTCGATAGAACTCCTCTATATACTCCTGAATAGATTTTCCTGCTTGCTTCAAACTTTGCATTTTCTTCAGTAGGTCAAGATCATAATCAACAGGAATGAACTGTCGCTTCAATTTTTCCACCATCGGATCCCATCTTGTGATTTTATCTTTCCCTCTTCTATTTCGCTCCAATTGAATTTCTTGCCACTAGATCTTCGCATGACCTTTCAGTCTGGCCTTCGCAAATTTGACCCTATCAGGATCCTCAACATCTTCATACTCAAAATACTCCTCACATTCATTGATCCAGTCGATCAATTCCTCTGGGTTAAGATTTTCAAAAAATGTAGGAACCTCAATCTTAGGTCTTTTCCCAATCTTAGAAATTGCCCGAAAAAGTCTTTCTTCCTCCTAGTTCACAATTTCAGCTTCTCCTTCTTGATATTCTTCTTCGGCTTCATCCTCGCTTTCATCTCTGACATTAAGATTCATTCCTCTGCGAATCTCTTCTTGCAATGCTCGCACTTGTCTCTGCAGCTCTCTAACCTCAGGTGTTACAACACCAGCTCTTCCGCCACGTTCCCTTCGTGGAGGCATTTTCGTGATGCGCGCTGAAACCCTAGCCACGGTCCTGGTGCAAACTGCCTCACAATCGGCGATTTGTTTACACACTCAAGAACTCCTACTCTGATACCACTTGATGAAGGGTGATCCCCTTAATACCACAAACACATAACAGATATAGAGAAACAACAACAATATGCAAGAACAGAAAATTGGCTTCTTATTATCTCCACAAATGTGGAATTACAAACTTTCAGAATTATAATATGCAAAGCCACATGGGCATTCCCTTACAATATTCTGTAGGACAAAGCCTCGAACTATTACCTAGATCTACTACCCAGAACTATTCTGAACTGCCTAAGACAATAATACAGCCTTCCTTATATAGGCAATTTCCACCGCCCGAGAAGGTTCCAGAAATTTAGCCCTAAGGGCCGACCAAACTTAGAATTATTTTATTTTACATTTTATTACATCATAGTCGACTCAAGATAACCTTTGAAACCCGAACAGAAATTTTGAAGAAAATTATTTTTCGCCATTTCAGGTGGCCCAACTTCCGAAGACCATAAGTCATCACCCGTTGACCCGCTCAGCTATTATAACCCCATTTCAGAAATGCCACAAAGTGCTCTACAGGCTTGACCCACGCAAGCGTCTGTCACCCAAATTTTTGACCTCATCCGGGGCCTCTAAAGCCTTCAAAACTGAGTTCAAAGTTTTTGTACCCTGGTGCCAATACCAAAAATCTTCAATATCTTCCAATATACACTTGATCTGGCAATGAAACTTTACTGGCAGACATATATGACCAAAATGAACCTCCAAGAAAGAAATCAGATCATTCTGAGCACATACGAAAATTACCAAAAATAGTAACTTTCCATAAATAGCAGCTCTGCACAAAATAGCCCTTATTGAATATAAAAACAAAAATATTTTTGGGTGATGCAAGATTGCTCTTACACCTAGGATGCTCCTGCATCACCCCTGCTCTTGGGGGCTGCCGCCCCCAAACCCCCGCTCGGGGCTCGGCTTGGCCCCGAACCCCGACGAGGTTGGGAGGAAAAGTGTACAGTACTTTACTGGATAGTACTTTCCTAATTAGTCACCATAAGCTAACATAATGATCTCTTGAGGAGTCAATGGTACACTAGGATCTGCATCTTCCACAGACATATCAGTGTCTACCATTGGCTACTCTGTGGTCTCTTCTCTCTATGCCTTACGACATCTAACCTTAACACCAAGATCAAAACTAGTATCATCCTATAGAGGATCTGGACCGACACCTACATCATGTTGTGCACCAAGTACCTCATCTGCTGTACCAACACTACCTAAAGTCCCACTCTCTCCTTTAGTCCATCTCTTATGCAAAACTCTAGGTCTTCCTGCTGAAGAACTAGAGGGATGAGGTGGTCTCATCTATCCAGATGGTCTCTGTGGAGGTGTGAACACTAATCTCAACCTCAGAGGCATAGGCTGGGGCATCTATACCTATGCATGTCTCTATCCTTGACCAGTCTGTACCTGTACACCTATGACAGCCATGGCCTCCTCCATAGAGGGTATCAAATCTGTAGGATCAAAAAACCTATGTATAGGATGCTCTACAAGCCATTCAATGAATCCATCAGTAACACCAACATCTGGAATATCTGCTCTGTAATCCCAGTCTCTACCAACAATACCACTGTACTCCTATGTACAGAGATCATATGATAACTGATGGCCCCATCCTAATCCGAGCTCTCTATGAATCTGTGCATAAGCTGAAAGCTCCTCTGTGCATCCTAAATGATGCCATACTACCTCCATACTCTAGTGATCAGGAAGTGCTCAATAATAGCAGTGGATCTCCCAATCAGTACATGACTATGATAGAAATAACTAAACTGCTCCCTCGCAGTGGGCCAGGCCTCTATAAGCAAGTATGGTCTCCATACTACAAAAGTCATATCATCTAGACACTACCTAAAGTACTCTGTGTGACCTATGCACACCTGTGTAACATAACCAGAGTGTATATATATATATATATATATATATATATATATATATATATATATATATATATATATATATATATATATATATATATATATATATATATATATATATATGTATATGTATATGATTGACTCATGTGGTTGGTGCTGTGACTGACACACTGGTCTACAAACTAAGATGTGCTCCTAGGCCCATATCTGAAGAACTAGTGCATCAGAAGCAAAGGACTTGCTCTCTTGATACACAATCTCGTGCATCTCAGAGAACATATGTGCAAGCATGCACTGACCCCAAGCTAACTCAGAAGGAGTAGCCATTAATCGTGCCATCATTGGGGCCTAGCCCATCAATAGATCATTCTTCTGATGGTCAGACATGATGATACCTCATATCATGCTTGCTATGATACAATCTAGTCTATGGGTCTACCCATAGCGCTGCACTAATAACTCCCAAGAAATAGAACCAGTGAGCTGTGTGTCATCTCCAAACAATCTATGAAAAGAATGAAGACCAGAGTTCCCAGAACTCATGTAATCTAGATGAGGACCATGAAATGGAATGTGCAATATCCTATATACATCCTCAGGGGTCACAGTAATCTCTCTAGTGGGTAAATGGAAAGTCTAGGTCTCTGAATGAAACCACTCTATCAATGCAGTCAACAATCCATGGTTAACCCTAATCTCGGGCAACCAAATCAGATACTCGAATCCACAGGAAGCAAGATGTACCCTCATAGGGTCAGGCAATGAAACATAGAGTCTCTAAGTTGCAAGATGTGAAATGCATACATGAACATCAGGGTATATAACCTACACAAAATAGAAATGGGAAATCCTATCAGTAATTTGGTTGAAAAATAGGCTAACAGTATAGAAATTCAAAAGTTCACTATCTCAGAAGGTGCATTAAATGCTCAATAATCAGCCTAAGGAATCAGAAAATAAAAAATTTTGACCTAAAGATGAGTTTTAAGCTCACTATTTTCCATACGACAATGCAGACTGGCATCAAAACTCATGAGTTTCAGTAGGGTCCCATATGACAAACCATGTATGTACGACTTTCTAGGGATCACCATACGACAGATGAGGGACTCGATGAAATGCCGTATGACTCTTGGGTCCCTCTCAAATGAGTTTAGGGGGGTTCTAATATGACACTCTATAGAACATTGAAAAGTCGTACGAGTCACGGAGGACAGTCGTACGAGTTTTCATGCATGCTACAAACATGAAAAAATGGAATTTACAAAGAGGCACAGAGGTCCACTTACTAGATGTCCATACTGTGGAGGTTGCTAATGTCTTCGGCTGCACTCAAATTGATGGGAAGAGATATGTACCTTCAGCTCAACCATTTTCTCACTCAGAGGGCTCCACAAAGTTTCAAAAGTCAAATGTGAATAATTAATTGAAAATGACCCTTTAGGTCCTTATATAGCTTTTGACCTAATTTTCAAAAGTGCTCCGTTTTCCATGAAAATTGCACTCCTTGCTAATTTCGACGTTTTGAACCCATTTTCAAGATCAAAATAAAAATTTGAAATCATTTACTATGTGAAAATTGTGATTTAAAATTTTCTGACCCAAGATGTCTGATTGCTTGCATAATCAACCTTCACTCATCACAGAAATCCAGAATTCAACTTAACTGATTATCTAACATCAAACTATCAAAATTTCAACTTGGTCAACCATGGTCAACTCATGGTCAAACCTAGTCAAACTTGGTCTCCAGGACCTCTAAATGATGTAGAATGCGTTCTCACACATGTATAACCACTTCCCAAATCAATTAGCATGCTTCTAAACCATTCAACATTGACTTTTCTTGTCAAATTTCAATTTTAATCCCGAAGGGGGCATGGTATCACACATCATTCAAGTCTATAAATCTAAATCTGAAAATCAAACTTCTTTCCTCAGTGATCAAGACAACAACCACGTCTAGTTACTGATTCATCTAAAGTCCTCATCGCATGGGGAAAATCTATCATCTCTTGGGGCATATCAGATTCATTGAGATCCATATCAATCTAGTATCCTAATATATCTTGTAAACTGTATCAGCTTTTTGTAACCAATGGTTCATTAGTGTTATTTTCCTTATTTCTTCATAACTGATGGGTTCGGGATGTGATACCAATATGTGATTCTCTTTGGACATTCAGGTTTGGAATCGGTCACTCACTTCTTCGCAATCATAAGGTTCAGAATCAGGCATTTTGACACTTTTTCGTAATCACTGGTTCATTGTTTCTATTGTTAACATTATCTTTGGTCAATCAGGACCTAAATCTTAAATCTTTCAATCTTTTAATCAGTTTCTGTCTCAGAATCGGTTAATCTTTCAAATCAGTTTCATACATCTTTATCATACACAGATTATTCTTTGAACCACTACGCTTTGCATAGTGATTCAAAGAGGGGCAAAATGTAATACCCCCAAAATGGGCTATAGGTTCATTAACCTCCTACATCTTCAATTCAAACAAAATTGACATCAAAGTCCTAACCTAAGGCACATTTGCACATTATCGAATTTAATTGATTTTATCCTAATTCTGCATCAAAGAATATTCCTAGCAATATTCCTATTTTATCCTAATTTTTCTTAATTTAATAATTATTTGGCAATAAATTCTATTTATCCTAAAGTTTGATTAATTGAATATTCTGAATATTTAATTAATTAGATTTAATACTGCCACTTGATTATTTAATTAAATTTATTCCTAAATTGTACTATTTAATTTTGACAATAAATCTAAAATCTCATTACTAATTGATTAAATTCTTATTTAATTAATTAATGTCAATTGTCAATTTTTAATAATATAGTTTTAGAATAAAGTTTGATTTAATAATTGATTAACCCATAAATCAATTATTTTAATTCAAAAATCAGTTAAGTTGAGAATAAATCACTTTATTTTTAAATTAATTCAAATTAAATCATGCACAATCAGAAAAAGTAGGCAACTAGAAATTAACAATCAATTTTAAATTGAAACTCAACATCTAATGATGAGTTGAAATCTGATCTAAAACTCTATTTTGAGTTAAAAACTGCTTTTGCATGATTTTTATGAGTTAATTATCTCCGATTTCTCGATAACTCAAAAATCAACCTAAGTTTATGAAGAGTGATTTATGGATTTTCTCTTGCATCCTCAAAGCCTTGGATTTCTATAAAATCAAGGCTCAACTTTTCATAATTATCAACACTCGAATTTGCACAATTACTCTGGTGAATTGGCGATTGAAGGATTAAGCACTTGCAACAAGTGATTTGTGAGATCTTTCATAGTTGATCATAATTTTTGCATAGTTTCATATCATAGATTTTCATATCATTCATAGCATTCTTAGATTAAATCTGCATTCAATTTCATTCATTTTAGCTTAGAATCATATTATTGCACAGAAAATACAAAAATATAGAATAATCTACATCCATACAGTCTTTCATTCTTTTGTATTCAAATCCTTCGTTTAGGTGTTGCAATGTCACTGATCTCAATTCCAATATGAGAACATCATACTCGCACATACTCGCACCTACTAGAAGGTAGTAAATCACCTGGTTAGTATAGTTTCAATTATTTGCAAGATTTCAATTTTTGCTAACCGCTAATATTTTACTGAAGTGTTGTATCTACAACTAGGTACAAAATTCACACACATAATCCACACTAAGAATCCTCCCAAAAGAGAGAATTATCTCCATTATTAATGTCCCATGATAGATTCTTTAGAATAGTAGGTCTGCAATTCAACATAAAGTTCCACACTCTAGATCCTCTCGACGGGTTGTTGATTTTGACAATTTATGATCTGTCATCATTGTTCAGATACTTTGCCTATAGGATTCTACCGCACTTTAAATGAGGTTGCCTCATCATTTTCCCAATAATTTTTGATGCTAATGTTTTTTCTACCATAAATGATTATGGAGACCAACCCCTCCATAATCTTTTGGTTTGTATAATTTATCTCATTATATGAGAGCCATTTTATGCTTGTCTAATAACCCTTTCTTAAAAAACTTCCTCATTTTTTGAATGAATGCCTTGTTTTCCCTTGCTAAGAGAGATAAATATGACAAAAGATAAATGGGAAGGGAGGGAATAACTATCTTCAACATTAGGATCCTTCTTTCTTACAAAAGCCATCTTCCTTTACTTGAGCACATTATGTTCTCCAATTTATCTTTAAAAGGATCCCAAAGCTTAGTGTTTCTTGGGCCCTCGTCCAAAGATATACCAAAGTATGTATAGGTGAGGGAACCTTTTATGAAATTTAACAAACTTAAAATTTAAGTCTCTTTCCTGGGCTACGCATTAATGAAGAATACCTCCAATTTATTATGGTTTACCTCTCAATGAAAGGCCTCAACGTACTAAGATAGGATTTTGATGTATTGTCTCACTTCCTTTATTTTGACCATAACTAGAATAGCATTAATTGTGAACTATTGGTAAGAAATCCTAATTTTGCTAGCAACATTGATGCCTCTGATTAGGAAAGATGTCAATGCATGCTTAATTTCTTTTCCTAGAGCCTCAACCATTATCACTTAGCAGTTTTTTATCTGATGTTTTCTAAGCTTAGCTTGTACTTCTACTTATGGGCATCACCGATGTGTTCTTTGATGCTTTGAGCTCTACCTATTTGACACTTGAGGGGTGATCTTGTATCCCTCTATTTTTTTGTGAAATGTACTTTATATTTTTTATTAATGGAAATGACTACTATTCATAAAAAGATAAAGATAATCTAAGATAATATAGTAATAAGATATTATCATAACATTATAAAATGTATTGGTCGAGGAAAATATTCTGCAAGATGTTTCCCAAGATGTGATCAATATTGAGAAGGATGGTTAGGAGAAGGACAGGGCCAATGCTAAGAAGGATAAGGTGGAGAGCTCCAAGGAGGAGACAGTGGGAGTGAATAAGGATTTTGAGAATCTGGGGTGTCTTTCTTTCCTTATTAACCTTAGTAACATGAAAAGTGACATCACAGCTATGAAATCCCATATTCATCAGCTTCAAAAAGAAACTAGGGTTCTTGGAAAGATGAATCTGGGGGAGAAGACCATGGGTCAATGTATTGATGAGCTAAAGGAGATAATCGGTAGGGTTGAGGGGCTCTCTACCTTTAAAGACATAATCATTGCCATGGAAGAGAAAATTGAAAATGGTGAGGGGATGAAAAAAAGAATTGAAATTATGGAAAATAGAGTTGACAAGCTGGAGAAAATGGTTGGTAATATTGTGGAGCAGAGTTTTTCTATTATAAAGGCTTCGATAAAGCATGTTAAGATTGTGGTGGACAAAATGGACTAGGAGAAAGGGGAGTAGGCGATCATCGTGGTCAAGGAGGATCATGGTCCCAGTAGGAGAACTAGATCAAGGTTCAAGAAGATGAAGGATAATAAGAAAAATGACATTGAGGAACTCAAAGTGTCCTTTGCTAACATGCAAATGCTGGCTGAACAGGTGGCAGATCTTATGAAATGTATTTAGCTAGCTGGTTGCTGTCCTGCTATCTTTTTATTGTCCTTTGTTTATTTCTCTATCTTTTTGTTTAAGGACTTGTTTGTGTGTCTTTTTTTGGTGTTGTTGCATAGTTTCTGATGGAACTTTAATGCCTATCTTGTATTCCTAATGTAAAAGGTTTTGGGTCCTTTCAAAACTTGCTTTTAAGTAATCAAAACATTATAAAAAATATTGACATTTTTTTAATAATAATAATTAAAATTTAAAATATTAACATAATAATAAAAATAATATAAGATAATATTAATTATAATATAATAATATTAGAATCATAATATAATAAATCAACAAAAAATATAAGTATAAATATTGGAATGAATGGGATGGGAAAAACTTCTAAAAATATTCGTTGAAAGAAAAAAAATGAATAAATATATAATTAAAAAAATTACAAATAAATTTAAACTTGTGTGTGCGCGCGCAAAATAATTTTGTTTCAGATGATAATTGAAATAAAGTTATATCCTCATTTTTACATTTACTTCAATTTCGGTTAATTATACATTAATTCCAATTACTCTATTAATGGTAGAGACTAGTGAAAGTTGCAAGCCATTATTAATCTACTAAAGAACCCTATATGACATTTTGAGATCTAGAAAAAATTACACAAAAGATAGATATGCAAGGGATTTAATTAGGGATTTCCAAAAGAAATAGCAAGAAAATTCATAATTTCCATGTAGGTTGTAATGGCCCGCCAAGGAACCCTTGGAACAAAGGGTTAAATATGCACTTAATAAATTTTTTTTGAAGGTAGATATATGAACCATTCATACAAGTACAATAGATAACCATAAACATAAGCACAATACAACATGCAACCAAAAACATAACCATCATCTCATGATTGCACACAAGTGGAAGACTTCACAAGCACTTCCAAAGGTTCCCAAGCAACCTAAAACTCAAGCATGAATGGTATAGGCATTTTCAAGAAATCACATTAGAGTTTAGACCTCATCTATGAACCTCACAAATCATGACCACACCTTTGTCAATAGTTTCCCATTGAGGAGACTACTACATCCTCAAGGAAAGTCAATACAAGAAGCCAAATAATAAGAATGAGGAAAACATGACCAAATGTATCTGAATCTAGAATGTTATGACTAAGATTGCATCTTGAAGATGAAGGGCACCCCAAATTGAAAACACATTTTCAACAGACCCTTGGGAAGTACCCTCTATTTTAAATGTGATATTTCATATGTGATGCAGAAAGTGTCAAATGAAATGAAATAATTATCAAATGCAATGAAACTATTGTCAAATGTGATGAAACTCTAGTTAAATGTGATACACTACTTTATAAAGGGCATAATCAAGTTTTAAGCTAAACTAAGAGGTCAATCTGAGTTTTAAGCACTAGGGAGGCTTGCTGACACCAATGTATGGTTAAAATGTGGGATTACTCCACACTAGGGAGTACTAGAACAAAACATATCAAGGCCATGATTGCTCAATTATATTAATGAATAAATCAACCGAAAGCATGAAAGAACTAAATTAAAACAATATTATCAATGTACATATACATGAACCTGGGCATAACAATGGTACCAAAATGAACTAGATACAAGTAAGCTCTCTCTCAAGCTCCAATTCCCTCTAGTTGGAGGAAGTTTATCATCTATTCACTAGTCCCTAGTAGTGGTAAAGTGAAACACCACCCTACCATGTGGAACCCTTAGGCCCATCGCACCCTACTCGCGAAGATAGTAACCTAGCCATAACAAAGGAAAACATGCAAGTAAGGAGGCTAGAATCGCACCAAACATATTCATGAATCAAGGACAATATAAGGTTTGAGTAATAAACATAATGCACATACATAAAACAAGTAGGTCAAGGTCACTACTCAACTAGATAAAGTACAATATTATGGAGACTTGGGAATGGAGTGTCATCACATGGCTCATGTAAGCCCATGTGACTTAGAGAAACCCTTCCCTCATCAAGGATGTCTACTGAGCCATATCAACATCTATAAATGGAAAGGCTACACATTACCATATCAATTTCCTCAAACGATCGTAAGGTATTGTGCCATATCAACGTTTATAGATGAAAAGGAAAGAATATACCATATCAACATCCTCAATTGACGACAAGGTAGTCACATTAGTCTTATATTATGTTTTATCCCCATTAATTATTTATGATTATCAATTATTATTAATAACTCTACCAAGGTTATCCTGGAACCCCTTTGTGCTCCGGTATGCCTTGAAGAGCCACTCCATCCCACTACTCTACACAATCTATCAAAAGCAAAATAAAGAAAGACTCACAAGTCCAAATCCAAAATTACGTCAAATGACTCTATTGGTCTCAAACCAAGAGTACAGGTCCCTTGATATCCCATCACAACACACTCAATGTGCTCGTGATGTGGTCTCAAACACCAGCATCACACATCCCAAATGTGATCATAAATCAAGCATGGAGAAAAATCTTAAAGAAGGAAAAACAATAACAAGTGTTCATGACACACTCAACTGGGCATTTTGCTAGGAGTACAGATTCGTCCATGAATTTGAAATTAACAAAGTAAGACCATAGGGTATTTTCAAACATGGAGGGAAACACATTCCAGTGTTTGAGACATGTTGAACATGCCAAATGACAAATCTGGGAAGCACACAAAATGATGCAACCTCAAATTTTCCCAAAAATCAATCTTTAAATAAAGCTACAAAATTATAAGGTCCATTTTCCCTTAGGCACCCAACAACACACCAATCCAATAAAAATTTCACTATGGATAAACACGAAAAAATAGAAATCATAATGGTACAAAACCAAAAATGCAAAACCCTAATTACTTGTAGGGAGCCAACTAGGTAATAGAAAACCACAAGAATGTTGGGGGGTACTTACTTGTAGCCCACGAAGCATTTAAAAATAAGAAACTTCTTAAATAGCTAAGAAACAAATAAAATAATAAAGGCCCTACCTCATAGCCGGAGGATAAACTTTTTTTCTATTGAAAATATAGAATCAACTGATTACAAAATGTCTAGATACCGAAATGTCAATTAACTATTAGCATTAGAATATTTTACATGCATAAGTTTCTACAAATATTACCTCTTTGACCACATTAACCATCTAAGATAATTTTTTTTTAAAAAAAAATGCAAACCAAAATGATCTATGATTATGAAACTATACATATAGGCGGGGTATCTATCATTCCCATCCCGTTTCCTACTAGTCTTCTAGCTCATAAATATGTATGAATACACTATTGGTTGGGTGGTAATTAGTATAAGTAGTGGCTCTATGTCTATCCTGCAAATCATTCCATCCATTGACTCTGTCTCCTTCCTTATCTTCTCTATTCTCTAGTTCATTCCATCTAGTGTTGTCTGTAAGTCGAAGGATAAACTTGAAAAGATGAGGAATAAAATAAATTCCACACAAAATCCCAAAGTAGCTCCACATAAACAAGAGTAATTGTGACATGATTCCAACGAGCCTCCACCTACCAAAAACCAACAACCCAGTCAATCACAATGAACAAAAGACTGAATTTCTCCAAAACAATTTGGAGTGAATTCCAAATTCTTCCCAAAATTTAAAAGTGAAATGTGAGTTAAAATAACTCTTTTTCCATAAATAACACTTTTTCCAAAAGTGACTTATAAAATAGGCCATCTAAATATTTTAAAATGAACTATTGACTTATTTCCCAAAACTAAATAAATTGATTCCAATTAATTGAAATCCAACTATGACAAATTAGCCAAAAAATAAAAATAAATGCTAACAAAGTTAAATCAACATTTTAAATTAAGCCTCTTTTTTTTATAACTGTAGGAACTCTAATGCACAAACATGCCACTAGTCTATCACAAAATACATCGTGAAGTCTGGATTTACCAAAATGTACAAGAGGGATAACATTATAAACATAGGTACATTGTCCATATAAGAATGATATTGGCTTAGAAAAGGAAGACCAAAGTTACTACCTCCTATGTCACTACTGGAGATATAGACACACTCAATTCATGTAGCTCAGGTAGAATGTGTTTGGTACCTGTTCACCAAAATTTGCAAACATCAAATGTTGTTTCTCATAGTATAAATCACTAAAGCACATGAACATACATGGTATCAAACATTGAAGGAGAATGAGACATCGTGTGGACCTCACAAATGAGTAACCACGACTCCGTCTCACTTTGTACATGTAATTTAAATAATCATTGCAACTAAATAAAACATTTATTTTAAATATAATACATTTAAATAAATCATCTTATGACAATATGAGCATAAATCAACAAAATTAAATAACTAAAATATCCAACAACATATGAGGCACAATATATCATGTGATCCAATAAAATCATCCTGATAACAAAATCCATAGTCTCAAATGAAAAATATACTAGATATCATCATAAGGCATCATGCCATAGCAACAACACCATTATGCAGGCATGATCAAAATGGTACATAACAAGAGAATCTAACATATAATTAGCTATAATACTAGTAAAGCCAAAATAAAATAATAACATCAAATGCATGTCATCATGAAGATAACCACAATATCATAATACAAGTACATCTTAGATCAAAATAATCACATAAAAAAATGTAATCATGGGAGGCACTACATGCTCTCCTCTAGGCATAGGCTTACTCTTGGAATCCAGCAAAAAGATAAGGGTACAAAAATCTCAACCATGAAGCATCCTCCCATGTATCAAAAGTCTCATCACTTGGGTCCCGTTGGACCCTTACCTGTTCTATGTCTCTTCCCCTAAGGGTCAATCTCCAATGCTGAAGAATGTAGATGGGCTCCATTGTAATGCCCCGCCAGGCAACCCAAGAGGACAAGACATAAAACCTCTATAAAATGAAAGTAGTGAATTTTTTTTTTTAATTAATTTATTTATTTTAACTAGAATAATATTCATCATTACACTTCATATTTCTAAAAGAAGAAATAATTTTCTACTACTTGAATGTAAGATTTATACAACTTAAGTCCTCCTGGGTTCCCTAATGTCGCTACCTAAGCAACATCATATAAACCATTTACATGCATAAGATATTCACGGAATCTTGAGCTTAAAAGATCTACATTCATTTTAATGAACCAAGTTAAATGTCCCTAACTTATTTCTTTTATTAAACATAGGTTAATCATCCAACATCATTATTCCTTTTATCAACTCATTCCATAAATTCATATTGATTTCATCTACATCTACTATCCTTTATATCACTTTTCTCTAATAATTTAGGTAAGAGATTAATATTCATTAAGGTAGGCATTATCCTAGGTATTTCATTAACATGAACCAAGTATTAACATTATAATCAAGTTACTATTTTATTGCATTGTTTCATAACCATTCATTGTTAATAATTCCAATCACTAACCTATCATTTCTCAATAATTTCCTTGGATCCTTTCATCAAGAGAGAATACATTATTTTTGTGATAAATCATTATATATAACTATATTTAAGATTATGTCCTTTACATATGGACAACATAAGAGGATAGGAGAAATAACATAAACACTTTCTTTTAATGCTAGTAACATATCCAATATTCCACATTATTTTCCCTTTCTTTTACCTAGAACTACCCATTCCCTTATGCATTGCTTTGAATTGAGATTACATCAATACTACAAGACTCTTTTTAGGAGATTAAAAATTACATGAATTCAAATACATAAGTACATGTTGACATATTAAAATATCCAATAAGAAATCTTCAATTGCAGATCTGGAAAGGAATATGTGCTAGGATCATCCAGAGAATCATGAACAATACCTCGATATAAATATTAACCACCCAACCACGTGGAACCAATAGGCCCACTCCCCTGAGCTAGGAGATAGAACCAAAGGCCCATACAAGAGGTAACAACTAGAAAATTCCTAAGGTGGTGATAAAAGTTCCCCAAAGTCACAACAAAAAAAGAAAAGACAAGAAGACCACAAGGAATACCAGAGGCATGATCAAATTTGATAGAGAATCTAAGCTACAAGCTAGGTGAGTGTCATCGCATAGCCCTCACCCCTTGGGTTGTCCTGGTACTAGCCACTCTTGGCCCCGGCCCCCAAGTAGGCACATGCGGAACCGAATGCCTCTCATACAGACAAGGTCATTCAATTGTACCTACGCATAGGTACCTTCTCCCACTCCCATCCTTAGTCTTTACTAGCACTAAAGGCATGGGCGAAGCACAATTAATCTTGATTAATGTGTAATTTCCCATTCCAATAATCTCCCATTCCCAATTCATTTATTTAGGTTATCACTTGATTAAATAACTCATAGTAGGTTATCCTGGTACTAGCCACTTAGGGCCCCGGCCCCTCACTATGAGCCACTCACCTAGTGTACTTAGGTTCCCTAACATACATATAAAAATCATAAGAACATAATAGATTCATCATCAAGAATTCATATCAATTCCATAACAACATTTGATTGAGTTTAGGAAAACATATGTTGTCCCTAGTCCACTTGACAACCCTAAACCCAATATGGCATTCAGAATGTTCCAAACATATAAGAAGACATATAAGTGATATTATAAATATATTCAGAGTATAAATAGATCCAATTAACCAAAAAAAAATTCTAATAGCCTTTGGTAACCATACAAAACCTTAAAACTTAATGATGTTCTTAAATTGAATTATTTCAAGCAAGGATTAAATGCAAAGAATAGTCATCATAGAAAAGTCATCCATATCTTCCACAAAACATAAAATAAAGGAAATCTCTTCAGTGGAGATTTAGATAACATAATTATGGACTCTCAATTTTATTTTTAGGAAGATCCAACGGTGGGAAATAAAGTTATGACTTCTGGTTTAAAACAGAAAATTCTGGTTAGGGTTCAGACCTGCCTTCACTAAAATGGTTGTAATTTTCACAAAATATAATTAAAATTCACCAAACCAATTGAAAATGAAAGATAAGACTTAAAAGAATCTCTGATATCAAATTTAGACTTTTATATAATCATATCAGCTTGTAGCATACAAATACATTTGACAGAAAATTTGGAATCAAGAATGGACAGGCATAGTCTGCCAAAATGTCAAAAATAAGGCATTAATTCGACCCTAAAAATAAAATCAGAGAAATACCCATTTGAGATCTGTAAATTTTACTTCTAGAAAATCAATTTAGTAAAACCATAGATGCAATTTAAATTTTTATAATAACAGATCTCCAAAAATAGGTTGCTAAAAACCCTAGGAAAACACATGCCAATTCTTACAAACAAAAACTCAAAACTTTAAAATAACCATACAAATGAAAAGTAAAGATATAATAAATAATTATAATATATAAATAGATCTATAATCTATCAGATATATCAAGTAACTAAAATATTCAATCCATACCTCATGTCCTACGAAGGTTGAATCGAAGAAGGAAGGAAACAAAAGAGAAGACAAATCCAAACTTGAGATGCATCCTTCAAACCCTATCCACTTTTAGAAATCTCCATGAAAGAAAGAAATAATTCCACAGCAAAGAATCCCTCTCTCAACTAGTGAAATTCTCACAAAAATGTCTCTCTCCCAAAAGCAAAGATAACCAAAAATTCTTAAAGACATATGCTTACAAACTCTCCTTCACATCTCCAAGTTTTCTCTCCAAAATCTCCATGAAAAGTAAGGCCATCCTCTCCTCAATGCTTCAGCCCCCAAAATCCCCTCCCTTCAAATGAGAAAGTAGTGCATATAAATAGATTTCCAAAGGTTGAGAGGAAAAGTAACCAATTCTCAACTAACTCTTAACTAAAGGGTATTATAAAATAACTTAATATCATACAACTATATTACTCAAATATACAATAAAAGATTATTTGTATTCATTCATACACACATGTAATATTATCCTAACATATATGCATATGCCATCATTAATTACATCAATATCTATATATATAACCTATCCTCATTATTAATAATTAACAATTGAGAATAATATACCTCGCATTATTTAATATTTAATTATTAATAATATTATACTTTACATTAATCCCGAAATATACACCATCAACAATATCTACAATAATTAACATATAATCACATATAAATTATATATATATAAATACATATATGTGTGCACCCATATATATATATTTTCATATATATATATATATATATATATTTATATTTATATAGATACATGCCAAATACCAAACACTATAATCTATAAGATTATGAAGTAATAGATCACAATATTATTACCTATTTATAATTAATATAGGATATAACACTGAGGTAGAATAAAATCACATGCCTCAAAATAAATCTAATCATCGAAAGAGGCCATAAATATCAACTATGAAACATATTGAGAAAACTATAAAATCAAACAAGGTCAACCAAAGTCAACAAGAAAAGTCAAGCCAAACTCCTGAAACACAACATAGAAAGATTAACTAAGAATCATACCAAGAAGGAGAAATAAATAAAATGAGTAAACAAATCATACAACCAAATGAATTCAAGTGGCCATAAGGCACTAACTACAACCGTGCCCAACCGGGTGCGTTGGATCTAGGTTTTTGACCCAAAGGTTGACTGACAAAGAAGGAACCCTAATATTCCCAAATTGGAATAATGACAAAGGAAGACTCATGTAGGGGCCTTAGTACTATCTCCATAACAACAACCATCAAGGATTTGAGGGCATGCTCAGACTTGTGAAGCCAGGTGAAGTCGATGCCCGGTACCTGCAAGCCTGCATCACAAAGAAGAAATACATATGCATGGATATACGTATAAAAGAAAACATTGCAGACAGATGACCAGGATCGATACATCATGTGGACCTCAGCTATGTGAGTAACTACGACTTCATCCTGAATCATGAAAACACATCATGTATATATATACACTCAAAGCATGTAGCATCATCATAATGAAGGTTAGAATCTCAAGCATTGTGTTAGTCTCTTATCAATACTAATAATAAATCAACATAATCAAATCATCAAGTGAGATACAAGATTCATCCAAAGTAACCTTAATAGAAGAAAATATAAATAACCACTTATATATATCTATCAAGTACATATCATATAACATCCTAACTATGTTCATAAAGGTCTTGTAGGTACTCAATACATACATGGAGATAAATACATACAAAAGTGATACCTTTAGATAGTATGTCTGATATTAGAATCATTGAGTACTAGCTTATGAAATTATTATAAACAACTATAGGAATAGATCAAACAAGTATCATGTACAACTTAAGCTATAAGAAAACATCGAAGGATCTTAATTCTTTCAAAAACACAAAACTTATATTAGGGTTAGAGGGGTATTACATCCATAGAAAGTTTTCCATCCTCTACCTGTAAATCACCCCAATCAAGAACATGGGTCACATTGGGAATAGACTATCTCAACGCAAAAACAAGAAAAATATCATGGATGTGCAATAGGCTAGGTAGAAATTCCAAGTGGTAGGAAATAGGACTAATCCTCTCAAGGATCTCAAAAGGTCCAACAAAATACAGCAATAGTTTAGAGCCTTTCTCATAATGGATGGGGATTTTTCACGGATGAACTCACAAAAGTACATGGTCACCATCTCAGAAGTGAGAGTCAAGCCTATGGGAATCAACATACTTATTATGTTGGTCCTGAGCAGTAACCAAAGGCTCTCTAATACGAACAACCTACTACTCCATGTCTTGAAGCATCTCATGACCCAAAACTACTTGGTCCTCTAATTGATCCCAACTCAAAGGTGTATGAAATGGTCAACCATACAAGGCCTAAAAAGGAGACATGCCAAGAGAACCATGCTACCCATTATTATATGAAAACTTAACCAAGTACAAATAATACTCCCACCTTGACTGATAATCCACATACATGTGAAGCATGTCCTTAAGAACTTGATTCATCCACTTTGTCTGACCATTAGTCTTGGGGAAATATGCTAAACTAAAATTTATTTGCATGCCCAAAGCATGATGGAGAGATGTCTATATTGTGGAAGTAAACATTGGATCTCTATCCTAAATGATCCTAAGAGGTATCCCATGGAACAAACTATATCTTCCATGAATACATGTGCTACCGAAGCAAAAATATACAAAGATATCATAGGTGAAAAGTGAGCCACCTTGGATAACTTATCCACTATAACCATAATATAATTATGGCGATGTGATGACATAGGTAACCCAATAATGAAATCAATAGATATAGTGTCCCACTTCCATTTATAAGTGGAATGTTGTTGCAAAATACTTGCTAGATGTGAATTATATTCCTTCACTCTTTGGAACTCAAGACATCAAGCCACAAAATCAACAACATCATGCCCCATCCTTTCCCAAAAGTACAACTATCTAAGGTCAACACACATCTCCTTAACACTGAAATATGCGAAATACAATGCATCATGTGCCTCAAACAACACTAACAAATGAAGATCACCTGAAACCGGTACATAAATGCATTCATGGTGTCACAAAAATCCATCTGAATCTAAAGAGTAACCTAAAAAAAATTCCTATAAGGGTACGTCTAGACTTAATATCTACTCTCACTTTCTGATACCAAGTATCACTAGGTAACACCTCAAGGATATGGCTATGCAAATACACACCTAGCTAAAAAATAGAGATCTCATGCCTTCTCCTATTAAAGGAATCCATAATAACATTCTCATTCCCCTTGATGTAATGAACATCAAAATTATACTCACACAAAAACTCCATCCAACGACACTGTTACACATTCAAGTTTGGATGAGAAAAGATATATTGCAAGCTATGATGATCGCTATGCAATTCAAACTTGTGACCCAAAAAAAAATGTCTCCAATGCACTAGCGCATTCACAACCATTTCTAACTATAAATCATGGTGGGGCTAGTTCAACTCGTGATCCTTGAGCTTATATGCAATCACTCATGCCTCCTACATAAGAATTGCACCCATGCCCTCTAACGATGCATCAATGCAAATGATAAACTAATTTGTAGGATCTAGTACTACCAAGATAGGTGCACTAGTCAAATTCTCCTTAAGCACCTAAAATGATGACTCACACTATGTGGAACAAACACAATTCTTCCCTTTCATGTGAAGAGAAGTGAAGGGATGATCCAATCAAGAGAAATATTTCATGAATCAATGGTAGTAACCCACCAAACCCATGAAACTAATCGATGTTGGCCAATCCATAATGGAATGGATCTTTAAAGGATCCACTAAAACACCCTCTCCATAGATGATATGACCCAAATACTTCACCTCAGTCTGGAGGAACTCAGATTTGGCTAGGTTTCCATACAACTAATGGTCATGTAGGCATTGCAATACTTGACATAAATGGACCTCACGCTCCTTCATAGTCCTCAAATACACCAAAAAATTATCCTTAAATACAAGGACAAATAAGTTGAGATAGGTGAAAACCACACCATTCATAAAACTCATGAAAAATGATGGCACATTGGTCAACCCAAAGGGTACAACCATAAAATAATAGTGCCCATATCAAGTGCAAAACATTGTACAATGAATGCCAACCTCATGGATATGAATATGATGGTATCCCAACTTAAGATCTATCTTTGAGAACACTCTTACTCCCTTCATCTAGTCAAACAAATTTTCAATCCTCTACAAGGGATATTGGTTCTTCACCATCGCCTTATTCAACTGTCGATAATCAATGTACAAATGCAAAGATCCATTCTTCTTATTCACAAAGATGAATGGTGCACCCTGTTAGGACCACCAAATTATTCTATGCATTTGGTCAATTTTCATGTCTAATTTTTTAAGTAGAGTATCGAAATCCAAGATTTGGCTAAGTATAGAGTCCCCTTTGTTGCCTTTGTTTTGTCTTGTTATAATATGTGGTTGATTGTCTTAGTTGGTAAAAAATCACTAAAGAAGGGTCTTATGTTGTTAAGTGACTAGCCCATTTTCCCTAGGTTGTCACACATTTACCAGCTTGGGAAATATCCTATGTTACCCCATGTTCTTTTTTTTATAGTGTTACAAAGTGTTAGGAATAAGGTGTCTCAACCTTGGATAATTCCTATTCTTATTATTTGTTTTGTAAAATGTATTTCTTGAAAATAATGTAATTAAGTGTGAGTGTACATGTCTAGTTGGCATGTTAATGTGTCACTCCACTTGATTTGTCAGCATCTTGAATTGTGTGTAAGGAGATCATGGCTGAAATGGTTATGAAAGATTCCTATGACATGTAAGAGCTATATCTAGAAGATTCAATGACAAGTGAAGACATGTGGCAACTGATAAAATTGGCCCTAAAAGAGGAAGCGCATGATATAAGCATTTTTAGGGTTGCGAAGATAGGAGAAGTAAGTGTATTGTTGGAACATTTTATGCTACCATGATTTTTCTTCAAGGGTTGGGAAAATCTTCTGAAAGAACTTGCATTGCAAGTGTATTGTAAACTGTAATAGTTTTGATTAATACACTATGCAGGTTTTGGAGTGCTGGGGTTTTTACCAAAAGGTTTCCCCAAGGTAAATCATTGTGTCATTCTCTATTTTCTGAATGCATGGTATATGGTTGCAATATCATTGTTAAAGTAGTTAACAAATATGAAATTGTAAGGATTTAAAAGAATTTGCACAATACTTTCCTTTAGAGATTAGTGTAGGAAGCTGTTTCTGTACTTGAGTTTCCTTACACAAAGGTCAAGTTTTGTTGTGGAATTGTAGGGTTATCCTTTCCTAGAGATATATCATTTGTCCCCTCTAGTCTATGGTATGAATTTAAATAAGTAAAAGACTTTAGTGAAAGTGTAGGGCTGTTGATCAAAAGAAAGTAAAAGAGTTACCTCGTGTTTCCTCAGTCCAAAGGAGTATTCAAGTGTAAGTGTCATGGAAGTGCGGGGCAAGGAAATAACTACACTTGTCTAAAGAGGGATGTGTACCCCAAGTTTCCACTAAGTGATGTTGATTAAAGTATTTCTTGGTGCAAAAGAGAAGGAAGGAAGGAAATGATGATGAAGTGTTATGATCTTGTATTCCAACGACATATGTTAAGGGTTATGTATCTTTGTAGTGGACACACAAGGTTACTCTTTTCAAAGCACTAAGTGACCCCCCCGTGGGTAGAAGGCATGAACAAAATATTTGACATTGGAGCTATAGGATTATTCCAAGATAGAATAATGTGTGACAAATTGTGAGCCCTGTGTTTCCATGAGGTGTAAATAATTAAATGCAGTAGTTACACAGATGTGTGGGGTGTCATTTTGTGGGTTGTATGAATGTCATAATGGAAGTAAAATATAGTCATAGTAGTGCAAGAGCACCCGATGAGGAAAATGTAAACCTTGAAGATGAAGGCATGTGAAAATATGTGAAGAAATGTTTGTCTATCTTAATTCAAGGATGTAATAACTTGTTTTAGTTGTGTCAAATAAAACTCAAATTGTAAGGCCATTGACATGTTTGGTGTTGATAAACCAACATGACCAAATCTGGTGAAAGGGTTAATAAATGGTAGGACAATAGGAATTTGTCATATTTTAAGAGTCTTGAGTCACTTAGGAGTCCTAGGGTCAAGATCTAAGTGATAGGAAATAAATAGCTAAGTATTGCCTAAAAAAATGTAAAAATGTTACAAAAGTTATTTGCAACTTTTGAAATAACTTATCAAAAATCTTAGTTAGGCACCAAATAACCTCCAATGGTCACAATCTTTAAAATTTAGTTGGAATAGGTTTATCAAACCTATATAAGGATGTTTTCATTGGTTGGAGGCAGAGATGAGGTAATTTGAATGTTGAAGCAATAAAATTGTCCCAAATTTTCCTGAGAATTTCTAGTGTTTCGTGTATAGTGATTGAATAATTGATTTGATTGTTCAAACCAAGCATTATATTTGGAGGAGATATGTGTTAGGAAAAATTATAAAGTTATTTGGTCTTGATTGGTGTCATACTGAGGGAGATCCATCTATTTTTTCTCATACTGGACTGAAACCCTCATCTTTCAAGGGTTGTCACATCTTTTTGACCTTATTTTCGAATCCCACCATGGAAACCTAGAAACCATTGGGAGAATACAAGAGGAAGAGATTTAATTTAAGATTATAGGAGATAGATATTGGAAAGTTTGGGAAAGAGGCTAAACATTCAATCCCTAACAGGGCATCTTCATGTGACTGACTAGTGAATTGGAGAAAATTGCGAAGCAACAAACCAAAGGGGGTGGATTTGTTGAAACCAATGGTGAAAAGGGTGTGTATGAAGGATATGAAAGTTTTCAGAGCCATTAGTTTCATGTGGTTGAGTTTGTATGTAGTATTTTCTTTGTAAAGTGGCCCAATTAGGCCTAATAGACCTAGTGAAGGGTTAAGTAATTGAATAAAGGATTCAGAGTCTGTAACTTTGAAATCTTGTAGTATGCCCAAAAGGGTATCCAAAAATCTATTTTTTTGACAAGTCCTTTGGGAGTATGAAAATTTAATCCACATCTTTCTATTAGGTCAACCTAATTGATAATTAGGCCAGTTTGAAACAACTCTAACAAAATTATTTTAAAACCCCATGGAATCTATTGATTTGAGTTGAATTGTGTTAGATATGGTGAAAAAATTCCTTTTGACCCACTCCTCACAAAAATAGAGTCATAGATACATGGTGAAGACAATCTAACTAACCTAGGGTGTAATGTTTTGTAGTGTGGAAAATATAGAAAGGGGTTTGGAACAATGCACACAAAAGAGACTCTAAACCAATGTTTACCACAAACATTGAATTCTAATGACAAGGAATATAAATATGGAAATTCTTGCAAAGAATAAAAAAATTAGATAAAATGAAATACATACCTCATAACATAGTAGATTTGGAAATACCTATTTTCTGGTGTCTGTACTTAGTTTCCAAAAATTCTGCAACTGGATCTGGAACATAAACACAGAGACAAAGAAAACTTGCAATATTTTCTTTTTTTTGAGCCATGTCAACTTTGACCCAAATGAAGGTTGACCTTGACCCCTTTATGTCGACCTTGACCTACACTGCTCTGACAAAAATTCTGTTTGCGGATCCCAAAAGTTTGCCAAAAAGGGTATCCAGATCTGCTCTGCAATTCTCAAAACAGTGACTATAGATATTTGAAAATAGTGTTTTGGGGTGGATATATAGGGTTTTACCTTAGTTAAACCCCCGTTTTGGTGATCTCCACCTCCATGAATAGCTAGATGTAATAGAATATGTGTGTGTGTTGCTTGTAGGAAGAGCTTTGAATGTACAATGCCAAGATCTAATCCTCTAGATTGAAACCCTAACATGAATTAAAATGAAAGAGAAATGCATATATTTGAATATGATAAAGAAAGCATACCAAGCCCCCAAGGCTAAAGTACTCCTACCAAACTCACAATCCATAATTGCTACCCCATGATTGTATCTTTTGAATGCTTGAATGTTGAAAATGGTAGATCAAGGAAGAAGGAATCTTTCTTTCTCCAAATGAATGTCCATAATAACTTGTCCACAAAATTCTTGCTTGCATCAAGGCATCATCAATATCTTGTTCTCCTATAGTATCCTCTTTCAATCCTACATCATCATCTCCTCATCATCACTTGTAGCTCCTCATGTGTAGCTTCTCATGACTTATTGAAATGAAAGCAAAAGAGAGTGCTTATATAGAGATTTCAAGGAAAGGCTCCTCGAGAAATGTAAGGGCCCCTAATTCAAATTTCACCTTGAATTATGGTCCAATCACAATAGCCAACTAAGGAGGGAAAAATAATAAATGAATTTTAACTAAAACCCCTTTCACATTCAGATCTAGAGGCCTGTTTTTATTTTCAGGCCCTGCTGTGATCTAAATTTGGAAGCGTGGACCAAAACCTAACAAAGGTCACGATCAATCTCAACCTTGACCTAGGTCACGGTCAAGGGTCGACCTTGACCCTGACCCAAGGTTTCAGGCCCTGTCAACATTCAAAATAGAGAAGTTTCTAGGTCAGCTAGAGACTTGGAATAATGGGAAAATAAGATAGAGTGCCGAAAAAGGATATAGAGGCCTAGAAGAGATGTGATGAAGGCTAGGAGGACCAATACCTAGGTTCTACCTAGAAAATAGATCCATAAAGAAGGAAATAAAGGAGAATCCTTGGGATCCTAATCCTAATTTCACCTAGAAATGAGGAATCATGTGCAAATGCATCTTAAAAATAAAAATTTATCATGAAAAATGCACTAAATGAGGGTGCTAAACCTACCAAGATGGAAGTGCTTCCATTTTAAGATGATACATTTAGCCCCCACTTTATCTTAGATATGACACTACGTGAATATGCAAGCTAAAGTAAGAAAACATCATAGTAAATAAAAAGGATATAACCAAGTCCTCAATGTAGAGATCCTACAAAAAACCATTAGTATCCGCAACCTGTAGCACACAAGGTTAATGAAAATCCATAAATCACCTAATACTTACTAAAATGAAATTGAGAAGTGCATAGAGCCCCTTATGTCCCTTGTTTTGGCTTTCTACTTCTGAAGGGTGAAACGGGGTGATAAGGATAGCCTTATAGACTGGATATGCAGTTTGTTGAGAAAAGAATTTTCCTAAACCAATTAGAAGGATTCCTATCCTTTCTAAACTAATTCAAGGAGTTAGATATCTGAATCATGATTCCAACACCATTGATAGTACTAAAAATGGAGTTACCAAACTCAAGTTATGATGAAAAGAGTGAATGTCTATCTAAATGCATATGAAGGGAAATTTGAATTTAACATAAATAAACCCTAACAAACCCTAATTTAAACCCTAATTTTGATCTATAAATAAGGGAAGAGAGAGCATACCTAATCATTCTTACCATTTGAAGATTCTAGAAGAGAAAGAATCATGTCGAGGAAAGAACTTTGAGCTACATGTATGGAGCTCTTGAGACAGTGCCTGACTACCGAACAACTGCTTCCTGAGGTAAGTTTTGTTGTTGTTGATTTTTGTAATCGCAAATTATTGTTTTTATAGGAAAGGTTGACCCTGACCCTTAAAGGTCAATCCTAACCCAGTTATGCCAACCTTGACCCTTAAAGGTCGACATGAACTAGGAATGTCTACACCTATTCTGGAGTGAGGTTGACCTTGACCCAAAAAGGTTGACCTTGACCCAGGAAGGTCGACCTTGACCTAACAAAGGCCGAATTTGACCTAGTTAAGTTGGATTTATAGTTTTGTGATTCTATAGCTTTGATATGATGTTGGTTTGTGCTTATAGGACCTGTTTCATCTCCGAGAGCACCCCTTTGGAGGGCCACTACTGATTATCAAAGAGAGACTGTCTGAGCTAAGTAGGAATGAGATACAATTATTGAGAGACATAGGACTATACTAGTTAACAGTCCTACCACAGATGAGACTCCACCAAGCCTTGTTTTTAGCTCTTATAGAGAGGTGGGATGAGGACACATGTTGATGTAGGAGCATCTTGGGTCCTTGGCAATCCTATGTAACCAAAAATAGATTTGAGTTTGTCTGTGTTGCTTGGTTCTTGCTTTGACCAAGTTGGTTTGGTGTTGCTCGATTTGCTTTTTTTACCAGTGTTGGTCGGTTATGTCTCTGGCGCTCAGTTGGATTTTCTTACCGACGGGTTTCTTTTGAGTTTCTATTGAGGTCAACTTGTGCATTTATTTTGGGTTGTGGATTTAATGTTGGTATCCATCATTGGGAAGTGTGTGGTCCCAGATCTGACCATTCCTTCCATTGATTGTGGATATGAAGGTTGACTTATTTCGGTAGACTCTTGTATAAATGTAGTTGTTTGGTTAGAGTTTAGGGGTTAGTTTTTGAGAAGTAAGAAGATAGAAGATTAGAGATTGTTGGAAAATCCTCATATGTTTGAGGACTTCTGTAATTCATTGTAATATTTGGCTGCAATTGGGAAGGCCTTACAGCCTAACATGTATGAATCTATTTGAAGATAATATATGAAAGATCCTACAATTTTCTCTCTCCCACTGTGTTGTTGTTGCTTCCACATGTAGTTGAGTAGGGTGGATTTGTAGGGTGTGCCATTATTTGGCCCCTTTTGGTCCTTGCCTGCATCATGTGGTATCAAAGTGAGGTGAGATCTAGATCTAGGTTTGCAAATCTAGATTTGAAGGTTCCTTCTTGTAAAGCCCTAGGTGATTTGTTGTGGGGTAGAAAATTGCGATCTGACCTACAGTTGCAAAGGGTTTTCAAGATGGTTCATGGGAGGCAAGATGCGGATCTAGGATTGGTAGACATGTTGAGACAACTTGCTACTAGATTAGAAGTTGTTGAAATATCCCAAAGAAGGGGAAGACATCTTGAAGATGTTGGTGATGATGAAACTGAGGAAGAACTAGTGAATGTGGAACCTACACCTGTGATAGATCAGGGTGAGGAAAGCTTCTTGAACACTTGACAAGTCTGAAGTCTTCACCACATTTTAATCCTCTTGAGTATGGTGGAAAATTGGATTATGATGAATTGGTAGATTGGATCACTGAGATGGAAAAGTAATTTGAGTATGAAAATGTACCTGAGGAAAAGAAAGTGAAAATTACAAGTGCAAAGTTGAAAAGTCATGCATCCTTATGGTGAGAACATCTACAATTGGACAGAAAGAGGAAAGGCAAAGAAAAAATCAAGGTATGGAATAAGATGGTGAATAAATTGAAAGGAAAGTTCTTACCTTGTGATTATCATATTAACCTAGTTAGGCAAATGCAAAGTCTAAGGTAGAAAGATAGCTTGGTAAAGGAATATACTGAGGAATTCTATAGATTAGATATCAGATCTGGACATGATGAAGATTATGTGGAAATAATTGCTAGATACCTAAATGGTTTGAGAGTTTCCATCCAAGAAGAAATCAGTATGGTCAAATTGGAGAATATTGAAGAGGCTTATCAATTTTCATTGAAAGCCAAGGATAAATTAAAAAAGAGACATGAGCAAAGACAAAGAGGTAGAGGTGGTAGATTCCCTAGAGGAAGAGGTAGATCCTATGGTGAAAATGGAAGATTTGAACCATAAAAGATAACTCTAGATAAAGGCAAGACCAAGTGGAAAGGTGAAAGTTCATCTAGAGGAAGAGGTAGTAACAATTGAGGTGGTTATAATAGAGGAAGTTTCTGAGGAACTTATTACAATTATGGAGAAGAAGGACATAGATCTTTTCAATGTACACATGCAAGTAAGAAGGCTGGTAATAGTAGAAATGCTTTGGTGCAAGAAGAGTCACCGAATGAACCTGAGAAGGAAAATAACTTGATGGTGAGGAGAGCACAGTGGAATGAGAGTAAAAAGGAAGATCTGGTAAGGAAAAGTTTTTTCAAGACCAGATGTAGAGTTTATGACAAAGTTTGGAAGGTAATCATTGATAGTGGTAGCTCAGAGATTCTAGCATTTAAGGAAATGGTCGTAAAGTTGTAGTTGAAAAGATTGGAACATCTGAAACCCTATCATATTTCATGGATCAAGGATGAGCATACACTCTTGGTAAGTGAACAATGTTATGTGAATTTGAACATTGGAAAGTACTATGATAATGTGTTATGTGATATCATGCCTATGGATTGTTGTCATATTTTGTTGGGTAGACCTTGGCAATATGATAGACATGCTATATATGATGAGAGATTACATAAGTATACTATTTTGGTTGATGGAAATAGAAAAATCTTGTTACCTTTGCTGGAAGAACCTGTTAGTAATGTTTGCACATCTATGAAAGTTTATTTGATGGAGGGAAGAAAGTTTTTTAAGGATTTTAAAAAGAGTGATGTATGTTTTGCTATGATTCCTAACAAATCAAGTAAGAAAATAGAGGATAGTGTTCCTGAGGAGATTGATAAGTTACTCACCGAGTACAGTGAAATCATTTCTGATAATGTACCTGATAGATTTCCACTGAAGAGGAGCATTGATCATTGCCTGGATCTAATTCTTTGAGCTAGTTTACCGAATAAGGCACCTTATTGGTTGACACCTATTGAGAATCAAGAATTGAATTGATAGATTCAAGAGTTGCTAGAGAAAGGTTTGATCAGAGAAAGTTTGAGTCCTTGTGCAATACCTACTATATTGGCACCTATGAAGAATGGAGAATGGTGAATGTGTATTGATTGTAGAGCAATCAATAAGATAACAGTGAAGTATAGGTTTCCTATACCAAGAATGGATGATATAATGGATAGTTTGACTGGAGCAAAGTATTTTACCAAAGTTTATTTGAAAAGTGGGTATCATCAAATCAAAATTAGAGAAGGTGATGAATGGAAGACTACTTTCAAGACAAAAGAAGGTTTGTATGAGTGGTTGGTTATGCCTTTTGGTTTAACTAATGTAGTGAGTACTTTTATGAGGTTGATGAATGAAGTTTTGAAGAAATTCATGGGTAAGTTTGTGATTGTATACCTTGATGATATTATGATATTTAGTAAGACCAAAGAAAAACATTTGTTTCATGTTAGACAAGTTTTGTAGAGATTGAAAGAAGAAAAGTTGCTGATAAATTTGAAAAAGTGTTCATTCATGAAAGAGGAGATTATGTATTTGGGATTTGTGATCTCAATTGATGGTTTGAAAATGGATCCTGAAAAGGTTGAAGCTATTTTGAATTAGCCTACACCTATGAATGCTAGTGAGGTAAGATCATTTCATGGTTTGGCAAGTTTTTACCGAAAGTTCATTAGGAATTTCAATTCAATTTGTAATGCTATGACTAAGACTATGAGAGGAGACAAAAGAGAATTCAAGTGGACACATGGAGCCAATAAAAGTTTTGAGACCCTAAAGTAGAAGGATGTTGAATTGCCTATTTTGGCATTACCTAATTTCAATAAGGTATTTTAAGTGGAATGTGATGCAAGTGGAAGTGCAATTGGAGCTATGTTGAGTGAAGAAGGTAAACCTATTGCTTTCTTTAGTGAAAAGTTGAATGATGCTAGAAGGAAATATTCTCTGTATGATCAAGAATTCTATGCTATTGTTCAAGCACTGAAGAAATGGAGACATTATTTGATACTGAGTGAATTTGTGTTGTATACTGATCATAAGGCTTTACAGTATTTGGGTAGTCAAAATAAGTTGAATCAGAGACATATTGATGCAGAGAGCATCGATGATACTTCTATCAAATCTGCATATCATGCTTTCCTTCCTTATAAACATTTATTTAGAGGCTATCAATCTTTCATTATTCTGGTAATAATAATATAATAACAACCTTGTATTACCTTCCACAATAATCACTTAACAAAACCCACCAATAATCACATTACCTTCACTAAATTCTTTAGGTATGGCTCACATTTTACCATGCGGGTCTATCGCGACTGAGTTGCACTTATGTATATCAGCACACCACCTTTCTATTATTAAATGTCTAGCATAGGATAAAATGGGTGTTCAAAATCTTCTGTTACACAACACTGATGGCTCTATAAAGGATTCTTCCTCAGCTCATCTCCTAAGGTGACTGTCGAGACACCATGTCTCTCAAACTCCATGTTGCATAAATAGACTTACCAATTGTCAATAACCATTTTAATACATTTGAACCCAGTGTAATAATTGAGTAACAAATCTTGAAAATGTTTCAAACTCAAATATAATTATGAATGAATAGTCAACATTCTTAAACACTTCTTCACAACATCTCTCACCGTCTCCATTAGATGACTATCAAAAGAAACTTGACTCATAACCAGTTCCGCTATCACATCTTTTCATATAAACCTAAAACTTAGAAACTATTTTGAAACTTGACTTTAATCACTATTAAACTCTTCCAATCATAACCTGTTACATTCAATAACGAACTCTTTAATATCAACTTCAAAGTAATAAACAAAACCAGATTACTTCACTGTTATATTCTATCATTACATGAACTCAAAACCGATAACATAGACATATGATAATCCACCAATAATGAGTTCTCAAAACTCAGTTCCATCAAAGAATAGCTTAGATCTTTCAAAACCAAACTGCAGTAGAATCAAGAATATGATTGAACAAAATCTTGGAGAGCATTAATAAATCCAATAAGAAATACATTTCATTAGAATAAAGAATAAATGATATCGATATCTTGCAGTAACAAATGTATGGTTCTCTGGCGGCAGCCAGAGAACCATTTGCTCTCTCTCTTCTAATCTTTTTCCTATTCACCGCAAACCCCTCTCTCTCTTTTCTTTGACTACAAAAGTGTCTATTTAAAGACAATCTTGACGGTTACAAACTATTCATATTCCTATTCGGCCTAATATGTCATATAATGCCTTCTCAAATACATTTAAATGAAATCTTAATAAGTGAACCATTTAGTGACATAGTGCCATACTTTTAAAATGAATTAATGCATAGACATTTATCAAATGATTTAAATGATATAAATTTGAAGGTGGAGGTGGTGCTCCTACACCATACTCCCAAGCTTAAAAATTTTCCATGTCCCGTGGAAATGCTTTCTTGAAACTTCTGCAAAATCTTTGCCTCTTCATCTATATCATTGCACTGATGCCTCCGCTACTTTGTGTCTTCATCCAAGAATCCTCTGATACTCCAATACACTTTTCAAATCTGCAACACACTTGGTGGAAAATGGGCACTCCAAGGCTTTGACAAAGGAACCGATGTACAAGAGACATCAAAAAAATTCATCTCTCCCTCAACAAATCTGTAACAGTCATGGTATAGATTGCCTCCCTCGACGTTTTATCTACATGCTCAGAATCCTGGTGTAGATTGCCTCCTTCGGTGTTCTATCTACATGCTCAAAATATTCTGAGCTCTGATACCACTTGATGCAGAGAGCATCGATGATACTTCTATCAAATCTGCATATCATGCTTTCCTTCCTTATAAACATTTATTTAGAGGCTATCAATCTTTCATTATTCTGGTAATAATAATATAATAACAACCTTGTATTACCTTCCACAATCATCACTTAACAAAACCCACCAATAATCACATTACCTTCACTAAATTCTTTAGGTATGGCTCACATTTTACCATACAGGTTTGTCACGGCTGAGTTGCACTTATGTATATCAGCACACCACCTTTCTATTATTGAATGTCTAGCATAGGCTAAATTGGGCATTCAACATCTTCTATTACACAACACCGATAGCTCTGCAAAGGACTCTTCCTCAGCTCATCTCCTAAGGTGACTATCGAGACACCATGTCTCTCAGACTCCATGCTGTGTAAACAAAGTTACCAACTGTCAATAACCATTTTAATACATTTGAACCCAGTGTAATAATTGAGTAACAAATCTTGAAAATGTTTCAAACTCAAATATAATTATGAATGAATAGTCAACATTCTTAAACACTTCTTCAAAACATCTCTCACCATCTCCATTAGATGACTGTCAAAAGAAACTTGACTCATAACCAATTCCATTGTCACATCTTTTCATATAAACCCAAAACTTAGAAACTATTTTGAAACTTGACTTTAATCACTATTAAACTATTCCAATCATAACCCATTACATTCAATAACAAACTCTTTAATATCAACTTCAAAGTAATAAACAAAACCAGATTACTTCACTATTATATTCTATCATTACATGAACTCAAAACTGATAACATAGACATATGACAATCCACCAATAATGAGTTCTCAAAACTCAGTTCCATCAAAGAATAGCTTAGATCTTTCAAAACCAAACTGTAGTAGAATCGAGAATATGATTGAAAAAAATCAGGGAGAGCATTAATAAATCCAATAAGAAATACATTTCTTTAGAATAAAGAATAAATGATATCAATATCTTGTAGTAACAAATGTATGGTTCTCTGGTGGCAGCTAGAGAACCATTTGCTCTCTCTCTTCTAATCTTTTTCCTATTCACCGCAAACCCCTCTCTCTCTTTTCTTCAATTACAAAAGTGTTTATTTAAAGACAATCTTGATGGTTACAAACCGTTCATATTCCTATTCAGCCCAATATGTCATATAATGTCTTCTCAAATACATTTAAATGAAATCTTAATAAGTGAACCATTTAGTGACGTAGTGCCATACTTTTAAAATGAATTAATACATAGACATTTCTCGAATGATTTAAATGATATAAATTTGAAGGTGGAGGTGGTGCTCCTACACCACATATGAAATGGGTTGAGTATTTGCAGAGTTATACATTTGTGATAAAGCATAAGAGTGGAGTCACTAATTGAGTTGCTGATGCATTGAGTAGAAGGAGATCTTTGATGACCGAGATGAAAATTGGAATTTTAGGCTTTGATGACATGAGGGATTCTTATGAGTTTGATCCTATTTTTTTTGAGCTGTGGAGAAAGTGCAGAGCACCTATTCAAGATCAACCAAGTACTAAATGGAATGAATATTTCATTCAAGAAGGTATGTTATTTAAAGGTATTCAATTATGTATACCGAAAGGACCAATGAGAACTAATTTGATAAAGGAGAAACATAGTGGTGGTTTGGCTGGACATTTTGGTATTGATAAAACATTGAGTTTGCTTAAGGAGAAATACTATTGGCCATAGTTTTATAAAGATGTTAAAAAATTTATGAAAAGTTTTGGAGTTTGTCAAGTTGCAAAAGGAGTTAGTCAAAATACTGGATTGTATACACCGATTGCTGTACCTGAGAAACCTTGGATTGACATCAGTATGGATTTTGTTCTTGGCTTACCAAAGATAGTAAGAGGTAATAATTCTATATTTGTTGTTGTGGATAGATTTTCTAAAATGGCACATTTTATACCTTGTAGAAAGACATTAGATGTAGTACATGTAGCAGATCTTTTCTTTAAGGAAATTGTTAGATTGCATAGATTACTGAGGAGTATTATCTCTGACCGAGACAGTAAGTTTGTTGGATACTTTTGGAAGACTCTTTGGAAGAAGTTTGGCACTGAGTTGAAATATAGTTCTACATTTCACCCACAAACCAATGGACAAACTGAAGTTGTGAATAGAAGCTTGGGTAATCTTTTGAGATGTTTAGTTGGAGACACACCAAGTAATTGGGATTTTGTGTTGGCACAAGAAAATTTTGCATACAATAATTCAGTGAATAGGAGTACTGGAAAAACACCATTTGAGATTGTGAATGGCATACAACCAAGAGGTATATCTAATTTGAGAGACATTGCTGATGAAAGTAAGAGAAGTGTTGAAGGAGTAAAATTTGCTGAGTACATGAACACATTGCATGAAGACGTGAAGCTAAAACTTGTAAAGAGTAATAAAAAATAAAAAGATAGAGCTGATAGATCAAGGAGACACAAGACTTTTGATGTTGGTAATGAAGTGATGGTTCATTTGAGAAAAGGCAGATTTAATATTGGAACATATGGGAAGCTGAAAATGAGGAAGTTTGGACCTTGCAAGATTTTGAGAAAAATTGACAGTGGAAATGCATATGAAGTTACTTGATGACATGGATATATCACCTATTTTCAATATTTCTAATTTGTATGAGTTTCATGAACCTGATGAAGACATGACAGTACTGATGGAATATCCTAAGAAGCAGATAGAAGAAGTTGAGCATATTCTGGAATAAAGAATTGGTAGAAGTACAAGAGAAAAATAGTATATGGAATATCTAGTAAAGTGGAAGAATAGACCGATTGAAGATAGTTCATGGATTTCATAGTCTAAGTTGGATGCAGCTCAGATCATACCCACTAAATGATTCAAAGAATCATTTCAAAATAACCCCAGGTGTCTGATGCAGGAGCATCTCGGGTCCTTGGCAATCTTGTGTCACCAAAAACATATTTGAGTTTGTTTGTGTTTCTCAGTTCCTGCTTTGACCAAGTTGGTTCGATGTTGCTCAGTTCCTTTATTCACCATTGTTGGTCAGGATGCTTTTCTAGTGCTTAGTGATGCTTGTCTGGTGCTTGGTTGGCTTTTCTTACCAACAGGTTTCTTTTGAGATTTTATTGAGGCTGACTTGTGCATTTATTTTGGGTCACAGATTTAGTGTTGGTATCCATCATTGGGAAGCATGTTGTCCTAGATCTGACCATTCCTTCTATTGATTATGGATCTGAAGGCTGACTCAGTTCAGTAGACTCTTGTATAAATGTAGTTGTTTGGTTAGAGTTCAGGGGTCAGTTTTTGAGAAGTAAGAAGATAGAAGATTAGAGATTGTTGGCAGATCCTCACATGTTTGAGGACTTTTGTAATTCATTGTAATATCTACCTACAACTAGGAAGGCCTTACAACCTGACATGTATGAATCTATTTGAAGATAATATATGAAAGATCCTGCAATTTTATCTCTCCCACTATGTTGTTGTTGCTTCCACATGTAGTTGAGAAGGGTGGATCTATAGGGTTTGCCATTATTTGTCCCCTTTTGGTCCCTGCTTGCATCACATGATCCTTTCATCTTCCCTTAGGAGAGATCACAATAACACTAGAGGATGTGTACAGGATCCTATAACTTCTAGTTTGAGGTGAGCCTGTTAGATCGAGAGTACATCGGGGTCCTTAGGATATCCATGCAGATGCTGAGTATTGCTTAGGATGGGTTCCATAGATGCAAACCCAAGTAGACTAGATCACCCTATCAGCCATACTAGAAGGTCCAACACCTTGGTATGGAGGGTTATGTTGTGTATACTTTCCTTGGTTGTAGTACCTATTGTTAGGGATTTTTCTTGTAGGACATAAAATGATGTTTGAACTTGTTTTCCTTGAGATTGATTTCCACAAGAGAAAGACCTAATTACTGAGGATTGGATAAGATCCTCCATTTTTGAGCTCCACATACTCAAGTAGGTATTACCTTTTAATGATGATTGTCTTTGCAGTATTCTTATGAGTGGACACTGACCAGCTTCTAGTCTTCTTAATGCATAAACCTATAGAGAACTTTGCATATGACTGTAATCACTTTAATGCAAACTTTAACCAGAAAAAGTGTGACTGTGAATGAAGTAATAATCAGTGCTTTAAGGATTCTCATCCTTCTTCCTTTTAAGGAGGGACAACCTAATACGATTCTCTCTTTACAGAATCAGGAAATATGAACTAAATGCCCTAGGCACAGTCCAATCTATCAAGTGCAATAAACATGAAAATAAAAGGTATTGATAAATAATGTGAATGTTTCAACTTCTTCCCTGAGATCAATGAAAGATACAACTTGTGAGGAACAAATACCAAACTAGTACCTAATCCTAAGGGCAACAGAGTCACAATGCAAATCAATAAGTAAACCCTAACAAAAACACAACAGTATGCCTTACACACTACTACAACTCCAAATAGGTTGCCTTACAAACCATTCTGTTAACCAAATATTGTTATCATCAAAGATCCATACAAATATATTTACTCTCCAAGATGAAATATAAGCACATTTAATTCTTTCCTTGAAAGAAGCTCATAAAATAGTCAAGCAAGTTGCTTTACAACTGGTATATTTCAAATGCCTAAGATGAAAAACATACAAGAGTAAAATACATAAGCAAAGAGACAACAACAATATATGGTAGAAGTTGCAGTGTATTTGTATTAAAATCAACTTGCCACTTACATTCACAATTCCATTACTCAGAAGACCAGACACAAAGCTTGGTGATCTACTCCTAAGCAATTCGATTCTATTTTCTATATATTTTCAATCTCTACTCCATTTTTTCTTACCAACCCTTTACAAAATGAGCTTTTAACTCTTTATAGCCTTCTCACAACCACCTTGGAATTCCCTCATTAATGGGAATGCAACAAGCTTCAAGTGGTTGGAAAACCTAACTCCTATTAAAACATAAAAATACAACAAAATATACAACCAACCCGTAGGTGGTGAAAGGACAAGACTTTTTTAGATCATGGTACATCTTTGGCTGCTCAAAAACTGACACCCTCAACTGCAAATATTTATGATAGCTCCTTGATTTCAATGAGACATGGTGACCACCATTTCAGGCTAACCTACACCATTCTTGAATGATAGCTTATCAATCTTTTATTCCTTGGATCAGGTGTCAGGTGTGTTAGATGTCCTTTTCAATCTTCATCCAAAATATCCAAATCAACTATGGCAGATCTTGCCTTTTTGGGCTTTGTCTTTTCATCCCATGCAGTTACCTATTCCTCTGTCAGCTAATTAAAACCTTGGATAAGTTGTAGTTGGGATTTTTGTCTCTCCCATCTGGCATCCGTAATTGCCTTAACATCTGACACAAACTTGGTGAGGTCAACCTCTGCTTTGATGGCTTCATCTAAGGCCTTATTAAAGCTCTCTAAATCAAAAATATTATTCTCACCTAAAAATGCCTCTTTCCTAGGCAGTAGAAGGTTAGCATCCGATCTCCAATTATCAAGGCTCTTTATTGTCCCATCTGTACTTAAAATTGAGGGGATGAATTTGTTGGTATAGGAGCTGAGCATGGCTATCTTAGCCTCAATCAAATTTACCTTACCCTTGAAAAGTGGTAGAATGGCTTTAATTCTGTCGATCTCCTCACCAACTCCTACAAATATCTCTAGTATGTCACTCCCCATAGATTGAGAAAAAATCAATCTCTCAAAAAGTGGTGCCCTGACAGACCACACTATATGAAACTCACTCAAAATTTGCACATAACTGTTGACCTCCTTTTGCAATTCTGGAAACTTTCCATAAGCATTATAAACTAGGTCAAATTTATCCTTGATTGTGTTCAACCTATGCTACAAAACACTCAATAGGGCTTGTATTACTACCTCATTCTTTTCATCATTGATCTTTTTCAATTCAGCTACCACCTCCTCATCTATCATTCCTTGTGCCTCTATTGCCACTGGCTTTTCAGGAGGTGCAGGGGCTACTATAGGGGTATTTATAATTTTCAATTGCAGTTCCTCTACCTGCTTCTCTAATGCTATGAATTTTATTATCTGCAAGTCCCTATCCTTCACTAGGGCACTGTAATCCTCCAAGAGGTTTCCATATCTCTCTGACAGTTGTTTAGTTTTATCCTCATTTAATCTTGCAAATTGGGTCAAAACCTGAGAAATTTCTAGGTCCCCTATATTGTGGATTGACCACACTATTTTATCTCCCTCCATTTGTTCTTTTACATTCAAAATTTATGGTTTCTTGTCTTTTGGATACAGACTCCACATGGCCAAGGCCTAACTTTTTGGGCTATACCCAAATCCTCTTATTATGTCCCCTACTTGGGTCTCAAAAGACCGAGTAACATCTTCTTGTCTCTTTATTTGATCCATTATGAAGTCAGTATACAAACTCCACCCTGGCACAAGCAACATATTACTTTTTCTCACTAATTCCCTGGCCTCATATGGAGTAAGATTTTCCTCCTCAGGGTCATATTCTTTCAATTGTTGTAATGCCTCATCTGGCACTTGACCCTCCTCAGTTATTTGTACACTTGAAGCCACCTGTTGCTGCTTATTGCATAACAAGAAACTTTTGAATTCCTCAAAATTCACAAAACTATCATCCTTCATGAAAGCATCTTGCTCAATTAATCTTTCATCCTGGCCTAAAGCTAGAGGCAACTCTACATCTTCTGTTTCATACTTCTGTTGCCTTTTAGCCTCTTTGACTGCTTTCCTAATTTCATGGTGATGAAAGCTAGTCCCTATGTAGAGGGCACTCACTATGTCTTTCCTCCTCCTTTGTGAAGGCTCACCAGTTAACAAATTTTTCTTTTTCTTTTGAGGCTTAGCAATATCCTCAGAACTGGGCAATTTAGGAAGATCTACATTTTCTTTCTCCTCCTTAGGCCCTTCGGCCATTGGTTATTCCATAGTGGGTGGACTATATATGGGGTAGCCACCATCACTATCCTCATCACATTCTGATTCTGAATGGGCCTTTTTGCCCTAATTAGCATCATCAATTTGATCCCTCATGGATTCAAAAAGTGTGTCAAATTGAGCCATCATCTACTCAAGTCTTTGGAAGTAAGGCAAAGTGGGAAAGAAACCTCCAAATACCAATCCTTTTCCTTTAAACTCCTTCTCAATTCTATGTAACCAATCCAATTGCCTAATTCTTTTCTCCACCTCATCATCCTCAATGATGTTTCTGATCACATCTTCTTCAGGATACTCCTCATGTAGCTTATTGAAAGGAATGGTGGGCATGTAGTATTTCCTTGTAGTAGCCATGAAACCTTCTGTATCCACATACCTATGTGGTGCTGCAAACATCCTGTACTTTTCTAACCAATCATTTACTTTACTAAATGCTCCCTTTCCAATTGTAATATAATGCACCCTGAAGTGCCAAGGAGTGAGAGTACCCTTTCTGTGGGAAGCCAAGTGTTTTCTTTTTGTCAACATGAGTTACCGAACAAACTCTAGAAATGAAACTCTTGGTGGTACATAGAATGGGAGTAGATGAGGAGGCTGAGGGCATCCATAAACCCTAATCATTGTATAGCTTGTTTCATAGTAAATATCTCCCCAATTGTGACCCTTGGTCCAATTATGAATAAATTGTTGGGGTCTCACCAGTTGCAGGACCTTGGTGGGTAATCTTGAGCAATTCACACCCAAACTCTAGAGAATGGGGAACATAATCCAGTTCTCAAAAGCACTAAAATCTCACCTAGGGCATGAAGGGCTCTAGACTCCTAACCAAAATTGAACTGGGTTAGGTTGTCCATTCCACATCATTTGTGGTTTGAGATCACTCAAATTTATTAAGCCATAATTGTGATACACAATTAGATACATCAGCAGGGAGTAATGCATGAACCTGGGTTAGGGACCAGAGGTGAAATTCTTCAAGGATAGCAAACCCTCATGCATCTTGTTTATGATATAACTAATAAATTCATACCCTTTGCTCACCATATGGCTCTGTGAATCCATCACTAGCATCGAAATATCAGATGTAATCCTCTTAGGATCCGCATCAATTCCCAAAACTTGGCATATCCCATATGCAATGTATTTCATGTAAAACTTCAGGTCTTTGTAGGCATATAGAATCGATCTGGCCATAGGTGCAATATAGTTTTTATTCTCCTTCAGCATGTGATTCTTAATCTCCTTGGAGACTAGAGCAACCTCTCTAACATATCTATTTTCTAAAGCTTGTAAGTTGATTTCCGTGGCCATTGGAAACTGAATCCCGAAAGCATTCATGAAAGAATTTTGGTCTAAGATTATCAAGGGTGAACCATCCTCTTTTCTAATGGTCTTTGAGAGAGGATCATATCTCTGAGATAGCATGAGGAGCAAGTCTACATCTAGAAAAACCTCTGGGACAATCAACTTGGCCAACCCTAAAGTCCAAGGGTTTGAAACTGGTATGACACTATTACGATTCTTATAGAAATATGTAAACAGGCAAATGCTTGTGATCTCTAGAGTTTTAGCATCCCTACAGTAAGCTAGTTCATCAACAAAAATATCATCATTAACCTTTTTATTTTGAGAAGAACTAGACAAGAGAGTGAGAAATTCATCTGAAAAACTTTCCTTTACTTTCTCCTTCGACCCCCAGCTGGTAGAAGCTCCACTTGCTGTCGTCTGACTCATCCTGACTGTAGCTCTAGAAATTCCTTTGGAAATTCATTGATCACACTGCAAGTCCAGAAAGCTCAAAAAACCTAGCACTCTGTACTTCTCCAATAAGCTTAGTAACTCTCAAATGAGCTGCCTCTAGTTGTTTTAACCTGCAACATTGAATGTGCCACCACGTCTGACATCTCCAGCCAACAAAAGGTCACTTCTGCCATTACTTTAGCATGCATAGGGTTTCAATTTACTAGCCGTAGTTGAGAAATTTTAAATTTGAACATTCCACGATCTGGCGACTGAAGAAAAAGACACAGTCATTTTACAAATTTGGTGCTTTAGAAAGGTATTCTGAGATCTGGTGACTAAGAGGAAATATCATAGTTGCGGAATAATTTTGACTTTTCAAACTTCATTATGAGATTAGGTGACCTGGCCATTTGGAGATCTAGTGACTAAAGAAAGTGATACATTAATTTATTCTATTCTGAGAACTGGTGACCATAGTCAAAAACTATAGTCGTGGCAATATATTTGTCTTTGAAAACTTTCAGTGATCACCCAACCTAGAGATCTGGTGAAAAACCTAAAGTCTCATAATCTCATAAAACTTTAACTATTTTACTTCTTTCTTGAGATCATGCGACCATCGTTGATCTCATCCTTTAATTCATCCAATGGTCCAAATTAAGTCATGAGAAGATTTCATAACTAACTGCCTGATCCCGCGACCCCAAGAAAACCGTGTCACTGAATCATTGAAAGCTTACCATTAACTGTCAGGAACTTGAGATCACATGACCACACAGTCACTACATCATTGAATACAATCATAACCACAAGGCCAAAACACTTCATTAACCCTCACTTGACCTCAGGCAAATTTGGAGACTTGGTGACAAAGACCTCTGGCTAAATCTCACAATCTTTCACTTAACTAGGGTTTAATCCCAAGAACACACGACTGAGGCATTCTCCAAGTCACGAAAACATTTCTTCACTCTGGGTTAAGACTGGAGATCAAGCACCATCCACATGATAAAAAATCATCAATGGTTCTCATTAAATCTAACAATCCTTTGTCACCTAACTGCCACATTTAGAGATCTAGCGGCAACTGTGTCACAGAATAACTGATCGCCAAAGAGATAGCCATCAACATCGGGAGATCACACGACCAACATAATTCTCAATCATCAAACGGAAAGATAAACCACCATATTATTACAAGATCCAAAGACAACTGCCAAGGAAGACTGCTGTTCCATCTTGAGATTCAGTGACCAAAAACAAAACTCATGATCACCAGATAAAAGGCCACTTAAATAAATCATTGAGAGATCTCCCGACCATAAGAAAAATCAATTTGGAGATTATGTGACTATAGTCTCTTAGTGACAAATCAAATACATCAGTCACTAGATCTCAAGACTATCATTGCGAGATCTGGAGACTAAAGGTGAAATGCTAAGTCATTAGATAATAAGGAATATTCTGAAAAGCTCACGAGATCGGGCGACAAAGGCTTTCGGGCATTCGCTAGACAAACAGGAATATTCCTAAACCTTAAGGAGACTCAACGACTAAGAGGAAAATAGAAGCACACATGCAAATTTGAGACTTAAGTCATTCGATAAAGTAACAGAGAATTAGAATGCTGATGACCTAAACTAGGGTTTTTATGACTTTTCAAAGGTAATCAGACCTAGCAAACCCTAAAGACTGCAATTTTTTCAAGATCATCCATAAATTTAGGGCAAAAAACAAAAAATGAGATTTCTAACCAACACCTGTAGACACCTAAAAATAATTTGGTAAATAAAAGTATTTTAATTTTCCTAAAAATCCTGATGACATCATCATTAATTAATTAATTAGTTTTTATGTCACTAATCCCTTCTCCTATTTTAATTAAACACATTTAATTAAGATATCACATCCCCAAAATATTTAAATCTAATTTAAATATTTAATCCCTATTTATTAATTATTGGTTAATAAATATTGTCACATTCCTTAAATAAATTTAACATTTATTTAAAAGCCTAAATCCTAGAATCTCCTAGAAATCTCTAGAACCTCTAGACTCTTCTAGAAATTCCTAAACCCTTATCCTAATCTTGGTCCATTCAACCTTTGGAAGTCAATCCTTATCCCTTTGACTCAACCCCTAACCAAACCCCAAACCCTAACTCTCTCTTCCAAGAGCAATCCATTAGCTTAGTTCATATCATTTATGCATTTTTATCATGGTAGTTTGCATCTAGATCATCTTAAGCTTTTAGCATAATTGCTAGATTTCATTATTTTTCAAGGTTTCTAACACATATTAGCTTAGAATAATGGATTGAACCTAGTTTATTTCATTTTTTTGCATATCATGTCATCATTATCATCTTTAATTTGGAATAAAATCTATCTAGCATAATCATCCTTGCATCAAATCTTCATTTCAACATCATTTGGATCCTTGAGGCCTTAGGGGCAAATCAGGTTTCCTATACCTATTTTGTGCCACTATGGGGTTCTTGTGGTATCTAATCAATCCCAATCCATACTAAAAAGAATTAGGGACATGATCCATGTGTTTTGAGAGCACACCCACATCCCTAAAGAAGGAGCAAATCGAACGGTGACAGGGTGCTCCCATTGAGTTCTATCTGAGGTGTCTTAGCAAATTATTTTTACTATATGTTAGGGATATGATGTTTAACTAATGTTTTAATGTCTAATCCTATTCCTGAAAGATTAGGTTTTCCCTTATCACATTTTGGCACGCTCGGTGGGACTCCAGAAGCGTCAAAATTGCATTTTTTTAGGGTTTTGTTGGCCAAAAAACTCATTTTTCACACCTCCCAGATGCATTTTCTTACAGTTTCACACAATTTTTGATTATTTTGGGCAATTTTCATACGGGAACCCCCCAAAACTTGTACGAAATGATGTATATTGTTGTATGGGCCTATTTTGAGTGATTTTTAGGCCATTTTTGGCTCAAAACACGTATGGGAAGCATTAAATTGTTGTCGTACAGTATTGAAAATTGTCAAAAAATACTGTATTTTAAAATAATTTCTTGACCCAAAACTCATATGGGGGGCAGATAGTTCATTTGAGGCCCTAAACTTGATTTTTCTTGGTTTTTTGGGCCTATTTGAGGATCCTAGTGACCCTAAGGCTTCAAGCTTGTAATTTATAACATTCAAAAATTTTAGGTACATCATGGATGCCAAAATCTCATGAAATTACTAAGGCCTCAAGTCTCATGAACTCTTTTGAAAGTTTAGGAACTCAAACACTTCCTTTTCAGGCTTAAAATGAACTTTTTGAGTGCCCTTAAGGGACAAATCTGAAAGTCTTTCCTAAACATTCCTAATCAACTAAAATCATTCCAATTGGTCCTAAAACATTCAAAATCACATCTAAGGACTTTATTTTGGCTAAAAAGAACACCAATCATGCAAATCTAAGGTTTAGAGTGCATTTATGCAAGCTAGGAACATTTCAACTTTTGGGTGCTTAAAAAGAACTTCAAATTTGCATTTCAAATCTAAAAGGTTGAAAATAAATAATAAATAATTCTAAATGGTCCTAAATCAAACTAAATTCATCAATAAAAGATAAAATGAACTTCATTTTCAATATCTCAAAGTTCTTTTAAAGTCTCATGCAAACTAGGAAGAAAATCAACCAAATCTTTGCTAATCTTTCCTAATTGATTCCTAAACATTCCTAAAGGTTACTAAAATTTCCTAATTAAGTCCTAAGGATTTTTTATTGATGTGAACAAGTCTCTTGTTGCAAAATCTTGAATTTTTCCTAAGTTTTCATGCATCAAATCAATCGAGGAACCTCATTTTGGGCTTAAAAAAATGTAATTTAGAGCACCAAATCTTGAATGTTTCTAAAGGAAAGAAATCAAAATCTAATAAAAAGTCATTTATCTTCAATTATAAAGTGAACACAATCTTGAATTCCCTATTTGGAATCAAATAAATTTCATTTCATCTCAAAATCAAATCGAGTTCCTAAAGGCAAAAACACAAATCTTGAATGCAAAAGCTAAAATACTTGCAAAATCTATTTTCAAAGCTTTTCTTGGTTTCAAAAGAAAAAATAAAATCTTAAACACATGTGTTTTCAAGAATTCATTTCAAATCACTTAAAAGAAAATTGGGAAAAGAACTCTTCTTGATGTACATCTAGGAGTTTCAAATTTTGCAAATCCTCTTAATCTAAGTGATGTAAAACACTTGAACTCAGACAAGTTCACTTGTTTTACTTCTAGCGAAGCCTGTCTAGAGAGAAAAGTGCTTCCTCTCTGGAGAAAGGCTTCAAACTAGTACCTTCCTCGACTGGTATAGAAATAAAGCACTAAGAAAAATCTCGCTTACATCCCCTCAAGCTCGGGTGATGCATGTTGATGGTAGCATGGGGTAGGTGAATAATCCCTACTATTTTGGCATGGTCAACTGGGCTCTTAAGTGAGTCACATGTATACAAATTGATTGGGAGGAATCCATGGATCAAACTAAAAACTTGATAAAATAGAAGCTACCTGATTTACACCTGAAGGTATCAGAATCCTTGTGCAGGGACTAATCTAAAGGATTTACCAGACCACATTAAGATACTCACCATATGTATCCCCTTTTAGGGGGTATCAAAATGTGGTCAAGGATTATGATAGTCACCCTCAATTAGGTAGTTCATGCTTGATTTTTTTTCCAAAGTTTCAGACTCAGTACAAAACATCTGTTGAAACATACACAAATGAAGAAACCTATACATCAAATCCTTTGCAATATCAATCAAAATCCAAAAGTCCTCCAAACTTGTAGAAACCTATCATCCTAGTATGATCTTGTCAGTCATCCCAATCTAAGCCTTAGTCTTCCAATCCGTCTTCATTCTTCATCCCTATCCAACTCATCCACAAGTCAGCATGTCTCAAATCTATTATGATGAGTTTGGTTGTCACTTCTATTCTCCCACTCCATCCTATCCCAATGATGATGAAAGCTTTGTAGATCACAATAAATTCTTTGAAAATATTAGCAAGCTTTCCCCAAGCACCTTCCAACATCCAACCATCCCTCCAAACTATCCTATCATGCCTTCATGATTATCCACTAGCACTCCCTTTCATGTCCTTGGCAAGGGAAATCCATTATCCTATCCATCCACACCTTCTTCCTATCTTAAACCTACATATCCTCCATATGCATCCTTCACACCTCCATCTCCTACTATGGTCATATCCCAATCACCACCATCCCATAGAAATGCTTCATGCTACTTCCCTTATCTAAAACCTCCATCCACTCATCCTCCAAATCACTTTCAAAACCAAAATCCTAGTCTTCCCATCCTTTATCCAAATCCTCCATCTACTTATTCTCCAACATAGTTTGAAAACCAAAATCCTAGTCTTCCAATCCATTACCCTAATCTCCCATCCTATCTAGATTCACCATCTTCTATATCCTATTCAAATCTAGCATCTTCCATTCTTACCTACATTGCTGCAAATCCCCTTTCACAAAAAGAATGCATCCCAAAATCCACTTCATATCCCATATCTCAACCCATCACCCCTATCTTACCAAAAAGTCCATCAAGTTCACAAGCTTCCTCAAAACCTACCTATATGAAGTATCTAATCCCACCATCCTCCAAATCCTCATCTGCACCATTATCCCCTCAAGAAGGTTCTCCATCTTCCACCCCATCTTCATGCAAGGCCTATCCTAGCTCTCCATCTCCTCCACATTCCAATCCTTCACCTCAATCTAAATCACAAAAGTATCCAAGAAGTTTCAAAAGGAAGCCAGCAAAAAATATCACTTCAAAAGCTAAAGAGTCATGCCATCTCAATCCTTCATGTGAATCCATCATTGATAATTCCCATCCACCTCTCCCATCAGTTATCCTTCTTCCATATACCCCACTCATTGATCTTCTTCCATCTCCTAGCATCATTGAGTCATTCCCATGCATTGACTCCATCCAATCTCCATCCAATTATCCTCCTCTGAGCATTATCCAAAGCACATCCAAAGAGCCTCATGAGTTCACCCTTCTTCCTACCATCATAATTGCAAAATCTCCCATCCTTCCATCTACTCCATTTGAAGAGTCCATCCATACATCCTCCATCATTCTATCTACACCAATCCAATCATTTCAAGATCTTTTTCAAAAGCATGTTGAAATAGTTTTAGAAGAGAATCAAGATCCAATCCCTTCACTTCCTTTATCACATGTTCTATTGCTTCCCTCACCCCCAATCCAAGAGCTTATCATTCCAATTCCTCCAATCCAAGATTCTACAATCCCAATTCCTCCAATCCAAGATCCTATCATCTCGATTCTTCCATCTAAAGATTTGTTACCATCTCTCAATCCCAAATAAGATCCCATCATCCCATCCTCTACACTTGAGGACCCTCCAATCCAACCTATCCCACCACCATCACTCTATCCTCTTGGTCCACTTACATTTGTCAAAGGTAGCCCACTTGAAGCAAAAGCAATAAGTTCCATATCTTCCACCACGACACCTAAAACTAGATGTTTATCATATTATCCAAGTCATAAGTATCCTTTCTTGGATAAAATGATCAATAAATGGAATTATCAAGGAAAAGGCCTAGGCGCTCATGAACAAGGAAATCTAGAGCCCATTCAAGACAAAAAAATCCAAAATCATGTGGAATTGGTCACACATTTGAAGGAACTTCCTCTAGAAATGTTGGTACAACTAAAGCCAGATTTAAGCATCCTTCCAAAAACACCATCACATCTTCCCATAATCCCTCCAAAGCATATAATTCTATTCCTCCTCCTACATCATTGCAACCCAAAACAACCTATCACATTCCTCCTTTATCCTCCAAATCTCTTTTGGGTCCATATGTCCCAAAATCTACCAGCACATATCCTTCACATGCCAAATCCATTTTGGGACCTTCCATCCCAAAATATCGTCCCCATTATTATCCTATTCAATCCCTCATCCAAAATCTAAACATCCATAGTTAGGATCAACAAAGGCACATTCCCACATATCCTATCTACCAATCTCCTTCCATCTCTCCATCCATGTTTCCTCCATCCAGCACACCTCTGCATATTCTTTCCAATGCTCCTTGCAATTTGGATGCCATGCTAAGAGTGCATAAAGGGAAATACCCACAAAAATCCAAAGAATGTCATGTCCAGCCTAAACAACATGCTCAACTAAAGCAAAATCCAATCAAGCAAAACCCAATGCATCCCAATGGCCACACAGGCCCAACAAAGAAAAAAGTAAACTCTAAAGCATCCCAATGGCCACAAAGGCCTACCAAAGAAAAAGAAAAATCTACTGCATGGTTGCAAAGGCCTAACAAAGCAAAATTAGAATCCGATGCATACCAATGGCTATAAAGGCCCACCAAAGCTAAAGCAAAGATGATGTGGATCCCAAAGCAAAAAGATATAATGCATCTAAGAGAAATATCCACTCGAGCATCCAAAGTTGCTAATCCATCAACTAATCATTCCCCTCCTCCATCTCATAAATCCATCTTGGATCTTAGTATCCCAAGATCTCCTAGCACAAATCCTCCATCATTTCCACATCTATCTTCCAAAACCCATCCTCTTCATCCACCTTCCATGCAACATGTGCCAATTTTGGTCTTGACAACATCCCCCTATCATGATTACTTTCCATCTTTCTATCCAAATACTTTCTACCACCATCTCTCCCATCTCCCCTATCCAATCCACGCCTTTGCATAATCCCCCCATTCGAATAATGTTGTACCCACATCCAGATAAATTAGAAAGTCAGTAATAGGTTTGCAACAAAGTAGAAAGTTAACAATAGGTCAGCAACAAATCAGAAAGGAAGTAATAAATTAGAAGATCAGTACAATGGTAGTGAAAAAATTAGAGGATCAACACAAAGTCAACAACAAATCAGAAATTCCATAAAAATTGGAAAAATCAAGAGAAAAATATCAAAAAATAAAAGAAAAGAGAAAACATTCATCCAATGGTGAAAAATTGGAAATTCAAGCACCTTGGACAAGTACCATGGTGAAAACCTGGCAAACAGGCATCATGCGTAGGTCCTCCCAGTTTCTTTCTGTAATTGGGGTCCATTCCCTTCTATCACATCTTATACAACATCTCCTCCATCCAATTTTTCTATCACCTCCTCCATCTACCTTTGGATCTTGATGAAAAAATGGAATCCACTAGGTATACATGCTTTTGGACACCTTCTTGGCATCCATCACCCTCTTTCAACCACCAATCCTCTATCCAAATCCCAAGCAGTTCTTTCATCGAATCATACCCCATCCTAATGCCTCTAAATCCATGCACTATCCTAAGCAGAGGAATCTTATTCCTTGGTGACATATTCCTTGGAGACCCATCCAAATCCTTATCTTCCATCTTCCAATCCAAATTTTCCTCCAAAACCAATCCCAAGACATTCCTCCATCCAAACCTCTCAAAATTCCTTCATCCAAATCCTAAAGCAATCCTTCCTCCAACCCGCCATCCAAATCCCCAAGCATTCCTCTATCTAATCCTCAAGAAAATCTTCCATCCAAACCCCCAAGAAATCCTTCCTCTAATCCACCATCCAAATCCCCAAGCATTCCTCTATCTAATCCTCAAGAAAATTCACCATCCATCTCCCCCAAGGATTCCTCTATCCAATCCTCAAGCAAATCTACTATCCAAATCCAAAGCATTTTCCTCCATCCAAATCCTTTAGCATTTCCCTACAACAAAATTCCCTCAAGCATTTCCTCCATCTTTCCATCACCTGGTATCTTCCCTTGTCATTAGTATCTAGCTATAGGCTACCCCCATGCAATCCAATGTCATTCATCCATATCCAACAATTCCTAGAAATCTTCCAACATCTTCCAACTCTATTGATATCTTCTAGCTATCCAAAAACCAAAATCCAAGATCAAGCCAAGCAATCCAATCACATCCTTAGTCTTGTTCCTAGTCTTATGGAAATCCTTGATCCCAAACCAAACATCATCATTAGGATGCATCCTTCCCAAATCCATGTCATTTTAGGAAACATCATCCCTCATCAGCCTATTCACCATATGTTCATCTTGACTTTCTAGCCCAACTAGGGCATCATCTTGCATATCTTTGCAACTTTGGCTTCATCCCCAGATCTCTTGTGCATCCTATTTTGAGTCTTGTACCATAGCATCCATCGTGTCTCCACCTGAGCTCATTTGTACATATGTGTCTTTAGGTCCCATCCTTTTGAGTCAGTCGGCCTTTGTGTGTCGTGACCCAATCCAGCTTAGCGCTTCAACAATCATCAATTGGTCCTTTTGAGGTTTGAGAATCTTACCTATCTCTTGTCATTGGAATCCTTATCCAATCATCCACCATCAGCATTGTGTCATATCCTTTGAATTACTCAATCCTTATCCTAAATCAAAAATCAACACCCACGCTACCCTTTGACATAAACTTTATCTAGGGAATCTTGTAGTTGTCTTTTTAGGCCTCATCATCTCAAGGAAGAGATTGACATGCATTGTGAAGAATCCTATCTTATGAAGATCATCAGTCTATCTTAGGTTGACAATCTGATCCTATCCTCTGATCCCACATCAAGAAGAAATAACTCATCCCCGACACTTCACAATCTCCCACCAATCATACTAGGTCTGTGACAATGTATCCTTCCTCATGTTTAGACCAAATCTTCCCACCATCAATCCAATTAATCATCATCCATCATCCTACCTATGGAAAAAGGTTTTGTGAGATACTTGTTATTTCATTTGGTCCTCTAGATATTTGCTAATCTTTTGAGCTATCTTGTAATTATCTCCCCGTCTATTATACACACCTTCTCATCGTCTCCTGTTGTACATATCCTTGTCAATCCTACAATAGTATTTCATTAGATATCTTGTCCTACCCAGCCTCATACTTTAGCAACATCAATTGTTGACTATCCTTGATCATATTGATTATCTTTGAACTTCATCATTTGCCAATCCTACAAAACAACATTATCCCCATCATCACAGGTCCGTACAGATGTATCCTTTTGTTTTGTCCAACCTAAGCAATCAAATTGGGTCCATGATGATGTATCCTTTGCCATGATAAAACCTAATCTCCCCCCATCAAATCAAATCTCTCTCCATGGAAAAGGATGTCTTTTGGAGTTATTGTTACCCAAATTTCCCTATCCCATACAAATTTGGCTATAGGTTGGGAGGTCCAGTATTTTGTAAACCATGTTGAAACCTCTGAGAGATTTTTATGGTTTCCATCTCCCCTTCTGGTCTCTATAAATCTTTTAACTCCCTGGTCTGCTAGCCTTTTATTTGAAAATGTGACCGTTGAAGGCAAAAACCCTAAAAAACCTATGACGTGTTCTAATTTGCCATTACCTTTTTCAGCCACTTAAGTCTCCATTTCCCATGTGCACTTTTGATGCAGGAGCATCCTAGGTGTAAGAGCAATCTTGCATCACCCAAAAATATTTCTGTTTTTGTATTCAATAAGGGCTATTTTGTGCAGAGCTGCTATTTATGGAAAGTTACTATTTTTGGTAATTTTCGTATGTGCTCAGAACGATCTTATTTCTTTCTTGGAGGTTCATTTTGGTCATATAAGTCTGCCAGTAAAGTTTCATTGCCAGATCAAGTGTATATTGGAAGATATTGAAGATTTTTGGTATTGGCAGTAGGGTACAAAAACTTTGAACTCAGTTTTGAAGGCTTTAGAGGCCCCGGATGAGGTCAAAAATTTGGGTGACGGGTGCTTGCGCAGGTCAAGTTTGTAGAGCACTTCGTGGCATTTTCAAAATGGGGTTATAATAGCCGATCGGGTCAACTGGTGATGACTTATGGTCTTCAAAAGTTGGGCCACCTGAAATGGCAAAAAATAATTTTCTTCAAAATTTTTGTTCGGGTTTCAAAGGTTATCTTGAGCTGACTATGATGTAATGAAATGTAAAATAAAATAATTCTAAGTTTGGTCGGCCTTATTGGCTAAATTTATGGACCCTTCCCAGGCGGTGAAAAATTGCCTATATAAGGAAGGCTGTATTATTGTCTTAGGCAGTTGAGAATAGTTCTGGGTAGTAGATTTGGGTATTGATTCGAGGCTTTGTCCTACAGAATATTGTAAGGGAATGCCCATGTGGCTTTGCATATTTTAATTCTGAAAGTTTGTAATTCCACATTTGTGGAGATAATAAGAAGCCAATTTTCTGTTCTTGCATATTATTGTTGTTGTTTCTCTATTTCTGTTATGTGTTTGTGGCACTAAGGGGAGCACCCTTCATCAAGTGGTATCAGAGCAAGTTTTCTTGAGTGTGTAAATAGATCGCTGACTGTGAGGCAGTTTGCACCAGGAACGTGGTTAGGGTTTCAGTGCACATCGTGAAAATGCCTCCATGAAGAGAACGTGGTGGAAGACCTGGTGCTATGACACCTGAGGTTAGAGAGCTGCAGAGACAAGTGCGAGCATTGCAAGAAGAGATTCGCAGAGGAATGAATCTTAATGTTAGAGATGAAAGCGAGGATGAAGCCGAAGAAGAATATCAAGAAGGAGAAGTTGAAATTGTGAACCAGGAGGAAGAAAGACTTTTTCGAGCGATTTCTAAGATTGGGAAAAGACCTAAGATTGAGGTTCCTACATTTTCTAGAAATCTTAACCCAGAGGAATTGATCGACTGGATCAATGAATGTGAAGAATATTTTGAGTATGAAGATGTTGAAGATCCTGATAGGGTCAAATTTGTGAAGGCCAGACTGAAAGGTCATGCGAAGATATGGTAGCAAGAGATTCAGTTGGAGCGAAATAGAAGGGGAAAGGAGAAAATCACGAGATGGGATCAGATGGTGGATAAATTGAAGTGACAGTTCATTCCTGTTGATTATGAGCTTGACCTACTGAAGAAAATGCAGAGTTTGAAGCAAGCAGGAAGATCTGTTCAGGAGTATACAGAGGAGTTCTATCGACTTCTCATCAGAACAGGCCATGCAGAAGCTGATAAGGAGAAAGTTGCCTGATACCTTAATGGGTTAAGGCCAAGCATTCAGGAGGATCTGAATCTGGTTCGAATGAATAGTATTGAAGAGGCATACCAGTTTGCCCTAAAAGTAGAGGAAAAGCTGAACAAGAAGTTTGAGAGCAGACAAAACGGAAGAGGTCACGATGGACGATCTGGTGGACGGTCATATGGTGGCCAAAATGAAGATCCAAAAAAGAAGGATGAGGCCAGTAGCAGTCAGAATCAGCGAGGAAATAATTTCAATCACTTCCAGGATCAGAATAATAGAGATCAAAGAGGAAGAGGAAGAGGACAAGGATCTGGAAGAGGTGGCTTCCGTGGAACATATTTTCACTGTGGAGAAGAAGGTCACAGGGCATTTGAATGTCCTCAGTGCCAAGACAGAATAGATAGGAGAAATGAAGGCCAGGCCAGAGTTGCACATGTCGATGAAGATGCTAGATCATCAAATTCTGAAGATGCTGAAAGAGGAGAAACGTTGATTAACAGAAGAGTCCTGTTGAGTGGTGAGAATGAACCTGAGCAAAGGAGGAGCCTGTTTTGCACCAGGTGCAAGTGTGAAGGTAAATGTTGTGATGTGATTATTGATAGTGGAAGCACTGACAATTTGGTGTCAGAAGAGATGGTGACAAAGTTGAAGCTCAAGAGACAGAAACACCCACATCCATATCGGATTGCCTGGGTATAGGATGACCACAAGGTCATGGTCAATGAACAATGCCTGGTGAAGTTCAAGATTGGCGGATACCAAGATGAGGTATTGTGTGATATCATATCTATGGATGCATGTCATATGTTGTTGGGTAGACCATGGCAGTTTGACAGATGTGCTGTACATGATGGTCGTGCGAATACCTATTCCCTAACAAAGGATGGAGTGCGGCATAAGCTAAAACCATTGAAGGAGACTGAAGAAAAGGTATGTGGTAATGCAAGGATAATTTTTGTTGATGGAAGAAATTTCCTAGATGGTATGAGGCATGAGCATGTATATTTTGCTTTAATTCCAAAAGTTGGTAAAGAGGAAGTAGAAGATGTTCCTGTAGAAGTTGCAGATTTGTTGAATGAGTTTCAAGATATTGTATCTGATAATGTGCCTGATGGATTACCACCGGTCAGGAAGATCAGCCATCAGATGGACTTGATCCCAAGAGTGAGTTTACCGAACAAGGCAGCACACAGAATGACACCTGCAGAAAGTGAGGAGTTGAACAGACAAGTACATGAGTTGTTACAGAAAGGATTGATCCGTGAGAGTCTGAGTCCCTGTGTTGTACCAGTGGTATTAGCACCAAAGAAGAATGGAGAATGGAGGATGTGTACAGATTCTAGGGCAATAAATAAGATCACAATCAAGTACAGGTTTCCATTGCCATGAATGGATGATATTATGGACTGTTTGAGTGGAGCTGTGTATTTCTCAAAGATAGATCTGAAGAGTGGATATCATCAGATTCAGATCAGAGAAGGAGATGAATGGAAGACTGCCTTCAAGACAAAGGAAGGACTATATGAGTGGTTAGTCATGCCTTTTGGGCTAACCAATGCACTGAGTACTTTCATGTGGCTCATGAACGAGATTCTGAAAGAATTTCTGGGTAAGTTTGTCATTGTTTACCTAGATGATATTTTGATTTTTAGAAAAACATTGGAGGAACATATGATGCATATTCGTATGGTGTTTGAGAAGTTGAGAGATGAGAAATTGTTGATTAATTTGAAGAAGTGCAGTTTTGTGAAAAAAAGAGTTAGTGTATTTGGGATTTGTAGTTTCAGCAGAAGGTCTAAAAATGGACCCAAAGAAGGTACAGGCTATCCTTGAATGGCCTACTCCAAGGAGTGCTATTGAGGTAAGATCTTTTCATGGTCTAGCTAGCTTTTACAGAAAGTTTATCAAAAATTTTAGCAGTATTTGTGGACCCTTGACTGAAAAAATGAGAGGGGATAGAAAAGAGTTTAAGTGGACTAAAGGAGCAGAAAAGAGTTTTCAATTATTGAAACAAAAAGTTACAGAACAACCTATTTTAGCACTTCTAGATTTCAATAAGGTGTTTCAAGTAGATTGTGATGCTAGTGGTACTGCAATAGGAGCTATTATGAGCCAAGAAGGTAAACCTGTTGCTTATTTCAGTGAGAAGTTAAATGATGCCAAGAGGAAATATTCTATTTATGATCAAGAATTTTATGCTATAGTTCAGGCATTAAAGAAGTGGAGACATTATCTACTTCCTAAGGAGTTTGTTTTGTATACTGATCATCAAGCTTTGCAATATTTGAATAGTCAAGGAAAATTGAATCAAAGGCATTTGAAATGGGTTGAGTTTTTGTAGAGTTATACATTTGTTTTGAAACACAGGAGTGAAAAGTCTAATAGGGTTGCAGATGCTCTTAGCAGAAGGGAACTATTGCTGACAAAAATGTAGATTGAAGTGGTTGGGTTCAAGGAACTCAAGAATTTGTATCCAGAGGATCCTGAATTTGGTGAAGCTTGGAAAGCTTGTACCGAACCTGTTACTCTAGATAGGACGAAATGGTTGGATTTCATCATCCAGGATGATATGCTATTCAGAGGGAGTCAATTGTGCATTCCACAAAGTTCTATGAGGGAGAATCTCATCAAGGAGAAGCATAGTGGAGGATTGGCTAGACATTTTGGTCGTGATAAAACCATTGGTTTGGTTAGTGAGAATTATTATTGGCCACAGTTGCACAAGATGTGAAAAAGTTTGTACAGAGTTGTAGAGTATGTCAGATGGCGAAAGGAGTGAAGCAGAATACAGGATTGTATCAGCCATTACCTATACCAGAGAAGCCTTGGGAGGATATTATCATGGACTTTGTTCTTAGTTTACCGAGGACTCAGTGGGGACATGATTCAATTTTTGTGGTGGTTGACAGATTTTCAAAGATGGCACATTTCATTCCCTGCAAGAAGACTAATGATGCTGTTCATGTAGCAGAATTATTTTTCAGAGAAGTAGTGAGACTTCATGGTTTGCCAAAGACCATAGTTTCAGATCGGGACACTAAGTTTGTTAGATATTTCTGGCGTACATTGTGGAAGAAGTTGAAGACAGATTTGAAGTTCAGTTCATCACATCATCCACAGAATGATGGACAGACAGAGGTGGTGAATAGGAGTTTGGAAAATTTGCTGAGATGTTTGGTTGGAGATAAGCCAACAGGATGGGATTTGATTTTATCACAAGTAGAATTTGCATACAATAATTCTGTCAACAGGAGCACTGGTAAATCACCATTCCAGATTGTATATGGAAGTAGTCCAAGAAATGCATCTGAATTGAAGAAGATAGATAAAGGAGAAATAAGTAGTGCTAAAGTTGAGGATTTTGCAGAACACTTGAAAAACATCCATGAGGAGGTGAGGAAGCATATTACCAAGATGAACACATAGTATAATGCTAAGGTAGATGAGAAAAGGAGGTATAAGGAATTTTAGGTCGGTGATGAAGTCATGGTTCATTTGCGGAAGGAGCAGTTTCCAGTTGGTACATATAACAAGCTGAAAATGAAGAAGTTTGGACCATGCAAGATATTGAAGAAACATGATTCAGGAAACACATATGAGGTAGAATTGCCTATTGAGCTAAATATTTCACTAGTGTTTAACATTTTAGATCTGACAGAGTATCATGAAGGAGGTGTTGAAGATGAGATCACAGCAGCACAGTGGAGTATTCCAGCAACTAGTTCAGACACTAAGGAGATCGAAGATATACTGGACAGTTGTGTTGGCAGAAGCACAAGGAACAAGACATATGAAGAATATCTGGTCAAGTGGAAAGGATGACCTGTTGAAGATTCATCATGGCTGACAAAGGAGGAGGTTAGCCGTCTTGGTTTTCCTTTGCACACCTGAGTCGTGACAGGGTCACTTCTCAAATTACCCTGGGTGTCTGATGCAGGAGCATCCTGGGTGTAAGAGCAATCTTGCATCACCCAAAAATATTTCTATTTTTGTATTCAATAAGGGCTATTTTGTGTAGAGCTGCTATTTATGGAAAGTTACTATTTTTGGTAATTTTTGTATGTGCTTAGAATGATCTTATTTCTTTCTTGGAGGTTCATTTTGGTCATATAAGTCTGCCAATAAAGTTTCATTGCTAGATCAAGTGTATATTGGAAGATATTGAAGATTTTCAGTATTGGTAGTAGGGTACAGAAACTTTGAACTCAGTTTTGAAGGCTTTAGAGGCCCCGGATGAGGTCAAAAATTTGGGTGAAAAGCACTTGCGCAAGTCAAGCCTGTAGAGCGCTTCGTGGCGTTTCTGAAATGGGGTTATAATAGCCGATCGGGTCAACTGGTGATGACTTATGGTCTTCGAAAATTGGGCCACCTGAAATGGCGAAAAATAATTTTCTTCAAAATTTCTGTTCAGGTTTCAAAGGTTATCTTGAGCTGACTATGATGTAATGAAATGTAAAATAAAATAATTCTAAGTTTGGTCGGCCTTATTGGCTAAATTTCTGGAACCTTCCCAGGCGGTGAAAAATTGCCTATATAAGGAAGGCTGTATTATTGTCTTAGGCAGTTGAGAATAGTTTTGGGTAGTAGATCTGGGTATTGATTCGAGGCTTTGTCCTACAAAATATTGTAAGGGAATGCCCATGTGGCTTTGCATATTGTAATTCTGAAAGTTTGTAATTCCACATTTGTGGAGATAATAAGAAGCCAATTTTCTGTTCTTGCATATTATTGTTATTGTTTCTCTATTTCTGTTATGTGTTTGTGGCATTAAGGGGAGCACTTTTCATCAAGTGGTATCAGAGCAGGTTTTTTTGAGTGTATAAATAGATCACCTACTGTGAGGTAGTTTGCACCAGGACCGTGGTTAGGGTTTCAGCGCACATCACGAAAATGCCTCCACGAAGAGAACGTGGCGGAAGACGTGGTGCTGTGACACCTGAGGTTAGAGAGCTGCAGAGACAAGTGTGAGCATTACAAGAAGAGATTCCCAGAGGAATGAATCTTAATGTCAGAGATGAAAGCGAGGATGAAGCCAAAGAAGAATATCAAGAAGGAGAAGTTGAAATTGTGAACCAAGAGGAAGAAAGACTTTTTCAGGTGATTTCCAAGATTGGGAAAAGACCTAAGATTGAGGTTCCTACATTTTCTAGAAATCTTAACCCAGAGGAATTGATCGACTGGATCAATGAATGTGAAGAATATTTTGAGTATGAAGATGTTGAGGATCCTGATAAGGTCAAATTTGCGAAGGCCAGACTGAAAGGTCATGCGAAGATATGGTGGCAAGAGATTCAATTGGAGCAAAATAGAAGGGGAAAGGAGAAAATCACGAGATGGGATCGGTTGGTGGATAAATTGAAGTGACAGTTCATTCCTATTGATTATGAGCTTGACCTACTGAAGAAAATGCAGAGTTTGAAGCAAGCAGGAAGATCTATTCAGGAGTATACAGAGGAGTTCTATTGACTTCTCATCAGAACAGGCCATGCAGAAGCTGATAAGGAGAAAGTTGTTTGATACCTTAATGGGTTAAGGCCAAGCATTCAGGAGGAGCTGAATCTGGTTTGAATGAATAGTATTGAAGAGGCATACCAGTTTGCCATAAAAGTAGAGGAAAAGCTGAACAAGAAGTTTGAGAGCAGACAAAATAGAAGAGGTCGTGGTGGACGATCTGGTGGACGGTCATATGGTGGCCGAAATGAAGATCCGAAAAAGAAGGATGAGGCCAGTAGCAGTCAGAATTAGTGAGGAAATAATTTCAATCACTTCCAAAATCAGAATAATAGAGATCAAAGAGGAAGAGGAAGAGGACAAGGATCTGGAAGAGGTGGCTTCCGTGGAACATGTTTTCACTGTGGAGAAGAAGGTCACAGGGCATTTGAATGTCCTCAGCGCCAAGATAGAAAAGATAGGAGAAATGAAGGCCAGGCCAGAGTTGCACATGTTGATGAAGATGCTAGATAATCAAATTCTAAAGATGCTGAAAGAGGAGAAACGTTGATTAACAGAAGAGTCCTGTTGAGTGGTTAGAATGAACCTGAGCAAAGGAGGAGCCTGTTTCGCACTAGGTGCAAGTGTGAAGGTAAATGTTGTGATGTGATTATTGATAGTGGAAGCACTGACAATTTGGTGTCAGAAGAGATGGTGACAAAGTTGAAGCTCAAGAGACAGAAACACCTACATCCATATCGGATTGCCTGGGTACAGGATGACCACAAGGTCATGGTCAATGAACAATGCCTGGTGAAGTTCAAGATTGGCGGATACCAAGATGAGGTATTGTGTGATATCATATCTATGGATGCATGTCATATGTTGTTGGGTAGACCATGGCAGTTTGACAGATGTGCTGTACATGATGGTCGTGCGAATACCTATTCCCTGACAAAGGATGGAGTGCGGCATAAGCTAAAACTATTAAAGGAGACTGAAGAAAAGGTATGTGGTAATGCAAGGATAAATTTTGTTGATGGAAGAAATTTCCTAGATGGTATGAGGCATGAGCATGTATGTTTTGCTTTAATTCCAAAAGCTGGTAAAGAGGAAGTAGAAGATGTTCCTGTAGAAGTTGCAAATTTTTTGAATGAGTTTCAAGATATTATATCCGATAACGTGCCTGATGGATTACCACCGGTTAGGAAGATCAGCCATCAGATGGACTTGATCCTAGGAGCGAGTTTGCCGAACAAGGCAGCACACAGAATGACACCTACAAAAAGTGAGGAGTTGAATAGACAAGTACATGAGTTGTTACAGAAAAGATTGATCCGTGAGAGTCTGAGTCCCTGTGCTGTACCAGCGGTATTAGCACCAAAGAAGAATGCAGAATGGAGGATGTGTACAGATTCTAGGGCAATAAATAAGATCACAATCAAGTACAGGTTTCCATTGCCACGAATGGATGATATTATAGATTGTTTGAGTGGAGCTGTGTATTTCTCAAAGATAGATCTGAAGAGTGGATATCATCAGATTTGGATCAGAGAAGGAGATGAATGGAAGACTGCCTTCAAGACAAAGGAAGGACTATATGAGTGGTTAGTCATGCCTTTTGGGCTAACCAATGCACCGAGTACTTTCATGCGGCTCATGAACGAGGTTCTGAAAGAATTTCTGGGTAAGTTTATCATTGTTTACTTAGATGATATTTTAATTTTTAAAAAAATATTGGAGGAACATATGATGCATATTCGTATGGTGTTTGAGAAGTTGAGAGATGAGAAATTGTTGATTAATTTGAAGAAGTGCAGTTTTGTGAAAAAAAGAGTTAGTGTATTTGGGATTTGTAGTTTCAGCAGAAGGTCTAAAAATGGACCCAGAGAAGGTACAGGCTATCCTTGAATGGCCTACTCCAAGGAGTGCTATTGAGGTAAGATCTTTTCATGGTCTAGCTAGCTTTTACAGAAAGTTTATTAAAAATTTTAGCAGTATTTGTGGACCCTTGATTGAAACAATGAGAGAGGATAGAAAAGAGTTTAAGTGGACTAAAGGAGCAGAAAAGAGTTTTCAATTATTGAAATAAAAAGTTACAGAACAACCTATTTTAGCACTTCCAGATTTCAATAAGGTGTTTCAAGTAGATTGTGATGCTAGTGGTACTGCAATAGGAGCTGTTATGAGCCAAGAAGGTAAACCTATTGCTTATTTCAGTGAGAAGTTAAATGATGCCAAGAGGAAATATTCTATTTATGATCAAGAATTTTATGCTATAGTTCAGGCATTAAAGAAGTGGAGACATTATCTACTTCCTAAGGAGTTTGTTTTGTATACTGATCATCAAGCTTTGCAATATTTGAATAGTCAAGGAAAATTGAATTAAAGGCATTTGAAATGGGTTGAGTTTTTGCAGAGTTATACATTTGTTTTGAAACACAGGAGTGGAAAGTCTAATAGGGCTGCAGATGCTCTTAGCAGAAGGGAACTATTGCTGACAAAAATGTATATTGAAGTGGTTGGGTTCAAGGAACTCAAGAATTTGTATCCAGAGGATCCTGATTTTGGTGAAGCTTGGAAAGCTTGTACCGAACCTGTTACTCTAGATAGGATGAAATGGTTGGATTTCATCATCCAGGATGATATGCTATTCAAAGAGAGTCAGTTGTGCATTCCACGAAGTTCTATGAGGGAGAATCTCATCAAGGAGAAGCATAGTGGAGGATTAGCTGGACATTTTGGTCGTGATAAAACCATTGGTTTGGTTAGTGAGAATTATTATTGGCCACAGTTACAGCAAGATGTGAAAAAATTTGTACAGAGTTGTAGAGTATGTCAGATGGCGAAAGGAGTGAAGTAGAATACAGGATTGTATCAGCCATTACCTATACCAGAGAAGCCTTGGGAGGATATTAGCATGGACTTTGTTCTTGGTTTACCGAGGACTCAGTGGGGACATGATTCAATTTTTGTGGTGGTTGACAGATTTTCAAAGATGGCACATTTCATTCCCTGCAAGAAGACTAATGATGTTGTTCATGTAGCAGAATTGTTTTTCAGAGAAGTAGTGAGACTTCATGGTTTGCCAAAGACCATAGTTTCAGATCGGGACACTAAGTTTGTTGGATATTTCTGGCGTACATTGTGGAAGAAGTTGAAGACAGATTTGAAGTTCAGTTTATCACATCATCCACAGACTGATGGACAGACAGAGGTGGTGAATAGGAGTTTGAGAAATTTGCTGAGATGTTTGGTTGGAGATAAGCCAACAGGATGGGATTTGATTTTATCACAAGAAGAATTTGCATACAATAATTCTGTCAACAGGAGCACTGGTAAATCACCATTCCAGATTGTATATGGAAGTAGTCCAAGAAATGCATCTGAATTGAGGAAGATAGATAAAGGAGAAATAAGTAGTGCTAAAGCTGAGGATTTTGCAGAACACTTGAAGAACATCCATGAGGAGGTGAGGAAGCATATTACCAAGATGAACGCACAGTATAAGGTTAAGGCAGATGAGAAAAGGAGGTATAAGGAATTTCAGGTCGGTGATGAAGTCATGGTTCATTTGTGAAAGGAGCGGTTTCCAGTTGGTACATATAACAAGCTGAAAATGAAGAAGTTTGGACCATGCAAGATATTGAAGAAACATGATTCAGGAAATGCATATGAAGTAGAATTGCCTACTGAGCTAAATATTTCACTAGTGTTTAACATTTCAGATCTGACAGAGTATCATGAAGGAGGTGTTGAAGATGAGATCATAGCAGCACAGTGGAGTATTCCAGCAACTAGTTCAGACACTAAGGAGATCGAAGATATACTGGACAGTCATGTTGGTAGAAGCACAAGGAACAGGACATATGAAAATATCTGGTCAAGTGGAAAGGATGACCTGTTGAAGATTCATCATGGCTGACAAAGGAGGAGGTTAGCTATCTTGGTTTTCCTCTGCACACCTGAGTCGTGACAGGGTCACTTTTCAAATTACCCTGGGTGTCTGATACAGGAGCATCCTGGGTGTAAAAGCAATCTTGCATCACCCAAAAATATTTCTATTTTTGTATTCAATAAGGGCTATTTTGTGCAGAGCTGCTATTTATGGAAAGTTACTATTTTTGGTAATTTTTGTATGTGCTTAGAATGATCTTATTTCTTTCTTGGAGGTTCATTTTGGTCATATAAGTCTGCCAGTAAAGTTTCATTGCTAGATCAAGTGTATATTGGAAGATATTGAAGATTTTCGGTATTGGCAGTAGGGTACAGAAACTTTGAACTCAGTTTTGAAGGCTTTAGAGGCCCCGGATGAGGTCAAAAATTTGGGTGATGGGCACTTGCGTGGGTCAAGCCTGTAGAGCGCTTCTTGGTGTTTCTGAAATGGGGTTATAATAGCCGATCGGGTCAACTGGTGATGACTTATGGTCTTCAAAAATTTGGCCACCTGAAATGGCGAAAAATAATTTTTTTCAAAATTTTTGTTCGGGTTTCAAAGGTTATCTTGAGCCGACTATGATGTAATGAAATGTAAAATAAAATAATTCTAAGTTTGGTCGGCCTTATTGGCTAAATTTCTGGAACCTTCCCAGGCGGTGAAAAATTGCCTATATAAGGAAGGCTGTATTATTATCTTAGGCAGTTGAGAATAGTTCTGGGTAGTAGATCTGGGTATTGATTCGAGGCTTTGTCCTACATAATATTGTAAGGGAATGCCCATGTGGCTTTGCATATTTTAATTCTGAAAGTTTGTAATTCCACATTTGTGGAGATAATAAGAAGCCAATTTTCTGTTCTTGCATATTATTGTTGTTGTTTCTCTATTTCTGTTATGTGTTTGTGGCATTAAGGGGAGCACCCTTCATCAACTTTGTATTCTAAGGCTAGTCGTGAGATCTCTTAAGCTCAAGAGAATATTCCTTTTAGTTCCTCGATCCCACAACTACCTTATATCTCTTAATCTCCCAATTGGATGGAATATTCTTTTTTCATTCAATGACTTGCAATTGCCCCTTTTGTCTCCAGGTCTCAATAAGTCTTTCTCGAGATCTAGCGACTTCTATGAAAAATTTTGTAAGAAAGGAACTATAGTTGCGTGGTCTCTAGATGGAGACTTCCTTTGGTTAGGTAATCTCTGAATGATTTATTAAAGTGATATTTTACTCTGCGATTATGATTTTCTCTTTAGTCACCGAGTCTCCAAATAGAGCTGCAGTATTATTTCACAGTTGTCTCCAGTCTCCAGGTCTTTATGTGGTTAGTCATTTTAGCAATTTGGATTTCCTTTGGTCATGTTATCTCCCAAAGATGGTGGTTATCTCTTACACGGTTAGCGATTCAATGATGCGGTTGTCTCTAGATCTCTAGATGGTCGGCGGTCAAGGTCTTGGGAGAGTTTAAGTTTTTTTTTCAGTGATTAAGCAACTGAAGGTAGTCTTGTGTTCTCATGATCTAACTCAAGGTTAAGATTTTATTCAACAATCATGAGAATACTCTAGTTGCTTGTTCTCCAGATTTGACCACAGTTTATGTCAGGTCTTTGAAATCCCTTTAGTCATGAAGTCTCAGGAAGGAAATGAGTTAAGTTAAGATGTCTCGAGACTTGGAGGTTAAAGTGTTGTCGCTAGATCTCCAAATAATATGTAGTGATTGTGCGACTAAGGCTTAGTCGAGTGATCTCGTAATGAAGAAAGAATATTCTATGAAGTCACGAGATCATGAGATTTATGTAGTCAGGTAATCGCTTAACACAAAAGGAATATTCCAAATGATTAGGCAACTTGGAGATCAAAGGCACAGTCACGTGATCACTTAATTAAAGGCAGAGGTTTAGGCTGAGTTAGAAAACCCTTAGTTAGGGAGTCTCATGATTAAACCTAGGGTTATGAAAAGATCATGAGACTTAGAATTTTATACAGTCACCCAATCTCTAGATTCTCTCACGGTCAATAACAGGTTGAGTTTTGTCAGAACAGTTGGCAGTTGTCAGGGCTGATAAAGTAGTTGAAAGCAAATGAAAGAGTGACACTTGGCAAGGTGGGCCCAGTTCTTCAAAGATGTAGTCGCTAGGTCTCTAGTTTTCTTGATGGCTATGATAAAATTTAGAGATCTAGTGACTTTGTGTTCTCATAATCTCTTATTCTTGATGGTTATGTTCCAAACATTCAATGATTCAATGACACGGTTATCTCCTGGTCTCATGATGCAGCGGCTAAGTTATATAAAATCAGGAGATTCATCAACTACTATTAGATTACAGTATGATCAACGCTTGTCATGTGATCCCTAGACCAAGCTAGAGTTAGTGAAAAGTTTAGGAGATTCAGCGACTAAAGGAGAAAGAGAAAGCTGGAGGTGAATGCAGAGTTAGGGTTAAGAACAAAAGCGGTGCTTGGGTAAAATGAATAGATCTGATGGCTACATTTTAAAGATAGGTCAGATTTGAATATCAGTCGTAGATGGAAAAATCTTGGTGCCACCTGTGACCATTTAATCAATTTTAAAATTCAAATATCTAAGAGTACCAGATTGGAATAGTTATGGAAAGCTCGAGTTGCAGAGAGGTAGATGGATTAAGGTGGCTTGTCTGCAGGTAGATGTGGTAATGAAATGGACATGTAGGTATAGAGATCTGATCAGCCAAGATATTTCAGTGATGCATTTATGATTAGAATTGACAGAGTTAGGGTTTGATTATTTTATGAAAATCTGTGCAACCCTAATTAGGTTTTGGCTCCTGCCTGTGTACAATTGAGATGTATATAATAGTTTTTGGAACTTTTGAAGCTCAGAGTTTACATTTTGTAAAAAGAGTTTTCTCTTTCTAGGAGTTATTTGTGGCATTCTTTTTGCCCTTTGAATTTTACAGTTTGTGATCTTTCATTAAAATTTTAGACTCAATAGAGGCTATTCGTGGCATTTGTTTTGCCCTTTGGTCTTTCCCTTGTTTGTATTTCTCTTATTGAATATAATATACTGGCTTTGTTAGAGAAATCTTGGAGTTTTAGGGCCCTTCTTTCTTTTATCTTATATGTGTACTATTGTGTCTAATCTAATTTGAATGAGTTTGTGGCTTGTTAGTAAATAGATTTTTCCTTTCTTGTTTCTTGTGGAAATAACTCTTAATGCCCAAATGATGAACAATATCTGGTTACAACAATTGAAAAGCCATTTTCTGATTACTGGCTTTTCTCTGAATTGGTAGGTACAACTCCCTATGTGAATGGTATTCAAGGAATTATTTTTTGTTCCTAAAACTAATGCAGGGTATGCTCTTAACCTGAGAGTAGAAGAGGCAAACCAAATTAAGTCTAACCATAACTTAATTCAGGCAAGAAAAGCTTTCTATCTATGAACCAAGTTGCAGAACTCACACATACTATGAATCCATACACTCAGTGTTTAACCAATCTACAACAATTTCTAGCAGAAATATAAATGAAATGATAAAAAAACTTCTAATGAATCCTTCTCTGAATATCCCACAACACATCCTACTGAGGTTCATTCACATCCTCAAAACAGAGGAATGAAACATTCTTTCCTTCCTACTGTAATTCAGATTAAGAGAAAGAATCATATAATTAACTAATTGGAACAGAAAATCATTGACATAAAACACTTTCAATTGTCTCTGCAACATCAAGTATTCTACCCCAAAATTTTTTCCAACCCTTGCATTTGCTTTTACAACAGTTTATATAGGGATTACAATGTATGATCTTCATAAGAATCTAAAGTGTTTCAGCTTCCAGAATCTAGAAAGACTAGAGATTACAACAAAGGAAGCCAAAAGACTTTGTCTCTTCATCTAATTTTCCTTTGAGAAAGTGAAATGAACAAACTTCTACAACTCAACATAAACTTGAAGATGTCACATGAATAGTTGCCAGCTTATATTCATGAAAGAAAATCATTGCCATCATCCTTTCTCTGTGCTATAAAAAATGATAGATACACTCAATCCTAGGGACCTGTTCACCGTTTATAAATGATCAATCATCTCACTGTGTTAGACCTCTTCTTTATCTTCATTCCATAAGAAGTCATCCTCGAGAAGTCTAAATGGCACTGGTTATAGTTTGGATAAATAATAAGTCAAAACTTGTTGCCATAAAATAACCCATAAGATCACTATTATTCAGAACTACTATTCTTCCCTTTGTCATGGCTGGAACAGTGTACTTATTTCTTCTTCTAAGTTACTCGAAGATATATTATTCCTTTCTCCACTCATCAATTTTAAACACTTATGTTAAAGCACATGCTGAATACTTCTGAGATAATAATCTTTTAATTCTTTTTTTATTTGTGCGTTGGACACGCATCACAATCCTGCTTTGCCACTAACCATCTCCCACACCATTGGGACAAAGTAGGAACCATTGATCCGACACCACACATAAACTCCTTTTGGACCCACTGAGACACATGTCAAAATCTTGCATGATCGCATAGCATGTTTTAAACTCTTGCGATCATGCGACCGCTCAAAATGAATTGATATAATATTTAATAACTAAAACTTTACTTGCCTAGCTTACGTTGTCTCTTAACTATTTATCTTTAGTCACAAAACCACACAGTCATCTTCCCTAACCATCGAATGTACTTTATTCCTTCTTTGACCTAGCGACTACAAGAAACTTACTGGGCTCACCATTGGAAGATCAATGATCGTCGCTTCTTCACATAGACCTCCAAGATCCCCTCAGAACATGTGCCCACCATCGGATGAAGAATCTTCCCCTACCTAGCCTATGTTGTCGCATGATCCCATGACATTTTTTTAATTCATGTGATCATGCGACCGCTCTATCATTGGTGCATGTGGACTGCACTGTTGGCATACGTGGGTCCCAGTAAAACACTCTTTATTAGTCTTTCCTATCATTTCATTGGCTTCTTTCACCTGCCGTGTTTCCTTTTTGCTTTGTCGCATGATCGCAAGGATATTATTTTATTCATGCAATCAATCCATTTTTTGAACTTGCATGAAATCAGGACTTCATAGTTACAAGTGATAGTTCATTGAAAAAGATGCTTTGATCATCTTCAGTCAGTGACCATCTAATATCATACCTTGAGATCTTCCAAATTTGCGGAGTTTTAATAACCAAATGTCTTCCAAATTACACATACTGCCCCATGAAATGAATCTCTAAAATTTCAATTGCCAGACTTATGATTGCATCAATCATGTGAGAAAAACTTCCATTAGATCCTTTGTATATGCTTGGTGAACATAGCTTTACAGAAAACTTTCATCTGGAAAAGATCATCAATGAGAGCATGATATCCTTGCCGGGTTGGGAACTATCACCTACCCATCATGACAATACTTTAAACCAACCCACCCGGTTCAGAGAAGGAAAGGCAATGATAGGGAAACCTGGCAAAGAAAGCCTACCTAAGAAAGACTTAGACCTAAACTCAAACACAACTAGACCTGACTATAGCTTTGAAATCTTTCACTTTTAACAACATATTTATGGGGTGAAAAGTGAGGCAACAACTGGCTCTGACTAGGGACTTAAACATTCCCATGTTTGAGCAAGGAATCTTAAATCTCTGGTTTTTCAAGCCAAAAAATAAAGAGGGTGGCAACACAACAAAAAATTAACAAAGGAAACAAAGGGACAGGAAAGAAAACAAACTAAACACAATAAAAAGACCTCATATAAGGTGGGAAAAACTAGACAAACCTTATATGAGAAGAATCCAGCATTAATCAAGAAAAGCCATTCACAGGCTGAGAGAAATATGACCCTTTACGAAATAGAGGCCTACATGTGTATGAATTCTTTAAGTTCATCAGCAACCCCTTACTTTTTTGAGAACAGGGCCAATTCAACAACCTTTCAAGCAATGGTAATTTTCCAAATAACCATCTTTCATCATAAACTTCCTCATGACAGATTTTTGTTCCTTTATACTTTTGCTGCAACAGAGACCAATTGAATGTTGGATTATCTTCATAACACATACTCTGTTTAGGACTGAGACCTTCCTGAGAATTCTGAACTTTATTGTTACTCAACAATAGACCATCCATCAAAAAGTCATCATCACTAATTCCATCCTCTTTAGCTTTGACTGATTCATCAGTAGCTAAAAAAAAATTTTGGCCTATATTTTTAGTATCATGCATGCTATCACTAGTATATATGTCTGCTGTTTGTTTAATGTTCTCTATATCATTTTTTGAGATAACTTGACTAGTGATATCAACATCACATACCTTAGGAAAGCTTTCTGCAGCCTCAAATGATTCAACTGAGAGAAGTGATTGCCCACTCTGCCTATGATCAGTGTTGTCTCCAACTTCAATCATCAATTCCTTACTCTCCATAGCAATCAAAGCAATCTTTCTAGCTTCAATAACTTCAACATGCTCCACAAAGTGATTCGAAAGCTGAACTGAAACTAACTCTTCTGTTTGCAATACTGAAGATGGTTCTAGATTCATGTTCATAGGTTCTTGGGAAGTATTCAAATCACAGTCTACCATAGGAACTACCTCCTCTTGATTGAATTTGTAAGTTTTATTAGAAAAAGATAATCCCTGAACATCTTCTTTAATCACATCTGAACTATTTGTAGTGTGCTCTTGACATTTATTTTCAGACATAGGCAGAGCATTTTCCAAGATCTTCTCATTATGCTCATCCTTAGGAAAGAAAGTCTTCTTTTCAACCTCAAATGAAGAATTTAAAGGTGTAATTAATGATTCCAAAGGAAATACTGTTGAGTAACAAGGACTAAAAACAACCTTTTCTTCTTCTTGTGATGATTCAGGCTGGAAGTGCTCTTCATGCTGATCACCTTCTTCATGATCAATGCTGTGCATTTTGGATGTTGGCTGTCTTTGTCTTGTTGGAGGAATTTTTGAATTTGCAGCTACCTTTGCATCTTGTTTCTCTGAGTTTGGTTCATATTCTAAAAATAAATTTCCAAAGTTGCCATTGGAATATGGTGTAGTCTTACTACCATTCACCCTTTCATGTGGAGCTTCAATTACTAATCTTTGCTATGGTCCAGACAACTACAAAGGTTTATTACTACATTCATTAGCTTGCTCTGAAAAGCCTCTTTGATATGGATTATTGAAGTTTGGGAGCTATCTTTTCAAAGCAATCAACTCATTGGACAACTTCTGAATCATCTCTTCCTTTGAAGTAGTCTCATTGATGCTGGCTTTATTATGAATTTCATGATTCCATATTCCTGTAGCAAACATATTATCCTCCAATTCCATAGTAATTCTTTGAGCCACCTCCAAATATGTAGGTTTAGATCTTCTCAATTCAAAGCCTATGTCAGGAGGCATAGCACCGATGAAAACTATTTTCAGGTTACCTGCTGTAGGTCTATTTGCTGCTGGAATTCTATGAATGATCTTATTAAAACTAGCAACAAAATCTCTCAAAATTGTAGAAGGTAACTTCTTCACTGATGTCAATTTAGCCAACAAAGCATATTCATTTTCAACAATTTTAAAATGATCTTCAAAAGCTATTCTCATTTTATTCCAACTCGTAATAGATCCATCAGTCAAATGATAGAATCAACCTGCAGTCGCCTTAGTAAGAGTTCCAACAAATAATCGGACTGCAACATCTTCATGATTAACACCTAAAACATTCATAGCTATGAGAAATGCTCTTATGTGTTCATCTGTAGTAACCTTCCCATCTCCTGTAAATTTAGGTATATTCTTTCTAGAACCAGAAGGAAGAGGATGGTAGGCTGCAAAGTTAAGTGGCCCAGTAGCAACTGCCCAAGGTGCAGCCATGTCGTAATCTTTTCCTCAAAAAATTCTATCCTCAATACATCCTCTGAGACTATTTGTACAATAGAGTGACAGAAATCTGATAGAATTTCAACAAATTAATGAGAAAAAGGATGATGTTACCTCAATCTCATGGGTCACTGAATGTTTGAACTGGTGCTTGAGTTAGCCTCCGATTCTATATTTGTCTTTGTACCAGAGGGGCCAACTTTCTAGCTAGTTTTTCTTCTTTCAAAACTTCACTAGCTCTTCTGTAATTAGAATTATATCCTCACGAGGTTGCACCATTTTCCCTCATGGTAGGTAAAATGACTAATTGTGAGCATTAGCCTTTTGAAATTTCAATTAACACCAAGGCTCTGCAATTGAAAATGGGGTTCTTTGAGAACAGAGTCACCAATTGCTCAGGAAGCAATGCAAATGAATAATGAAGCTTGAACAATTAATGTGTTCTTCCTCTTAGTTGCCAAAGTCTATTGTGTAAACACAAGCTAGGTAACTGAATGATAAGAAATTTTAAATTCTTCAAACTCTGATATGAAATAGGGTTCCTTAAAAACACAGAGTCACCAATCTCTAGCAGAGATAATAATAATAAAACTAAGAAAATAATCTCCAGCACTGATCTTCTTTTCTGCCTCCCTAGCAGAGTCGCCAAAAATCTGTTAGTAAATAGATTTGTCCTTTCTTATTTCTTGTGGAAATAACTCTTAATGCCCAAATGATGAACAATATTTGGTTACAATAGTTGAAAAGCCATTTTTTGATTATCGGCTTTTCTCTGAATTGTTAGGTACAGCTCCCTATGTGAATAGTATTCAAGGAATTATGTTTTGTTCCTAAAACTAATGTAGGGTATGCTCTTAACCTGAGAGTAGAAGAGGCAAACCAAATTAAGTCTAACCAGAACTTAATTCAGGCAAGAAAAGCTTTCTATCTATGAACCAAGTTGCAGAACTCACACATACTATGAATCCATACACTCAATGTTTAACCAATCTACAAAAATTTCTAGCAAAAATATAAATGAAATGATAAAAAAACTTCTAATGAATCCTTCTCCGAATATCCCACAAGACATCCTACTAAGGTTCATTCACATCCTCAAAACAAAGGAATGAAACATTCTTTCCTTCCTACTGTAATTCAGATTAAGAGAAAGAATCATATAATTAACTAATTGGAATAGAAAATCATTGACATAAAACACTTTCAATTGTCTCTGCAACATCAAGTATTCTACCCCAAAAATTTTGCCGACCCTTGCATTTGATTTTACAATAGTTTATATAGGGATTACAATGTATGATCTTCATAAGAATCTGAAGTGTTTCAGCTTCCAGAATCTAGAAAGACTAGAGATTACAACAAAGGAAGCCAAAAGACTTTTTCTCTTCATCTAATTTGCCTTCGAGAAAGTGAAATGAACAGACTTCTACAACTCAACATAAACTTGAAGATGTCACATGAATAGTTGCTAGCTTGTATTCATGAAAGAACATCATTGCCATCATCCTTTCTCTGTGCTATCAAAAATGATAGATACACTCAATCCTAGGGACCTGTTCACCATTTATAAATGATCAATCATCTCACTGTGTTAGACCTCTTCTTTATCTTCATTCCATAAGAAGTCATCCTTGATAAGTCTAAATGGCACTGGTTACAGTTTGGATAAATAATAAGTTGAAACTTGTTGCCATAAAATAACCCATAAGATCACTATTATTCAGAACTGCTATTCTTCCCTTTGTCGTAGCTAGAATAGTGTACTTATTTCTTCTTCTAAGTTACCCGAAGATATATTATTCCTTTCTCCACTCGTCAATTTTAAACACTTATGTTAAAGCACATGCTGAATACTTCTGAGATAATAATCTTTTAATTATTTTTTTATTTATGGGCTGGACATGTGTCACAATCCCGCTTTGCCGCTAACCATATCCCACACCATTGTGACAAAGCAAGAACCATTGATCCAGCACCATGCATAAACTCCTTTTGGACCCACCGAGACACATGTCAAAATCTCGCATGATCACATAGCATGTTTTAAACTCTTGTGATCATGCGATCACTCAAAATGAACTGATATAATATTTAATAACTAAAACTTTACTTGCCCAGCTTACGTTGTCTCTTAACTATTTATCTTTAGTCGCGAAACCACGTGGTCATCTTCCCTAACTGCTGAATGTACTTTATTCCTTCTCCAACCTAGCGACTGCAAGAAACTTACCAGGCTCACCATTGGAAGATCAATGGCCATCAATTCTTCACATAGACCTCCAAGATCCCCTTAGAACATGCGCCCACCATCAGATGAAGAATCTTCCCCTACCTAGCCTATGTTATCGCATGATCGCATGACATTTTTTTAATTCATGCGATCATGCGATCGCTCTATCATTGGTGCACATGGACTGCATTGTTGGTGTATGTGGGTCCCAACAAAACACTCTTTATTAGTCTTTCCTATCATTTCATTGGCTTCTTTCACCTGCCCTGTTTCCTTTTTGCTTTGTCGCATGATCGCAAGGCTGTTATTTTATTCATGCGATCATGCGACCGATCCATTTTCTAAACTCACATGAAATTAGGACTTCATAGTTGCAAGTGATAGTTCATTGAAAAAGATGCTTTGATCATCTTCAATCAGCAACCATCTAAAATCATACCTTGAGATCTTCCAAATTTGCAAAGTTTTAATAACCAAATGTCTTCCAAATTACACATACTGCCCCATGAAATGAATCTCTAAAATTTCAATTGCCAGACTTATGATTGCATCAATCATGTGAGAAAAAATTCCATTAGATCCCTTGTATATGCCTGGTGAATGTATCTTTATAGTCAACTTTCATCTGGAAAAGATCATCAATGAGAGCATGATATCCTTGCCGGGTTGGGAACTATCACCTACCCATCATGACAATACTTTAAACCAACCCACCCAGTTCAGAGAAGGAAAGACAATGATAGGGAAACTTGGAAAAGAAAGCCTACCTAAGAAAGACTTAGACCTAAACTTAGACACAACCAGACCTGACTATAGCTTTAAAATCTTTCACTTTTAACAACATAGTTATGGGGTGAAAAGTGAGGCAACATGGCTATACTTCAGCCCCCTATCATTTTGTCTCGTTCCTGTGCCCTTTTGCTGAAGAGAATGTCTGCTTGTAGGTCATAGTTTGTGTCTTCTTTCTAGACCCCTCTGTGAAACACTTATGCAAGCCTATTTAGAAAGATTGTGTTCTATTAGATCTGAGAGCTTTCATGCTGATTTGGTTAGTGTATCATGTTCATTTCATTTCAATGTATCACCTAGTAGGTAGTTTGCTTTTAGTTATTTCCCTTTCATCATTCGTTCTATCCCTTTTCCCCTCAAGTTTTACTTTCCTATCAAAGAGAAAATTAAGGTGATTATCCAAGAGGAACCAACCTAGAACTTGGAGGTCTCATCTTAGTTAGCATAGGTCCCACAACCTGGAGATGATTCCCATGTTATACTAAGTTATCAAGACCAAGAGAGCTTGAAACAAGGGTGCAAACTTAGTGTATAATAGTTATCATTGTGACCTTGGATTTTGTCCTTTAGGTCTTTGAATCTTTTACGGCTTCTTGTTGTCCTCTACTCAAAGTCACCATGATCCTTTATATGATGGTGTGCTGTGAATGAGGACAATCTAGGGCAAGGTCTTTTGATCTTTTTCTTCTGCCTTTAAGTCAGTCTTGTGTTTGTGGTTTCTCTAGCATCATTTCAACCATGCCTCCTCTAGGTTTCATGTGTGATGCTAGGGCAACCCTTTGCATGCTTGTCTTTTGTGTCAGTCCTATGCAACACTGGTGACATGGCCTTGTGTTCTTTCGTAACCTTGGCAGGTCTCTAGCATTGCTATATCAAACTAGGTTGTGCTCTCAAAAAGATCCAAAGCATGGAGCTCCCTAAATCCCCTATCCAACATCATATAGATTAATCTTGCATCTTTCATATAGTTGCATCTTGCATCTTACCATCATCTTGCATTCATCCATCTTTTCTCTTGGAAGCTTTGTTATTTATCATCCCTTCTTCCTTCATTCCTTCTCCTTTTTTCTGTTTCCTTTCGAGAAAATTCCACAACATTTCCTCTTTGTGTTATTTTATTAAGGGGCCACAACCCCTTATTCCTCTAAATTCTAGCTTGGGGCATCTTATTTTCTTATCTTTGACGCCACACCACTTGCGACATCACATCAAAGAGGGGCAAAATGTAGACATGTAAAAATCTTTCGATAAAGAAAAGTATTTTGATTTTCCTAAAAATCCTGATGACATCATCATTCACTAATTAATTAGTTTTTATGTCATTAATCCCTTCTCCTATTTTAATTAAACCCATTTAATTAAGATATCCCATCCCCAAAATATCTAAATCTAATTTAAACATTTAATCCCTATTTATTAATTATTGGTTAATAAATATTGTCACATTCCTTAAATAAATTTAACATTTATTTAAAAGCCTAAATCCTAGAATCTCCTAGAAATCTCTAGAACCTCTAGACTCTTCTAGAAGTTCCTAAACCCTTATCCTAATCTTGGTCCATTCAACCTTTGAAAGTCAATCCTTATCCCTTTGACTCAACCCCTAACCAAACCCCAAACCCTAACTCTCCTTCCTAATCTAAGCCCTTAGGAAATCCTATAAATACCCTCACTTCCAAGAGAAATCCATTATCTTAGTTCATATCATTTATGCATTGTTATCATGGGAGTTTGCATTTAGATCATCTTAAGCTTTTAGCATAATTGTTAGATTTCATTATTTTTCAAGGTTTTTAACACATCTTAGCTTAGAATAATGGATTGAACCTAGTTTATTTCATGTTTTTCATAGCATATCATCATTATCATCTTTAATTTGGATTAAAATCTATCTAGCATAATCATCCTTGCATCAAATCTTCATTTTAGCATCATTTGGATCCTTGAGGCCTTAGGGGAAAATCAGGTGTTCTATACCTATTCTGTGCCACTATGGGGTTCTTGTGGTATCTAATCAATCCAAATTCATCCTAAAAAGAATTAGGGACATTCTCCATGTGTTTTGAGAGCACACCCACCTCCCTAAATCAAGAGCAAATCGAACGGTGACAGGGTGCTCCCATTGAGCTCTATCTAAGGTGTCTTAGCAAATTATTTTTACCATATGTTAGGGATATGTTATTTAACTAATGTTTAAATGTCTAAGCCTATTCATAATAGGTTAGGTTTTCTATAATCACACTTTGGCATGCCTGGTGGGAAAACCCCTTATTCCTTTGAATTCTAGCATGGAGCATCTTATTTTCTTATCTTTGACGGTATGCCACTTGCGGCATCACATCAAAGAGGGGAAAAATGTAGACACCTAAAAATCCTTTGGTAAATAAAAGTATTTTTATTTTCTTAAAAATCCTGATTACATCATCATTAATTAATTAATTAGTTTTAATGTCGTTAATCCCTTCTCCTATTTTAATTAAGATATCCCATCCCCAAAATATTTAAATCTAATTTAAATATTTAATCCCTATTTATTAATTATTGGTTAATAAATATTGTCACATTCCTTAAATAAATTTAACATTTATTTAAAAGCCTAAATCCTAGAATCTCCTAGAAATCTCTAGAACCTCTAGACTCTTCTAGAAATTCCTAAACCCTTATCCTAATCTTGGTCCATTCAACCTTTGAAAGTCAATCCTTATCCCTTTGACTCAACCCCTAACCAAACCCCAAACCCTAACTCTCCTTCCTAACCCAAGCCCTTAGGAAATACTATAAATACCCTCTCTTCCAAGAGAAACCCATTAGCTTAGTTCATATCATTTATGCATTGTCATCATGGTAGTTTGCATCTAGATCATCTTAATCTTTTAGCATAATTGTTAGATTTCATTATTTTTCAAGGTTTCTAACACATCTTAGCTTAGAATAATGGATTGAACCTAGTTTATTTCATTTTTTTTCATAGCATATCATCATTATCATCTTTAATTTGGATTAAAATCTATCTAGCATAATCATCCTTGCATCAAATCTTCATTTCAGCATCATTTGGATCCTTGAGGCCTTAGGGGCAAATCAAGTGTTCTATACCTATTTTTTGCCACTATGGGGTTCTTGTGGTATCTAATCAATCCCAATCCATCCTAAAAAGAATTAGGGACATGCTCCATGTGTTTTGAGAGCACACCCACATCCCTAAATCAAGAGCAAATCGAATGGTGACAGGGTGCTCCCATTGAGCTCTATCTGAGGTGTCTTAGCAAATTATTTTTACTATATGTTAGGGATATGTTGTTTAACTAATGTTTGAATGTCTAAGCTTGTTCCTAAAAGGTTAGGTTTTCTCTGATCATAGTACCCAACACAAAGGGTATAGTCTTTTCAACACCTTTTACCCATCTCATATGGAATATGGAGGGTGATAGGACTATCTTCGCATGGGGCCGCAACATGCTAGCCCACCTTTACCATGAGTTATGTCAGTTGGTGAGATATCAATGAGAGATTCTTGTAGTATGCACACTTTTATAGATTTGGTTTTTTGAGCACTTCACATGTACATGACCACAAGGTGTTCCTATGATGGTAGATGCTAGCACACCAAGAGCCTTTACTTATCCTTTGAGAGATGTTTGGAAGCATAGAGATATCCTCTATTGGAGGGTATATCTAGACCGTGTTCTAGGCATAGATGTGATATGGAGACCATACTATCACATGGAAAAGTGGCTAGATACATGACATCAGATGATTCACTCACAGTAGCACAAGTTGCTAGAGGGTCATCAGAGTCACATAGTGATGCCATACTACTATGACCGAGTGATGAGATAGTTCGGTCTAATACAAGGGGTCCCTAGACTAGTACCTCGATACACACATCTAATGAGGTATTATCAGAGACTTGAAACTATACATCATCCATTAGTAGCAGACATTGTAGATAGTGGTACAGATGAGATAGAGGATATAGAGGTAGCCCCTGATGTGGCCTATTTAGGTATCAGTAGAGACTACATCAGATACTGGAGTTTGAAGGGAACCCACCCCATCTTCCTTGATGACTATCTCATAGGTGATCCAAGCCTTTTAGAGAGGACACATTAAGATGATGACATAATAGAGGAGGATGAGGATCACAGAGATGAGGAGGATCCCACCTCTGTGGGAGATCCCATGGAGGAGGAGAGTGTAGAGGAGAGAGAAGAGGAGAGAGCAGAGGAGAGAGAAGATGAGATGCCCCCAACTAATAGTACTAGTGTGGATGTGCATGTTGTTCACACATCACCACTAAGATCACGACAACCTCCATGCACCCATATAAAGACACCACCTTTGAGACCTAGACACAACGAGCATGGAGAGAGCAGTCACTCCATGCCCCACCATCGAGACCCTTCAATGATGCCCAGGAGGGAGATCCAAGTATAAAAAATGCCTTTGATATAAATATTTAACTTAATTTGTGAAGAAAAAGCATGAAGAGATTAATATGTTTTAATTGTGCAGCTAGTGTAGCATAGTAGAGGAGTTTTGTATCTGAGGTCCTGAAGGATACATGTCTATCCTATCGACTACTAGCTAGGGAGCAATAGTTTCCCATTGGTCACAGAGATCCCGACAGGCATGCTGATATCTTTTCATGTGTCCAACAAGAGTTGATGTTGTGTAGAGAGAGAGAACAGAGGCTGATGGCTGACCTACAGAGATAATAGGAGCACATATATGAGTTGAGAATATCAAGGAGCCATTCACAGACTATCGGACAAAGATCTACATCTTCTCATCATAGATCAGAGAGATCTAGGAGCCATTGACCATATAGACATAGTGATAGATAGGCCTTGTGCCACATATGTATCAAACTCAAAAAGAATTTATAAATGAAAAACTATCTTTTCTAGTTAGTTTGGTGATTGATTACTGTATTTTCATCAATAACATAAAACTTAACAGAAAGAAAGAGCATGTATAAATGCATTCAAATGTAATTTTCTAAAATCACATAACCTATAAAACAAACATAACTATTTTATAAGGAATACATAAATACACAAGGAAATAAAGATGAATTAGGGATAATAACATTTGAGATGCATAATATTGATAGGTTCCTTAAAAGGAACACCATCCATATTAGCAATTTTGTAAGCACCTAAACCAAAGTCCTCAATTACACCAAAAGGTCCAAGCCAATTAGGGCTAAACTTTCCTTTTTCACTAGGTAAAGCATTCACATTTCTTTGATTCTCATATAATACTAAATCACCCACTGTAAATGATCATTCAATTACCTTATGATTATACTACTTCTGAAGTGATTTATGATAAACCTTTATATGTTCCAAAGCATTTATTCATTGTTCATCAAATATTTCTAATTCTTGTAATCGTTGTTCCCGAAATGTATCTTTGTCAATTATCCCATGAAATGAAGCATGTAAAGAAGGTATTTGGAATTCCAAAGGCATAATAGCATCAATACCATAGACAATATTATAAGGAGAAGTACCTGTGGTTGTACAGACACTAGTCATATAAGCCCATAAAGCATAGGTAAGTTGGGTATGCCAATCTTTCACATGCTTATTAACTATTTTCCTCAAAATTTGTTCAATGACTTTATTTGATGCTTCAGCTTGACCATTAGATTGAGGATAATAAGGATTTAAAAATCTATGTTGAATTTTTTATTTCTCTAAGAATTTCATGACTTCTTTATTCTTAAAAGAGGTACCATTATCCAAAACTATTGTCAAAGGAATACCAAATCATGTTATAATATTATTAAGACTGAAATAAAAAATAACATCCACAATAGTTGAACAAAGAGGGACAACTTCCACCCACTTTGTAAAGTAATTTGTAGTTTTCAGGATGTACGTATGTCCTTGAGAAGAAGTAGGTGAGATTTTTCCAATAAGATCAAAACCCCAAATACTAAAAGGCCATGGAGGAACTTGATTATGAAGTGTTGGAAAGTTGACTACACTAGTGTATATGACTTAATATAGTGTTTTCATTATGGCAACAAAGTCATTAGTGTTTTGGAGTCAGCGAACTTGATGAGAAGATAAGAAATTGGCTAAGTGTTGAAGACTGGACAATATACAGAGTACCTAAAGATCAGAGCATTAGTGCACATGCATACAATAGAATTATGGTATACACCCTAGAGGTTAAGTTGGTAACATCATAGTCATGCTTATTCTATGAGCGCATGATTTGATATGCAGTTATGACAAAGTTACATACAATTGAAGTTACACAGCCAGTGTGTGCCAAAGAAGAATAGAGCAAGCACCTGACTATTGGCATTTTGATTTGCGGTTGTATTATTATGTTGTAAAGGCTATGCACCTATTGTAATTAGGTTTCCAACATGTAATTTTATTTGTTTGTAAACATTCTTGAGCCAATTCAATTGGAAGCATTATATGTAATCGGTTAAAGGGACAACCTAGTTATTTGTTTTGTATGCACATATAAATATGAGATGCACCCATTGTAATAGGTATGGTAGTGAATATAAAATTGAGATAAGAAGAGAAGAAGTGTGTGAAGAGTTGATAAGGTGTATTAGAGCTTTGCAAGAGGTCAAAACATTACCACATCAAAGGAACTGATCAAACAAGCAGTGTCACAGTGACAATTCATCCAACAGATATAGTGTGTATCTAAGATCGAAAGGTTGTAGCCTTCACCATTTGAGCAGTGAGCTCTAGGACAGCGAGTCTACACCCCTAATGAGGTTTATTGTAAAAGACTCCTAATAGGGTCCAACCCTTGACCAAGTCATTGTACTAAATATATTGTAAAGCAACTCCTAACAGGGTTAAGGATCTTCTAACAAGGATCACAAAATACTAGTACAAAATATTAGTGGGTGTCAATTCCCACCAAGGTTTTTACCTATTTGTGTTTCCCTGTAACCATATTGGTGTTATGTGTTTGTTTCATGTCTCATGTTTATGTTGATGTTAATTTTAGTATTTAAGTATTCAAGTTCAGTTTAAGAATAAAGTAAAAAGATAAAATACAGTGAACACTAATTCACCCCCCCTCTCAGTGTTCCCATTCCTAACAATTGGTATTAGAGCTCTGGTGCTCAGCATAGAAATTTAACCACTTGAGGAGATCATGGACAAAGTAGAAATGAAACATCTAAAAATAAATATTGAAGCTTCTCTTGAAGACCTGGACAGATCTGAAAAAGAAATTGAAGAACTAAAAGAAAAAGTCAGTGATGCTCAAGTAGTCATCAAAAGGCTAAAAGAGGATTTGAAAGAATGCTCTACCAATGAATTAGGGATAATGATCAAGAAGTTGAATGAAGAAAATTTTTCTCTAAAAGAACTGAATGAAGAATTGGATGATAAGATGACTAACAATCAGGAAGTCTATGATGAACAGATCAAAGAAAACCTTCAACTCAATGAAGAATTGAGGCAAGCAAACATGGAAATCTTGGAGGTAAGGAACAACAAAGAAAGCTTGGAATCTAAATTGAAAGAGGCAAAGAATGACATTGATAAATTGCACACCAGTTTTGATTTGATAGAATCTCAATTGTATGCAAGAAGACTTAAAGGAGATACTAGCTGCATTAGATACAATGAAGCACAAAATTAGATTGACAACATGTGAGCAAGAATGAAAGCACCAGAAGACACCACATATGCTAAGGAGATTGGAAGTTAGACTAAAGATCATGTTGAACCATCCAAGAATGAGCACAAGCTAGTAGATCAAACTTGTTATGCATGTAAAAAGCATGGACATATAGCAAGGAACTGTTCATAGGTAAGACCTTTCAATGGTTACTGTTATTCATGTAATAAATTTGGTCATAGAGCTATGAATTGCAAGATGAGTCAGAAGAACAAGACTCAGTATAATTAGAGAAATCAGAATAAGTCAAATGTAAGAAGTTCTTAGAATGTTACATGTCATATATGTAACTATAATGGTCACTCAGCTAGACAGTGCAAAATGGTAACCCATGTCAATGCGCCGAGGAATATAAGGCCTCTAGTCATTTGTCACTCTTGTAACAAGGCTAGACACATCTCAAAGTTTTGTAGATCAAGGACATAAGGTCAGGAAAGTCCTAAAAATCCTGAAGAACCAGTATTGGATACCAAAGGAGAAGTCAAATTTGTGAAAGCTTTAGAGGATGTGAGCTTGATTTGGTCAGAACCAAAGAAGGATAAGGTTGATGAACATGTATTGGATGCATCCATAGTGGACGCACCCTCTACATTAGGATGAAAGGCCATCAGGGTCATAGGGGGAGCTAATTTAGTTCTAGACCCTTGCATGACTGGTATACTCACTCTTAGAGTATGTGCCTTTGAACTTAACCTTTTGGAGACTAGAAGATTCTATGTGCGAGAGCGCACAAGCTAATTGTTTGCAGAATTGAAAGTTAGAAATTTTTTCAGTGACAACCTGGTTTACATGGCAAGCATTGATGACATAATTCATACTTTAAATTACACAAAATTTTGTATATCTCTCATTACATTCGAATTCAAAGCGATTGGAGAGAAGAACAGCCCTAGCATTTGATTGTAAAGAATTGCAGATTGATTCACTAGTGATTGTCAGTACATTTGATCGGTTGTGGAAACCCTAGTTCATCATGCCGATTTAGAAGCTCTTGAGATTACTTGGAAAGTGATATACAAGTAAGCAATGGCTACTCCCATTGTGTTTGATGTGGTGGAAGAGAAGAGATATGTGTTTAAGAGGCATCCATTTAAATCCACACTAGATGACCTAGAAGGTGCATTCTCCCGCACTCCCATGGGTGTTATGCATGTGGAAGACATTAGGGCATACATATATTGAAAAAAGGAATAGTAGGTTTGGATAGAATAAGTGTGCACATGGAAACAATGATGAAACTTGATAAAACCTTCATGGATGAGTATGCACAGTGGAATAATCATCCTATAGTGGAATATGCTATGTCATATGAGTTCTACGAGTCAGAATGGATCAAGACCATACTCAGTAGGATCCATGATGACCTATTTGGATAGGTGAAGTGCTGACTAGGATTACATGAGACCTAATTCATGAGATGATAGGCCTCTCAAGGATAGGCACCGTTCTTCTAGCAGGAAAAGATGTGAGAAAACTTGTTGATAAAACATGCAAATTAAGAAGTGATAGGTGCGAAATGACTATAGAGCCTATTGAGAAAGATGACATAAAATTGATGTCTATGATACTAGGATATAGGTTTCAACACACCAGTAGGGTGAACAGTGTGTCTACGACCACCATTCTAGTAGCAATAAGGTTGGTAAGAGAGAATGGAGAGTTTAATTTGTGTGAGATCTTGCATGCACAACTAATAGACAACATTAAGGCCATCAAGCATGAAAAGACCAAGATATTTAGGTTTAGTTCTTTAATAATCTACATGTACTTCCATGTACTTCCATAATGATGAAGGCAGAATAGATCAAGTAGGGAAGTTATATGAGAAGTATAGTGAAATTGACAAATCAAAAATCCATGGAATGATTATCAAACATATGCTGAAGTTCAAAAAGATAATCCAGAACTAAAAACTATGATTCCAGATAATGTATGGAACATATTAGAGTTCCTAAAGAGACAAGCAATAGAGGAAGATTTGAGAATAAGAGAGAAGATCTTAGATGAGAGTGTTCCAGTATGTTCTCTAGAGGAGAAAAAGTTATTGTTAGATCTAGTGAAGCCACACATTAGAACAAAAATAAGAACTTTACATATATTGGACAAAAACTTTGAGTTAGTTGCGAAGGAAATAGAGAAAGCCTTTGAGAAGGTCTTCATGAATAGGCACATATATCGAGCTACTACACCCATAGCTCAAGTACCCACTAAGGTTGCAAAAGAATCAGAGACCATAAATGTACCATCTATAGGTCCACAGGATTCAATGCCTATAGTTGAAGCACATATAGAAGTAGATAAGTCTGCGCCCTTGATAGAGACACTCAAGGATGATTCAATTTTCATTGACAATGTAAAAGTTACTATGGCAACCACAGACTTGGATTTGGACAAGTTTGAAGAAGCATTTGTAAGCACACAAGAGGTTGAAACTCTTTATAGCAACACTCCTTGCAATCAACAAGAAGTACTGATTGAGGATGTAATAGAAAAGAAAGAAGAAGAAAAAGGAAAAGAGATAGAAAAGGAAGAAGAAAAGAAATAAGAAGAAAAAGAAAAGGAAGAAGAAAAACAAAAAGGAGAAGTAGAGACAAAAGAAAATGAACCAATAGATAAGTCATATATTGAAATGACAATAAGAGTCAAACATGAAGTAATGGATAGTACTCCTATCACTCTAGTACACTCAACTTCATTGTTGTCAAGTTTGACACCTAACACAACTAGTTTAGATTCATGGGGAGAAGAAGACTTGATCAAGATCAGTGTCTTAGATATGGAGAAGACCAAGGAGAAACAGGTAATGAGGAATCCCCTATTTGTTGAGTTAGTGAACATATTGAACAACCTACTACCTTCTGACAAGAAAGTGTCTAAGGTCAGTACAGCTGATGATGTTAGCAACATCCTCATAGTCTTTAAGAATAATTTTTCTAGCTTGGAAGAATCTGCATCTCAAGTTGCAGAAGTGAAGTACATGAAGAAGAGGCTTAGAGAGTTGGTCAGTAACTTTACACTTGACCCAAGGTCACTAAAGGTTGGACAAGCATCTGTAAAGGAGTTTGTAGAAAAAGGAAGAAAAATCATTGCTGACTGTATGGATCAGGAGAAGTTAACTAATGATCATTTCTAGAAGATTCAAGAGGCAGAAGCTATGATAGAGCAAGTAAAGAAAATAGTGAAAGCCCCATACAATGATGTAAATATGTGCAATAATGTATATCAAGGACAAATTGACAAGATTGAGAAGGGATTAAAGGAGATGTCAAAAATAATGGCTAGGAAACTCAGCTCAGAAATGCTCTTGCACCCTCACTAGATATACTTAATTAGAATATCAAGGAGATTGACACCACCATGGTGACAAATGATCATGGTCCTAGCACAGATTTGGAGAAGATGGAGAAGCTACAGTATGCACTATGCACCCATCTCCAGATTGTTAATTCTGTTGACAATTTGGCTGAGTTGATTACATAGATGTTGTCATTATGGAAACATATGATCCACATGAAGATCACACAGGTCAGAGAGCAAGTATGACAGAGTGCATTGCAAATTTGTCTAAGTGTGAGACAATGTTTTACCAGTGAACCTAGACATAGTTTTTGTTTGTGACATTGACTGGAGTAAGTTCAGTGCTTGCACACTTGAACATAGACTCTATGATGTCTATTGATCACCCATCTTAGAGTGCAAGTTAGTACAACATGTATAGAAGAAGTTATGATAGTTTTATCAAAGAAAGTGTGAAGCCGATAGGATAGAATATGAAGACAAAACTAGTAAAGAGTTAAGGGATTATTTTTTTTATCAAAATAATGACTTAAAAATATAAAGGGATGACATCCTAGATGTTAAATCTTGGATAAAGCTATTGGTATAAATGTAAATGTAAATGTAAATGTAGTTGTAGTATTATTGAAAAAGAACACAAGTGGACAAGTGATATGATGCGAAGTATATGAAGCATATGTAATAGCAATAGTAAAAGAGTAGCGAAGTGATATTGATGCAAGCAGTATAAGGTTATGTAACTTAACCTATTTTTGTAATCAGTGTATATTGTACATTCCTTGTTTGGGCAGTGGGCTCATCTGGTAATCACATTTTGTACTACAACTCCTAACAGGGTTGAGGCTTCTAACAAGACCTATAGTCCCTTAATCAGGACTAATACACTATATGCTTGTAATAGACTCCTAATAGGGTCAACATCCTTAATAGGATATTTTTTATTAGTGGATCTTTGTGGGTACCATCCCCACCGGGGTTTTCCCTTGGCTAGGGTTTCCTCGAGAACAAATAATGTGTTATGAGTTCTTTATTGTTATGCATGTTGTTTAGCTTCTTATGTTATGCATGTATAAAGATAATCTGTTATATCCATAATTGGGCAAAAGATAAATTTTGTAGAATAATGATTCACCCCCCCTCTCTGTATTCCCTATTTCTAACAATTGGTATCAGAGCTTAGTTACTCAGAAAAGAATCATTCAAGGAAAGCCTAGCAGCTTGAGTAAGATCTCTATGGATATGGATCAACTATCGAAGAATCCCGAAGAAGCTCTTGAATAGATTGACTTGCTTACTATTGAAAAAGATACTTTGAAAAGAAAGTATGATGATGCAAAGAACCTCATTGAGAAATTGAAATTTTTTTTGGAAGATCTGAGATCTGAAAAGGAATCTGAAGTTTTTATTGAAGATTGTGATGACAATTTGGAAAAAGAAAATGAGATCCTTAAGCATGAACTAAATATAGCAAATTTGAAGCTTAGTTTGAAAGATGGAAATGGCAAGAATGGAGCAAATCTAAAATCTAAAAATGAAAGTCTAAAGACTAAAAATGAAGGACTAAAATCTAAACTTTCTAAAGTAACATCTGAACTTGAGAAAGTCAATTTGCAGTATGATGAACTTGAGAAATACAATAAGATTGTGAAAGGTGAACTGACTCAATCCAAACAACAACTTGAAAGGCTATATTCAACTAGTGAGAAGATTGATGAAGAAATATCTTATCAAAAACTATTCTATGATAAGACTGGTCTTGGATTCAACACTTTCAAAGCAAATGATGAAGGCAAGGAACCAAATTTGAAGATATCTGGAAGCATGGATGAGAAGAAGCCTGATGAGATCAACAAATCTGAAGATACACCTAAAGAAGAAGAATCACCAAAGCAAGAGGAATCACCCAAAGGTATGCAGAGAGAATTTAAAGGTAGATGTTTTGCTTGTAATACTATTGGTCATATGAAGAGAGATTGCATAGGTAAACAATTTAAACCTCTTAATGGTTATTGTTACAATTGTCTTGGTTTTTGATATAGAGCTATTGATTGTAGGAAACCTAAATTTATTGAGAATAATGATGGTAGTAGAATGTTTAGGAATAATAACAATGCAAATAAGAAACCTACTGAAGATATGAACAAAAATGGAGTAGTATGTTATAGATGCAACAAGGCTGGACACATTGCTAGAAACTGTAGATCAAAAATCAATCAACTTGGACCAAGATATGGAAACAATGGAATTGTTTGTTAGATATGCAACAAGATTGGACATACAACAAGGTTTTGTAGAATGAACAATAGAGTTTTTCATCCTAATCCTAACCCCAAAAATTATGCAAGAAGAAATGAAGATGCTAGTAATAGTCAGAAAGGATGCTGTAGTAATTCAGATAAAGTGAAGTTTATCAAAAGCATAGATCAAGGAGACATATTCAACATTGAAGGTAATCATAAAGGTGAAGTATTGAAAGGTAAGAATGAATCTTTACTTGACCTATCTCAAAGTACTTAATTTATGTAAATTACAGTAGAATAGGAACTTAGATTTAGTATAGAACTAGATATATGATGAATTGAGTCTTGTGCAGTTAATGCAAGGTAGTTTATGATGTTCTAATGCTATGGTTAAGAGCACAAAGAAAAATATTATGTTTTGCGAGATCGCAAGAAGTTTTAAGTTTTGCAGGTTAGTAGATACAACTTTTTGGAAAGAATTGACAAAAGAATTGAATGCGATGTCAGATCTAAGTGAGATTGAATTAATAAAAGGTTATGATTGGTATTATTTGATAATCAAAGTGAATTCAAGTGTCAAGGAGATCAGAGAGCAGTGATTGAAAGCATTTTGCGAGGAATTTTGTGCCGAATCTACGTAAGCCCTAAAATCACAAAATTAAGGTATTTTACTTGACAAATCTTTGAATCAGTAAAGGAATTTGAAGAAATGATGGATGTTTCCTTAATACACAATGTCAGAGATAAGAATAGACCTAAATTGAAAAGGGAACTAGTAGAACACTTGGAAGAAGACCTTAAGTTTGCATTATCATCCGTACCAGATGAAGTTTTACACTTAGAAAATGTCAGAAGTTATCTTGGATGCAAACTAGAGACAATAAATGATAGTGATTTCACAGATGAATATCAAAAGATTTACAATCAAGATATGACACTGAAACAAGGTTTTGAATATTTGGAACATAATGAAATTGTCAAATATGGATTATAGTATGAATTTGATAATGAAGAATGCACTAAGATTATCTTGAGTAGAATTCATAATGGAAAGTTTTGGCTAGAAGATAGAGTGATAGATATTATAGCTGATTTGATTCATGAAGTCACTGGATTATCTAAGATTGGAGCTATTCCTTTTAATGAGAAAAACATGAGGAAAATAGTCATTGACAACACAAACTCATCCTATAATGGTAGAGGAATTGTGATTAGTAAGATCAAACAAGATGATGTGAGATACTTATGCAAGATCCTAACTACTAAGTTTTGTGCAAATTCAAGAGAGGATGACATGGCAGCTAGAATGGTACATGCAACCTATCTTATGTGTGTTGACAGGGTACCAGTTGATATGTGTGAAATTCTTAGAATTCAATTGTTTGAGAACTTGGAGAAGATCAAGAAAACTAAGTATACACAGTTTAGGTTCTCATCCCTAATCACATATATGTTCTTTCATCTTTTGAGGAGATTTCCTTACACCATAGGAAATGACTAGAATGATGGACAAACTACAATGAAAAGGATTAATGTAGTATATAGAAGGCATGTTATAGATAGTGTTAATGAGAGTGTAGTACTTGTTATTAAGATGTTTCAAAATATTGTGTCTAGCAGATCAATGATCCCTAAGTCTCTTGTTGAAAAATATAAAGATGATATATGTTTTATGGTGGATACTGACTTTACCTATAATGAAGTAGTAGAGCCTAGAACAAAGTTCATAGACCCTCTTGGCTATGAGATATCTGAGGTAGAGACTGAAGAGTATGCTAGTAGACTACTGAAGTGTAAGCTGGACACTCAGTGTAATAGGTTTGGATCCTTTGAGGAGAACTTCAACTCCGCAAAGATTCTAATTGAAGAGAAGTAGTCTAAGAAGAGAGTTGAGAGCACCATTAAGAAAATCCTAAAAGATACAGGAATGATAGAGAGAGAGTTTTTGGTAGAAAAGTAGACAACAACAACAATAAGAGAGAGTGGACAAAAAGAAGTTTTGTCTATCCCTCCTTTATCATCAATTGCAGTGCAACAAGAAGAACCACAAGTAAAGGTGAAAGTGGAAGTACCTGAGAAGGACATAGAAACAAAGATGTCTACTAGATCCACTTCCTCCACACCTAGCAAAAGAGTTAAGGAAAGTGCTACTGGACCAGGAAAGAGACATAAAACTCTAGTGCAACCAATTCCAAGAAAGATTGCAAAATTTAAAGATGATGTCACTACTAATAAGAAAGCTTGGAAACCAAAAGTTGAAAAGCTTAATCAACAGATTATTGATAATGGTGACTTTGCAAGAATGAACAAATATTATGATCTTTATGATTATACTTGATAGACTTAATCTAGAAAATGCAGTTGTGAAGCATATGATTTTGACTAGCAAGAAGTTTGATACTATTCAAGGATAGATACCTGATGATCTTTATAACAAACTTCTAAATAGGAAGAAGAGAGCATCAGCGGAAGAGACAACTATCAAAGAAAATCTTGTGAGGAAGCTCTGTGAAATAAGAGATGAAACTCATTTCAATCATATCATGAAAGCCCTAAGCACCCATTTGAGAACCAAAAGGAGAACAATTCAGATTATGGGAGGCAGGTATGAAGAAATAAATTCTAAGACAGAACAGGCTATTATCAAGGTTATGGCAGAATATGTCGGGGAATCATCAGTTGCAATAGAGAAAGTAGGTGAGAAAGTACAAGAGGACATTCCCTCTTCTCCAGCTATTAATATTGAAGATGAAATAATGAATGTAGAAGGTACAAAAATCACCTTGGATACTGATGAAAATGTATTCAAGAATTTGGAGAACATTGTTGACAATTCGGCCTTTGAAGAATAGGAAGCTACAAAAGAAGAAGAGATGATAGAGACCGTAGTTATGGAACCACCAGTAACAGAGGAACAAGTTCCCATTCCCACCAAAGAAGATATCGGTCTTACTCCTGAGACTAAAAAGAAGACTCAAATTGGATCTATGATTGAGCATTTGGGAAAAGAAGTAGATGATGATGATTAGTTGGAACTGATTACATCCTTGAACAAAATAATTGGTAAGAATAAGAAAGTAAAGAGTCTTGAAGGGTGTCTAAAGGAACTAATTGAGAAGTTACAAAGTGTTGTGACTACACAAATTTTAGAAGTAGACCCTATGGAGAAGGCAAAGAAGGTAATGAGCACCTTTGAAAATGAATTCACAAACCTAGCTGATATTGCAAAGGTGAAAGCACAAGCAAACTATGAGGCTAGAATGCTTTTAAACATCGGTTAGAATATCAGAAATGATATCAATACTCTTGATATCTGTATCAAGGATTTGAGGAAGCATTTGGAAATAGGTAAATCTTTGTACATACAATGTACAAAATTAGAGACTTTGACAACTAAGGAAGATCAGAAGATAAAGTTAAAGGAGAAATTTTGAATGAAACAAACCTTCTGTCTAGCCCCAATGTGAAGGTATGTGATGTTGAGAAGAAAGTTAGGAAACTTTATGATGAAATTAGAGTTGTACAAGATGAGAGAGACAGGAAAGTGAGAAGATACACTCTTTTGAGAGAGCATGCTTCTATGAAGTTGAGCATAATTGTAGAACAATTGGAAGAATGTCTTTTAGCTAAGACATCTTTTATGAAATTTAACTTTGAAAACCTCCAAGCATGTGAAATAGCTTCTTATGTACTAAGCGCACTACTTAATGTGGCAGATTCCATTAAGAAATCATGGGAGAAGGAGATAGAATCCATGAAGATAGATTTTGTAGATTGTATTGCAAGCCTACCAGCTTTGCAATAAATGAATTGAGGTATAACTTTTTGTGATACAATTTTGTGACCCTCCCTACCTTATTTTGTCATTGTTGTCAAAGGGGGAGAGATATATAGAAGAAAATTGATAGTATATGATAAGGGTTGTTACTCTTAGGGGGAGTACTATATTAGAGGCAATAATTTTTTGAGGAGTTATAAAGATAATATGTATTTTATACTATGGCCATAGTTTTGAAGAATTTTGTGATTTTGAGTTGTACACTTAGCCAATTTTCTCATATGTTGCCACCAATGACAAAGGGGGAGATTGTTGGAAATTTGGCTGAGTTGATTATATAGATGTTGTCATTATGGAAACATATGATCACATGAAGATTGAATAGGTTAGAGAGAAAGTATGACAGAGCGCATTGCAAATTTGTTTAAGTGTGAGACAGTGTTTTACCAGTGAACCTGGACATAGTTTTTGTTTGTGATGTTGACTAGAGTAAGTTTAGTGCTTACACATTTGACCATAGACTCTATGATTTCTATTAATCACCAATCTCAGAGTGCAAGTTAGTACGGCATGTACAGAAGAAGTTATGATAGTTTTACCGAAGACAGTGTGAAGCCGACATGACAAAATATGAAGACAAAACTAGTAAAGAGTTAAGGGATTATTTTTTTTAATCAAAATAATGACTTAACAATATAAAAGGATGACATCCTAGATGTTAAATCTTGGATAAAGCTATTGGTATAAATGTAAATGTAATTGTAATTGTAGTTGTAGCATTATTGAAAAAGAACACATGTGGACAAGTGATATGATATGAAGTATATGAAGCATATTTAATAGCAATAGTAAAAGAGAAGTGAAGTGATATTGATGCAAGTAGTATAAGGTTATGTACCTTAACCTATTTTTGTAATCAATTTATATTGTACATTACTTGTTTGGGCAGTGGGCTCATCTGGTAATCACATTTTGTACTACAACTCCTAATAGGGTTGAGGCTTCTAACAAGGCCTATAGTCCCTTAATCATGATTGATACACTATATTCTTGTAATAGACTCCTAATAGGGTCAACATCCTTAACATGATACTTTTGATTAGTGTATCTTTGTGGGTACCATCCCCACCGGGGTTTTCCCTTGGCCAAGGTTTCCTCAAGAACAAATAATGTGTTATGAGTTCTTTATTGTTATGCATGTTGTTTACCTTCTTATGTTATGCATGTATAAAGATAATCTATTATATACATAATTGGGCAAAAGATAAAGTTTTTAGAATATTGATTCACCCCCCCTCTCAGTATTCCCCATTTCTAACAAATTCATTGATCACATTTTGGAAGAAAGAGATCCAAAACTTACATATAGCATATCCAGATGTTCTCTCATAGTAAGTATTTGTAGATATATTTTTGAAGCACCTTTGTCATTAATGTAAAAGGGGGAGTATGTATAGAATATGGGATATAGATATGTATAAGGGAGATATAAGATAGAAGTTTTTTTTTATTAAGGGACAGTTAGCAACTTTACCATATTCATTTGTTGCCATCAATGAAAAAGGGGGAGATTGTTGGTAAGTTGACTACACTAGTGTATATGACTTAATATAGTGTTGTCATAATGGCACCAAAGTCATATAGTGTTTTGGAGTCAGCGCACTTGATGAGAAGATCATAAATTGGCTAAGTGTTGAAGACTAGATAGTATATAGAGTACCTGAAGATCAGAGCATCAACGCACATGCATACAATAGAATTATGGTATGCACCCTAAAAGTTAAGTTGGTAACATCATATTCATGGTTATTCTACTAGCACATGATTAGATATGTAGGTATGGCAAAGTTACAGATAATTGAAGTTACATAGCTAGTGTGTGCTAGAGAAGAACAGAGAAAGAAGCTGATTGTTGGCATTTTGATTTGCGGCTATATTATTATGTTGTAAAGGCTATGCACCTATTGTAATTAGGTTGCTGACATGTAATTATGTTTTTTTGTTTTGAGCCAATTTAATTGGAAGTGTTGTATGTAATCGGTTAAAGGGCCAACCTAGTTATTTGTTTTGTATGTGCATATAAATATGAGATGCACCTATTGTAATAGGTATGGTAGTGAATATAGAGTTGAGATAAGTAGAGAAAAAGTGTGTGAAGAATTGATAAGGTGTATTAGATATTTTCAAGAGGTTAAAGAATTAGTGCATCAAAGGAACTGATCAGACAAGCAGTGTCACAGTGACAGTTCATCCAACAGATATAGTGTGTATCTGAGATCAGAAGGTCGTAGCCTTCACCATTTGAGTAGTGAGCTCTAGGAAAGTGAGTCCACACCCCTAACAAGGTTTATTGTAAAAGAATCCTAATAGGGTCTGACCCTTGACCAGGTCACTGTACTAAATATATTATAAAGCAAATCCTAACAGGGTTAAGGATCTTCTAACAAGGATCACAAAACACTAGTTCAAAATATTAGGGGGTGTCAATTCCCACCAGGGTTTTTACCTATTTGGATTTCCCCGTAACCATATTGGTGTTATGTGTTGGTTTTGTGTCTCATGTTTATGTTGATGTTAATTTCAGTATTTAAGTATTCAAGTTCAGTTTAAGAATAAAGTAAAAAGATAAAATACAGTGAACACTGATTCACCCCCCCTCTCAGTGTTCCCATTCCTAACACAAAGCTTACGAGCAGGAGCATGAATCAAATTATTATGCTATTGACATTGATGACACTTCTTAACAAACATAAAAGAATCTTGTTACATTGTTTGCCAATAATATCCCATTCTAAGAAGTTTATTGACTAAAGATTTTCCACCAAAATGTCCCCCGCAAGAACCAGAATGAGCTTCTGCCAAATCTACTGGAATTTTGGTTCTACCAAGACATCTTAATAGTAAACCCTCATAAGAGTGTTTGTAAAGTGTATCTCCTAAAATAATGTAGCGCATTGCAAGCTTCCTAATATGATTACGCATGTTCTTTGTTGCTAATTTAGGAAAAGTACCATCTTTCAAAAAATGAAAGATATGATAATACCATTCATCCAAATGCAAATTGAAACAATCAGAGGTAACCTTATTAGAAATTGTAAGGTTTTTAAGAGTATGTATAGTAAATTGAAATTTTTTAGCATTATTCTCAAGACAAACCAAAGAATTTGTGCTAGCCATGGTGTCTGCATGTCGATTATCTTTCTAAGGTAAAGTTTGAATCGTATAAGAAGAGAATTGTGAAAAAACATCAAGAGCCAAATCTCAAATTGTGTCATTTTATCATTCTTAGTCTCATAACCTCCTTTAATCTATTCTACAATCAATTGTGAATCTCCATAAATTTCCAAGTTTTTAATGTTAAGGGATGAAGCCATTCGTAAGCCAGCTATAAGAGCTTCATACTCCGTAATATTGTTAGTACAAGGAAAAGTTAATTTATATGATAGAGGGATAAAATTTTTGGTAGGAGAGATTAAGATAATGCCAAAACTAGATCATGTATTACATCTAGATCCATGAAAATATAACTCCCAAATATCATCCTATTTAATAGCTAGAATATTTTCATTGGGGAATTCTATTGAAGTAACATATGCATCAGAATGAGGACAAGGAGCTTCAACCAAATAATCTATTAAAGCTTTTCCTTTAATTGAATTTTGAGAAATGAAATTAAGATCAAGTTCTATAAGTAACATCACCCACTTTGCTAGACGACCAGAGAGATCAATTTTTGAGAAAAGATATTTCAGAGAATCAAATTTAACAATCATATTGACTTCAACATTTAATAGATAATGCCCAAGTTTCTGACAAGCATAAACTATAGCTAAGCATTGTCTTTCCAAATCTTTATATCTTGTTTTTTAATTGAGTAAAGTTTGACTAATGTAGTACACAGGTCTTTCCTTACCTTCACTATCATGCTAAGCCAACAATGCACTCACCGCATTCAGAGTGGTTGAAGTATATAGATAAAAGGGTTTATCAAATTAAGCAGGTTTCAAAATAGAAGGATTGGTGAGATACTCCTTAAATTGCTCAAAGGATTATTTACATTCTTCATTCCAAGAGAAAGTGGTATCCTTTCTAAGAAAGGAAGTAAAAGGAACAATTCTATTAGCTAAGTTGGAAACAAAGCAATGAATAGCTTGCATTTTTCCTTGTAAACTTCGTAACTAAGAAATATTCTTAGGAGGAGGCATATTAACAATAGCTTCAATCTTTTCAGTATCTACCTCTATGCCTCACTTAGAGATTATAAACCCTAATAATTTACCGAAATCAACTCCAAAGATACATTTCTTAGGATTCAATCTCATATTGTAACTTCTAATCCTTTCAAATATCTATCATAAAATACTAACATGACCTTCTCTTTGTATAGATTTTGCCAAGATATCATCCACATAATCCTCAAGAATCTTATGAATGTAATCATGAAAAATCAAAGTCATGGCTAGTTGATAAGTTGCTCTCACATTTTTTAATCCAAAAGGCCTCATGACCCAAAAAAATATCCTCCAAAGTGTTATAAATGCAATCTTAAATTGATCTTTAGGAGGAATAAAAATTTGATTATAGCCAGAAAAGCAATCCATAAAAGATAATAAAGAATGACCCACTGTTGAATCCATAATCATATCAATATTAGGTAATGGGAAATCATCTTTTAAGGATGCTTTATTTAAATCTCTAAAGTGATTACACATTCTTATCTTATTTTATCCTTTGAAATAGGCACAATATTTGAAATCCAATTTGAGTAATCAATAGAGTGGATGAATCCAGCATCCAATAATCTTTCAATTTTAGCCTTAACTAATAAAGCAATTCCTAGATTCATCTTTCAAAATTTCTGCTTCATAGGTTTAACATTTGGTTTGAGAACAATATTGTGAGTAACAATCTTAGAATCTATACTTGACATATCCAAATATGTCTAAGCAAAAATATCCTTAAATTCAAGTAAAAGGGAAACTGACTGATCACGTTCATCTTGATTCAAATATTTCCCAATTTTTGTCATTTTCTTAGAGCCATTTTCATCCATTTGAACTTCAACAGTCTCAGTTATTAGAAAATTACTTTGTATCAGAGAATCCATTGGTAAAGAAGAAATATTTTATTTATCATGTTCTCCAAAATAATATTTTGTATTTAGATAATAGGCTTCCTTTGTTTATGATGAAATGTAGGTAAATCCTCATAAGCTCCTAAAAAAATTTGCTAAGGCTTCATCTTTAGGAAAAACATCCAAGATAGGTTTTTGATCCATGTCAAGGAGGAGCAGGGTAACCAACTTCAAATGTCCACCACATATATGATTAAGATTGAGAGTAAAAGCTGATTGTTGTTTATAAGGATCGAACCCCAATCCATATGTATAATCATAAATTTCATTGTCCAAAGGTACTTGTATACCTTGTTAGTATTTACCACATCCTTTCCCATTATATCTTGATTTCTTGAGAAGATGATAACCAGAACCATATCTATTAGCCATATCAGATGGAGTGCAAGGAGTGACATATGTCACAATATCATAGAAATTAGGTTTTATTGTTTCAAAGGTGGAAACAAAGTTACTTTTTAATTCCTCAGAAAGCAGGGAAGGACTAAAAACTTGTTTTTCAAACTCACTTTGTTATTTCATGAATTCCAAATCAGAAACTTTATATTCTATAATAAAAGAAGGATTAAAGTCCAATGTTCCCCAATCATCCCTAGTCAAAGAAGAAGATGGATCTTCAGTTTGTTTAATCTCAAGTGGCATTTCAAGCTCTTTACTTGGTTGGAGAGGTTTGGAAACTTTAGCATATTCCACATTTAAGCAAGGATTCAGCACATCATCCACATGTAGCATATACATCAAATTGTTATAAATGAACCTAACCTTGCGATGAAGAGTAGAAGGAAATGCATACATAGTATGTAACCAAGGTCTACCTAAAAGAAGATTATAATTGAGAGGTCTAGGCATAACATGAATAGGTGTATTGAGAATAACCAGACCAACTTTAACAGGTAAGGTAATAATGCCCAAAGTTTTCTTGGCAATATTATCAAATCCATGAATAGGGACATTATTGGGTTGAATAGTTTTAAGATCAACCTTAATTTCCTTAAGCATATCCATGCTACAAAAATTAAGCCCAGATCCATTGTCAATTAATATTCTATGAATGATACTTGGATTAATAGAAACATCAATCATAAGAGCATCATATTGATTTTGCAACTCAACAAAAGGTAAATCATCATTGGTAAACACAATAGGAGGTATAGAAGGCATAGTATGTATGCACTTCAAAAAAAATTTAATGTTCTCTTGGTTAGGAGGAAAAGTAGGAAGGGTAGATAAAGCCTTTTGCAATGCCTCATGATATGTCAGGGAAGTTTGAAGCAATTCCCATAAAGATATCTTAGCAGGAGTAGCACACCCTAACAAAAACCCTAATTTAAACCCCAATTTTGATCTATAAATAAGGGAATAGAGAACATACCTACTCATTCTTACCATTTTCAGATTCTAGAAGAGAAAGCAGAATGCTAAGAAGAGAAGAACTTTGAGCAACATGTATGGAGCTTCTGAGACAGTGCCTGGCTACCGGACAACCACTTTCCAAGGTAAGTTTTGTTGTTGTTGATTTTTGTAATCTCAAATTCTTGTTTTTATAGGCAAGGTCGACCTTGACCTAGTTATGTCAACCTTGACCCTTAAAGGTCAACATGAACTGGGAAGGTCTACACCTATTCATGAATCTTATGAATGTAATCATGAAAAATCAAAGTCATGGCTTGCTGATAAACTGCTTTTGCATTTTTTAATCCAAAAGGCATCATGACCCATTAAAATGTTCCCCAAGGTGTTATAAATATGGTCTTAAATTGATCTTCAAGAGGAATACAAATTTGATTATAGCTAGAAAAGCCATCCATAAAAGATAATAAAGCATGACCCACTATTGAATCCACAATCATATCAATATTAGGTAATGGGAAATCATATTTTAAGGATGATTTATTTAAATATCTAAAGTGAGTACACATTCTTATCTTATTTTCTCCTTTTGAAACGGGAACAATATTTGAAATCCAATCTGAGTAATCAATAGAGAAGATGAATCCAACATCCAATAATCTTTCAAATTCAACCTTAACTAATAAAGCAATTCTTGGATTTAAAATTTAATGTTTAAAAGAATTTTTTGAGATATTTTAGGTTTCTAACTCTCAGGTTTCTATTAGGATGCTAATTTTACAAGGTTAAATACTGGCAAAATACTTCAAAAACTTCTTTTAATCACAATAGGCTGACTCTAATTTCTAAACTTTCATTTTCACAGGTTGACCATCATCTCTTCCAATTAACATCTATGCATGTGTTTGATCATATGTGCTCCTTGAAAATCACATTGTCAGATGTCAGGTATACCCTTTTCTTTGAGTTTTTAATAATCATCATCTATGCTGTCTATTAGTCATCTACAATTTTGAATATTGTCTAGTCTTGTTGACTATTTTTTGTGCATAGCGTCATGTGTGACCTGGAACTGTCGTATGCACTCTGTAACAAAATATTTTTAGTTTTCACCTAGGATTGAGTGTTACTGATTCATCTGGTTTTTTGTAGCATTTCAAATCTGAAGATTGAATATTCCATACTACTAATATTTTGGGCTATAGGATGTTAGTAGAAGACATGCACAAACATAGAAGTACTCACTTTTTGTCTTGCAGGTTACCTAGGAGATACAAGAAAATGTTGTGTTTTCCTTAATTTATTAATTAGGCACATTTACAATGGTTCACTTGTAGTATTTTATTAAGTGATAGGGGAGTATGCTCTTGTCTTTATGAGATAATCATAAACCTAGACTCATTTGATAATATACTTAGAAAGGAACCTTAGAAATGAATAATCTATTTGATGTGTTTGGGAGAAAACAACATCAGATAGGAGAGTATGCTCTTTTCTCCTTGTGGGAAAATTAGAAATCCAGAATCCTTTCATTTCCAATCCATGCTTTTGAGTTTATCCTATAGATGGGCCTACCATTTGAGGTAAAAAACTCTTGGGAATGACCCATGTGAGAAAGAGGTATAAGCCACACCACTTCTGTTAGGAATGGGAACACTAAGAGGGGGGGGGGGTGGTGAATCAGTGCTCACTATATTTTATCTTTTTGCTTAAATCTTTAAATTGAACTTAAATGCTTAAGAATTGAAATAAACATTCACATAAACATGAAACATGAAATCAAAACATGACACCAATATGGTTATGGGGAAACCCAAATAGGTAAAAACCCTAGTGGGAATTGACACCCACTAATATTCTGTACTAGTGTTTTGTGATCCTTGTTAGAAGATCCTTAACCCTATTAGGAGTTTCTTTACAATGCTTTAAGTACAGTAGACCTTGTCAAGGGTTAGACCTGGTTAAGAATCTTTTACAATAGTCCCTATTAGGGGAGTGGATGCACTATCCTAGTGCTCACTGCTCAAGTGTTGAAGGCTACAACCTTCTGATCTCAGATACACACTATATCTCCTGGATGAACTGTCATTGTGACACTGCTTATCAGATCAGTTCCTTTGATGCGCTGATGCTTTGAACTCTAGAAAAGCTCTAATACATCTTTTAATGTCTTCACACACTTATCTTCTACTTAAAACAACTCTCTATCAAATTCCATACCATTTACAATGCATGCATCTTATATTTATACGCACATATAAAATAAACAACTAGGTCAGCCCTTAAACCTATTACATACAACACTTCCAAATGAATTGGCTTAAGTGTGTTTACAATCAAACATATATACATGTCAAAAACCTAATTACAATAGGTGCATAGCCTTTACAACATTAGAATATAGTCATAACTCAAAATGATAACTGTTAGTTGCTTACTCTATTCTTCACTGGCACACACTGGCTGTGCAACTTCAATTGCCTGTATCTTTCTCATACTTTCATATTTGATCATACGCTCATAGAATACACATGAATATAGTCTAACTAACTTAACTTCTAGGGTGGATACCATAATTCTTCCGTACGCATGTGCACTGATGCTTTGAGCTGCAGGAACTTTGTACACTATCTAGTCTTCAATACTTAACTGATTTCTGATCTTCTCATCAAGTGCACTGACTCCAAACTACTATATGACCTTGTTGCCATAATGGAAACACTATATTAAGTCATATACATTAGTATAGCCAACTTTCCAACAAATCCAACTCATGTTAATCAAATTTTCTTCTTGGGGTCAAAGCCTCAGAGGTTGGATACCATTTGAGCTTATACTTGGCTCTCAACTAACACATTAGTAGGGCCTACGGTCTCAATCACATTTACATGATTACTTGTGCTAAGGTTTTTTGTGTGACTATAGGCCTAAATCGTACTTATGCAAACACAAAGATGTATTTGAATGGAGATCCTTACTAATATCCTTAGAATAGAAGCTACTTGGTTCACCCTCGAAAGTGTGATAATTCAAGTGCAAGGAGAATAGTAACCTCCCCAAGGCACTCACCATATCATGCCTTCCTAAGCATTTGAAGTTGGATAATACAACATTTTTAACCCATTATGTGGTTGGAAATGGTCATATTATAATTACCTCTTGAAGCGTGCCTAAGTCACCGAGCGAGGATTTTCATGCTCTTTCAATTCCTTAGGAGAGGAACTATGCTTGACTGTATATAATAAGATTTCCCCAAGAACATACATACCTCAAAGACATAATTTTGTGTCAACTTCATTATCATTACTACTTGTATCCAACAGGGTTACTTTATCCCTTTCTGGATTGTTTTTGGACATATGACTATTATTTTTCTAGTTTGAATGATTGAAAATTGGTTCTTACAATTGAACAAATTGACTACAAATCAGAATGGAAAACCTAATTGATCATAATGCATAAAAAAAAACTCTGAAATCAAACTATCATCTCTGACCTGGTGTGGTTGTTTTGGTAGATCATCTTTTGTGTTTGATAATCATCATCTCCACTTTAAAATAGTGGGCTATCAAACATGTCAAAATCATTAAAAAAATTGGTTTTCCAGAGGCCCTTGAAATCATTTGTCACAAAACACATATTTACCCAGTTAAAATTAACATTCTTTCTATAAGACATGACTGATTCAGGAAAGCATAAGAAAGAAAAAATTCCATTTTCCCAAGTCTATATAGAAAAGAAGATCATTGATAAAAAGGCTAGGGCCAACAAATCCTATTCTAAATTTATCTAAAAGACTCTATAAGACGGTAAGAAATTTGATAAAATCAGCTATAACAATTGAGTTGCTAATTTTGTTTCCAAGAACAAAGTGAACATGGCCTTTCTCACTTAGGAATCCTGATTATGTACCATTCACTTTATCCTTCTTCAAATCACTCATCATCCCCTTATCTTAATCAAATATTTCTTCAATCATCATCTCAAAACATTAGGAGCATTAATCAAAACCTCAGACTTCAAATCAGAATCAAATCAATCCATCTTTCACACCTTAATCAAGCAGTAGGTTGAAAGAATCAATCCAATAGTGTAACATAGACCTTTAATCAAATAAAACATTAATCCATTTCCACTTTTAGAACTGAGTCTTTCTCTAGTAGTTTTAATCCAATCCTATTTTTTTTGGGGATCATTAGTCTATCACCCAAATAAGAGAAGATTTTGAATCAAATCCAACCTTTTTTTGGCATAATCACAAGCTCTTCTTTCACCTAGGTTTTTTCCAAACCTTTAAATCAAATTAATCTAATCCAATCTAATCTAATCAATCAAATCAATCCCAAATCATATCAATAATTGAGGCTTAGTTCCTCTCAAATCAAATTGAATCAATCCTTGAGGCTTAGTTATCTTAATCCAATTCAAATCCTAGTCCAATTTGCTCCTAATTCATCAATTCCTTTCCTCCTCTCATCATATTTCATCAATCCTTCAACATTATTCAATCTCATCCAAGGTCACTCATGCATGGTACTTACCTTATCTCAAGCTAAGATAAGATAAGAATCTATTACCATGGATAATGATTAAGAAACCATTTATCAAGAAGACTTCAATGAAGATGAGGAACCACATATGGAATCCAAAATGATCATACCTGAAAGTTTAAATACAAATCCATGAGCCAAAGAGTTCTTTGATGATCCTAACAACATGAGTCTAGTGGAATATTTAATCCAAGAAAATAATTCCAATATCTTCCTAAATCTTATTTGAAGGGGAATCATGCTACCTGATAATTTTGATGAGACCTTGCTTGAAAACAACCTAATTCAAACCAACAAAGGCAAAGCCATTCCTATTATGCCTTCAACATATGATAACATGAATCAACCTTCCAATCATAAACTTGAACAAATTCGACAGCTCCTAAACATGCCCAACTCAAATGATAACACAAATAATGGAGAAAATAATAATGAATTGAATGGAGGCCATGGATCTAAACATCCACCAGGGTGATCAGAGCGATGATCCACTTCATTTTTCTCTAAGCCTAGTGGGGTCTTGAAGAATAAAAATTCTTCACATATAAACAACACCAACCTTCCTCCTAATGGACATAACATGAATCCTCCACCTCTAGGGGGACATAGGACATCATTTGGAGGAGGAATGAATCAAGGCCATACAATCATCAACAATAATCCTCCCAAGTGGATGCAACTGATCAAAGAGCTTAAAAGCATGGTGAAAACTATGAAAAAAGGTAGGAAGAAGGAATTCTCTTTCAAAGATATATGTCCTTATCCATTTGATAAATCAATCAGTACCCAACCATTCCCCATCAACTTTGAGATTCCTAAATTTGATAATTACAAGGGAGAATCATGCTTTATACAACATCTCAAATAATTGTATGTATTAACTCAAGAAGTCACCCACAATGATAATTTCCTCAAAAGAATCTTTACTAGGAGTCTTCGCAGCCCTGCCCTTGAGTGGCTAATGAATCTTATTCTTGACTCCATATCAACATTCCCTGATCTTGATGAGAAGTTTGTTTCCCAATAATCTTACAACATTGAACATCAGACATCACTTAGTGACTTATGCAACACAAAGTAATGCAATGGGGAAACCTTTTCCATCTTTCTTCAAATATGATGACATCTTGCAAATCATATGGCTTGGAAAATTCTAGATTCACACCTCATTATAGAAATGTCATTCCAAATGAAAATGGCTTCCCTAGACTTGTTTGAGGCACTCATTAAAAAAGAGAATATATCAAAGATAGTCTCTTGATGAAAGAGGCCATTAAACATTATCCCTCTAATTCATCTAACAAAACCAACAATAAACCCAAGTTCTGGTCCAAAAAAAAGAATGTTGTTAATGATGGAGTGATAGATGCTAAGCATGCCCAAAATGTTCAAGCATCCAACAATAACAACCAAGGCAATAAAAATAGCAATAATCATAACAATGGTAATTAGAACAATAACCAGAGTAATCAAACCAATCAAAATCAAAATCAAGGATTTGGCTATTAGGGTTCCCAATTCTCACGTTACAATGGTAACAAAAACAACAATAATAGATCACTGCAATGACAAAAATTCAGATAGCTAGTGGAATCCCTTGATGTCATCTTTTGATGTTTAGTCTATCAAGGGATGATGGTCTATCCTAACATAAGGCATTTTGATGATAATCAACCAAAACAAAACTAGTATAAGGATAATGAATACTATAATTATCATCACATCAAAGGGCACAAAATTAGGAAATGCATGAAATTTTGTAATTTTGTCCAAGATTTGATCGACAGTACAAAGATTGAGGTAGAAGGTCAGAATGCCTCTACCTCCAATGCCCAATTAAAAATGTATTCTAATCCTTTTCCAAAACACAATCAAAATAATGCTTCATCATCCAAAGGCTTCCCCTATGATTATACCACCAAAAAGATCTTAGGAGATGAATGCACTTGTGGTATCCTAGAGGAAAATGATGTGTACAACTTTGACTCCCTGTGTGGCCACATCAAAAAATATGAAGCCCATGTAAACATGCTAACTCTAAAGAGTTCTGATTGTAATGTCACCACCTATCTTCCTTGAGTCACTATACAAGCCATTGTAAATCCACCTATTGTAGATCCACCTATTGCACCATCAAAATCTACATGACCTATGTTGCATTAAGATCTTCTTTCCCAGTTGAAGAAGAATCCTAAAAAAATATTCATCCTAGAGATTCTTCATATATCCCGTATCTATAAGGAAGTCCTTGAGAATGCCCTAACTGAGTCTAGTGTTCCAGAAAATATCAAAGCATCCTAGTTCCAAGTAATGATCATAAATTTAGTTACCCAACAAAACCTAGTGTTTACTGATAAAGATTTCCAATGTTCTAATCCTGACCATAATAAACCCCTATATATCCAAGAAACCATCCATAATACCCGAAAAAAAGAGTCCTCATAGACAATGGATCTAGTTTGAATTTGTTCACCTTAATTATGATCTACAACATCAATCTTTTTAAGGACCTTATTAATGTAAATAAGAGAATCACAATAAAAGAATATGGTGATAAAGAAATGGTGAGTAAAGGTCTCATTGCACTCCCATTACAAGTGGGCCCAATCCTCATTGTTACTGTCTTTCAGGTGCTTGATCTAGATCTACCCTATAATATCCTTTTGGGTATACCATGGATACATGTTATCTTAGGTGTCCCATCCATGTTTCATCAATGTTTAAAGTTCTCACACCATGGGGGATAAAATAATAATCCTCAAAGATCATGAAACCTTCCAGTATTGCAAGAGACTGGAAGATAAGCAATCAAACTATTGCCCACTGAATGAGTATGTCCATCCTGTTGAACAAGAAACTCCTATCCAACCCACTTCTTCTAAAGATAAGGAAAAGATGTCTAACTAGACTAAAGGAAAGGAAAAATTTACTTAGGAGAAGAACATTGAGTCTGAAAAGAAGGTTTGATTCACAGATCAAGGTGTGGGGGAGTATAAATTTTCAAATGCCATGTGTATTGGTTAGCTCCCCCTCTCCCCCAAGTCCTATGGTAAACCTTCACAAATCTTCCCTAAGGGATAGAATGAGACCATGAAATGAAAGAAGACCACATTTGAACAATGGAGATCCCTTTTAGATGAACACATGGAACATAATGTCTTATCCTAGCTATTTGATGATGAAGAAGATAAACCTATGGATATCCCTAAGGGGAAGTATGTTAAGGCTAATCCCATTGTTGAAAGCATGGGATATCATGGTACTAGGCTTAGAGAAAAAGAAACTAGAAGGAAAACTCTCATTAAAGCAACTGAATATCCCCACAGAATATGATTGGGTTCCATAGAGACTAAGAGAACCTTTTCTGAGAACTATAATGTGAATGAATCCAAATCAGACACTGAGGAAGAGTTCTTTAAAGTACCTTTCCAGTATATTGAAGATGATCTCAACCCCCATATACTTTATATCACCTAATCAGACCTTTCCTCACTCATTCTTCCCCTTACCAACCATGAGTTAATTGATTGGGAACAACAAGATTCACTACCTGCCTTATATATATACAATTCAGATGAGGTAGTTATAGCACTTTTTGGACTAAGGAATCTCCAAGATAATGAAAATCATATCCACTACAACAAGAAAGCCTAATTCAGTAGCCAAGTCAACTCCCTTAGTCGCAAAAGTGAAGAAGAAGTAAAAAATCTAAAAAATGATAAATCATCCTTGGGTGAAAACCTTTCCAAGGCACCCCTGGATGAAGAAAAAGATAAAATAAAGGATGTTTCCTCTAGTGAAAACATTTTTGAGGTACTAGAGGAGGGGGAAGTTGACTTTCCTTTTATGTCATTGCCACCGAAAATATATTCTATTCTCAAAGAAGATATAGTAGAAGCCAATCTTGGTACTAAAGAAAATCCAAAGATCACATACATTTCAGGTTCCCTGAAAGAACAAGAAAAAGAAGCCATGACTATATTTTTAAAGAAGACACAAATAAACTTTGCATGGAATTAAAAAGATATGCTTGGACTAGATATTGATCTAATTGTACATCATCTTGTTGTAGATCCAAAAATCAAACCTGTAAAGAAAAAAATACACAAGATGTATCCACAAGTGGCACTCTTAGTAAAAAATAAACTACAAAAGATGCTCAAAGCATAATTCATCCGGCCCATGTATTATCATGAGTGGGTCTCCAAAATTGTACCAATGGGTAAAGCCTCTAGGGGCATCTGAATCTATTCTGATTTTAGAGATCTCAATCTCTCTTGTCCTAAGGATGATTTTCCACTTCCTAATATTGACATCATAGTGGATTTGATTGCTAGGCATGAGAATTTGACCCTCATGGATGGATTTTTTTGGATACAATCATATTCATATAGCAGTGGAGGACCAACACAAAACTAAATTCACCATACCTTGGGGTATGTTCTGTTACCAAGTCATGCCCTTCAGTCTAAAAAATGTAGGTGCCACATATCAAAGAGCCATGACAACTATCTTCCATGATATCCTTCATGTAATTATGGAAGACTATGTGGATGATATTATAGGAAAATCCAAGACACAATAATCACATATTGTTATCCTTACCACAATCTTTGATAGACTGGAGAAGTACAAAGTTTAGCTGAATCCCAAGAAATGTGTCTTTGGTGTACAATGAGGCAAGTTGTTAGGATACACTATCTCTCACAGAGGAATAGAAGTGAATCCTAAGAAGGTGAAAGCCATCTTGGAGAGGCCACCACCTAAGACTTTGAAAAAATTACAGAGCTTACAAGGCAGACTTTAGTCCATTTGAAGATTTGTGTTACAATTGGCAGAAAAAGTGCATCCTTCCTCCCACCTTCTATGAAAGGATATCAAATTCATTTGGTATTGTTTGTGTCAAAAGGACTTTGAAAAGCTCAAGGAATATCTAGCTAATCCACCAGTGTTGGTCTTGCTTTTTCCAGGTTGACCTTTAATCCTATACATTTTAGCAACTATAGTAGCACTAGGTGCTCTCCTAGCACAACTAGACGGCAATAGAAAAGAGTGTGCCATCTACTACCTTAGTATAACTTTAGTGGGTTATGAGATCAAATATACTACTATTAAGAGAGCTTTCCTCGCTATTGTCTTTTGCATGTAGAAGCTACATCATTACATGCTCAATCACAAGGTATAGTTGATAGCAAAGATTGACCCACTCAAGTATTTTTTTTAATCTAAAGCCTCTTTGACAAGCCACACACCAAAATGGGTCATGATACTCAGTTTGTTTGATATTGTTTACACAAAACATAAGGCACTCAAAGGGAAAACAATTAGAGATAATCTTGTAGAAGCTCCCATTCTAGGAGATCATCCTATTGTCATGGATTTTCCAGATGAGACCATCGTGATTGTTACCCCCAACATTTAATGGAAGCTTTACTTCAATGGATATTTCACTTAGAAAGGATCAAGGGTAGGTATTCTTGTTTGTTACACCACAAGGGGATTTAATCCCTAAATAATACAGATTGACATTTCCCTATTGTTAGTACCCCTATGCACACCATTTTTAAAACTTTCAAAATGTGATTTTCCCCATATCAATATTTTTTTGAACTTTTTATCTTAGTTATGTTTGGATTTTGAACCTCATTGAATTGTGTTCAAAGTGGTTTAATCTGGTTCAAGATGATTCAGCCAGGTTTAGTTTAGAGATTCAAAGTTTAGGTTTGCAGGCCAAGTTCAATTGGTTCAACTAGTATAGTTTGATTCAAATTGGTTCAATGTGGTTTAGTGGGTCAAGTTCATCAATTCAAGAGCATGACATAGTGATGAAAAAGGTTCATATTTAATGGATTCAATGATCTCAACAATTGAAAGGTATAAGAAAAGTATTGAAATATTGTTATTAATCTTTGTAAACATTAATGAATGGTAACTTCATGTGGTTAAAATATGTAACATCTTTCAAAGGAAAAAATCACTTTAGTGGACAATTCATTCTAAGACTCTGCTAATATAAGCTTGAAGACTATTCTTGGGTGAGATGTAGGAGGAATTACTTTCTTTTAGAGTGGTCATAGTACCGGCCATCCATGATGTTATAGATCATAGTCACAAATAAGTTAAAAGAAACCATCTTGGGAAATCTTGTCTTTCACTTAAGAGTGGGCTCTCTAAAAATGGTGAGCATGTTATTGTTTCAATTAAAGATTCATGTCCCAAGAGTATAATAAATGAAATATCAATGGGTATTTGATAGTAAGTGGGAGATACAACAAATGATTTTGAAAATCCTAAAATGTGAAGAAGGATGAAATAAATAAAAAACCCATCAAATGGATATAAGCAGACATGGTAAATATAAGGCTGATGCTGAGGATGTGAAAGTGATTGGAAACTTTATTTTGGCAATTCTGATTTTATGATAGTTTGATAGACCTGCACAAAGTAGTGAATAAATTTTTCCTTAGGAATAATTTTAGAACTCACTTTGGTGAGGATTGATATAATTAGGTTTGTGGAAACATATCAAAAAATCAGGGCGATCCAACAGTGTAATAAAAAGTTACACCCCCCGAAAGGTGACTGAATTTTATTGTCAGAATTATTTTCAATCCACCCAACATGACGAATATTTTCATTTTGGATTAAAACATCAAAATGCCACTTGTGAAAGGATACTTACACCTACATTTTGATATGATATATATCTTCATTATCATCCTTATAGCTATAATGTAGATAAAACATTAAGCTCAATTAAATGATAAAAGGAGAAGACCAAAGATTACATGCATTACTATTATTATTTCATTTCAAGATTTAGTTATAAAAATTGAATGATGTCCCTGTGAAAGCCATTTTTTTATTGTAAAAATATTTGGGGATAAGGTTTTGGGGGGGTTTCTTCTTTCCAAGGAGTCTTTGTGCTACGGGAAAGGAGGATTCTAGATTTTTCTGATTGCAGAGAGGGAAAGGACAACAAATTTTGTTTTCTATGTAGTTGGAAATGGTTGTCTTTTGGCTACCATCTTGTATCAGAGGGTAGATGTAATACATTTTGAATCTTTGAGTTTGGAAGTATTCATTTAGACTTTTATTGAAATTTGTGTTAATGTAGTTACTTTTGATAAACTCCATCTACTAATGTCTTTTTGCGTATAAAAAGAAATCTTTGAATTTCATGTATCACATAATTTGAAATAAATTTTGATCTTTTCTTCAGTCTGTTGATTGTATGTTTTGGGTGGGGAATCATTAATTTCTTAGTTTGTGTTTTCCAATTTGTAAATTTTCACATCTATCCCATGTTTATGGATAGATGGTTTCTCACCTTCTGTGCCTTCTGGTTAAAGGCATACAAGTAATTTCATTCCTTGAATATATTTTGAGGGAGCTGTACCTCTTAAAAATTCAAAGGGAAGTGATTACCATACACTTGCCCAACTGTTGTGGATTGTTTGTCTCCAAGAAAGGGTGATAGAGTTAAGCTTGTGAGAATTTATGAAGGAGACAAATATGTTTACCAAAATCTATACAAAAAATATAGTAGAATACGAGGCCTTGGTCACTGGGCTTCACCAAGATATCAACTGAAAGATCACAAGTTTTCTTTTTTTTGTGTGACTCCCAATTAGTTATCAAACATGTAACTGATGAGTATCAGACAAAGGATGATAAGCTCTTCCTTATCAACACACAATCAAAGATCTTGAGCAACATTTTATAGATATCATTTTCCAACAGATCCCTAGAGAAAACAATAAAGGAGAGATGCCATGGCTACTATTGGCTCCTTGATATCTATGCCGGAGATGAGTACACAATGCAAATTTCTTGTTGAGAATATCATGGTCCCTGCCTATGACTACTTGGATTCTGAGATGGTGTGTGAAATTTTTGGTCTTGAAACACCATGGTACCAAGAAATCCTTTCCTACCTTCATACTAAGATCATCCCCCTCACTCTTATTCCTAACCAACAAAAAACCTTTATTTGTCGTACATTGCACTACACAATCCTTGGAGACACCTATTTCAAAAACACTTTGATGGAACTCTTCTTCGATGTTTGAAATAAGAGGAAGCACAAACAACCTTGGAAGAGGTACATCAAGGAATCTATGGAGACCATTCTAGTGGCCTTACCTTAGCAAAGAAGTTTCTACGCATTGGATACTACTAGCCGACAATGGAGCAAGATGCTTATTGCTATGAAATGAAATGTGTTCCTTGTCAGTAGCATGAAGATTTGATACACACACCTGCTTAGTCCCTCCAACCCACCATCACACCTTAGCCTTTATTATGATGGGGATTTGATCTTGTGGGATAGATATTTCCCAATTCTGTTGGTGGCCACTGTTAGGAATAGTCCCAAGAGATAACTGAGAGGGGGGGTGAGTCAGTTATCTACAAGTTTCAATTATTTATCCAATTAAGTATAATTAAACATAAAGCATAAACACAATGAAAGAGCACTTGAACACAACACCAATATTTTGGTTACAGGGAAACCCAAATAGGTAAAAACCCTGGTGGGACTTGATACCCACTAATATTTTGTACTACTGTATAATGATCCTTGCTAGAAGATCCTTTACTTTGTTAGGAATACCTTTACAATATATTAAGTACAGTAGACCTGGTTAAGGGTCAGACCCTGTTAGGAGTCTTTTACAATTTTCCCTATTAGGGGAGAGGATGCATTGTCCGAGAGCTCACTGCTCAAATGGGTGAAGGCTACAACCTTCTGAATAATAGATACACACTATATCTAGATCTTGGTGAACTATGCTTTGACCTGTTGTCTGGATCAATTCCAATGAATAGCACACATACTCTACTTGGTCACATATATCTTCTTCTGATGGTTCAACACTTCGCACACTCTGCTCTACTCTGCTTAATCAACCATGAACCACACTTCAGCAATCACAAATGACTGCCTATAAATATCTTTCCTCCAAATGATATAATCAAGTTGGCCTATTAGAACCACCTTGAAATCATATTAGAGAAACCATAATAAACTCCAAAAAACATTCTATCAACTCTATTATGCACGCAACTCATTCTGGGACCTGTCTAATAAAATAATTGTAGATGCACGCCACACACTGTCGGCTCTACCAAAACAACTAGAACTTTCTCTGTAAGCTGAATTAACTTATGTGCTCTTAACCAAACCTCAATAACACTTCTCCAAGATTAAATCAAAGGGTTCATATCCTCAAGGTAGGTGCAACTCAAGAAACAATAAAATTTCTGTCAGCTCTTTTGAACAGGAAACTGCTACTGATGAATAGTGACTACATAACTTTACTTGCATTCATCATTAGACTATGTGTTCATTACTAAAACATCAATAAGATGTCTTCAACATATATCCTAGGGCACATTCCCATAAGACAATTGTACGGACAACCATACACATAACACTACCTGTAACTTTGTTAGGAACACTGCTACTATATAACTGTCTGTACTTATAGTTAACCTCTGTGCCCATGATATCATGTTGATATCATGTCCATGCATCATATACTAAAGGCTTATTATATAAGACTTCCATGCATGCTACTTTCCATATGTTTTCATCAATGAAAAACATACAGTCAGTACTAGCCTGCTGGCAAATCTCCAACAACCACAAGTAAATTCTAGCTGCCATAAAGTACTTTACCAAGTGGGTCAAAGTAATTCCTTTCACCTACACTACTAGAAAACAAATTTCCAAGTTCATCCTGAACTATATCATTTTTCACTATGGCATCCCAAAAGATCTCCATATTGATAATGGATCACCCTTCAAGAATAAAGATGTCATAGATGTCAATAAGAAATTTTGCATTACCCAACATTTTTGATCCAAATAATTCCCATAGGGCAATGATCAAGATGAGGATACAAATAAAACCAAGAAAATTATTGATGACATTGGCCATGATTGACACTTGCAACTCAATCCTTCTCTTTGGGCCTATTATACCTCCATTCATACTCTCATTGGTTCCACTCCATTCATCCTTGTCTATGGTTCTGAGGTTGTCCTTACCATCAAAATTGAGCTCTCTTCCCTCAAGATTTCTCTCAAGAACCCAATGTATGAAGAAGAATACTGAGTTTCCCACTTGCAAGAGCTACAAATCCTTGATGAGAGACACCTCAATTCTCTTAACCACATCTGTGTGTATCAAAATCACCTACGCTTATAGTTCAACAAGAAGATCAAACCTCTCAAGTTTGAGGTTGGTGATTTTGTCCTGCAACACAACATGAAGAATCTCCAGAGTCGAGAAAATAAAAGAAAGTTCAAACCCAATTGGTTGGGTCCATTTGTTATTATTGCCAAGTTCAATTTTGGGGTATATCAGATAGAAAAACCTGAGGGATATCTTCTCGTTGATCCTATAAATATACTACATTTGAATCCCTTCTATGTGTAATCTAACATTTAGTTCCTGTAAAGTGTTTATTCAACAAAATCCTAAAAATTAGAAAAAGTCCTGAAGAAAAGCCTAAAAATTAGAAAAGGTCCTGAAAAAATCCTAAAAATAAAAAAAAGTTTTGAAAAAATCCAAAAAATTATAAAAGATCTAGAGAAAATCCTAAAAACATCATAAAGTCAAAAAATTCCAAAAATAATACATGTGATCCTAGAAAAGCCTAAAAATTAGAAAAGTAGAAAAATCCTAAACAAGAAAGAGTTCCTGAAAAAATCACTATCTTGGTGAGAACCTAGTAAATAGGCACTTTGACAAAAAAGGGGGGGAGAAATAAATTCATCCAGCATTGAAAACTTGGAAAACAAGCACTTTGGGTACATACCATGGTGAAAACCTATTTTAGGCACTATGGTAGCAGATTTGGATCCATTGTTTGCTCCTACCTACTATACATATCCATCATCTTCTTAGTCCTAGTCCATTTTTTGGTCCTTGTTCCCTGCATCACAATACAAATCCAAGAAAAATCCTAGCAAGTTGAGCTTAACCCCATCACACTAAGATTTTTTTTCCTAGAAATAGTGACCACAAAGTGCTTATCAAAATCAACATTGAGATCAAATTTTTGGGCTATTCTTCCTTTCACATCTATTGCTAGTGAATATCCATCTTTATGAGTTAATCAATCTTTTCCCTATAGGATATGCTTGGCCAAACAATAGTATCAGAAACCTAGAGTAATGGACTGCCTATTTCAGGATTGGACACCCCAAATGATTCCTAAATGCATTATTTGGTCTCATTTAATTATCGACCTGGGACGTAAACTTGGAATGGTATCTACAAAGTATATGCTTCAAACCTCCTCTTCTAAGCCTATCTAAGGAATTCAAATGCTTATGCTTCAGGAAAAATATACTAAAACTGGTAAGCAAATGTATTCTAATCAAAGTAGGAAATCATAGTTAGGAACTACTCCAACTGACTGTACGGCAGGAATAGGCTATTGATTCTGATATCAGTAGTTGCAGGAACAACAAAGTTCTAAAACATATAAATGAATAGGAAAATGAACTCTATACTAACAAAACAATTCACTCATCAAGTGGGCCCCCTTGAATGAGTGAATGAGGAGTACAATCAAGATGAAAGTTGCAAACTTGAACTGAACATTCTATTCATCCATAAAATGATTACACTTGATTGAGACAGTATGCAAAAGTTCTATTGAAAACTAGTTTGTTCGACTAACTCCAAAAGAGTCACAACAATCAATTATTTAAAAGAAGCTACAACTATCTCCTAAATCTATAATCACTTCATAATTGAGGATCGGTTATAAATCATAAAGTTTCATAACAGAAACATTATTGACCATGAACAATCCCAGAATATAGCGCACACTAAATCTACGCATTGCATGCAATAGAAAGTATTGACTTGCTTGCGAAGATTCTACAATCTACGATTGGCTTTGATGACTCCCGCGCTAGTATGTTGGTCTTTGAATATCCATGGTCAACTCCTACAAAACAATCAATGTGCACATATCCAACCATATACATATAAATCCACATCATCAATATTAGGAAAATGTGTAAGTCTTAATTATCACTCTTGCAAATCCTATGGCTATAGGAGGTAACTACCCAAAACATAGCTTAGGAGAGAAAACATCCATTAACATGTATAACTATTATATTCACCATTCCTATCCATAAATTTAAGTAGATATTATGTCTCTAGAAGTATCCATATTTCCATCTTATGTTCACACACACATATATAACATATACATAGAAACCATAAGTTCACATGCTTAAAACTGTAAATTCATGTCTATGTGCAATCAACTTGTTCTAGAAAGAGGATAAAAAGAAGTGAAAAAGATGGCTATTTAGGAGCCCATCATTCCCCCCAATTGAACTATTGCTGGTCCCCAACAATCATGAAGTTCCGAATCCTAGCATGGACCCTCAAATCACTAGTTGTTCTCTGCCCAGACTCATCATGAACATAATCAAAGTATCCATGAGTCTCTTTGAATTTTTCCCAATGTGGAACTTCAGAGGCCATGTCATAATCTACTGCACTATCATTCATTGCCAACAATGGCTGTAGGAAGAGTGGAGGTTGAAATATTAATGGAAACCAACGGTTAAGGAGTGTCCTTCCCAACATAATGTACCATGGAGCTCTTCTTGTGGAAAGGGTTAGATTTTGTGGTGAGTGAGGTTCCATTTTCTTTAGATCCTATGACATCCTTATCCACCTTTTCCTAGAGGCATTAATTGATATAGCAACATCTCATGAGGAATGTTGGTCCCAGTCTGCAAACGCTTGTTCTTGCACTGGATAGATCTTATTGGCTCCACTAGTGTTTGCTGTGATAGAAAGCCAGTCAAAATATGTCTGCTTGGAGTGTTGAACTTCAGGCCTCATCATCAAAGGAGATGACATTTCTTTGTCTCTGTATGGCGTAGCCTAGTGTTCTCTACTCATCTCATTCTACATCTATGACATAACTACTCTTAACTGTACATCCCCTACATAGAGGAGTGAATTCCACTATGTGTCATTAGGTACTGCTAGGTTATGCAAGTACAATTCACACAATAGGTTTTTTAGAGTCATTGGGGTAGACTAAAAGGCATAGTAAAATTCATGGGGATTTGATATGGAAGGATTGAGGCCTTCTACAATCCTTGTTAATTTGAAATTAACAAGTTTCTCTTGAAGGAATATTGCATACACCAGTGAGGGTGATCTGCATTCCATCAGCTCTAGAATTAACCCTGTAATCTGATCAATCCTCCATTTCAATATCTCAATCTCATCTAATTTCTGCTCCAACTGAGAATTCTACTCACTAATGACTCATTTTAATTTTTCCTTATCTAAATTTCATTGTGTCTTTTCCCATAACAACTATTGGTATAAATTTATCCCTGTAGCAAGGGGTGTAGACAAATCTAGTGGGGGTAAAGGTTCTTGATTGAGTATGTTCACCCATCCAGATGGAAAGTGAGGAGTTTTAATTGTTTTCTTTGGTGCAGAGGACTTCCCCTTCCATAAAACAATTGCCTTTATTACATTGGTTTCCTCACTAACATCAACTACCATTTTAGCCAGCATTTCTAACTTATCTTGACTGCTCTGATGGGGCACTTCTTCAATAATTTTAGTTCCAAGGTCAAGAATTTCTTCTGAATTCATACTAGTGTCCTACTCAGTAGAATTATCTTCAAATTCCTCTATGCCCTTAGAGTCCTTGTTACTATCAATTAGTATGTAGTTAACTCCAACTCTAGGATTAACCTCTATTTTTGGACTCTGCTCTCTTAATATAGTGTCATTGGCTATAGGTTGATGAAACAATTCCTCAGAAGAGGAATTTTCCAAAGACTCATTTTCTACAGATTTAGAAGACTTAATGTTACTAATAGGAACATAAACTTTAGCATCTTTCTTAGAAAGCCTTCTAATTCTTCTCATAGGGGGTATGGATGAGCTCAGAGGACTCTTCCATTTCTTTTTCTTAGTGACTACCTCCTCTACCACTGCTTTAGGAGGGTTTTCAGAATTCTCTTCAGGAGGAAATTTAGGATTCTCTTCCCTAAGGGAATGTAGGGTTTCTTCCATATTATTAGTATTATCACCAGGCTGAGGTTCTAATATTTCCTCTTCTAGTTCCATTATTTTACCCTTACCCTTCCTAGATGTAGACTTGGTCCTTATATCTGGTGAAGATTTAGGAATATTGGGAGCTTCTGTACTTTTGTTTTTCTTCCTCTAAGAAGTAGAGGCTCCAACATTGAAAATTCTTTTTCTAGGTGACCTAGAAATGGAAGGAGAGGCTTCAGGATCATTCTCAATTCTTTGAACAATTTTACAAACCCCAAAAGATGTTTTCTCTCTCCGACCAACACCATGACCTCTAGGGCCGACTACACTAGGTTCAACCTTGTTCATTTGCAAAAATTCCTCCCATGTCCCAATATTTTGTCTATTCAACTCCCTTTCTATAATTAATTTTATTAAGCAATGATGTGAAATAGACTGGTTGCTTCCTAACTAGACTAATAAAGCTTGTTTTTTCATAATGTTAAATAAGAAGCTGGGAAGATTTACTGGTTTGTTATCATGCTGAAGATGACTAAGAATTTTGAAATGCAAAGCATGTAGGTATTTGTAGCATCCCTTGCAGGTGAAGTAATGAATAACAAATGCGACTGGCTGGATGAACTCCAGAGGCAAAGATAATCACCAACTTCCTTGCTTCCTATCGACATCTAACTAAGGATCACTGTGCAAAGTGAATTGTTCTCTTGCTAAACATAGGTCAAAATCTTTCACCCATTGTTCACCTTCCTGAGGTAAACCAGTCACTTCAGCTACTACATCTTCTATGAACTCAATCTTCAAGCCTTTGAATTTTGTAAAACCATCCTTCAAGGTGGACATATATTGCAGAGCAACTTCCTCATTAAACCCTTTAAGGCTTAAACAATAATCCAGCCATCCTCTCCTTCTAAACATTTCATAGGTGGATGCATCATTTAATAAAACCCTGTGGTCCACTGGTTCATGCCTTTGAAGGTCACCTCCCATTACTACTCTCTAAATTTTTTTGAATGTGAAGAACTACAATTCTTGCAAATTTCAACAATGGCAAGTCACAGACCTCAATGCATTATGGAAAAAAATGTTGCAGAAGAAAAGATGGTGTACAAACTGCAACTTGATTCATAAAATTAAAGATTTTTTTTCACGAAATCTAATGATATGAGTTTTGCATAACATCTCATAAAAGCTTGTGTGTGCCAAGGTTGCCACCTTGAACATGTCATAGCATATCATTAGAAATCAAGATCATACTTTAATATCTTTAATTCACTTTAAATGTGATGATGCAATCACAAAAGGATAGATCATCAAGTCATGTTGTAGACATAATTCAAAGACATGATCTTTAATTTTACATGTTAATTTGAGATTTTGAAAATAGAATAATTCCCCCCCCAACTAAGTAATGGCATGGGTGCCACCAAGCCAGGTTAAGCAATAGTGAAAAATTAAAATGACACAAAATCCTAAAAAGTAATGAATAAAAATAATATATGTACGAGTTTATGTGGCACGAACTTGGAAGCACTGCAGGAAGAGTTGTTAAAAAAATTACACCTGCATATGAAGTGATGGGATGGGGTGGATGGGTGGAAAAAGAGAGAAGGTGAGATGAAAACTTATTATGGAGAAAGTATTCCACAAGATGTGAAATATTTATTATGGTGCTCTTGAATGGAATCAAGAATCAACAGAATCCTAGGTGGAAGACCTAGATTCTCCGGCTACACTTACCTTAGTTGTGCTCTAGAACTACTTCAGGAACTTATCACAACTAATAGGTTTGTGGTAAAGTTTCAGACGATGCCCATTGAAAATTAATTTAAATTAAATAGGATCAATGGTTGAAAGTTGTACTGCTCCATTGTCAAATACTGATATGATCTCATAAGGCCCAAGCCATCTAGTATGAAATTTCTCGGGTGTGTGCTGGTATCTAGAATCATATAACAGTGCCCAATCTCCAACAGAAAATTTCTTATCATGAATGAACTTATCATGCCATTTTTTCCTTTGCTACTATATCAACTCCGTATTGTGGAGAGCAGACTTCCTATATTCATCCAGTCCATTTAATTGTAGTAACCTGTCTTGTTGTGCTTTGGTGATATCTATATCTAGATCTAAAGCAGTGCAAAGTGTTTTATGCTAGAATTCAATTGACATAGAGGTAGATTTTCCATATACCAACTCAAAAGGAGTAAACCCTATGGTGGTTTTCCATGTGGTGTGGTAAGCCCATATGGCTTCAAGAAAGTGGGTAGCCCAATCCTTTTTATGCACAACTATTATTTTGGTGAGAATGGATTCGATCTCCCAGTTTATGATTTCCACCTGGCCATTGGCTTGAGGATGGTAGGGTGAAAATTTTCCATGATACACCATGTACTCCTACATTAATTTTGTGATAAGGTTAGAGGTGAATTGTGCCCCTTGATCTATGACAATTTCCCTTGGTACTCCAAATCTAGTGAATATGCATTCATAAAGAAACTCAGTAACTTTGTGATCTCTGGCATGTCTCATAGCTTTGGCTTCAACCCATTTTGTTGCATAATCAGTACATACTAAGATGTAAGACTTCCCATGAGAAGAGGGCTCAATAGGTCCAATGAAGTCAATACCCCATTTGTCAAAGGGTGTGACAACTACCTGTGGCTGCAGGGGCATTTCATTAGTCTTTATAGGTCATCCCATACGTTGGCACCTATCACAGTGCCGAGTATGTTTTGTTGCATCCTTATGCAATGTAGGCCAGTAATTCCCTATTGTCAAGATCTTGTAGGCTATCCTCTTTGTGGAAAAGTGTCCTCCACATGGCTCATCATGGCATGCCCGAAGGATGTCATAAGTTTCATCCTCTCGAACACATCACCTTGTGACTTGGTCTGGTTCTGTATAAAAAATGAAGCCTGAAATCTAAGAGAAGTTAAAGCTCTTTTCAACTAATAGATGACAATGTTTAGGAGAAAAGTGAGGTGGCATTCTCCCTGTAGCAAGGTAGTTGGCTAAGTCTGCATACCATGGATTAAAAGAATCAATAGAAAACAAGTGCTCATTAGGGAAACTATCATCAATTGCTGCAGGATCATTTGGCACTTGCAGTCATGACAAGAAATCGACCACTACATTAGCCTTTCCTGGTTTGTCTATGATCTTTACATCAAACTCCTACATAAGGAGTAACTAGCGTGCTAGTCTACCACTAATGGAAAGTTTATTCATTAAGTACTTGATAGCTAAATGATCAGTATAAAAAAATACTTCATATCTTGTGATGTAGTGCCTAAATTTATTTAGTGCATAAACAAATGCTAACAACTCTTTTTCAGTAATAGTATAATTCAATTCTACTCCTTGCAAATTTTTACTAATGTAGTAAATTGCATGTTCAATAATACCTTCCTTTTGTCCTAGAACTACTCCAATAGCATAGTCAAATGCATCTATATGGATATGGAATGGAAGCTTCCAATCAGGTCCTCTAAGAATAGGTGTTGTTGTTAGAACATCTTTCAACTTCTGGAATGATGCTTCACATTCCTTTGTCCATGCAAATTCAGCTTCTTTCTTAAAATTTTTTTATAAGGGTGTTGCAAGTTGGCTAAAGTCTTTTATGAACCTTCTATAGTAATTGGCATGGCCAAGGAAACTTCTAACATCCTTCTGCTTAACTAGTGTGGGGCGTGTGTTGATAACTACAATTTTTGCAGGGTCAACTTGAATTCCAAAAGATGAAAGGTAGTGTCCTAGGACTACTCCTTCCTCCATCATCATGTAGCACTTTTCACTATTAAGGGAGAGATTGTAATCTTGACATCTCTTAAGAATGCTTTCCAAATTTTCCTGTGCTTCTTCAAATGTGGTGCCATGAGTTGTAAAGTCATTCATATAGATTTCAACACAATTAGTAGCTATGTCAAAGAAAATACCTAGCACTACTCTCTGGAAAGTAGCAGGAGCATTACATAGTCCAAATGGCAAGACTAAATAAGAAAAGGTTCCCCAAGGATAGGTAAACATTGTCTTATCCTAATCTTCTGGTGATATTTGTATTTGATTATACCCACTAAAGCCATCTAGAAATGAAAAGTACTTTTTACCCACAAGATTATCAAGTACCTAGTCAATGAAAGGTAGTGGAAAGTGATCCTTCTTAGTGGCTTTATTAACTTCTCTATAGTCAACACAAACTCTCCACTTTCCTCCTTTCTTTGGAATAATTACAAGAGGAGAAACCCACTAACTATCAGAAATAGGATAAATGAAACCTGCACTAAGAAGCTTCTGCAACTCGGTCTTAACTATATCTCTTAAAGTAGGGTTAATTCTTCTTTGAGCTTGCCTCACTGGCTTGTATTCTGGGCTTATATATATTCTATGAGTATAGAGTTTGGGATCTAGCCCTTTCATGTCAGTGTAATCCCATGCAAAGGCTTGCTGACTATCTTGTAAAAGCTTGAGAAGACAAGACATCTGGGATTCAGAGAGGTTTTTATTAACATTTAGCTCCTTTCCTGAAGCGATTTCAACTCTCTTAACTGTTTCTAACATCTGAATTTCTACTATGGATGGAGATTTTATCTCAAGGGGTAGCAAGGTGTGGAGATAATCAGGTGCTACATGAAGCTGAGATGTGGGTTGCTTGGGTAGTATTGTCTGAAGGGAACAATTTGGATCATCACAAGATGACTCCTTAGAACCATATTGATTGGTAAGGATTGTTGCTAGTATATCATCTTCTTCTTGTGATACCATGAATGGATTTCTATCAATGACCATGAGTTTTTGCACAAAGTTTACTTCAAGGGAAACATCTCCTAAGTCTGGCCAAACAATTTGATCAAGTTCACTTTGGGGTTTTGTAGGAGAATATAGAGTTAACTTCTTGGTATTTATTCCATCTAATATGGTCATCTTTCCTGAATGACATGCAATGCAAGCATCAGTCATGGCTAACCAAGGCCATCCTAGGATTCATGGATATCCTCCTAGGGTGGCTTTAGGTGACAAGACTATAAAATTAGAAGGGTAATCTAAGGAATCCAAAGTAACAACAATATCCTCAACCATACCATCGAGCTTAATTGTGGAATTTTCAGCTAACTACAATATTATTGGTGTGTCCCGCAAACCAATGATACTAAGTTTCAATAGAATTTTCCTAGTCATAACATTAATTGATGCTCCCAAGTCAATGAGAACATTCTAAATTTGGGTACCATTAATGAAGATGGTTACCACTAGACTTCCTGGATCTGAATACTTAGGCATGACAACTTTTCTTAGCATGAGATCAGAGAGCTGGCCTAAGACATGGATAGTATCAGGGTCTTTCTTTTTCCTTCTAGGTTGTTTGATACAGGCTTCTTTAATTGCTTTGGTATAAACTAGAATTTCTTTAAGTGCATCCAATAAGGGAATTTGCACTATCATTTTCTTGAGTTGATCAATCAAATCAGTGGCTATAGGATTTTCTTTTGGAGGAACGACCTAAGACAATCTTTGTAGATAAGGAGGATTCTTAGGCACTGGTGTAGTTTGAGCAACATGTGGAACATCAATAGGTTGGTTCATGGGTATGTCTTCAGCATCAGCAACTTCAGTGATTATTGGCTCCTTGGGTGCAGGCAGTGTAGTTCCTAATCTAAGATGGATATCATTTACATGCAAGGAATAAGCTTGTTGCTTATTATTAGGATTTGGAGTGGGCTAAGTAGGAAGTTGAGTTGGATTTTGAGGATTGCTATTTTCTATAGGAGGCGGTGGCATAATAGCTTTCTATTAAGGTGGAGGCATTATTGCTTGTTGTTGATTAGGCTGATTAGGTCTCCACTGAGGTTGTGGTTGCTAGCTACCATGAGGTGGCCATTGGCTATTTTGTTGCGGCTGCTGATAAGAGTTATATTGCTATTGGTATGGGTTAAATGGTGGTTTCTATGGATAAGCTTGGTTATAGTATGGCTGTTGATTGGACCAGTTGTGATTCCAATTCTAACCCTGAGGAGTAGAATTTTGGGGATTTTGGTTTGGCCAGTAGCTATTATTATTATAACCAAAATTATTCAGTGGGTTCGGAGGCATACCTTATCTTTGAGCCCATGGATGCCTTTGAGCAACATAGAAAACTTCTCCATTCTCCTCATCTATGGATTTGAACTTGGTGGGCATTGGGTTAATGTCCACAGATGCAACCATCTTACATTTTTAGTTTCTCTTCTTATCTTTGCAATGAGAATAGAACTCAGTAAGCACAACATCTACCTCTTCCTTCTTCCTCATCACTTGCATTCTATCCAACTGAGTGGTGACATCATTAATGATGTCTTTCTTGAAGTCAGATAGAAAATTAGATAACTCCACTTTGCATACCCCTAAACCACCATTGGGCTTATATGGTAGGTCTCTAAGTCCCCTACCCTTCTTCAAAGTGGCCCTCAAATAATTTTGACATATATTCTTTATGTCAACCCAACCTTTTTGTGTGATATCTCCTCCTGCCATTAGGTCTAGAGCCTCAATACTTCCATCATTCAAACCTTTTAGGAAGAGGTGTTTTTGAGATGCCTCATTTAGCTGGTGCTGTGTATTATGCTACAGGTTGAACATAAATCTACATACATAATCCTCTAGTGTTTGGTCCTCCTTCTGAGACATTTTTAAAATGTCACCACCTTTCAAATCTTGACCTCTATAGTACTCTTTATACTTCATAAGAAACATCATGTGCATGGCATTCCAATCTGCTACAACATTGGTACCTAACCCCATGAACCATCTCAAAGCAACTTCTTTTAGAGTTGATGGAAATAACTCATCTTGTGGGCATCAGTGGTATAGTCATAACTTTGACAAAGAATATCAAATTCAAAGAGGAAGGTCTCAGGGTCCTTTGTAAGGAGGCCATAAAATTTGGGAAGTGTAGTAGTAGGTATATTCTTCAAATTTTGGTTACCTTACTGTTGAGGTATAGGAAAAGGAAAGGGAGCTTGAGCAACCATTCTAGGAGGAGGACCTGGTGGTGGTGGTTGATATATAATAAGAGCAAGTAGATTATCTTGGTATTCAAGTTCAGCAAATAAGTCATTCAAATGCAGTGATTCCTCAGATGATGAAGATGATATGTGTTCCTGAGCATCAACAAATGGATTTTAAAAGGGTTCTTCTTCTTCATTCTCACTTTGAGGTTCTTCAACTTGAGGATTAAATAAATCAAATGGCTCTCCTTGGTAGTTATAGGGAATAAATCTCCTAAGGTGATCTCTCCTTCTATGCATAAAAATGCTTACTTAAGTACTAGATTAAAACAAGACTACAACTACAAGGATAAGTTTGAATTAACATCATCCCCAGCAGTAGCGCCAAAAATGCTTGGCCAAACAATAGTATCAGAAACCTAGAGCAATGGACTGCCTATTTCATGATTGGACACCCCAAATGATTCCTAAATGCATTATTTGGTCTCATTTAATTATTGACCAGGGACGTAAACTTGGAATGGTATCTACAAAGTATATGCTTTAAACCTCCTCTTCTAAGCCTATCTAAGGAATTCAAATGCTTATGCTTTAGGAAAACTATACTAAAATTGGTAAGCAAATGTATTCTAATCAAAGCAGGAAATCACAGTTAGGAACTACTCCAAATGACTGTGCTACAGGAACACCAGAGTTCTAAAACATATAAATGAATAGGAAAATGAACTCTACACTAACAAAACAATTCACTCATCAAGTGGGCCCCCTTGAATGAGTGAATGAGGAGTACAATCAAGAGGAAAGTTGAAAACTTGAACTGAACATTCTATTCATCCATAAAATGATTACACTTGATTGAGACAGTATGCAAAAGTTCTATTGAAAACTAGTTTGTTTGACTAACTCCAAAAGAGTCACAATATAGCTTAGGAGAGAAAACATCCATTAACATGTATAGCTATTATATTCACCATTCCTGTCCATGAATTTAAGCAGATATTATGTCTCTAGAAGTATCCATATTTCCATCTTATGTTCACACACACATATATAACATATACATAGAAACCATAAGTTCATATGCTTAAAACCATAAATTCATGTCTATGTGCAATCAACTTGTTTTAGAAAGAGGATAAAAAATAGTGAAAAAGATGGCTATTTAGGAGCCCATCAGGATACATCCTTCCTCAGCCGGCTCAAATAAAATTCATCAATCCAATCTTGTTCATGGAAAAAACTATAGACTGAATGACTACTTGGTCATGAGGCCTTCTTTATTGATTTTATGTTTTTGTGTCAATGGATCCTACCCATGATTGCCTTGATCTTTCATATCTTGGTATATTGTGAATGGTGACACTTGATACATGTTTCATTTGTAGTATGATCTATTTGTTAATACTTTAAGAGAATTCTTGTTAATTTCCAAGTTATGATTATTCGCATCTTACTAAGGGCAATGGGTTAGCACACTTATGTCCCTTAAAAGACTTGGGTGTGGCTAGACCTCTCAAATTTGATATGTTATTGGTTCCACCATAAATAGGAAATATACATCTATGTTTCTAAAGACATCTAGTGTATCTGAGATTCTAGTCCACGCAAATGAACCACATCATCTATGGTTTTATAACACATGATACATACCTCCTTTTGAAAAATTAAACTAAGGTGTGCTCTCTGATAGAAACACAATATCATCTCACAAAAATCATGTAGATAGGATGCATTTTAGTCATATTGCACTTTACTCTTGTCAAGGTTCTTGTTTATTCCCTTCCCCCTAATGGCTAGTTGAATGATCCTATCAGTTATGATTGATACACACAAAAACATTATCCCAATTCAAGTCCTCATTCATTGTATTCCCTTGGGTTATTTCATTTATTACATTAGAGTTTAAGTATTGACTTCAAATTTGATGTAATATACACACCCAATCATAATCATTTAGATGCATTTTAGATTTATTAGTCATTTATTATCCATAACATTAGTCATCTTACATTTGCATATTGTATTAATAATTAAAAATTTATTTCCATACATCATATATATACATCCCATCAATACATCCATACAACACCTATAAGCATTATCCAACTGTAACCATAATAAATCATCACATGTGCATATCCCTAAATCATAGATATGTCAAAATCCTCACATAATCATACACATCTTCCATCACATATGTCAGTCAACAAAATCATCATCCATTAACATATGCACATAGGAATTAAAAAGAACACACATCACATAGGACCATAAAAATCATGTATATATATACTCTCATGAAAGAATAAAGTGTTCAAGGTCTACAAATACATCAATTTCCATTGCATATACATGTATATATATACATCAAAATGCCACTATACATCTAAAATACTCTAAAAAACTATGTGTATAAAAAATGGTAGGTATGGACCATGAAGCTAGCCGAGTGGATGACCCTGTCCCTCCCTTCCTATCTACCCCTCTATTCTGGGGAGGTCTCATCCCTACTGAGGCCTAAAAACCCCCTCCACATGTTGTGTGTGTTGTAGATCTCTCACTATATTCTATCACCCTCTGATCCTAGGGAATGACATTGTAATACAAATAGTGGTAGTACTCTATCTCACACATTGCTCAGGTCTCTTGTCTATGTTCCACAAAGGTCTCCTGTATGACCTGCATCACACCAAGTCAATTCATAGTTTGTGTTGGAAAGTTGGCTATACTAGTGTATATGACTTAGTATAGTGTTTTCATTATGGAAACAAAGTCATATAGTAGTTTGGAGTCAGCACACTTGATGAGAAGATCATAAATTGGCTAAGTGTTGAAGACTAGACAGCGTATAGAGTTCCTGAATCTCAGAACATCAACACATGTGCGTACAACTAAGTTATGGTGTGTGCCCTAGAAGATAAGTTGGTTAGACTATATTCATGCTTATTCTATGAGTGCATGATCAAATATGCAAGTATGACAAAGTTACAGACAGTTGAAGTTGCATAGCCAGTGTGTGCCAAAGAAGAATAGAGTAAGCAACTGACTGTTAGCATTTTGATTTGTGGTTATATTCTAATGTTGTAAAGGCTATGTGCCTATTGTAATTAGGTTGCCAACATGTAAATATGTTTTTTTGTAAACATACTTGAGCCAATTCAATTGGAAGCATTGTATGTAATTGGTTAAAGGGTTGACCTAGTTATTTGTTTTGTATGCACATATAAATATGAGATGTGCCCATTGTATTTAGTATGTAAGTTGTAATAGAGTTGTGATAAGAAGAGAAGAAGTGTGTGAAGAGTCTATAAGATGTATTAGAGCTTTGCAAGAGGTCAAAGCATTAGTGCATCAAAAGAACTAATCTGACAAGCAGTGTCATAGTGATAGTTCATCTAGCAGATATAGTGTGTATTTGAGATTAGAAGGTTGTAGCCTTCACTACTTGAGCAGTGAGCTCTAGGATAGTGCATCCACACCCCTAACAAGATTTATTGTAAAAGACTCCTAATAGGATTTGACCCTTGACAAGGTCTACTGTACTTAATACATTGTAAAGCAATTCCTAACAGGGTTAAGGATCTTCTAACAAGGATCATAAAACACTAGTACAAAATATTAGTGGGTGTCAATTCCCATCGAGGTTTTTACCTATTTGGGTTTCCTTGTAACCATATTGGTGTTATGTGTTGATTTCATGTTTCATGTTTATATGGATGTTTATTTCAGTACTTAAGAATTTATGTTTAGTTTAAAGATTAAGTGAAAAGATAAAATACAGTGAACATTGATTCACCCCCCCTTAGTGTTCCCATTCCTATCAATTGGTATCAGATCTCTAGTCCTCAGAAAAGAAGTTTAACCACTTGAGGAGATCATGGACAAAGTAGAAATGAAACATCTGAAGAGAAATCTTGAAGCTGCTCTTGAAGACCTAGACAAATCTGAAAGAGAAATTGAAGAACTAAAGGAAAAACTCAGTGATGCTCAACTAGTCATCAAAAGGCTAAGAAAGGATTTGAAAGAATGCTCTACTAGTGATCTAGGGATAATGGTCAAGAAACTGAATGAAGAAAATGCATCCTTGAAAGAACAACTTGAAGAATTTGATGATAAACTGATTAACAATTAGGAAGTCTATGAAGAACAGATCAAAGAGAATCTTCAACTCAATGAAGAATCAAATAAAGAAAATATTGTAATCTTGGAGCTAAGAAACAACAAAGAAAGCTTAGAATCTGAATTGAAAGAGGCTAAGAATCACATTGACAAATTACACACCAGTTCTGATTTGATAGAATCTCAGTTGTATGCAAGAAGAGCTAAAGGAGATACTAGCTGCATTGGATACAATGAAGCACAAAATCAGATTGACAACATGCGAGCAAGAATTAAAACACCAAAAGGCACCTTAGATGCTAAGGAGACTAGAAGTCATACTAAAGATCATATTGAACCACCTAAGAATGAGCACAAGCTAGTAGACTACACTTGTTATGCATGTAACAAGCATGGACACATAGCGAGGAACTGTATAGAGGTAAGACCTTTTAATGGTTACTGTTATTCATGCAATAAATTTGGTCATAGAGCTATGAATTGCAACACAAGTTAGAAGAACAAGACTTAGTATAATCAAAGAAATCAGAATCAGTCAAATGTAAGAAGTTCTCAGAATGTTACATGTCAAATATGTAATTATAATGGTCACTCACCTAGACAATGCAAAATGGTGACTCATGTTAATGTGCCAAGGAATATAAGGCCTCCAGTCATTTTTCACTCTTGTAACAAGGTTGGACACATCTCTAAGTTTTGGAGATCAAGGATGCAAGGCCAGGAAAGCCCTGAAAAGCTTGAAGAACCAATTTTGGATCCTGAAGGAGAAGTCAATTTTGTGAAAGCTTTAGAGGATGTGAGCCTAATTTGGTCAGAAGAAAAGAAGGACAAGGTTGATGGGTATGTATTGGATGCATCCATAGTGGATGCACCCTCTACATCTAGATGAATGACCCTTAGGGTCATAGGGGGAGCTAATTTAGCTCTGGACCCCTGCATGGCTGGTATACTCACTCTCAGAGTATGCACCTTTGGACTTAAGCTTTTGGAGACTAGTAGAACCTATGTGCAAGAGTGCACTAGCTAATGGTTTGCAGAATGAAAGATAGAAATTTTGAAGTGATAGCCTAGTTTATGAGACAAGCATTAATGGCATAATTTCTACTTTAAAGTACACAGAAGTTAGAAGATCTCTCATTGCATCCAAATTAAGAGCAATTGGAGAGTATAAGAGCCCTAGCATTTGATTGTGAAAGATTTCAATTTGATTCATCAAGTGACTTACTATACATTTGATTAGTTGTGGAAAACCTAGTTCATCACGCTGATTTAGAATCTCTTGGAAACCTTTGAAAGAGAATTATAAAAGTAAGTTTCAAACCTAGTCTCAGTGTGCTAAGTACATGAATCATTGATGAAGGGTGGATTGATCAAGTAGTAAAGTTTTATGAGAAATACAATGAGATTGACAAATTAGAGATACATGGAATGATTGTAAAACATATGTTAAATTTTAAGAAGACAGTCTTAGAACTGAAAACTATGAGCCCTGATAATGTATGGAACATCTTAGAGTTCCAAAAGAGACAGGCTATTGAAGAGGATCTAAGTATAAGAGAAAAGATTCTAGATGAAACCCTTCCTGTATGTTCTCTAGAGGAGAAATATCTATTGTTAGATCTAGTGAAACCACATCTCAGGACAAAGTCAAGGACCCTGCATATAATGGACAAAAACTATGAACTAATGGCTAAGGAAATAGAGAAGGCTTTCGAGATTGTCTTCATGAATAGGCACATGTATCTAGCTACTGCACCCAAAGTTCAAGTTCCCACAATGGTTGTAAAAGAGTTAGAGACTACTAATGAACCTATGACAGGTCCCCAAGATTCAGCGCCTATAGTAGAAATAATATTAGAGGAAGCTAAGTTTGCGCCCATGGCAGAGACATCTAAGGATGATTCAATCTTCATTAACAATGTAAAAGTTACTATGGCAGCCACAGATATGGATCTGGACAAGTTTGAAGAGGCATTTGTAGCCACTCAAGAAGCTAAGAACTTGTGTAGTAACACTCCTCCCAATAAACAAGAAGAAATATTGATTGAGGATATAACAGATGAAAAAGAAGAAGAAAAGATGGAAGAAAAGAAAGAAGGAAAAGAAAAAGAAATAGAAAAAGAAGAAGAAAAGAAAGAAGAACAAATAGAAAAAGAAGTAGAAAAACAAAAAGAAGAAGTAGAGAGAAAAGAAAATTAGCCATTAGTTGAAGTGATAAAGGTAAAAGAGGAAGTTATGGACAGTACTCCTATTAGTCCACTTCACTCAGTAGCATTGTTGTCAAGTTTGACACTTGTCACAACCAGTTTGGATTCATGGGGAGAAGAAGACTTGATCAAGTTTAGTGTCTTAGCTATGGAGAAAGACAAGGAGAAATAGATGATGAGGAATCCCCTCCTTGTAGAATCAGTAAACATCTTGAACAACTTGTTACTAGCAGACAAGAAGGTGTCCAAGGTACACTCCGTTGATGATGTGAGTATAGTTATTTCATAGTTCAAGTATAATTTCTCTATCTTGGAAGAATCTGCATCCCTAGTTGCAGAAGAGAAATATTTGAAGAAGAGGCTCATTGAATTGGTTAGCAACTATGCACTTGACTTGAGCTCACTAAAGATTGGTCAAGCATCCCTGAAGGAGTTTGCAACAAAGGGCAGAAAGATTATTGCTAATTGTATGAAGTAAGACAAGCTGACTAGTGATCTATACAAAAAGATAGAAGAGGATAAAGATATGATAAAAAACATAAGGAAATAAGTGGAAGATCCATCAGTTGATGTGAACATGTGCAATAATGTCTACCAAGGATAGATAGATAAGATTGAGAAGGCAGAAAAGGAGATGTCCAAGATAAGGGCTAGGTAGACTCAGTTAAGGAATGCTCTTACACCCTCATTAGACATAATTAATCAAAATATCAAGGAAATCGATGCCACCACGGTGATATATGATCAAGGTCCTAGCATAGAATTGGAGAAGATGGAGAAGCTACATTATGCATTATGCGCCCATCTACAGATTGCAAATTCACTAATCACATTTTGGAAGGAGATCCAAAACCCGCAGATAGCATATTCAGATGTTCTCTCACAGTAAGTAGTTGTATATATAGTTTTGAAGCACCTTTGTCATTAATTTCAAAGGGGGAATAGGTAAAAAATGTGGATATAGATATATATAAGGAGATATAAGATAGAAAGATATGTATAGGGAGATATAAGACAAAAGTTTTTTGTATTAAGGAACAGTTAGCAACTTGGCCATATTGCTTTGTTGCCATCAATGACAAAAGGGGAGATTTTTGGAAAGTTGGATATACTAGTGTATATGACTTAGTATAGTGTTGCCATTATGGAAATAAAGTCATATAGTAGTTTGGAGTTGGCACACTTGATGAGAAGATTAGAAATTGGCTAAGTGTTGAAGACTGGACAACGTACAGAGTTCCTGAAGCTCAAAGCATCAATGCATGTACGTATGACTGAGTTATGGTGTGCACCATAGAAGATAAGTTGGTTAGACTATATTCATGCTTAGTATATGAGATAATGATTAGATATGCAAGTATGACAAAGTTAGATAGTTGAAGTTACACAGCCAGTGTGTGCCAAAGAAGAACATAGTAAGCAGCCGACTATTAGCATTTTGATTTGTGGTTATATTATAATGTTTTAAAGGCTATGCACCTATTGTAATTAGGTTTCCAACATGTAAATATGTTTTTTTGTAAACACACTTGAGCCAATTCAATTGGAAGCATTGTATGTAATCGGTTAAAGGGCCGACCTAGTTATTTGTTTTGTATGCACATATAAATATGAGATGCACCCATTGTATTTAGTATGTAAGTTGTAATAGAGTTGAGATAAGTAGAGAAGAAGTGTGTGAAGAGTCTATAAGATGCATTAGATCTTTTCTAGAGGTCAAAGCATCAGCGCATCAAAGGAACTAATCTGACAAGTAGTGTCACAGTGACAGTTCATCAAGCAGATATAGTGTGTATCTGAGATTAGAAGGTTGTAGCCTTCACCACTTGAGTAGTGAGCTCTAGGATAGTGCATCCACACCCCTAACAGGGTTTATTGTAAAAGAATCCTAACAGGGTCTAACCCTTAACAAGGTCTACTGTACTTAAAGCATTGTAAAGAAATGCCTAACAGGGTTAAGGATCTTCTAACAAGGATCATAAAAAACTAGTACACAATATTAGTTGGTGTCAATTCCCACAAAGGTTTTTACCTATTTGGGTTTCCCCATAACCATATTAGTGTTATGTGTTGATTTTATGTTTCATGTTTATATGGATGTTCATTTCATTACTTAAGCATTAAAGATTAAGTGAAAAGATAAAATATAGTAAACACTGATTCACCCCCCCTTTCAGTGTTCCCATTCCTAATAGTTTGTACAATGATCTCTCATTGTCCCCTATACTCCTCTGCCCTATGTTGGTAGGTATTCTTCTCTTGTATAACCCCTTGTAGCTCTGATCTTAGATTGTCTATTTGTTTCTACCACAAATCTACCTACTTCTGCCCTTTTATCCCCTTGTATGAGTCTCCATGATGGTAAATTCTCTAGCATCAACTCATGCCTTCAATGCATCTAGAGCACCCTAAGCAACATCTTCTCATGCTTACTCCCCATATAATAACCCATGAACCCTATCCAAATCAATCTATAAGCTTCTCTCTAATGCCTGAGTTGTTGCTAAGAGTCCCTGTACCCTCCTCACCTCTATCTACAAGCTATCTCTCTTCGTGACTTGTGTATCATATGCATCATGTGAAATGTACCCTAGAGGTGGTCCCTATGCCTATGTGGGATGTGGTCCCTATCCCTATACCTATGCAGGTATAACTAGAGGGGTTCTATCTACATGTATCTGTATTGGCCCTCAACATCTCTATGTTGCCACCCTCAGCTGTCCTCTTCGACCTCCTACTCCCCTCCCTCCTCCATATCCTCCTGCATCCCCTCCTTGCTCTCCCCCATCATGTCCTCCATCATCCCCATCTACACCATCACCATCCTCCCATTGCTGACCGCTCATCTACTTGTATCACTCTTGGAATTGTCATTCTAATAGGCCTATGACTCACCCACCACTGAGTGTATGTAGGTGTCACTCTTACATTGCAAATCAAATCCTATCCATACTACCATGGAAATACCACCATCCATAATCAAGATTCTCTTGCACCCCTCAGATCTACCCCAATCCCCCATAAGTTGCCCACCTCTCGTGTGACTAGTGGATGTAGAAATGCATCTAGGACTACATCTTGTACTTGACCAAACTATCATAGCACTCAGGATGACATATACCAAGAAATCATGTATGGTGTCCACCCAATGGGCTAGAAGTCAGTCTATGTGAACTTGAGGTAGTAATAATCCTCCCATCCATCATCTACATAATTCTGCTATTATAAGACTTGGTGGCCCCATGACTCGCAACTTGCATAAGGAGTCTTCTCAAACTCGTGTATCTCATCAAGTATTCGCTACCAATGCCCGATCAAATATTTTGACTCATATCTAATTAGCGGTCTATATTTGCAAGCCTATGACTCATAGGCCACATAGGTCTCATGCATTTTAATGGGGCATATCACTACAATATGCTCCCATGCCCAAACTAGTAATAATGTCACTCTCACCCCTAATGTCCTACCTCTCTTGTAGGCACATGTGCAAATCATAGCACAACTGCCTAAGGATAGTATATCCTTAGTAGTATCTCTTCCCCTCATCCTCCATCATGGCACTCAATACTCATGCCCACCCTAAGGGAAATCCATAACCTGCATGATCCTACATTTGTTTACCTCCAATCAACCCTTATACGTATAGGGCCACGGGTCACAACTATGGTGGTGCTACTATCGCCATGTCTTCATAGTAGACATTATCTCATGGTCAATATCTGATCATATGGCCACTCAAACACCACCTCTACATATGAATCTAAGCCCTCTTACATGTATTTTGGGATCAACCCTAGGATTGGGATATGGTATATCTGCTAGACATCAAATAGGGCGATAGTTACCTCACCCATCGATAAATAGAAGATAGAGGTCAGGTTGTGCCACCTCTCAATCAATGCGGTCATGAATGCATTATGTGCTTTCAACTATGACCATAAATGAAAATGCTCTAGGTTGCATAGGGAAACCTTTCCCCACTCTGCTGGAGTTAATTGATCTGTGAATCCCATCATATCAAGATACCTCTCTCATGATTGAAACACAACCTCCACCTCCTACATTCAAAAATTTATGCTTGCCAGTCCTTGATAGTCATTTTGGAGCATCTTCTACCCCTCCCTATCTTGTATTTTTTTCCTTCTCAAGCTTTTTTCCTACATCTTTTGGTTCATTCGATAGAGACACAGGTTTCCTTGCGTAGATGACAATTGACATAGACGCTGATTGAAAAAGATGTTGACTCATGATAAGCTCCTCTAATGCCTACCCTTGGTCAACCCTATTGACCATCATCCTCATAGATGACAATTCTTGAATTGTCATCTATGATCCCCTTGCTTCATCCTCAGAGATGATGATCACATATATATCATCTCTGCATATGATAATTGGTCGATCATCGTTTGTGCAGATGATAGATTTGTGATTGTTGTCTCCTCCCCAATGACCTTTTCCCCCTATTTATTACCCCTAGATAAGCAATACATGTACAAAATGAACTTTGATAAGGCTCGGTTAGGGTACTCACCGGTGGTCCTACATCCACTTCCCGCTGGCATGTTCAGACACACTCCCCTAGCTTCATACAATCTCGAGGGTTAACGATATCTCTCTCTTTGCTTGGTCATTTTTCTTGTTGAGGGTGAAAGTGACTCCTTCTAGGGCCCTCATAGACTATTTATAGGCCCCTTGGGCCCTATTCTCCTACCTGGACCCTATTTTTTACCCTATTGTTTCCCGATTCCCTCATAAGTCATGCAATTGTTGTATTTTCCCCCTCTTCTACCTCTTTTGAGAGAACTACCCAAAAAATTAATTTTTTTATTATTTTCTTGAGGGGGCAATATCCTTCACCATCATTGCCTTAGGACCTTCTATTCTCTGTAGGGCATTTTATTTTTTCTTTTCTTTGATGCGACACCATTCTTGACACCGCATCAAAGAGGGGAAAAATGTAGATGCCTAAAATCATCCCTTAACATTATAATTATTTAATTAATTATATTAATTATATTCTTCTACTTATTTAATTAAATTTGGTTCACTATTCTAAAGTATTTAAATTTAATTTAAATAACCCCCTTTTTAAGTTTATTAAATTATATTTAATACCTTTCCTCCATCTAACCCCTCTTTAAATAAATTTTAATTTATTTATTTCCCTTCACATTCTATTATTCTCCTAAACCATGATTAGCCTAAATTTTAATTTAGATTAATCCTAAATCTCGACCTAGATCCTACTCTACCCAAATTATTCTTAACAAATAGACCTACTTACTAATTAACTAAGGTTAATTAGGCTAATTTTTGGATTCCTACACCTATTAGTCCTAATTATTTGCTCACACATGTGTGAGAAAATTTCCAAAAAATGCCTTTTCAAAGAATTCTAAAAATGCTTAAACAAGGTTTCTTACAACCTTGATGAAACCTTCTTACACTTGCCAAAATGTTTCATTTGACCAAACTTATGACATCTATGACAAAATCTCTTACATGTGTACTTAAAGTACACATTGACCCATCCCAACTCAAGTTTCTCACACATGTGTGTGAAAACTTGGACTCTTGCATGGATTATGTGTCCTTCATGTGGTACCTATGTGGATACCACATGCAATCCACCTCACCCAAGCCCTCCAAAATCCTATAAATAAGAGCTTTTCCAAGAGTAAATCATCCATCATTTGCATATTAGATTTATTACGCTAGTTTGTGCTTAGAGTTATTTTTTTCTTGTATTTAGAGTTTTTATTAACTTGTTTGATAGTTTTTTACATTCATCATGGTAGATATATTCTATTCATGGTTCTTAGTTTCTAACATTCAATAGTAGGATCTTGCATTTAGTTTTTCATTCCTACTTCTCATCTTTGCATTGAATGCTTGAGACTAGTTCTCCATAACTAGTTCTTGAGTTCATTCAATATCACTTTCATCTAGTTTGCATTTAATATCATCCATTTATCATTTGATCAAAGTGGAATTAGATATATTGTGTTGGGAGAGCACAGCCACAACCATCTCTAAGAGAAAATTAATAAGCCTTGGGTGCACTTGTTTGGCTCATCGGAGGTTATGGTGGAAGATTTTGGTGTAGCAAGTTTATAAACATGTTATATTAGGAATAAACATGCTTATTATCTCTAACATTTTAATGTCTGAGCTTTCTCTCCACATGGAGGTTTCAACCATATACATTTTGGCACGACCGGTGGGACCCATGTCCTTGAAATTTAAAACTTTTTTTCAATTTTTTTGTTGTTTTTGGAACCAATCATGTAGATTTGTCTCTGACTTGGAACGATCATTTGCATAGATCATCATCTATGCTTGGAGACCTTCACCTCCACCTTGGTTAAAAAGGATTTAAAATTTAATGTTTAAAATAATTTTTTGAGATATTATGTGTTTTAAACTGTCAGGTTTATGTCAAGACACTAATTTTACAGAGTTAAATGCTGGAAAAATATTTCAAAAAATTCTTTTAATCATAATAGACTCACTCTAATTTTTAAATTTTCATCTATGTAGGTTGAATGTCATCTCTGTCAATCAACGTCTGCACATGTGTTCAGTCATTTGTGTTCCTCAAAAATCACATTGTCAAATGTTAGGTATACCTTTTTCTTTGAGTTTTTACTGATTGTCGTTTGTGCTCTCTAATAGTCATCTACAATTTTGACTGTCGTCTACACTTGTTGACTATTGTCTGTGACCTGGAACTGTTGCCTACTCTCTGTAACAAAATATTTTCAATTTTCAGCCAGAATTTTGTGTTACTAATTCATCTAGTTTTTTGTAGCATTTTGAATCTAAATATTGAATATTCCACACTACTAATATTTTGGGATGCAGGACATTAGTAGAAGACATTCAAAAACATCAAACTACTCACTTTTTGTCTTGTAGGTTTCCTAGGAGATACAAACAAATATTGTGTTTTTTGTTGGAGATTTGCCAACAAGCCAATGTTGACTATATGTTTGTCATTGATGACAACATATGGTAAGAAACATGCATTGAAGTATTATGTAGAGAGCCTTGAGCATATGTTTCTTAGATATGTTATTAGCATGATATCATAGATGTAGAGGTTGACTCTGAGTGCAGACAGTTGTGTAGTTGTTTGTATCAGTAATGTTCCTGATAGTGTTATAGGCAAAGTTTTGTGTCTGATTTTTAGTATGATTATGATGGAGCCTTGTGCATTTATATTTATGTTTTAGACATGTTTATGATGCTATGTTCATGGACATAGAGTCAGTTGTGTAGTTGAAGTTGAGTAATAATTTTCTATTTGTCAGTTACAGTTTCTTGAGATTATCTGATGGAGCCAATAGTGTTTATATTATTTTAGTAGTTGAGCCTATCATTTTGATATGTGTGCTTGGTTTTGTGTTTGGTGATGAGTTAAGAATGTTTGGTTAAGAGTGCATAACGTATTTCAACATTAGAATAAAGTTTTAGTTAATTTGGTGGAGCTGACTGTGTGAAGTGGTGTGTCTACTATATTGAGTTGCATGGTCCTATTTGTGTTGCGTGCTTGGTTTATCCATTGGAGATGTTACTGAAGAGTTATATCATTTCTCTATTATGATTTCAAGGAATTTCTAATAGGCTAACTTGATTATATCATTTGGAGAAAGATACTTATATCCAATTAGTTATGATTATGAAGTGTGATTGAGAAGAGAGGGCAGAAGATGCAAATGTACTAAGATAGTAAATCATCAGTTGAAGATCTATGTGAAGAAGAAGAGAGTATACGCTATTCATTGGAACTGATCAAGACAATAGGTATACTTTCTAGTTCACCAAGATCTAGATATAGTGTGTATCTGTTATGCAGAAGGTTGCAGCCTTCACCATTTGAGCAGTGTGCTCCTGGAAAGTGTGTCCTCACCTTTAACAAGGTTATTTATAAAAGACTCCTAAAAGGGTCTAACCCTTGACCAGGTCACTATACTTCTTGCATTATAAAGATCAACTCCTAATATGGTTGTAAGATCTTCTAACAAGGATCATTATACTCTAGTGCACTTTATAGTGGGTGCTAATTACCACCTAGGTTTTTACCTATTTGGGTTTCCCCGTAACCAAAATTGTGGTGTTGTGTTAATTGTTATCTTATTGTGTATGTTCTTAATATTATTCTCTACTTAATTGGATAAAGAATTGAATCTTGTAGATAACTGATTCACCCCACCTCTCAGTTATCTCTTGGGACTATTCCTAAAAAATGGTATCAGAGCCAAGTGCCTTAGAAAGAAAGTTTAATAGCTTGAGGTTGATTAGATGGCATTCTTTAGAAAATAAAGTCCTAAGTTTTATGGAGAGAATTATCTAGATTGGAAGAAAAAAATGACAACACATTTGCAGTGCATTAGTTTTGAGATTTTTGAAGTAGCAACTAGAGAAGTTCAGATTACATCTTTATCAGATCTTGCAAAAGAAGATGCAACTATTAAGCAAAAGGAAAAGTTCACTCAAAATGCAATTTCCAAAGAAGCCCTTATCAACACCTTGTCTGATAGTGAGTTTTCAAAGATCAAGAAAGTAGATAAAGCCTACAAGATATGGAAGTATCTAGAATAGATGTTTGAAGGAGATATCCAAGTCAAGAATGCACATAGAAAGAAATGGAAGAAAAAGTACAATACATTGGAGATGCTACCTGAAGAGAACATCAGAGCCTACAATAAAAGAATTAATGAAGTATTTGTAGGAATCAGAAATAATGGTGGAGAAATTTTGGAAGAAGACATAATGGATAAGTTGATGACTACTCTGACAGTAGAATATGAGAGAAAGATAAACATCCTAGATGAGACTATGTAGTTTTCAAAAGACTTCAGAAGAGAGACCTTAATTAGCAAGATTTCAACATTTGAGATATCAAGTTTGAAGACAGAGCCTAAAAGTGAAACAACCTTCAAAGCTTCAGTTCATGGTAAGAAATACTTGAACACTTTTGGTAACTTTGATGATGATGGTGATGATAAAGAACTAGATAATTTCATTGCTATGATTGCTAAGAAAGAAAGAAAAGGAAAAGAAAAATATGAAGGTCAGTTACCATTCAAATGTTTTTCATGTAACAATATTGGTCACTTTGCATCTAAGTGTCCTACAAGAGTCAAGAAGTTCAAAACTATATACAAGCCTAAGTATACAAAAGAATGTTACTATGCTGGAGATGGAGTATCAAATGAAGATTTGATAGAAGATGAAATTGGATTAATTTCTATTGACAATATGGAGAAAATGTTTGATGAAATGGATATTGAAGATGAAAAGAAAGCACAAGAGTTAGCATTAATTTCACAAGCAGAAATTAGAACAGATTGGATCATTGACAATGATTGTTCACATCACATGACAAGAGACAAAGATAGATTTGTACATCTAGATAAGTAAAAAGGTGGCATGGTCAGATTTGGAGACAACACTCCTAAGCCTATCATAGGTAGAGGAGCTATCACCTTGGATGGAAAGAATAATACTGATGATGTTCTATATGTTGATGGTTTGCAACATAACCTACTAAGTGTTGGATAGTTGCTTGATGCAGGATATCAGTTGGAATTCAAAGACAATAAGTTCATCATTAATAACAAAGGAGTAATGATTGCATCAAGTTCAAAGACAAAAGGTAATGTTTTTCAGCTTAATTCAGAAGCAAGTTTTTTTGTTGCTAAAGTAGATGACAGTTGATTATGGCACAAAAGACTATGTCACATCAATTTTGACAATATAGTAAAGATAAACAATGTAAAGGTAGTAAGAGATCTTCCTAGCATTACAAAACTAGTTGATACAATATGCAGGGAACGTGTGATGGGAAAACATGTGAGGAATTCATTCAGAAGAAAACATAATTTGGTAGAGAATAAATTGGATCTAGTGCATACAGACTTATGTGGACCAACTCAAACAAGATCATACTATGGTGAAATGTACTTTATTTTTTTTGTTGATGATTATTCTAGAATGATGTGGGTTGTGTTCTTAAAATATAAATCTGAAGCATTTGATAAGTTCAAGATATTCAAAGCTAAAGTTGAAAATGAGTCTAGATTAAAGATCAAATGTCTGAGATTAGATAAAGGAGGACAATTCACCTCGAACAAATTTTATGAGTATTTCGAGGAACATGGGAATTGGTCCCTAGACCTAGTGACAAGAATGTGATTGGAACCAAGTGGATATTTAGAAACAAGATGAATGAAGATGGTACAGTAATAAGAAACAAAGAAAGACTAGTATATAAAGGATATGTGCAAAGAGAAGGAATTGATTATTCAGATATATTTTTCCCTGTAAGAAGATTGGAAGCCATAAAGTTATTTCTAGCCTATGCAACATTCAAAGACTTTAAAGTATATCAGATGGATGTCAAGTCAGCATTTCCGAATGGAGAGTTAAAGGAAGAAGTCTACATAGAGAAGCCTGAAGGATTTACTTTTTCAGACAAACCTGATATGGTATGTAGACTAAAGAAAGCCCTTTATGGACTTAAGCAAGCCCCTAGAGCATGGTATGAAAGACTAGATGGTTACTTGACTAAGATTGGATTCAAGAAAGGAGTAGCAAATTGTAACTTATTCATAAGAGAGACACTTGAAGGACTATTACTAGTTTCTATTTTTGTTGATGACATTATTTTTGGTGGTAATGACAAGCTTAGTGCAAAATTTTCTAAAGAGATGTAGAGAAAATTTGAAATGAGCATGATTGGACCTATCAAGTACTTTTTGGGACTGAATATGCAATAGAGAGACAAATGTATTTTCATTAATCAATCTAAGTATGTGAAAGAAATATTGAAGAAGTTCAAGTTGGATGATTGCAAGCCAGTAAGCACTCATATGATAACAGGAAGTAAGATTTCAAAACAAGATGATTCTATAGTAGTAGACAAGACCCTATATAAGTCTATGATTGGTAAACTCATATATCTTAATCAATCTAGACTAGATATTTCTAATGCAGTTGGTATTGTTGGAAGATTTGTAGCAAAACCTAAACAAAGTCATCTTATGGAAGTAAAGAGGATACTCAGATATTTGAAAGAAACTATAGACTATGGTTTATGGTATCCTAATTTGGAGAATGTAAAAATTCATGTATATACAGATGCAGATTGGGTAGGTTGCATTGATGATAGGAAGAGCACCTCAGGAGGAGCAGTATTTCTTGGAGATAGACTTGTTACTTGGACAAGAAAGAAGAAGAATTATATTTCTCAGTCCATAATAGAAGAAAAGTATGTAGCAGAAACATTAAATTATTCTACAATTGCGTGGATCAAGAAAATGATAAAGGATTTTGGAATTCAGATTGATTAACCTATTGTTATTCATTGTGACAACACTAGCACTATCAATATGTCAAAGAACCTTGTGATGCATGCAAAGAAAAAACACATTGAGATAAAATATCACTTTGCAAGAGAGAAAGTTACAGAGAAAGAAGTAAAATTAGATTATGTGAGCACAAAAGAACAACTAGCAGACATTTTCACAAAGCCTTTTCTGAAGGATACATTTGAGTATCTCAGGGAGAAGCTGGGAGTAATTCCCTTCCCTAGATCTGATTAGAGTTTGTAGTAGTGCATTAGTCCTTAGTGACTGATGAATGGTTGACTACTCTACTTTAGGAGTAGTACCTATGCTTATTTGTTTTGGCACCCTTTTCCATTGATGTCAAAGGGGGAGTATATAATCATGAAAAACAAAATAGTTAATTTATTCTAGAAAGGGAGAGTATGTATTAGTAAGGGGAGTATATAGTAAGAAGAAGTAACAGTTGATATTCAGAGAATTCAGAAGTAGATGGAGGATTCATCATTGGGGGAGTTTTGTTGAGGAAATAGAGAATTGATGCAGGAGCATCTCAGGTCCTTGGCCATCTTGTGTCACCAAAAACATTTTGGAGTTTGTCTATGTTTCTTGGTTCCTTCTTTAATTGAGTTGGTCAGTTTCCTTTGGTTATCGAGTGTGGTCGGTCATTTGCTAGATGTTCAGTTGTTTCACTGGTGCTTGACATTGCTTGTCTGCTACTCGGTTATCCTTGCTCACTGACGGGTTTAGTTGTGATTTCTATTGAGGCTGAATTGTGAATTTCTATTGGATCACAAATTTAATGTTGGAATCCATCATTGGGAAGTGTGTGGTCCTAGATATAACCATTACTTCCATTGATTATGGATCTAAAGGTTGACTTAGTTCGATAGTCTCTTGTATAAATGTAGTTGTTTGGTTGTAGATTAGAGAGTTAGTTTGGAATAGGAGATGGTAGACATTAGAATTGAGATTTGTAATAGATCCTCACTTGTTTGATGACTTTTGAGATTCATTGTAATATCAGGCTATAACTGAGAAGGCCTTACAGCCCAACATGTATGATTCAATTGATGAAAATATTTGAAAGTTTTTGCATTCTCTCTCTCACTGTTGTGTTTATTTGCTTCTACGTGTGTTGAGAAGGTTTGGATCATCAAGGTGTGCCATCCTTTGGCCCCTCTTGACCACTTCCTTGCATCAAGAATGTTATAAAATAATTGTACATTTGGATTGGTGTTGTTTTTCATTTCATATGTTACCATCAATGCCAAAGGGGGAGATTGTTGGAGGTTTTCCAGCAAGCTAGTGTTGACTGTATGTTTGTCATTGATGACAACATATGGTAAAAAATGTGCATTGAAGTCTTATGTAGAGAGCCTTGAGCATATGTTTCTTCGATATGTTATCAGCATGATATCATAGATGCAGTGGTTGATTCTGAGTGTAGATAGTTGTGTAGTTGTTTGTATTGATAATGTTCATGATAGTGTTACAGGAAGATTTTTGTATGTGATTTTTAGTATGGTTATGATGGAGCCTTGCACATTTATATTTATGTTGTAGACATGTTTATGATTCTATGTTCATGGACACAAAGTCAGTTGTGTAGTTGAAGTTGATTAATGATGTTTCTATTTGTCAGTTATAGTTTCCTAAGATTATTTGATGGAGTCAACAGTGTTTATATTGTTTTAGTAGTTGCACCTATCATTTTGATATGTGTGTTTGGTGATGAGTTAAGAATGTTTGGTTAAGAGTGCATAACATATTTAAGCATGAGAATAAAGTTTTAGTTAATTTGGTGGAGCTAGCTGTGTGAAGCGATGCGTCTACTCATATTGAGTTGTGCGGTCCTATTTGTGTTGCGTGCTTGGTTTAGCTGTTGGAGATGTCACTAAAGAGTTATATTGTTTCTCTATTATGATTTCAAGGAAGTTCTAATAGGCTGACTTGATTATATCATTTGGATAAAGATACTTATATCAAGTCAGTTGTGATTGTGAAGTGTGATTGAGAAGAGAGAGTAGAAGATGCGAATGTACTGAGACAATCAATCATCAATTGAAGATCTATGTGAAGAAGAAGAGAGTATATGTTATTCATTGGAACTGATCAAGACAACAGGTATACTTTCTAGTTCACCAAGATCCATATATAGTGTGTATCTGTTATGCAAAAGGTTGCAACCTTCACCATTTGAGCAGTGTGCTCCTGAACAGTGTGTCCTCACCTTTAACAAGGTTATTTGTAAAAGACTCTTAATAGGGTCCGACCCTTGACCAGGTCACTATACTTCATGCATTGTAAAGATCAACTCCTAACACGGTTGTAAGATCTTCTAACATGGATCATTATACTCTAGTGCACTTTATAGTGGGTGCTAATTCCCACCTGAGTTTTTACCTATTTGGGTTTCCCCGTAACCAAAATTCTGGTGTTGTGTTAAGTGTTATCTTATTATGTATGTGCTTAATATTATTTTGTACTAAATTGGATAAAGAATTGAATCTTGTAGATAACTGATTCACCCCCCCTCTCAGTTATCTCTTGGGACTATTCCTAACATTTTCTTTCATTTATTTCTTAGGCACATTAACAAAGGTTCACTTGTAATATTTTATTAAGTGATAGGGGAGTATACTCTTGTCTTTATGAGACAATGAGAAAACTAGACTCATTTGATAATATAATTAGAAAGGAACTTTGGAAATGAATAATCTATTTGATATGTTTGGGAGAAAACAAAATTGGATAGGAGAGTATGATCTTTTATCCTTTTGGGAAAATCAGAAATCGAGACTCCTTTCATTGCAAATCCATGCTTTTGAGTTTATCTTGTAGATGGGCCTATCGGTTGAGGTTAAAAACTCTCGAGAATGACCCATGTGAGAAAGAGGTGTATGCTACACCACTCCAACTCGCATTAATCAAATTTTTTTCTTGGGGCATAATTATTGTCCACTCCAACTCCATTGTATTTTGTATGACTACAATAGTGTTTTTCTAAGTTTGTGAAGGTTATAGACCAAATTTATAATAGTCTAATTTTGTTACCTATGAAGAAAAATAATGTCAGACAATATTGATCAAGAAAAAAATAAGGAGACAATTGCTAGATTGTGGTCTAGCTTGAAAATAAAAGGTGATGGGAAATATTATTGTCCCTACAAAAATTGTAAGGACTTAAAGACAAGAAGACTTTTAATCAAAACAACTAAGAAGCATTGTAGGAAACATGGTCACATTGAAGGGGGACATAATTATCGTCCATTGGTAAGTTGTTCATTATATGTGTTTATATCATTTTGATAATTTATATACATAAAAAATTACTTGATAATGAGACCATGATCATAGTTTATTTATGTTGATAATTATTATATAGGTGAAGTGCCCAGGGATACATGATAAGGACTATGATGACCTGAAGAATGTGGTTTTCCAAGCGGAGGAACATGGAGGTGTGAACATTGAAGCTGGAGATTATGATCCTATGGAAGAAAATGATCATGTGCCAAAAAACATTGTTGAAGATGATGGTACAAATACATTGATCCATGACACATTTAGTACTGGCACTACAAATCATGATGATCAAGATGAATTTGATGTTTTTCATGATTTACTTGTACTTGAGAAGGAATATGATCTCCTTTATGGAGGCTCCCAAGAAAATCTTCTCTTTGTTGTATTTTTGTTGGTGAACTTGAAGGTTATGAATGGTTTATCCAACATAGCAATCTCACTTATGTTAAGGTATATCATATATGTCACCTTTCTTCATCTATTTTTGTTGTTATTTAATCAATAGCAAATAAAGGGTGAAATATTTACCATTAATATTATTTATATTAACAAATTATTTTTTTCATAGATTGATAGGTGGATTTTTTTTATCACCATCAAATATTCTACCTCACTCATACCAAAAATTATTTGTACCATTATAAAAGATATTGGAATAGAGTATCAAGCAATAGATGCATGCCCCAATGATCATATTATATATCATAAACAACATGAATTTGCAATAGAATGCCCTGAATGTCATATCAGTAGATATTGAACAGATCAACTAACAAAAAAAGAGCCTCACAAGACTCTTCATTATGTTCTCATTATTTCATGTATGCAACAATTATTTAGGTGTGAAAGCTTACCGCAATTTATGGATTATCATGCATGTAATAGAATTGGAGATGACACTCTCTGAATGTCTATGTATGGTTTTGAATTTAGGGACATAGAGGAAAAAGGGTCCTACTTTAAAGAAGAACCTCATAATCTTAGGCTTTCATTGGCAACAGATGATGTCAATCCATTTGGAGAGTTGAGATCTATTTACATGGTGTGGCCTATTTTTGTTATCAACAATAACTTTCCTCCATGGATGTCAATAAAGAGGAAGCACATAATGTTGGTATTTTTTTAATTTAGTAGTCATGTACATTAAATTATATATATTATAGTAAAGTGGTTTTAATAATTAATTAATGTTTTTGTTTATTCAACTAGGTAAGTACCAAGTTAAAGATATGAATGTATATATCAAGCCTATTATCGATGAGTTAATAAAGTTGTGGAATGGCATCACTACATATGACATCTCTAGACCAATAGGACAAAGACAATTTCATTTCTATGCAATTCTTGTATGGACAATTCATGATGCCCCAGGGCTAACACATTTTTGTGGTATGTTATAAAGTTCAACTTGCACACTTTAATAATAATTTTTTTTTAAAAAAAAGTATAAATCATGTATTTTTAAAAATAATTATACATACATACATACATACATACATACATACATACATACATACATACATATATATATATATATATATATAAACATTTTCCAATTATACATGATCTTGTAGGTCTTCAAACAAGGGAAAAATTGTATGTCCAATTTGTGATCCAAAGATGAAATCTCATCATTCAACAAGTTTAGGAAATCAGGTATTTGATGAGTATAGGCACTTCCTCAAAAAAAATCATAAAAGTCAAACTATTGAAAAATATCTTTTCAATGGGAAAGAAGAGACTACATCAAAATGACGAAGAATGACACCTCAACTATGGAAATTAGAATATAATAGAATTAATCATTGAGGTAATTCCATTCAATTGAATTATTTATCTATCATAAATTTTTGGAATTTATAATTTTATATTATGTTTTTTTACTCATTTTGTAATTGATGATGATTGTCATTGTTAACTTTTTAAACTTATATGCTTCATGAAGGTTGTCAAGGCATTAATGATAAGCTTCCAAAGGGGCTAAAAATTTATCCTAGACAATTTAGTAGGTTTCCCTACTATGAGAAGCTACAAATTGTGCATTTGTTTGATACTATGCATATCAGAGAGAATATAACTGAGACATTATGGAAAATATTTGATGGAAGGTGTGACAAAGAAAAAATTGTCAAAATTTGTAGTGACATTCATGAATCCAATCATGCAATGAAAAATCTAATTCAATCAAATAGAGATGGAGAAAAAATTAATAAAATGCCCTTCCTTGATTATTAACGGAGCAAAAAAGAAATGTTATATAAAATAATTCATACGAAAAATTTGATTTCCCACAAGATTTGTTGCAAACATAAACAATATCATAACAAAGAAAGGTGAATTTGGGAAAGAGATTAGAACACATGATTGGCATACCTTCATTAAGGTAATTCATGTTCTTGTATATTTACTATATATTTGTATATTGCATGTAATTTTCATTGTATTATGTTTACTAGTTTTAGAAAAATAATGAAAAGATCATTTTATAATTATTGCAGTACGATTTGTATAGATATTATATTTTCTATTTGTTTTAATTGTTATGTATTATATTGTATATTATTTTGTTAAGTCTCATTAATATATTTGTGTCTTGAATCACATGTAGATGGTTGTCATTTAAAAAAATCCATAAAAAAGATATACATTATTGGAAGAGAAAAAATCCTCATCTAATGTGTGAAATACAAAAGTGTCTACCTTCGACATTTTTCAATGCACAAGAACACTACCTCATACACCAAGTTGAGGAGATTGAATTGAGTGGACCTATACACACTAGATCAATGTGGATGGTTGAGAGGCAGTTGAAATTTTTGAAGGCTTTGGTTTGACAAAGAGCACATCCTGAGGGCTCTATAGTGGAGGGATATATGGTATACCAGACTATCCTATACACTACTGAATATCTATTAATATGATTTAGAGAAACATAGAGGGGGGTGAATCAGTTGTTCTCAGGTCCAGATGTATCAATCAAACTTTTAAACACTTTAACAACTTAGATCTAATAACCAACACTACTCAGTCATTAAAGAATGTATACCAGAAACATATAACAGTGCAGTCCACTATCCAATAGTATTTAACTTTCAAAATATAGAAATATTCAAACCAAAACATTCACACAAGTATTAACACCAGGATTTATAGTGGAAACCCAATTTGGTAAAAACCACTTTGTAACATGTTACTGATATTTTCAGTCTTTTGAAGTGAGCTCTGTGAAAAGCGAACCCTGTCAAAGGTTTACAAAAACACTGCTAGGTGTGACCCTATTAAAGGATTTCAATCACCCTGTTAGGAGTGTGCTTTGTTAGAGGACTTAAGTAAATTCCATTAGAATGCAACCTTGATTAAATGTTTTATACAATGATTTTTAGATCAACCTTGATTAAAGGATTTTAACTGATACAATGATTAGAATGTAACAGTAGTGTTTGATTTGAAAACATACAACTCACTTTGCAAATAATAGATCTAATTCTTACATATATGTTGGCTTACTGACTGAGTTCCATTTCCATCTCCATCACTGATCTGCTCAGAAATTCCTTCAAGCAATCACAACTCTGATCAACTTCTTCACCTTCAGCCTTTCTACTTTTTCAGTCAATAACTTCAAAAACTCTAGCATCTCTCTTCAACCTCACACTTAAGTTTCCCTTAATACCTCTCTGATAGGTAGATCCATCTTTTTCCACTTAATCTCCTTCGTAGATCTTAGGGTTAGGTCAGATTCATCGAATCCTTCTAACATTATGTTCTTCATCCATCCTTCTAGAAACATATTTAATCTCTTTATTGGAATCATAATAAAATGGTTTATTATGCATTAAATTCTCTATACAGTCAATTAATAAAGTCAACGTGATTTACATAATCCAAGAATTCAACTTTGTCAGCTAGGAATTTGAATTCTTCCTCAAATGTAAATTATTGACACTCGGTCAATACTATGTTCAACTCCTCAGTCATCACTGCGTAGCTCGGTCATCTCTTCAAACTATTTTCCTTGGCTAATGTTGTCTTCCTTGACAATAAACTGATGTTTGGTCAACACTAAATTCACTCAGCTTAAACTAGATTTCTTTACTTTTGCTCAATTAATCCTACTTGTTCAGTCTTGCTTCTTACTTAGATAAATAATAAATTATCTTATCATTGTGCCACATAATCAAGTATTCATTGAAATATCAAATAACTCAACCTTTCTCTAGGTTGTATTGTTATCACCCTTGCCCTAATCCTTCTCATCACTCAATAGATATAGTACTTTCTTAGATAGCAATAGTCTTACTAGTTAAGGTTTGACATCAATGACAATATAAAAATTGCTTGAATTGCAGTTTCCAACAATATCTTCCTAATTTCATAACAAAGATTCATGTAGATAACATTTGGGATCTCAACTCCATTAACAAATTTGAAGGGGAGTACCTAATGGGGAAAGGTAGATTGAGGAAACTGAGAGGTAATTATAAGATATTCATGGACATTAATTTGAATACATTTTACATTTTATTTTTATATATATTGTAGTTAATTAATTCTTAATCTTCAATATACATCAGTTATAAATTTCAATTTATTTTTTATATAGTTGGTCGAGAGTGGGATGCACTACATTTGTATGTTGCAAAAAATCTTGATTGGATAGAACGATGTCAAAAATATATTTGCACACTAACATGGGAAGGTGTGGCTTAATTGGTTAAAGAAGCTCATCATAATAGAGATTCTAACAATATGCTGAGGGAAATTGATTTAGCATATGGTTTAAGAGATAAAAAAGTACGTATAAATATATTAATCACTCATTTTTTTTTTTTCAATTGTATATATATATATGTTATTTTTTGCATACATTTGGCCAAGAATAAATATGTTTATCAACTAGCAATGCAATAACCTTTACATGTTTGACATATTGTAGGTGAACCATCATAAGGCTATGTGGTGCAATGGTCATAAATTTTGCATCAAAAAGTTGGATGACATGAATAAAACTTGTGATTTTGGGATAACTACAGTATTTTAGGTTATTACTATTTTATGTAGAAGCGACATACATCTTCAAGTCTCAAAAAATTGATACTATGGAATTTTGGGTGATATAGTTGATTGTCACTTTAGGTTATTTTAATTAGTTATGTCTGTCATCCAATGGTACAGGCTACAATTGAATGACAATAATTCAGACAGAACCATTATTGAACATGATAGTAGATTTACAATGATTAATACAAGGTTGTTTGAGCGAGCTAAAAATGAACCCTATGTTCTTCCAAGCAAATGTGAGCAGGTATTTTACTTAGAGGCTCCACATAAATCAAGTTGGTCATTTGTTGTTAGACATGATCCTAAAGGAAGTGATGTAAGACAGGGACTAGAAGGGGCCAAACAATGGCACACCCTATAGATCTAGCCTGCTCAACAACACGCGGAAGCAACAACAAACAACAGTGAGAGAGAGAGAGAATGCAAGATCATTCATATATTTCCTCAAATAGATTCATACATGTCAGGCTGTAAGGCCTTCCTGGTTATGGCCAGATATTACAATAAATTATAAAAGTCCTCAAACATGAGAGGATCTGCAAACAATCTCTAATCTTCTATCTTCTTACTTCTATCCAAAAAACTCCTAAACTCTAACCAAAAAAATACACTTATACAAGAGGCTACTGAACTGAGTTGGCCTTTAGATCCATAATCAATGGAAGGAATGATTAGATATGGGACCACATGCTTCCCAATGCTAGATATCAACATTAAATCTAGACCCAAAATAAATGCACAAGTCAGCCTCAATAGAAACTCAAAAGAAACCCATTGGTAAGAAAAGCTAATCGAGCACTAGACAAGCATCACCGAGCACCAGTGCAACAACCAGTCACCCATGAGATAACTAACCAACACCTAGTGAACAAAGAACACCGAGCAACACTGAACCAACTTAATCAAAGCAGGAACCGAGCAACATAAACAAACTCAAATATGTTTTTGGTGACACAGGATTGCCAAGGACCCAAGATGCTCCTGCATTAAACACCTGGGGTTATTTTGAAATGATTCTCTAAATCATTTAGCAAGTATGATCTAAGCTGCATCGAACTTAGATTGTGAAATCCATGAACTATCTTCAATCAGTTTATTCTTCCACTTTACCAGATATTCCATATATTGTTTACCTCTTTTATTTCTACCAATTCTTTGTTCTAGAATATGCTCAACTTCTCCTGTCTGCTTCTTAGGATATTCCATTGGTACTACCATGTCTTAATCAGGTTCATGATACTCATATAAATCAACAATGTTGAAAATAGATGATATATCGATATAATCAGGCAACTCAACTTCATATGCATTTCCATTGTCAAATTTCCTCAAAATCTTGCAAGGTCCAAACTTCTTCATCTTCAGCTTCCCATATGTTCCAATAGGAAATCTGCCTTTCTTCAAATGAACCATCACTTCATCACCAACAATCAAAAGTATTATGTCTCCTTGATCTATCAGCTCTATCTTTTTATTTCTGATTACTCTTTTCCAGTTTTAGCTTCACATCTTCATGCAATGTCTTCATGTACTCAGCAAACTTTACTCCTTCAGCACTTCTCTTACTTTCATCAATAATGTCTCTTAAATTAGATATACCTCTTGGCTATATGCCATTCACAATCTCAAATGGTGTTTTGCCAGTACTCCTATTCACTAAATTATTGTATGCAAAATCTAATTTTGCCAACATGGAATCCCAATTACTTGGTATGTCTCCAACTAAACATCTCAAAAGATTTCCCAAAGTTTTATTCACAACTTCAGTCTGTCCATCAATTTGTGGGTGAAGTGTAGAACTATATTTCAACTCAATGCCAAACTTCTTCCAAAAGATTTTCCAAAAGTATCCAACAAACTTACTATCTCGGTTAGAGATAATACTCCTTGGTAATCCATGCAATTTGACAATTTCCTTAAAGAAAAGATCTACTACATGTACTGCATCTGATGTCTTTCTAAAAGGTATAAAATGTGCCATTTTAGAAAATCTATGCACAAAAATAATAATAGAATCATTACCTCTTACTGTCTTCGGTAAGCCAAGAACAAAATCAGTACTGATGTCAATCCAAGGTTCCTTAGGTACAACAATCAGTGTATATAATTTAGTATTCTGACTAACTCCTTTTGCAACTTGACAAACTCCACAACTTTTCACAAAATTTTGAACATCTTTATACAACTGTGGCCAATAGTATTTCTCCTTAAGCAAATTCAATGTTTTATCAATACCAAAATGTCCAGCCAAACCTCTAATATGTTTCTCTTTTATCAAATTAGTTCTCATTGGTCCTTTCAGTATACACAACTGAATACCTTTAAACAATGTACCTTCTTGAATAAAATATTCATCCCATTTAGTATTCAGTTGATCTTGAATAGGTGCTCTGCACTTTTTCCACAACTTAGAAAAATTAGGATCAAACTCATAAGAGTCTCTCATGTCATCAAAGCCAAGAACTTCAATTTTCATCTCAGTCATCAAAGATCTCCTTCTACTCAATGCATCAACAACTTGGTTAGTTACTCCACTCTTATGCTTTATCACAAATGTATAACTCTGCAAATACTCAACCCATTTCATAAGTCTCTGATTCAACTTATTCTGACTACCCAAATACTGTAAAGCCTTATGATTGGTATACACCACAAATTCACTTGGTATCAAATAATATCTCCATTTCTTTAGTGCTTGAAAATTAGCATAGAATTCTTGATCATACATAGAATATTTCTTTATAGCATCATTCAACTTTTCACTAAAGAAAGCAACAGGTTTACCTTATTGACTCAACACAACTCCAATTGCACTTCCACTTGCATCACATTCTACTTGAAATACCTTATTGAAATCAGGTAATGCCAAAATGGGCAATTCAACAACCTTCTGCTTCAGGGTCTCAAAACTTTTATCAACTCCATGTCTCCACTTGAATTCTCTTTTGTCTCCTATCATAGTCTCAGTCTGTTACCACTTAAACTTGCAGATGGTTGAAATATTTTAGAAACTCACTGAACTTATGACTCATGTATTCCCAACAACTTCATCCAACCAATTTAAATGCTAAGGTACTAAGGCTTTGAGCCTTCTTCACTTTGAGTGTAAAATTCAGGTGGGTTTACCTTTCAATTGCTTCTACAAAGCATAACAAAATTGATCTATGTACTTGACATAGCCAATACAGCTCATAAACATACAAGTAAAAGTAAATGGAGATAATTTCTTGATAAAATGATGGTGAACAAATGTAAATCAAAATTAAACCAGTGCCTTATTCATTGGGCTAGAGTCAAAACCAAACATCTACAGAATCCTATTAACAAAAAGATACTAAAATTCAAATAAATTGTCTAACAATTTACTCTCCCAATTCCCAACCCTGACATCAAATTCATGCATAGATTTTCAAATCCCAGAGACCTCCCTGAAGATTTACTCTCTCCTTGAGAGAAACTTGAGCTCAACCCCTATATTCACCTTGTGAACAATACATTAAAAATCCTTACTAATTAATGCATAAGAAATTCAAAGAATCCATACATGAAGACAACTAGAGATAGCAATGAAAATTCAATATATTTGTATTAATTTTCAGCTGTATCCATTACGATTTCAACAAAATTTCAAAGAAATTAGATTCTATATTCAGTCTTTCTTTACAAAAAGTTTGACCACCCACAAAAAGAGAAAAAACTTGCTATATATACCTACAACCATCTTGGAATCCTCAAAAGGATAAAACAAGCTTCAGATCAATGGGAAAACAACTTGCACTAAAGACAAAAAGTACAAACCAAAAGATAATGATTACAGTAACAGATTATAGTTCACAACTACTAACATCTTCACAGGTGGCACCTTTGTCTAGAGATATTTCAGAGCAGTTACCTTGATTTGTTACATGAATGATGACCACCATTATAGGCTAACTTACATCATCCTATGCTTGAAACATGCTCTCCCTTGAATTTTGGATCAGGTGCCATTTGTGCTCTATTCTTCTTCTTCTTCCAACACTAGGAAAGTTGGCTTCTTCTTTTTCCTCTTTGTCATTTTGTCCCATGCTGCCACATCATCATCATATAGCCAATTGTAGGCTTGTAGTTCTTGTAGTGACTTGATTTGTTGGTCCCACATAGAATCAGTTATAGCTTTTTCTTCTGCCACAAACCATATGCAGTCACCCTCAACTTTAAACAAACTATCAATTATACTATTACACCCTTCTAAGTCTAGGGCATTGTCACTATTAAGGAAAGCATCTTGTTTAATTACCAACTGATCCATTGATGCCTTCCACTCATCTATACTGACTACATTTCCACTGTCACTATATACTGAAGGCAAGTACTTATTGTAGTCCTTATCAAACATAGCCAACTTGGCCTTTATTTGGTTAAATTTTCCTTTAAAAAACTTTGATATAGCACTTACCAAACCAATTTTCTCAAATACCTTTGTTACTATTGTAGAAATATCAGGCCTACTTTCCTTCAAAGCATCCAATTTTTTAAACAACAAGCTTCTTCCTAATCATACACTATATAGTGGCTCCAAGGTGATTAGTGATTCATTCACCTTATCATTAGCCTTGTGCAATTGACTAATTGATTGATGGACTACTTCCATCTTCTCCTTTATTCTTCTTTGCCTATACTGCACAATCTTTGTTATAGTATCCAATGATGCATCCAACCTTACTTTCTCTAAGTCCTCAGCAAGCTTGTCAGAAATTTCTGTATCTATCCAAGGAGGGGCCTCAATTTGCAAAGAAGGGGAAGGAACTACCTTTGAGGCTTCTTCAAGCTTCACCTTTAAATCCTCAACCTCATCCTCTAATTTCTTAACCATCATAAGTTGCAGATCCCTATCCTTTGCTACCTTCATTAGATTTTTAAATAATTTGTCATATCTCTCTGACAACTAGATAGTCTTAGCTTCATTAATGTGGGAAAAGTGTACAACTACCTTTGACACCTCAAGATCAGTAGTATTTTGCACAGTCCAGACTATCCTATCTCCCTCCATCTTGTCTTCTATGCTCACCAAAGTGGCTTCTGAGTTCTTGGAGCTAGAGACCATAAAGCAACTGCTTGAGACTTAGGGTCATAGCCACTTCCCTTGATCACATCATCAATCTGTACCTCATATGACAAGCCTCCCTTAGGCTACTTCTTGATTTGATCTATGATGAAGGTGGATGTAAAATCCCATCCAGGAGTCAAAAGCATACAACTTGACTTAACCATTTTTCTAGCCCCTTCTATAGTGATGCCTTCAAGACTTGGGTCATATGATGTTAAGGCCCTCATTATTTCTTCACTTGGCTGCATACCCTCAGGAAAAGACTTCTTTACCTCCTCATGTTTCCTCCAAATGAGGAAATCTCTAAATTCCTTACTTTTTATGAACTGTTCATCATTAAGAAATTCCTCCTGATAGGGATCTCTCTCATCCTTTCCTAACAACAAGGACAGATCCCCCTCTTCTTTTGTTACAATCTTCTTGCCATCCCTAATGACCTTTCTTATTTGATGGTGATAAGCCCTATCACCAGGTAGAAGAGTTGAAGCAATATCAATTACCTTCTTTTGTTTTCTCTTCTTTAAAGGTTCACCAACCTCAAGTTTCTATTTTTTCAAAGGTGGCTCAGAAGTAGCCCCTTCCTCCTATTGACCTTGAGTCAAATCAATCACTGGTACATCCTCTCCTTGAGGTGGACTACTACCTTCCTAAGACTCATTAGTGTACTCAAGTTTAGAGGCTGAATAATCCCTAGGGACCTCCAACTTTTCTTCAATCTGATCTTCTAACTAATTAGATAGAGTACTATACATTTCTCTCATCTTCTCCATTATTTGTAGAAATGGGAGCTCAAGGAAATAACCAACAAAAGGGATACCAACTAACTTTAGCCTTTTCTAAATATTAAGCAACTCAAAATATTTGTTCCATCTCTACTTGGCTTCGTCAAAATCTAAGATGTTTCTTATTACATCTTCTTCTTCTAGTCCTTCATGTTCCTTAATTGACCCAATGTTTGGAATCAGAGTCATCCTATCTATCCTAATGAAACCCTCATAGTCCACATACCCACAAGTGGCTAAACACATCTTGAAATGATTTAACCAAATGCTGACCTTATCCAAAGCTCTTTTTCTAATTAAGAAATTGCCCATTCTAAACTACCTTGGTGTAAAAGTGCCCTTTCTATGAGGTGCAAGGTGCTCTCTGTCAATCCACATTAGTTGTCATATAAAATCCATCATGGGAACTCTAGGAGGCACATATCTGGGTAACAAATGTGGGGGTTGAGGGAAACCATAAACCCTAATAATTGTGTGACTATCCCCAAGGTAGAAATCACACCAATTGTGATTTCCTATCCACTTATCCTCAAACTACAATGGCCTTAGCAATCTCAAAACCTTATGTGATAATCTTACAACATTTGTACACAACATCCCAAGAACTGGATAAACAAAGTAATTCTAAAAAATGGAAAAATTACACTCATTGGAAGTGTAATTCCAAGCCCTCAACCAGTACTACAATGGGTTTGGTTGGCTATTAAAAGTTTTTCTCAATTTTAACATCCTAGCATCTAGGGAATTAACATGGTGGAATAAGATCAGGTGCATGAGAGGGGAATAATGCAAAAACTTGAGAGGTCTTTTATTTTCTTTGATAGACATCAAACCCTCATGAATCCTATCAATCACATACTGGATGTAATCATAGTCAGTGTTTGAGAGAGAGTTCTGAATATCTAAAATTATCATTAATAGGTTGACAGACATCTTTTCCTCATCCCCATCAATTCCTAAAACCCTACACAACCCATGACATAGGAATTTCATGTAATTACAGAAGGATGAAAATAGATAAGGAGCGTTCATACTAGCAAGAAGAGCTACAATGTAATTACCATGCTTGGGAATGTGCCTAACAATTTGAATTTTAATAGACCTAAGACTACTAGTATACTTCTCTCTCTCTCTCTCTCTTTGTAGATCAATCTCAGCAGAAGAAGAAGCATAAAAGTCAGAAGCCCTCATGAAGGATCCCCTATCTAAGGTAAGGAAAGTAGACTGGTTTTCTCACCTAATAGTTTTTGAAATGGGGTCATAAAGCCTTGCCAACACAATAACCAGGTCCACATCAAGGAAAACATCATGCACAATCAACTTGGCCATCCCTAGAGTCCAAGCATTACAGACTAGAATTTCTTTATGCCTATTATTATAAAAATATGAGAAGATGGTGAAACTTGATCCTGAAGGCATGATAGGAGCTCTACACTTGTCCATAAGGTCTTCAAAGGCCATGTCAATGGCTTTCTTGTTCTGGTTTGAACCCGGTAGCAGCTTGATAAACTCATCAAAATAATTTGGCTTCCCTTTGTCTTCTCCGCTCTGCTCCTTCACACCTCCACTGGAAGATGTAGCACTCACTTCTGGATGACTCATTCTATCGAAAAATAAATTACCATAGCTCTGCAACTTCAATCCTTCACTTCTACAACTTTGGCGCTAACAATTCTCAATTAACTTCAGAATAACTTTGAGCACAGAAAGAAATGAGGTCCTGACTATATACTTTAAAAATTGCATGCGTATGATTGCCAAATTGTAACAAATCTAGCCTAAGTCACTTTTGCATTCAATTCCACACACTACGAACCTTCAAATCATAGCTAGCCATGGCATAGAAGCTGACAAGATGATTTAAAAAATTGAAAAATAGGGCGCGAGAGCAGCGATCATGGATTTTTGCATTAAAAACCCTTAATTAATGATAGTATTTATCATTAAAACCTGATTGGATGGCTTTCTACTTTTTCTAGCTTGGCATAGTACCCTTTTCCATGTTTCAATGACTCAAAAAGAAACTGATGGCATGAGAACTTAACCAAACACGGTTTGGAGATCCAGTGAACAAAGGAAACTCATGATCTCCAAATGATTTCTTAACTCAAGGCTTTACATTGAGATTTCATGACCACCGTTGATCCCAGAGATGATCAATGGTTTAAGGGAAATCCTTTAAAAATCACACTAAGCCCCACCCAACTTAGAGATTCAATGACCAAAGACTTCACCAATTCTCAGAATCATTTTCTTAACTCAACATTCATCTAGAGAACTAGTGAACAAAAGGATCTCTTATTCTCAGAAAGCCAAGATTAACTCCAGCTTCTCCTCATGATTTAGGGAACAAGGTTATCTCACATTCTTAGAAAGAAATTCTTAACCACAGTCAGACTTTGTGAATGAGTGAATAACATCAATCTCTAGTTTGCTAAGTACTTTTCACACCACAGGCTACTTCTTGAGATCACGCACTGACCATTGATCTTGAACACAATCAGTGGCTATCACTGAATTGCCTAAAAAACTTTGACCACCACCTTTTATCATGAGAATCAATGACCATTGAAAACAAAATTAACTTTTCTTTTCTTGCCAAGTTGCTAAAGACTTTGGAACTTCAATAAATAATTTTGAGATCCCACAAACACTACACTCAATTAATCACTAAATAACTTAGGGAACCACCATCCTTTCCTAAGATTAAGCAACAAGAGAAAACTTCTAACATTCACCAAATTTCTTTTTCAAAGCTGCCAAACTAAGAGACCATAAGAAGAAGACTCAGTCACCAGATCGCTAGATAATTTTATGTAGGACCCAGTCTTTAGGAGATTAAAACATGACACTGGATTAAGAGACAATCAATGACATTCATTGGATCACTGGAAAAAAATGAACTTAGCCACCTAATCTAGAGAACAAGAGATAACTACCTCGCTAAGTCACCAAATGATTTTGAGAAACTATCAGATATCAAGCGAAAAGGAGATTACATAGTCACTGAATCGCTGGATGAAAACTTAACTGTGAAATGAACTAGGAAACTCAATGACTAAAGAAAGATTAACTGAAGGACCCACCATAGTCGCTAATTCACTAAAATACTTAAGGACATGGAAATACATTGTGCAACTTAGCAAAGACTAGGAAAAATGACCACGTACAGAAAGGAAAACTTAAGTGACCCGAAAAGTAACGAGAAAATATAAAGACTAGGGATCACTCAAGGCTAACCAGGGATTTAATCATTTCTAAGAAAAATATCAAAGGCAAGGGTTTTACAACATAATTACAACAAAATTCTAAGAATTCAAAACCCTAAACTAGACATTTTCTAAGCTAGGACATTGAAACATGACCAAAAGAAAATACCTCAAAAAAACTTAAAATATACCCAACAGTGGCTCTATTTGAGGATGCTTGAATGCAAGTTCATAGCAAGAAACCATGAATCTCTAGGAGTCAGACCACAACACCCTAACCTAACGTAGGAAAACAAACACACCTATACATATATACAGAACTACTGTGCATGGAAAGAGAGAATCAATTGAAGAAATATTTCAAGAATTGTCCATGCACTGGCAATTCTTGTTCCTCACCATCCATATTTCTCAAGAAGTATGAATCCTTTCCATGAATTTGATGAATAATGAAGGGTCCTAACCAAAAGGATTCAAACTTCTTATGTTTTCCTTTGTCCTTAGCCCTCACATTCCACTACAAAACCATATCATTTGGCTGGAATTTTTTAGTATTAGCTCTTTTGTCAAGGAGATATTTCATCTTCTGCTGCAATTTTACATTCTCTTTTTGACCTTCTCTTCTAATCTCATCCAACTCCACTAGTTGAATCATTCTATCCTGCAATGGATCACTGACTTCCATGTCTTCTTCTCTTATGAATTGGTAAATAAGAAACAAATTATTCACAGGGAGCCTAGCCTTTACACCATATACCATCTCAAATGGAGACTTGCCTATTGCTTTCTTTTCATTAATTCTATCAGCCCATAATGCCAATTTCAATTTCACATGCCACGTCCTTTTATTCTTTTCTAAGGTCTTCTTTAGAATTTGCAGAATACTCTTGTTATTGGATTCTGCTTGCCCATTTGCCTGTGGATGGTATGGGGATGAATAGGACATAACTATTCCCATTTCAGCACAAAAATCAATGAATTCTTGAGACCTAAAGCTCATAGCATTATCCATTACTAGTTTCATGGGAACACCAAACCTAGTAACTACATTATTCATTAAGAATTCAATAACTATTGTATTGTTTACCTTTTTAGTTGGGATGACCTCTATCCACTTAGTAAAATAATCAGTATCCACCAAAATGTGACTATGCCCTCCACTGGATTTCTCTAAGAATTCCCCAATAAAATCCATGCCCCACATAGCAAAAGGGGCCTTTGCAACCACAGGGTTTAATAAGAAAGCACCTAAAAATTTTAATTTCTTTGAAAAGATCTGGCATGACTCACATTTTCTGACATATGCGTGGGTATCCTTAAATAACACCAGCTAGTAATATCTAGCTCTTAGAATTTTGTGAGCTATAGACCTAGCTGAATGATGCCCTCCCAACATCCCAGAGTGCATCTCCTTTAAAACCTTTTCAGACTGATGCTTATCTAAACAGAAAAGTAACATTCCATCATTATCTTTCCAGCATTTCGGCCTGGGGCCTATCAGTTCTCTACATCAGAGGAAGAAGATTCTTGATGCCCATTTCTATCTGGGGCATCCTTTGTACATATTTTATGATCCTGAAAAAAATACCAAAAAAATTCATATATGATGCTGAAAAAAATCCAAAAAAATCAAAATATTCAAAAAAAAAATAAAAATTGAAAAAGTGCCTTGGTGAAAACCTAGAAACAGGCGCCTTGGTAGCAAAAATACAAAAAAATAATAAAAAGTCCTAAAAAAATTGCAATAAATCTATCAACTGGTGAAAACCTAGAAATAGGTGCTGCTTGAGACCCTCTGCACCTATGTCTATCAGTCTTGCGTGGTGCTCATTCGCTCCACTTCTCACTTTGCCTCTCCTAGCCTAGAATTGACTCTTGTCTTAGTCTAGGGGGCATCTATTATTTTGAGCTTATCTTGGGTCTCTTTGTGCGTCTGGGTTTCTTAGGCACCTCGCAAATGGTGTTTTTCAACACCACCCCAATTGTGTTTTTCAACACTACCCTTGCGTCGAGTGTTTCTTAACACTTATCAGATATCCTACCCACAGTCTAGATGATGCAATATTTCTCACTGGTAGATGCGATACTTAAAGTTTGACTCTATGACCTACACACACGCACTTGACTTGCTGAGATTTGTTTGACTTTATTTCTTTGCGTGTTGTCTATGATGATTTCTTTGCTGAGTGTTCTCCCCCTATGATTGTTTTCGATGATGCATAGCTAGAAGACTGAGGGTATGAGAACATGTTTTATTTCTTTATCTGCTTGTGGGTATATCTTGTTGGTCCTCACTGTCATGAGCATTTATGCTGGTCTTACTTGACACTATGGACCTACAAGGTATTATCCTTGACTGTTTCGCCAGTGCATGCTTCTAGTCATCTTGACTTTCTTGTGTCTCAATGCGAGCATAATCTTGCTATATCAAACTTAGGTAATCTCATTGCACTAGTCATCTTGACCTACATGTCTTTGATGCCTAGGTGAGATTTCCACATTTCTATTTGATATAGATCATATTCAGATCCACATAGTTATGCTAGTATGTATTGTATGATCTTGCGACGCTACCAATAACGCTCAATGATGATAATTAGATGTCTATTGGCTTTGTAACCTTGCAAGTAAACCACTTTTCATGTAGCTTGCATTCTTAAGTTCATGTTAGTTAGTTTTGCATCTTGCATATGGAGAGAGCTTTCCTTTCATCTTTCATGGACTTGTTAATCAACTGTGCTCACCTTTCACTTCTTCCTGATCATGTCTTTCGCTTCTTGTCTTTCATATCACATCATTTTCCTTTCATTTCAGGATCGAAACTGAAATCCGAGTTCACCTTGATCACCCAACTCATCTTTCTCCTTCTTTCATGTAGTTGGCTGACCTTTTGAGGTCTGATCCTTCGATCTTCACTGGGGAATTCTTCACCTCTTCATCCCCATCTCTTTCAAACTTCTAGTCTTTCATTCACTTTCATATCCCAAGTTCCATTCCTCTTCCATGGTGTTTACAGGTTGAGGGACCAATAGGTTCATGCCCCATGTCCCATGTGTGGGGCATACCCTCACTGCTTGATGGTTATTCTATTCTCTTTCTTCGATTATGATTTCTAGTGATTTGATCATGTTGCTCTTGCTTCTGCATTCCCTCCACTTGGATTTCACTTTCGATCCCGAGGGGACAGACACATCATATCTTATTGGCTATCTCTTTCCTAAGTGTTCAGTACTATCGCTACCAGGCTGATCATGCAGGATTTTCTATCTCTCTGCACTTCATTCTTTGGAGTCAGATCACTATTTTCTTGCCTTCTTGGCTATCTCTTGCTTTCTTAGCTGATCCAAGTTGCCTTGTGATCCCAAATCGATCTCACATTTCAACTTCATTCTTTGACTACATGTGTTCCCAAATCAATCACACTTTAGTCAAAGAGGGGCAAATGTATACACCTAAAAATGGTCACCTAGACTATTAGCCCCTTTTGCTAAATCATAAATTGCCTATTCTTGATCAAATCCTAGTTCTATCATTTATTTGATTATTTTCTATGGGCTAACCATCTTATCCTAAGTTTTTATTTATTTAAAAAGAATATTCCCTCCCCTTTTAATAAATAAAAAGCCCCCACTTTTCCTCTTATCCTAAGTTGCACAAATAAAACATTATTCTTATTTTATAAAAAAGGGAAAAAGCACTTTTTGTCTCATATGGACACAAAAGTAAACTCTTATTTTCTCATTGGAGGATATTTGTGCACATGGATTGCTCCTCTTTCAAGCTCCACCCTTGATTAAATCTTTTGCCTCTTAATCTCCATGGTCCATTCCTTCTCATTTCCTATAAAAGAAGAGCTCTCTTCTTCATTTTAGATCCCCAACTTTTTATGCTATTGTTATGCTACAGGTTTTCTAGGTCATCTTGGAGCTTTTGGAGACATTCTTGCATCTAGGGTTTGAAGATTTGGAGCATTGTTGGCATTCATCTTGGATCTTCATCAACACTCTATCTTCTTGTCTTCATTCTTGCATCATCATGGCTTTCTTGCTTCATAGTTAGATTTCATTTCTTGCATAGTAGCTTCATTTTCATGGCATTATTAGCTTAGATTTCCTTTTATGCAATAGATTAACTTGCATTGTCATATAGATTTGCTTTGCATTGCATACATTTGGCTTCATTGGAGATATTGGCATTCTTGCCCTTGTCTTCATTGAATCTCCCATTGCATGGTTTACTAGCAAGGTTATTGGCTTAATAGCTCTAGCTGAGAGCATTCTTAAAAACCCTTGCACTCCATGCCTAGGGAGCTATGGATCGATTTGTGAGGGCTCATTCTTGAGTTTCCTTGCATGTAATGATCCATAGAAGTGTGACACAATTATAGCACACACACATAACCAATAATTTCTTAAAACTGAGACATGTTATCTAGGATCTTATTGAACAAGGAAAAGTCAAGGTAGATGGACATCACATGAATAATGATTGCAAGGCATTTCAAACTCCACTACCTAATTATGAAAAAGGAAAAACTTCTAAAAGCAATAAGATTAATTACACATACACTGATAATGACAATGTAATCAACATGATGGAACCATGTGAATATTCCATCAACATGATCACTCTCAAAGGAGTTAAAAACAAAGCTGAATCCACAATTGCTGTAACACAAAGCCAAGCAAAGCTTACTCTTAAAGGAGTCTCAGCATCTAACACACCAGCTACAACAACAACAACGTCTAAACAAGTGGTGCCATCTCCAAAATTCAATCTTGTGGAACAATTGCAAAAGACACCCACATAGATATCTATCCTAGAGTTGTTGAAGATCTCCCCTAGTCATAGGGAGGTTCTTGATCACACCCTATTGAGCACAAATGTACCAAAAGACTTAGATGTTGATAGATTCCAGGCCATGGTTGGTCACATGAGTTCCCCACATTACCTATCTTTTTCTGAAGAGGATGAAAAATCAATGAACCAACCACATAATCAACCCCTTCACTTAGAGGTTCTTATTCATAAACACCTCATCAAGTGTGTCTTGATAGATGGAGGTGCTAGTTTGAACATTTGTACTTACAACTTGATAAAAAAAATTGGGTTTCTCAGAGCACACAATTGATCCCAGGAGGAAGATAACAATTAAAGCCTATGATGAGGAAGAAACATCCTCTAAAGGGTTGGTTGTCTTACCCACCAGAGTTGTTAGAAATTAAAGTCCACCAAGATAATTGAGAGGGGGAGGTGAATTAGTTATTTGATAATTATAACTTTTATCAACTTCAATAGATTTTAACCATGTAAACAATATAACCAACAACCATAGAAAGATATTCATACACAATAACACAATGACACAAGATATATTGACTATAGAACCTCTTGATCAAAGAGTAAACCCCAGTGGGAATGATGCCCACAAAAGATGCACTAATATGAATATTCCTTGTGAAAGGATGGACTCTGTTAGGAGTCTTATGAAATACATTTAGTACATATGAATCCTTGTTAGGAGATTTTGAATCCTTGCTAAAAGATTCTAACTCTGTTAGGAGTTATGGAAGACAGAAGGACCCACTGCCCAAAAAACTTCAATGGCAAGATCACTGAACACGCTGTCCAATTGATCTCTAGATTATTCAATAGAATAATATCAAACTAGTACTAATCTCAACAATATGTTACCTCTTCTTTGACTGTGCTAAACCACACTCATTGCTACACCAAATCTCAATTCTAAATCTCTGTACCTCGCATGTCTTCTTTCACAACTTCATTCACTTGATCATTACATTCATATCCATATTACAACAAGGAAAAAATAGTCCTTCCTATATACCACACTCAAGTAATTACAAATGAGTTAGCATCCAAATTACAAAATAAAAGTTTCCACACGTTACATCAAAATTACACAAAATTGTTGACTTCCAATTAGAATAATTCTTCACTCGTGTGACCTCTAAGTTTGCAGTATCATCCATGTCACTATCAACATATATTAAACTACTCTCTAATTGCACAAAACTAGATTCCATCCTGATTAGGAGATATCATCCGATTTCCACAAACTGCTACTCAGGAACACTGTCTAAATACTGCTTCCACTGAAATGCTCATAACTTCCATGAATAAAATAATTACTATCTACACTCTTAACCATGAACATAAAACATATCACAAAGTAAATCCTCAACATCACATAGCTTAATCTTCAATATCCCACGTGCGATAATCCAAACATTGTCTACTCCACTGTAAATCTCTAGTAGATCACTGTGTTGATATCAATGACAATCACAGTCATGAATGCAACAACAACTGCTATAGAATGGCTACCAATACTCCCATAGGATATATTTATAATTCATTCCTAATAATCTCCCCCATTGGCATTGATGGCAACATAGATGAAAAACATCCAATGTTCCATAAATCCAACACTACAACACTGCTGCTTTGAAAAATACTTCAAGTCCTCTTCATCAATCAACTATTGCTTCATTTTCCTATTAAGTTCTCTCCAAAAGATGGTACAAATGGTTTTTCATGTACACTTCTTTGCCATTGACATCAATGACAAAAATTTCATCATTATGTCAACAACAACTCCAATGTCAAAAGACACTATTCAGAAAATACATTCACTAGAGTCCTCATGACTCAGCTCAGATACACATACTCCCCCATAGAGGAAGTACCAACATCCAGTCCAGAAGAAAGATAAGGCTCATATACCATTGGATGGATGCAACAATCTGCATCACTTCTCAAAAGTAGGCTGGGGCATAACCCCAAGCATACCTCTTAGATACTCAAATGTATCAGTAGGCAAAGGTTTTGTAAATATGTCTTCTATCTACTCCTTTGTGCTTATGTACTCAAGTTTGACTTCTTTCTTAACAACTTTATCTCTTACTACATGATACTTAATGTCTATATGCTTTGTCTTAGAATGTAATACAGGGTTCTAAGATATTAATTGTGATGGTGTTATCACAATGTATAACAGTAGGCTCAACAAACTTTATTCCAATATCCTTCAGTATCTACTTCATCCAAATTCTTTGGTTACAATTGTTTGTTGCTGCTACATATTCTGCTTTTGCTATGCTCTGTGAAATACAATTATGCTTCTTGGTTAACCAAGAAACCAATCTTCCTCCAAGGAAAAATGCTCCACCACTGGTGCTTTTTTTATCATCAACACTACCTCCCCAATCAGCATCTGTATATGCACATAGGGTAAAATCATCATATTTTTCATACCACAATCCATACTCAATTGTGCCTCTTAAATATCTCAGTATCCTTTTCACTGCTGCATAATGTGATTCTCTAGGTTTAGCTTGACATCTTGCTACAATTCCAACTGAATGTGCTATATCAGGTCTTGTATGTGTCAAGTACTACAATCCTCTAATCATAGATCTGTACTTTTTCTATTCAATTGCAAGAGTCTTATCTGTGCTAGATAATTTATGTTGAGTTACCATAGGTGTTCCATCTGGTTTACAGTCCTCCATTCCAAATCTCTTTAATAAGTCATTCAAGTACTTTGTCTAACTTACAAAGATACCATCACTATTATGTGTTATTTGTAATCCCCAAAAGTATTTCATTTCACCAATCATACTCATTTAAAATTCAATCCTCATTTCATCAACAAATTTATCATTGGCTTCATCTTCTTCTCCAAGAATAATGTCATCAACAAAAATAACTACAATCAACAAACCATTTTCAATTTCTTTTGTGTACAGATTGCTATCATCCGTGCCTTCTGTAAATCCCAATTTTAACAAATACTTATCCAATCTTGCATACCAAATTCTAGGTGCTTGCTTTAGTCCATATAAAGCTTTCTTTAGTTTACATACCATGTCTCCTTCTTGAGTCAAAGGAAAACCTTCAGGCTGCTCAATGTAGACTTCTTCCAACTCTCCATTAAGAAATGCTGACTTCACATCCATCTAATATACTTTGAATTTCTTAAAAGCTGCATAGGCCAAAAACATTCTTACTGCTTCAATTCTTGCTACTGGTGCAAAAGTTTCTTCATAGTCAATTCCTTCTTGCTATGAGTATCCTTTACATACCAATCTTGATTTGTTCCTTACTACTTCTTCTTGTTCATTCATCTTGTTCTTGAATACCCATTAAGTTCCAAAAACATTCTTATCTTTAGGTCTAGGGACCAATTCCAATGTTTTTTTCTTTTCAATATGATCTAGTTCTTCTTTCATAGCTTTAATCCAATGTTCATCTTCACAAGCTTCACTAGTAGATTTAGGTTCAATTTGAGAAATCAAACATAACTATTCTTGTACCTTATTTTAAGTCTGAACTCCTCTGTCTATGCTTCCAATAATCTTCTCAATAGGATGATTCCTTGATAAATTCTTGTTAGGTGTCACTATCTCAAATCTCACTTCAGGTCTTGGTTCTTCAATGATTTCACTATGGCTTTCATTCAACATGTCACTATTAGTTTCATAGAATAATTTAGTAGTTTCAGTGTTAAGTCTAGGATGAGTTCATTCATCTGATTTATAATCAAGAATTCTTTCCTGAATTTTGAACTTTTCATCAACTTTAACATTTGTGCTCTCAACAATAGTCTTAGATCTCTTATTATAACATCTATAGGGTTTTCTTTTCAAAGAATATCTAAGAAATATACCTTCATCACTTCTAGGATCAAACTTTCCAATATCATCATCTCTCTTTATATAACATTTGCTTCCAAAAATTCTAAAATACTTAACTGAGGGTGCATTTCCAAAGCATAATTCATAGGGTGTCTTGTCTATGTCTGCTCTGATTTGTACTCTGTTCATTGTATACACTATTGTGTTCACTGTTGCTCTCCAGAATATCTTCATCAAGTCATTCTTAAACAACATAGCTCTTGCTACTTCAGTTACTGATCTGTTCCTTCTTTCTGCAATACCATTTTTTTTAGGTGTTCTAGGGGCTGAAAATTGTCTCTTAATACAATTCACTTCACAAATGGTGTTAAACTCTCTAGAAGTAAATTCTCCACCTTTATCAGATCTCAAACATTTAATTTTCATTCTAGTTTCATTCTCAACTTTATTCTTAATGACCTTAAACTTATCAAATGCTTTAGATTTTTCTTTAAGAAATGCATTCCACATCATTCTTGTAAGATCATCAACAAGAATCATAAAGTACCTTTCTCCATAGAATCCTCTAGTCCTTTTAGGACCGCTCAAGTCTATATGAACAATCTCCAACTTCTCTACAAATGTAAACTTCTTACTAGGAAATGAACTTCTCTTTTGTTTAGCCATCACACATTTCTTGCAAATCATGTTAGTAGGCTTCATAATTCTAGGCAAATCTCTTACTCCAAGTGTAGTACTCACTTTCACAATGTTTTCAAAATTTATATGACAAAATCTTCTATGCCATAACCAACTATCATCAATCTTAGTAATCAAACATGTCATCTTAGTAGGATTCAACTGAAATACATTACCTCTTGTTCTAGATCCAGTGCCAATCAAATTTCCATCTTTATCTTTTATCACACAAGTTTTCTCAGTAAACCAAACTTGATATCCCTTATCAACTAACTATCCAACACTCAAAAGATTATGTTTCAAACCATTTTCAAAGTAAAAATCATCAGTATTAGTCTTTCTATCAAGAGTAATAGATCCTATACCTTTAATCAAACAAGGTGCATTGTTTCCAACTCTAACAACTCCATCATAATTGTTAAAATTTATGAACTTTCTCATGTCTCCAGTCATATGATGTGAAAAACCACTATCTATAATCCAATCAACTTTCTTTTCTTCTTGAGAAACTAAAGCCTTTTCTTCCTTAACTTCAGTTTCAAGATTTTCTTCCTTAATTGCTACAAATCCTATATCATCATCATTCTCTGTATCACTTTCACTTAAGGTTCTCTCTATACTAGCTTCAAGTTCTTCATAATTTTCATAGTAACATTCCTTAGGTCTTCTAGGATTGAAATTCTTTCTATACTTCTTAACTCTCTTACGACACTTAGATGCAAAATGACCAAATTCTTGACAAGTCCAACATTTAAATTTTTTCTTACCATTTGGTTCTCTCTTCACAAGCAAGGCAATACCTTCTTCAATCTTCATATCTTCTTCATTTCTAGATCTATTGTTGCCAACATAATCTTCACTCACACTGATGCTTCTTGACAAAGTAGGGCAAATACTAAGAGCACTGAATGCTATCTCCATTCTAGGCAAGTCTCCTAATAACCTCAGGTTCATCTCTACTACTTCCAATCTTCCAAGAAGAGTCTCTCTTGTAAAGTTTGAAGTACAAAGTATAACTTGTTCAATCATCTATGTTGTCTGCTTAAATGCAGGAGTCAATGTCCTCAAAATTTTCCATATCACTTCATTCTCTGTCTTTGTTCCTCCCCAAGATTTTATACCTGCAATAATTTCTGACATTCTACCAATATAACTTCTAACAGATTCATCTTCCATCATTCTTATATCTTCAAGTACACATATCCAATTATGTAATCTAACCTTCTTTTCATGTTCATCACCTCAAAAGTAGAGTGTAAAGCTTTCCAAATTTCATGAGATGTTTTTAAAGATTTTACCTGACTGTACTCATTCTTTGAAAGGGCTGACAAAAGTGCTTCTCTGGCAAGTATGTTACACATGAATAGATCTCTCTCATCATTACTACATGTTTCAATATTATCTTCATCAATGATAGTCTTCTCATTCTTCATAATCAACCAATAACTTGGTCCTAAACATAGTAGGTGTGTCTTCATCTTTTCTTTCTAGCTGTCAAAATTCACTCCATCAAACTTAGGGCTTTCTTTCCTGAAATTTGCCATGGATCTCCTTAAGCTATTAAACTTTTCTTTCAAGGACCTGCTGCTCTGATACCAATTGTTAGAAAGTAAAGTCCACCAAGATAATTGAGAGTGGGGGGGGGTGAATCAGTTATCTGATAATTATAACTTTTATCAACTTCAATAGATTTTAACCATGTAAACAATATAACCAACAACCATAGAAAGATATTCATACACAATAATGCAGTGACACAAGATATGTTAACTAGGGAACCTCTTGATCAAAGAGTAAACCCCGGTGGGAATGATGCCCAAAAAAGATGCACTAATATGAATATTCCTTGTGAAAGGATGGACTCTATTAGGAGTCTTATGAAATACATTCAGTACATATGAATCCCTATTAGGAGATTTTGAATCCCTACTAAAAGATTCTAACTCTGTTAGGAGTTATGGAAGACAGAAGGACCCACTACCCAAACAAATTCAATGGAAAGATCAATGAACACACTATCCAACTAATCTCTAGATTATTCAATAGAATAATATCAAACTATTACTGATCTCAACAATATGTTACATGTTCTCTGACTGTGCCAAACTGCACTCACTGCTACACCAAATCTCAATTCCAGATCTCTATACCTCGCATGTCTTCTTTCACAAATTCTCTTTCACAACTTAATTTACTTCATCATTACATTCATATCCATATTAAAACAAGGAAAAATCATTCCTTCCTATATACCACACTCAAGTAATTACAAATGAGTTGGCATCCAAATTACAAAATAAAAGTTTCCACACATTACATCAAAATTACACAAAACTATCGGCTTCCAATTAGAATAATTCTTCACTTGTGTGACCTCAAATTTTGCACTATCATCCACATCACTATCAACATGTCTTAAAATTCTCTCTAACTGTGCAAAACTAGATTCCATCCTGATTAGGAGATATCATCCGATTTCCACAAACCGCTACTCAAGAACACTACCTGAATAGTGCTTCCACTGAAATGCTCATAACTTCCATGAATAAAATAATTACTATCTGTGCTCTTAACCATGAACATAAAACATATCACAAAGTAAATTCTCAACATCACATAGCTTAATCTTCAATATACAACGTGCGCTAATCCAAACACTATCTGCTCCACTAAAAATCTCCAGTAGATCACTGTGTTGACATCAATGACAATCATAGTCATGAATGCAACAATAAATTCTATAGAATGTCTGCCAATACTCCCATAGGATATATTCAACATTCATTGTTAACAAGAGAAGGGCCAGTGGAATAGGATGTCCTTTGTCAAGTTCTTGATCTACCCCTTGCTTACAAAATTCTTCTTGGGATACTATGGATACATTCAATGCAAGCATTGCCTTCCATGTATCATTAATGTCTAAAGTTCCCTCATGATGGAGTAGAGGTGACTATTCTAGTGGATACCATATACACTTGTAATAACCTCAAACAAAATGAAATCATGGTTCCCCATAACAAAGAAGGGTCCACCAAGGTAGAGACATCTAAGGAAATGGTCTTGAGGAGCTTTGCTAAGAAGATCAATATCCAATAAACAAGCATGGGAGAATACAAGATGGATCCTAAAATTTCTTTAACAGATCTTCCCATATCTCTTAGGACACAAGGGATACCCTCATCTACATTTACACCTTCCAATGACAGTGCTTTGACTATACATGAAGGAATCATAATGGTGAAAGAAAAAGTATCCCTAGAAGAAGAGAATGAAGAAAAGGCTATTTTGCAATGGCTTTACAAAGAACCGAAGAAGATGGGAATGAAACATGTTGAAATATCTCCAATAAAATATGGGAAAGGATATGAACTTATGAAAAAAATGGGGTAAAAAGGAAAAGGACCATTGGGACAAAACAACAAAGGACTAGTAGAACCCCTACACATGGAAATAAAAAATTCTAAGGACAAGACTGGACTAGGCTTTAGAGAAGCTAGATTTCATTGCACAATAGAAAGGGGTCCTATATTTCATAGATCAAAAGATTCTAATGATGAAGAAGAAGTGGAAGGACAACCCATTGCTTATGAAAGGTTTTTACTCCTCCAAGGGGACCCATATGTCACATTTGTTGGTACAAGTCTTGAATAAGAACCAGAAAGAGAACAATCAGATGAACCTGATGAAGAACAAGAACAAGAACCTCTTATCTTTGATGCACTACACTTTGATGAAGAACCAGAAGCAATGAATCCACAGGAACCATTGCAAGAAGAAGAGAACCATACCAATGAAGAAAATGAGGTGCCCATGACTATTGCCCACTTTTTGGGAGTTTCAAATTATAGTCAGGTGGATTCACATGAGTATGAATGGGATGTCCTTTTTGATGCCACCATGGACATAGAAATAGATGTGATACACAAGAGTCTTAATTGAAGAGGGAGAAAGTTCTAATGTTAGATCGCTAGAGTTAGATCCACATAACATTAACATGAACTCTAATAATAACAAATATGGCTCTAATAATCTTAAAAATTATCTAGAAGGAAACTTAATAGATGATGTTTTGCAAGTTAAAAATGATGATAACAATGTGGTGCTATCTCTTGAACCTGTTGAATCATTGTCCTTGAAATGCCCTGACTTGATAGACTGGGATGAACCTACAAACACAAGCTTACTATTCTTTGACAATGACTATTCCATAGCCTATTAGCTTAATGATTGTGAACCATTCTATTCTTCCACTAGCATAATGAGTGAAATCATGACTAAAGAGGATATCGAGTTTCTTAGTCTTAAAAATAAAAATAAAAAGAACAAGAGGTTTGATGGTTAAAACTACTTAGTGGTAGTATCATACCCTAAAAGAGAAAAATAAAAAGGTGTATCCAATGGTGAAAACCTCCTTGAGGAACCAAAGGATGGGATGCTTGATATCCTCCTAGATCACTTCCAAGAAAGGTCCTCAGTTCTAATTGAACTGACACAACCCATTAATTTGGGAATAATAGAAGCTCCTCAGTTAATCCACATAGCTCAATCATTGACAATATATGAAAAAATCCAACTCACTGATTTCTTCAAAAAAAAGAAGATCAAATTCACTTGGTCTTACTCAGATATGCCCAGATTGGATACAGACTTGACTATGCACCTTTTGTCTATTTCACCAGATGTAAAACCCATCAACCAAAAACTTAGAAAAATGAATCCACATGTGGCATTGCTAGTGAAAGAAGATCTGGAAAAACTATTGAAAGTTGGATTCATTAGAGAAATTGATTATGTGGAGTGGATCTCCAATATAGTTCCTATTTCTAAGGCAAACAAATCCATAAGGGTGTGCACAGACTTTAGGGATCTCAACAAGGCTTGTCCCAAAGATGATTTTCCACTTCCAAACATAGATATGATTGTGGACTTAACAATAGGTTATGAGATGTATTCCCTAATGGATGCATTTTAAGGATATAATCAGATAAAAATTGCTCCTGAAGACCAAGAGAAAACAACATTCACTTGTGCATGGGGAACATATTGTTGGAATGTGATGCTATTTGGTCTAAAAAATACAGGTGCCACATATCAAAGGGAAATGACCACAATCTTCCATGACATGATGCACAAGAATATGGAAGACTATGTTGATGACACTTTGACAAAATCAAGGATGAGGACTACACATATAGAGGATCTAAGGAGAATCTTTGATAGGATGGAGCAATTCCAATTAAGACTTAATCCTAAGAAGTGTGCATTTGGCATGTCATCTGGAAAAATCTTAGGATTCATAGTTTTAGCTAAGGGAATTAAAGTGGATCTGGCAAAAATAAAAGCTATTCTAGAAATGAAACCACCAAAGAACATTAGTCAAATGAGAACCTTAGAAGGAAAGCTACAATCCATAAGGAGGTTCATATCTTAGTTAGAAGACAATGCACAAACCTTCACAAAATTGATGAGGAAAGGAACCACATTCACTTGGGATGAGCAATGTGAGGAAATTTTTACCCAAGTCAAGAATTATCTGATGAATCCTCCAATTTTGATGGCACCAATCTAGGGAAACCCTTTTTTGCTCTATATATCAGCCATAGATACATCACTAGGGGTGCTACTTGCACAAGAAGATGAGAACAAGAAGGAAAGAGCCATATACTATATTAGTAGAACTTTGGTCACGTATGAGCTAAACTATTCAATGATTGACAAGGCATGCCTCACAGTAGTGTTTCCATCCCAAAAGCTTAGACACTATATGTTGGCACACAAGGTGATACTAATGGCTAAAATTGATCCTTTTAAGTACTTATTGAACAAAGAAATGTTGACAAGAAGACTCGCTAAGTGGGTCCTAATCCTAAGTGAATTCAACATTGAATATGTGGACAAAAAAGCCATTAAAGGATAAGTGATCACTGATCAGCTTGCAAAAACACCATTGATTGATGACAAGCTATTACTTGTGGAGTTTTAAGATGAATTTATCATGAACTTAATAGAACACCCCTAGAAACTGTACTTTGATGGATCCTTCACACAACAAGGATCAGGGGTTGGTTGCTTATTCATCACACCACAAGGATATAAGATTCCCAAGGCATACAAAATGATTTTTCCATGCACCAACAATATAGTAGAATATGAAGCTCTTGCGAATGGGCTCAAGCTTACAATAGAGTGGAAGATCATTGAATTACACATCTATGGGGATTCATAGCTCATTATCAATTATGTGAATGGTGATTATCAAACTAAGGATGAAAATCTCATGCCCTACAAAACAATGGTGGATGACTTTAAAAAGTACTTTATCTTCATCACATTTCAACAAATTCCTAGATCAAAAAATAGAGTAGCTGATGCGATGGATACTTTGGTATCCATGCTACAATTGGAAGAACACCAATTTTGCTATGACTTCCTGGTGGAAGAACTCCCTTTCCCACCTTATGACTCTCCCGAATGCCAAATTGTTTGTGTCCTTGAAACCCAAGTGTTATCCAGATATGCTCATATCTACTCCTATCTTAAAGACCAAACAATTCCCGAAGGCTATCTAGAAATGAAAAAGAGATCCCTCCTAAGAGCAGCATCATGTTACATAATCATTGGTAATGACTTGTTTAGACATAGTCTAGATGGCGTGCTTCTTAGGTGTTTAGAACATGAAGAGTCTAATTGTGTATTAAAATAAGTTCATGAAGGTGTGTGTGGATCACACTCGAATGGTTTTGTGTTAGCCAAGAAAATCTTAAGGGTTGGATACTATTGGCCCACTATGGAGAAAGATGCTATCCATTTTGCAAAAACTTGTAAGAAATGACAGATCCATGGCAACCTCATACATGCACTAGCTAGAGAGCTGATTCCTTTCATAACACATTGGCCATTTCAATAATGGGCCTTTGATTTGGCTGGCCAGATTTACCCCAATTCATCAAGCGGACATAAATATATCATCACCGCAACTAAGTATTTCACTAAATGGGTAGAGGTTGTCCCATTGTCCAATGCAACTGGAAAACAAGTTTCAATGTTCATCTTGAATTATATCATTTGTTGTTATGGCATACCCTCGTCGATTGTGACTGACAATGGAGGCCAATTTAAGAACAAAGATATAGATGAGTTGTGTCTTCAATTTAAAATCACTCGACAATGTTCCTCAATCTATTACCCTCAAGGTAACAAACAGGCTGAGGCATCAAACAAAAACATTCTAAAAATCTTGCATAGGACAGTAAACAAATTAGGAATGAATTGGCATTTGCAAATCAATCCAGCATTGTGGGCTTACAGAAAAAGCATTAGAACACCAACTAGTGCAACTCCTTTTGCACTAGTTTATGGATTAGAGGCAATCTTACCAGTTGAAGTAGAGATTCCATCACTAAGAGTATCACTAAAACATCTAGTCACTGATAAGGACTATAGAATCTCTAGATTGCAAGAACTTGAATTGCTAGATGAGCACAGACAAAAGGCATTTGATCATCTCAAAGCTTACCAAAAGAGAATGTCAATAGGATACAACAAGATTGTAAAACCCTAAAGCTTTTAGATAGGAGATCTAGTTCTCAGAGAAAATCCCAAGAACCAACAACATCATGAACAAAAGGGAAAATTTGAACCTAACTGGTTGGGTCCCTTTGTCATTACAACAACATTTGGATTAGGAGCCTATCAATTGGCTATGCCTGAAGGTGATATTTTACTAGATCCCATCAATACTCTACATCTGAAAAGGTTTTATGCTTGACATTCTTGAGGGAGCTCCTGTACAGTGAAAAGAGTCCTGAAAAAAAGTTCAAAAACAACAACTATGGATCTTGGAAAAAATCAAAAACATTGGAAAAAGTCCTGAAAAATGACTATCTTGGTGAAAACCTAGCAATAGGCTCCTTGATGAGTTCAAAAAAAAAAGTGGAAAATCAAAAAAGAACATAAAAATTGGAAAAGAGGAAAAAGTGTCTCACTGAAAACCTGGTAAATAGGTGCCATGATGGAAAAAATAGAATAAAACTATGGCCAAGTGGTGAAAACGTAGTAAACAGATTCTACTTGTAATCAATACTCTATCTATCAAGACAATGCTTGTGCCTTTGGCCTATGTAAATATCAGTTTACATATATCCTTTAGTCACTTTCATGACATGCCAAATCCTAAAAGAACTTTCAAAGTACTATGCCTTCCTAAGACTAGAATTTGTCCACATTAGGGTCCTAGGTAAACTATTTTTCCCTAGGGGCATTTGATCAAATCACATTCATTGACAGGATGTTGCATTTGCAATTGACAATAAACTATGAACAATGGTATTTTTCAATACCACCCTCATCTGCAATTGACAATAAACTATGAAAAATAGTGTTTTTAAACACCAACCAGCTGGTTTTAAATTATGTTTCTCAACACAATGTCATGATGAAAATAGTGTTTCTAAACACTAAAGTAGGTTTTATGGATGAAGGAATGAATCTTTGATTGATAATAATTCTTATGCATGTGTTTGCAAGATTAATCAAGAGTGTTTGTAAACACTATAACCACAACTGTTTGTTTCTATTATGCAAATATAATGATCATGTTAAAGGACAATGAACTTTTCTTATTATAAAATTTTGATTGTTATGTTTCCTTGAGTAACTCGATGATGTCTATGGACTAAGAGAAACAAGGACTGGGGGCATGACATTTTCTTTGTCTTCTGTTTGTGGTAATAAATCCAATGATCTTAGGTGATCATGGGGAATGGGTGTCTACTATAAGTTCTTCCATCATGTATTGGAATACCATGTATACCTCGACTTGTTTCCTATGAAAACCTTAGTGAGGTTGGATCTATTTCCTTGCCTATTTAAAAACTAACAAAGATAAACTATTTCCTAGTAAGGTGCATAGTAAATCAGATTATACCCTAGGATATGAATACAAAATGAAAGGTCATTGTGGGTATACATTTACACATTATGCACTAGAAAAGAAATGGTTTATATCAAATAGGAAGTAACTGACAACATTCTAGTTGGGTGCTTTAATGTTTAGGTTGTCTTCCAACATGGCAAATAAAAAGGATGTATTCATATTTTCAGGATTGCTAAATCTATTCTTAAAAAGTATACATCCTAATGAGGTCCCACTAATGAAGGCTCTATGATGAAAAACAACCCGCTTTGAATAAACAGTGACTATCCTAGGTGTCTTAGGTGCATTTCATTGGTTAATTGCATTAAGGTTCATTTTAGTTGCATATCATATTACTTTGCATAAGGTTCATTTAGATGCATTTCATTGTCTTTAGTTGCTTTGAAATTCATTTTAATATAGTTGCATTCATTTTAGTCTTGCCTAAGCATGAAAGTGTGGATTCAACTATCTAGGACATTAATATGAACTGAGAAGCTATCTAAAATATTTTGATATAAGCTAAAAATTCTAAAGCATTAAGCATTAACCATTTGACATGTGTGACCAAGTGCATCATGGACTCATAAAGCAACTGAATCTAAAATGATTGAGTATAAATCACTAATATCCACTTGCATTCATAATCCATTTCATATCATAAAACCATTTGCATTTTGCATTCATATTCATTCATACATAAATAAAAGTGAGATGTCCATACATCACATCATAATACATCTCATACATCCATGCATTCATGAAAACTTTGAAAAAAAACAAAATCAAAACATGAGCATATATCAGTGAAATATATTATGACATCATTTTATCATCACTTAATCTAATCTTGACCAAGTATGACAATCACATCAATATCAAAGGCATAAAATAAACATTAGATATCACATGTGCAGAAAGTAAAACCATTAGAGATCATATGTCAGAGATAGCAAATGAGATGAATCAGAATCAACATGAGCATCAATATATCATCAACAATGTACATAAGTAGAAATATCAAGAATGTCCATCAGCATATCAAATCATCAATAGTGTCAAAGCATCAGTATATCAAAGAGCATGGATAAAACAATGAGATAATGTATCAACAAAAGTCCAAGAGTTCGGAGGACATGAAAGTACATCAATAAAAAATGGTACAAATACAAGATATACAATGAGATACAATGAGTCTAGGGATACAAAATATAAACATCACAAAGGTCTACACCTCACTAGCCCCCTTGTCCTTGGCTAGAGGATTGGGAGGGGGTGCATCTGCTCTATTAGGTGGTGGTGGTGGTGGAATGGAACCCTCAAACTGCTGAGCAATAACTAAATACAATGGAGCCCTCTGATAAGTAGGAACAACACCACAATAAAAAGTAAAATAGTACATCACCCTCTATCCCTAGTGGGTGGTTGTATGCACATATCTATCCCACTCAGCTCTCAACTATGCTAGCTATGTGTCCTTGCGTGCCCTCAGCTATGCTAACTATGCATCTCTATCCACTCTTAGTTGGGCAATTTGAGTGTCCCTCTCTGATCTGACCTATGCTAGCTGTGAATTCCTCTATGATAGCTATGCTATGATGGTGGCCACCTGTAATCTTAATAAAACTCTCTCCTCACACTGTGATAACCTATCTCTGTCACCACTTGCAGGAGGATCCTGTCATGCCTGCTGCTGTTGTGGATCCTGATCTCCTCTTGCAGGTCTCTGGGCATGCTCATCATGATGTAATAATGACCTTGTGTCTCTCTGAGGAGGAGTGACCTATACTCTCCACTACCTGTGGTTGGTGTCTCCCCTTGATGAAGGGTGCTCCCCTTAATACCACAAACACATAACAGATATAGAGAAACAACAACAATATGCAAGAACATAAAATTGGCTTCTTATTATCTCCACAAATGTGGAATTACAAACTTTCAGAATTACAATATGCAAAGCTACATGGGCATTCCCTTACAATATTCTGTAGGACAAAGCCTCGAATCAATACCCAGATCTACTACCCAGAACTATTCTGAACTGCCTAAGACAATAATACAGCCTTCCTTATATAGGCAATTTTCCACCGCCTGGGAAGGTTCCAGAATTTTAGCCAATAAGGCCGACCAAACTTATAATTATTTTTATTTTACATTTCATTACATCATAGTCGGCTCAAAATAAATTTTGAAACCCGAACAGAAATTTTGAAGAAAAATCATTTTCCGCCATTTCAGGTGACCCAACTTCCGAAGACCATAAGTCATCACCAGTTGACCCGATTGACTATTGTAACCCCATTTCGGAAAGGGCGCGAGGAGCTCTACAACACTTGAATTAAGAAAGCTTCATTCAGCCCAAAATTCGACCTCATCCGGGGCCTCTAAAGCCTTCAAAACTGAGTTTAAAGTTTCTGTCCCCTGCTGCCAATACCGAAAATCTTCAATATCTTCCAATATACACTTGATCTGGCAATGAAACTTTACTGGCAGACTTATATGACCAAAATGAACCTCCAAGAAAGAAATCAGATCATTCTGAGCATATACAAAAATTACCAAAAATAGTAACTTTCCATAAATAGCAGCTCTGCACAAGATAACCCTTATTGAATATAAAAACATAAATATTTTTTTGGGTGATGCAAGATTTCTCTTACACCCAGGATGCTCCTACATCACCCCTAGAGGCCCATCATTTGCTACCACCCACTGCACTACCACAACCACCCCTATCATCTCCACCATCCCCTCTATCTCCTCTACCTCCATGGGCCCTATGTCCATCTCTCCCTGCACCTTTGTGGGCTCCATCTCACCCTCTCCCCTTGTCACCTCCTCTAGCAGCTTGGGCTCAGACACCAACATCATCATCTGGATCATAATCAAGTGCATCCTCAATATGTGGAATGGCATTGTTAGGAGCAGTGAACCTAGGATACAAATGCCTCAGATAATAATCATGATACTCATAAGTGACACCTGCGTCATGAACAATTGCCTGATAATCCTAGTTGACATGCTCCATATGTGATATCTCATACACTATAGTCTCAAATATTAGTTGGGCTCCCCACTAAGCCTCCTCATTCCAGATTTGCGCATAAAGACATGTCTCATGGGACATGCCCTGTACTCTCCCATATTGCCGATAAACTCTGGTAATCAAAAACCGCTCAATGATGTAGCGGGTCCTCCCAATAAGATACCTCATCTGAAAGAAGTATGAAATATTTCTAGCATCTGAGGACCAAGCCTCACAATATAAATATGGTCACCACTCTACATCAATCACGTCATCAAGAAGACACCACCAGTACTCTAACTTACCTAGGTGGGGCTACTAAATGAAATTAGAATACATATAAATATAAGGCAACCTGGTGTCACGATGCCTAACTACTATGGGATGGGTCATAGGGATATGCTCCTATGCCCAGATTTGCAATACCACACTCCCTACAGTCATGGATCTAGAGTTCTGATAAATGATCTCATGTAGCTCATGGTACATGTGAGCTAGAATGTAGCTACCCCAGGCATATCTCCTAGGAGACTAAATCATCTGCCTTATAACTTGGGACTAGCCCCACATGAAACCATGTTGGCCCCTATTAGGCATCATAAGGCCACCTATCAGACTAGCTAAGTAAATAGGCAAAGGGGCATAGTTGGCAACCATGTGGTCCCAACTCAAATAATGACCAATGATAGTGTCATCCTGAAAGAATCTCCTAGCATTGGCAATCACTAAGGGCCCAGATGCCTCATACTCTATCTGAGTACCCATCACGTATAGGTGAAAAATCCTCCACATGTCCTCTGGTTTCATCGTCATCTCATCGGTCAATAAATTAAAGGTGTTATGCATCGAATTCCATCTCTTCACCAGTTCTATAAGGAGATCATGATTTACTTGAATGTGAGGTAAATCGACTAGACTCTAGAGACTGCATCGCCGAACTACCTGTTGGTCCTCTTGACTCAGCTAATCATGAAGTGCCAAAACCTAGGTTGGTCTCGGGGATCTAAATGACATGACAGGAAAATTGGCCTACACAATAGAAAATAAGGGCACTATGTCAGCATTTGACAAAATAAATTGGCCAAAAAATTGCTCAAAGTTTAGAAAAAAATAAGTAAACTTGGCTCAAAAATCAAGAAAACTAAATGCGATTTGAAATCCTGGATGTAGATCAAGAAATATGGGATGTGATCCTAAAACTAGATGTGATTCTAGAAATCCTATATGTGACATAGGAAATTTGGGAAGCAATCTGGTATCCTGGATGCGACCTTGTCATTCAAAATGACTTAAAAAGCTATCAGAAATTCAAATTTAATCGAATGCAACCCGCTAGGGTGTGATCCATGAAATCCTGGATGTGATCTAGAATCTGGGAAGCGACACAGGTTTAACCTAATGCAATCTCGCATACGGGATGCGACCCAAAATAAAATTGCCTATAAAATGCATATAAATGCATGAAATTCAAAAATTTTAAATTGAAAAGGTTCGTTATCAGATACTCATAGGTGATGCATAGTGTCTTAGTTAGTTGTGTCACCTAACCATCTCAAATCTATGCTTCTTCGCTAGGAACACCATGGTCACTCAGAGCTCAGTAAATTCTCAATGGGTAAAAGTGAAAATGAATAGTGAAAAGTCACTTTTTGACCTATTTAAGCCTCTCAAGGGCCTTGGAATCCTAAGGGACATTCATCCATAAGACATCATAGAGGCTTAATATTGGGACCGAAATCAAAATGGGCAATTTATATCACCCAGATGCAGTAAAAATAGAGTTACAAAACAAAGTCAACCTTCAGAAGGCAAAAGTCAAACATGGTCAAATTGTAGTCAAACAGGGGCAAAGTTGAGTAGAAAGTGATTTTCTCAATACAACACCAAGTTTTTATGCTAGGATATTGCTTAAACACAAGTCAAACTTGGTCAACTCTCTCAAATTCTTGGTCAAACTTGGTCAAATAGTGCTTCTGGGGCACTAAAATTGATCTAAATGGCTTGAAAATTCTTTCCAATCGATCTATGCTTGATCCAAGATCATTTCAATCATTGCAAATCTTTCTAAATGCTTGAAACTAATGAGTTTATTCAAATTTGTTCCAATTTCAGTCCCAAGGGGGCATAATCATACCAAAATCCCATACCAAAATCTAATGCTCTCTAGCTCATTTTGATATTTAGACTTATTCTCATGCTTGAATTGTCAGGCTTCATAATCCATGATTATTGAACTCTCATGCTTGGAGAATTTTCTCACTAATGTCTTAATCTGATAGATGTTTTTATGTTTTTCATGCTTAGTTAAATAACACTTCAATTTGGTTAAAATGGAAAGAACTTTAGTTGCATACATGTACTCTTGAATCTCTCATTTTAGTGTAGATTGTCATTGTTTAAGGGTTAAATCCGAGAGTAAACTAACCCCTTATTTCATACTCACACTAACTAGAGAGCAATAGAATGCTTTTGCTTGTTAATTTCTTTAATTGAATGCTCATTTTCTCTAATTAGTGATGTTATTATCCTATTGAAGTGTTGTGTTGCAGGCCACAAACTCACACACACAACAGGTTCTGCATTTTCTTGTTCTTCCTCAATTTCATCATCACTAACATCTTCAAGATGTCTTCCTCTTCTTTGGGCTGTTTCAACAACTTCTAATCTAGCAACAAGTTGTCTCAACATGTCTACCAATCCTAGATTTGCATCTCATTTCCCACAAACCATCTTGAAAACCCTCTGCAACTACAGGTCAGATTGTAATCTGCTACCTCACAACAATTCAACTAGGGCTTCACAAGAAGGAACCTTCAAATCTAGATTCGTAAACCTAGATCCAGATCTCACCTCACTCTGATACCAACTAATGCAAGGTAGGGACCAGAAGGGGCCAAACAATGGCACACCTTACAGATCTAGCCTGCTCAACAACATGCGGAAGCAACAACAAACAACAGTGAGAGAGAGAATGCAAGATCATTCATATACTTGCTCAAATAGATTCATACATGCCAGGTTGTAAGGCCTTCCCAATTATGGCCAGAGATTATAGTGAATTATAGAAGTCCTCAAACATTGGAGGATCTATGAACAATCTCTAATCTTCTATCTTCTTACTTCTATCCAAAAAAACTCCTCCTAAACTCTAACCAAAAAACTATACTTATACAAGAGGCTACCGAACTGAGTTGGCCTTCAGATCCATAATCAATGAGAGGAATGGTCAAATCTAGGACCACACACTTCCCAATGATGGATATCAACATTAAATCTATGACCCAAAATAAATGCACAAGTTGGCCTCAACAGAAACTCAAAAGAAACCTGTCGGTAAGAAAAGCTAACCGAGCACCAGTGCAACAACCGATTGCCCAGGAGATAATCGACCAACACAGTTGAACAAAAGACACCGAGTAACACTGACACAACTCGGTCAAAGAAGGAACCAAGCAATACAAACAAACTCAAATATGTTTTTGGTGACATGGGATTGCCAAGGACCCGAGATTCTCCTGCATAGAGAAGGCCGGTAAAGTATAATGTGATGGAAGAAGAAGATACTAAAGAATTAGAATATGATGTAGATGATGATCAAGACCAATATTTAGTTAATGATGTGCCTCATGAAGATGTCAAAGAAGAGGAAAAAGATGATGATGGTGTAGGAATTAATGTCCATGAAGATGAAGATGATGATGATGATGATCCTTACAATGTCGACTCTGGATCAAATGATATAGACAAAGATTTGGATGAAGAAGATCATGAATGACATGATTGAAATGTATGAGGTATGAGATTAGTATATATATATTATATATTTGATATTGATTTCTTGATAGAATTTTATTTGTTTTGTATAGTTACATAATTAATTCATTATGTTTTTAATTTTAATGCCATTACATAATTAATTCATAATAATCACTTTCCTTTAATGAATGATAATGATGTGTCTAAAAATGATAATAATTCCTTTTGTGATTATTAAAATATAATTCAATTTGAGTTATAATTTTGATTTAATTAGGGTTATAATTAAGGGTTGGTTAGGGTTCAATTGGAGTAAATTACTCCATTAGGGTTCAAATTGGCCGTGTTAAGGTTAAAGTTAGGTTAGGGTTAAATTAGAGAAAACTACTCTATTAGGGTTTAAGTTAGCTGGGTTAAGGTTAAGGTTAGGTTAGGGTTATAATTCTATTAGGGGGAAACTTTGAGTTAAGGTTAAGAATAAGGTTTAGTTAGGCTTACATTTAAGATTCAATAAGGTTTAGATTTAAATTTAGTGTTGAATTCTTGATAGAATTTTATTTGACTTGTATAGCTAGATAACTAATTCATTATGTTTTTAATTTTAATGTCATTACATAATTAATTCATTTTAATTACTCTCCTTTAATGAATGATAATGATGTGTCTAAAAATGATAATACTTCTTTTTGTGATTATTAAAGGTGATGTTATACTCGATAATGATATGACCTAATGCTTAATGTCATTTATACTTTTACATTACAAATATTTGCATCATGTTGTGTTCCCTACTGAGACATTTATGGAAAATTTAATGGATGAATCCTTTTAATGTTTTGTTATGAAATAAAAAAATGATTCATTCCCACAACCTTCTATAAACCTTAACCAAATTAGAGTAGCTTAACCATATATTAGTGATGCAAAGATATGGACACTAATTTTGAAAGATTTAGAAAACTTGTTTGATCTAATTACTTCACTAATAGGAGGCACAATTAGGACCTCAACCTTCTATTCTTTCTTATTAAATTCACAAGGTAAGTCAACATAGCTATGGCTTGTTGGAACAAGAAAAATAAGGTAAATCACTATTGGAAATGGTCACAATGGTCTGACCAAGTCTCAACTCTAACTCCATGAATATTCAATGTTTGTTGGTAATTTGGCTTAGTAGGATATCACAATGTTGTCATTATGGCAACATATATTCAACATTGAGACAACATGATCAGAGGAAGAAGTTCTATATGAGAACACATAAAAATTGTCCAAGTATAACAATGTTTATCTATCTACACAGAGACCATTTTAATTAGCGATGATCACAAAAGGACATTCACTACATGCACACTTGAACATAGATCATTCTAGGTATATTAAAGCTACATCTAAGAGAACAAGTTTGTACAACATGTACAGAAAGAGATATTGATGTTTTACAGAGATAGTGTTGAGTCAACCAAAATAGAGTAGCGGTCAAAATTTGATTATATTGAGTCAAGGGATTTTTTTTATTATCAAAATAATGACTTAACTAATTAGGGATAACATCCTAGATGTTAACCCTAAGGAAGCATGAAATGAATTTATGTTTTGAGAAGAGTATAATGTTTTGTAAGCTGACAGGAAAGTTATTTTGTAATAACTTGTATATAAGTAAATGGAAAAGCGAAGATAAGTTCTTGACATATGATAATATATGATGTGAAAATTGTAAGTTGTAAGAAAGAAAAGATGCAAGTAATGTATGTAATGTGAAGTTGAAATAAAGTATTGTATATCAGTGTGAAGAGCCAACAAAGCTAGATCAGAATATTGAAGATATTCAACAACAGTAAAATGTTTTTGTATTCTACCTTTTGTATCTAAAGTTATCATTGTATATTGCATGTTTGGGTAGTGAGCTCATCTTGCATATATTTATGTTTTGTAATAACAAATCCTAATAGGTTTGAGGCTTCTAACAAGGCCTAAAGTCCTTTAACCAGGACATAGACACTATATGGATGTAACAGACTCCTAACAAGGTCAATATCCCTAACCAGATACTTTTGATTAGTGGATCAGTTGTGGGTATCATCTCCACTGAGGTTTTTCCCTTGGCTAGGGTTTCCTCAAGAACAATCATGGTGTTATGAGTTTGTTACCCTAATTTACAACATGCGGGATGATGCATAAATAGGAAAAAAATACATTTAGGAATCCATTCAACACTACATTTTAGGTGATGTTGATTAACATTTTATTATTGCATTCAATACCAACTTTTTATATTGTACTCTAAGTATTGATCATGTTCAAAATTTTCAAATTCATAATTGATCATTACATTGTGCATTCAAACTGAATGTAATATAGAAATTTTCTTTCATATTTCATATTTCATATTTCATGTCAATAAAAAGTACATTTTGCAGAATAGAATGCATGGTAAAAGTATGAGTAGGGTCCCATGCATTGCCTTGTTCATCTGCATATTGCTGGCTAGTTTGTCTATTAGGTCCTTAGGTCCATTGTCCAGGTCTTCATCTCCTAGGGGTCTTTAGGATTGTCCTATATCATGAGAGAGAAAATATATTAGATCCAGTTGGATCTAAGCAATGCATAAAACAAAAACATCATACAACAATCAATCTTTCAGAGCTACATATCTATCTGGTATTTCGATGCAATAAGGAAATGTGCATCCACATAAACTGAAAAGTAGTATTAAAGGGACATGTTTTCATGAAAACTTTTACTATTTATGGTCATCATTATGCATGTTGTTTTTATATTTAAACTAGATATCTGAATCAGAGGGACTTAATTCTTGTAGCTGAGAAACCTTTTTTAGAAATAGCAGGATCTTGTTAGATTAGTGAACATAATTAGTTGATTAGTATTAATTCATAAATGTCACCATACTTGGTATTCATACAAAATTGATGTTTTAATCATGTTCACTAACCTAACAAGATGAGTTGATGTTGTTTCTAAGCTTGACAGAGTAAAAGATGCAGTGCTCAATTGACTAGTTTTCATATCACAGTCAAAAGAAAATGATGCAGTGTCAAGTGCATTAAAAGATGCTACATTTTTGTATTTATAAAGGCAGAGAATTCACAAATGAGGTACACTATAATAAGGGTTTGTTCCCTTTCAAAGAAAGACAAATGAATCTGAATCATGAATCACAAAAATGATGCTTTGCTATAGGATGCATTAACAAATGTCAGTGTGAAGAACAAGTGTATATTAAAAGTATATTGCTGAAGAAATGCTTCAAGAATTTTATTACAAAGTATCAAGAAAATGTTTACAGTGTGTATTTGATGGTTGTCACGTTCCTGTGCTTGAACTCCATCAAATTTCATTCTGGTGTTTTTGAGTGTCACGAGCCCGTGCTCGAACGTCTTAAACAAATAGCTAGACATTTTTACATTTGTTGCATTTCATTTTAGTAAAGATCATAAGAACTATTCACTATCATTGCATTGAAAAGTAATGAAATAACCAGCCAGTCACTGGTTATATACAAGTATTTTCAACCAGTAAAAGATTCATGTTCTTGCACAGGGCTACATACAAAGAAATATGTTTTTGCAAAGTTTTGATTCAGTCAATTCTTTCAACTAGTGAAAAGGGCCATGGTCACTATTGTATATTTTAAACCAGATGATAGCTTAATATTTAAACATCTTTTTTGCATCCAAGTTTCATGCATAGAGCTAAAGCTACAGTCAAAGAAAAATGTGTAGCATTTAAATTCAAAACATGAAGGATCTCAGTTCAAATCATGGTAACAATGGTAAGAGGTGTTTTATAACACTAGGATGCTCACTATTTATAGTGGTATAAGCATCAAATAGTGAAATTCATAGCTGGCTATAACAATAATGCCTGAATTGAAGACATGGTAGCTACTATAATGGAGATTTAACATACAACTGAAGACATGCTAAAAAAGACTGGTGAACAATAAAATTCAATCAATGAGGGTGACCATGAAAATTCTCAAGCATGGTCACTACTCGAGCTATAATAGTGGATTCAATAAAACTAAGCCAAGGATCAATGGAAGGGCATTATATTGGATTTTTGACACATGACTAAAGGTAATGATGGGTTACAGTAAAAATGACTGGTGAAGACAAAAATAGTGCTAATAATGAATGGTGCACAACAAAGACATTAGTATTTAGTTCAAGTAAGGGTCACTATCACTAGTGACTCTGAAGACAATAATCACCACACACAAAGCTCCAGTATTCAAGCCAAGAAGGAGTAGTTGGAGATGGAGTAAACAAAGCAATGGAACCCTAACAAAAGCAAGCAAACTCTTAATTTTTTTTACAATATCTAGCAAAGTAAACCCCAAAAATCATTGCCATGAAATAACAGTGAACTCAGTTTCAAATGTACAAGAGAATCAAAGAAAAGATGGAAGAGTGTACGTATCTTTAGTCAGGTTGAGTTTTTCTTGCAAAGTTCGAGTTCAAGTCCAGCCTTGAGTTCTGGCTATTTAAAGCTCGGTCTAAAGGTGTGATTGAAATATGCTAAAGTCACAACTCAAGCTTTTTGTCACAGCTCAAACTTCATCTTCATCTTCTGATCACAACTCAACCTGAGCTTCATGCTGGTATTCAGAGCCCAAGTTCACTATTCCAAGTTGAAGTTGATGTCATGGCTCCAAGCTTTAGGGGTAAAAGTTGAGTTCATGCCCATGATTTGTGTGCAAAAGGGAGAGAATAAGGGTTGAACTCAACAAACAAAGCTCCAGCTCGAGTTCACATTTCACAAGTCGAGATTTGTGCTTGTTACAAAGCCTAAGCTAAGTTCAAAGAATGAGCTTGCTGTCATGGTGGAGTCCCAACCAAGCCCACCATTATAGCTCAGGTTCAACCAAAGTTCTAGCATGACAAGCCTGAGATTCATGCCAAGATGGGAGTTGAGCCATAGTCATGGGTACCAACAATCTTAGCTGAGCTTTGTGCTCATTATAGAGCCAGAGTCACTTTCATTCAAAGCCCCAAAATGATAAAAGAAGGTGAGCTCACTATTATTCACAAGTTGATCTTTATGCTTGAGATCTATACCAGATAAAGAGCCCATGCTCAAATCCAAAGCCTGAGCTCACCCAAAATAGTGGAGTTCACAGCCCGAGTATTGGAGTTCACAATAGTTCTGAGCCTGAGCTCTTTAATAAACTTCCATCTCAATCTACAGTGATCACAACTCCAGCAAAAAAGGCTAAAGATCAAATAAATTACAAGATATTTATATAACACTCAAAGCCAAAATCCTTCAACATACTAATTACCTTCATAATGTTAGATTTCCACCATGAAAATGCCTAGTTCCAGTCAAGTGTTTGGTAGAATTTTTCTATGATTTAGGGTTTTTTCCTAATATTTTCCCCAAAACATAAGCATATCATGAAGATCAAGGAACAAATAAAGTTTTGGAAAATTTGGAGTCCATCGACAGAGGACATTCAATGCCTTAACTCTAGCATTGTACAACCTCTAGAGCCTCGAGATTGCCAATGTCACCTTGCACATTGCCTTAAAGATATTTTACATAGGTGGCAGATTGCATAGTGGTCATGTTGACCCTTTGTAATTTGCATAGTTTAGAGTTAGGTTTATATCTAGGTTTAGATTTCGCATAGGCTGGTGTTATATTGAGTTTTTCTCAATTATTTTTGTAAATGATGGTATTTGTTGAAAAGATTTTATCTTTAAAAACCAACATTTAGGGGCAAGATTTGAGGCATTATTACATATCACTAGTACATTTGAGACCTTTTTCTGATGCTAGGTCATCTAAATTGGGACGATTTACCGTCGATATAACAACACCACCTGATGTCGTAGTTTTGCAGTCAGAAAAATTGACGGTTTTGATTTACGTCGTAATTATGACGACAATGGATGTCACAAGAAGGGGGTGCCAACAAGGTGAACCTAGTGTCAGACCTATTTGTGGTCATCCCAATTGCGATGCCTATCCATCCAAAAAAATAAAAATGATGGCGACTTGTCAGAATCTTCCAACAGGTTGTCATCATTTGTAATTTGTTTACCAACGGAGATGCTATTAGTGTGACAAATATCTATTAGAATTGTATGACAGATATACACCATTTGTAGTTTTTAATGACAGCAATGTTGTACATGCAACAAAGACTCGCCAGAATTTTATGATAGCTATCTATCATTTATAGTTTTTTACCGACATTGATGATGTACATGCGACGACTGGATGTCAAATTTTTTTGATAGATAACTGTCACTATTTTATGGTCGTCGCAATTGCGATGCAAATCATTTTTTTTTTAACATATATATATATATATATATATATATATATATATATATATATATATATATATATATATATATATATATATATATATATATATATATATATATATATATATATATATATATATATATTTGTCAATTGGGTTGGTATCAATTCAGAAGGGTGTTCTTGCAGATCTGGTTCTTGCTCGTGTTTTGGTTATGGATCATTCAGAGATGAATTTGTAGTAGATTTGGTAGTGGCTCATGGATTATTTAGTTAGATGTGATGTTGAGAGAGTGACATGCATAACTTGCACATTGAAGATTCGTAGATCACTATTGTGTCCGTGATGACTTAGGAGAAGTCTTCTTGGTAAACCGAACTGAGAGACTTAGATTATAGAAAGTGGGTTGTTTCATGTGACTTATGAGACATTGGATGCCTCTTCATAGTGGGTTCACGGTGTGGTCTGTGGTGTTTCTTTGTGATTGGGTTCTTGGTAGAGATCTGTTGATTTGGTATCCATTGAGATGGATCGATATATATTTGTTGTACATGGATTGAGATCTTGAATTATTGAGCTTCTCTTTGTTTCAAGAATAGTTTAACATTCTCTACTTAATAGGCCTAACCACGTGAAGGTGGAAGCTCATATGATCCTTCCTAAGAGCCTCTTATGACCATTTATGATATTTTAAGACCTCTAAGATGTATTCTTAGGGATCGTAAAGGGTCGTGAGGGGTCCTAGGACACAACAGTTGAGAAACATAAATGTAGGCATCATGGTCACAATTTTTTGGAGACACAACATAATTGAGTGGTATACCTAGATGTGTTGCATCATCTGGGTATACCATTCAATTATGTTGTCTCCAAAAAAATGTGACCATGATGCCTACATTTATGTTTCTCAGCTGTTGTGATATCTACATTTATGTTTCTCATTTGTCGTGTTTATGTGCATGTTCTTTATGTGTATCTACTAGAAATTCTAAAAAAAAATTAGTATCTACAATAGCCCTGTGTTAACCACATTTATGCATATGGTCCCAACAAAGTAGTGCACAAACTACACAAAGAAGGCATTACAAAAATATGATTTCTGCTTTCACCATTGAAGAAATCTTGGTGGCACTAGCTGCCTCTCAAGCCTTGCACAAGTTGCACTCATTTCCTACATCAGGTATAGATATAGATGGGGTAGATGTAAATGTGGTTTGATCTACCCACCAAAAGTATTGACATCCACTATTTCCCTACAATACCAAATGTACATCAGTTCTTCATAAAATGATTAATTAGTTGTCACATTATTTTTAAATCATAAAATATAATTACGTATCTAGACCTTTTTCCTATTTGGGCAAACCCAAAATTGACACCCATGATTACTTTTTGTGCGTGATGTCTTCAACATGTTTGATCCAACACCACATTGACACATAGGCACATTGACCGAAGTCATCGATGCTATTTCAACAAATATTGCATTGTCATTATTTTGTTCATTCATACTAATTATAATTACAATAAAAAGAAACATACTAATGTAGACTTGCACATTTTGGCTAAGTCAAAGTCTTTGGTTTAAATCACTAGACACTCAAAATTAAATGACAAACCAAAGACAACCATGCAATAAAAAGAAATTGCTAAGCAATTCAGAATTAGCTCACTCCATTGTAGGGAACAAAGAGAATCCCCTGTGATTTAACATCATTGATGTGCAAGGAAATAGAAAATTAGCAAAAGAAACTCTCATATAAGTAGGACCTATAAAACAAGGTGAATAAGAGTAGTACATATAAAACAATCATTAGAACATACCAAACATCTGACATAATTGTATATTTCATTCATGTCATTGATATTCTTCATCCATCTCATCATCAAGATCATCATCATCGATGACATCATTACCACCACTATCATCACCATCGTCATTGTCATCACCATCACCATCATCATCATCATCATCATCATCATCATCATCATCATCATCATCAGTAGTAGCATCATCATCATCAGTAGCAACATCATCATCATCTTCTTCTTCATATTCTTCTTTGACTAACTCTCGATCATGATCATCATCTACATCATCTTCCACTTCTTCATCTTCCTCGGTATCTTCTTCCATCGTATTATACTTTATCGGCCTTCCTCATGGGTCATGTCTAACAAAAAATGACCAACCCAGTTTATATGGAACCTCTAAGTAAAATGCCTTCTCACGTTGGCTTGGAAGAACATAGGGCTCTTCTCCAACTGGCTCAAACAACCTTGTATTAATCATTGGAAATTCATTGTCATGTTCAATAACATTTCTATCAAGATTATTTTTATTGATTCATAGTCTATACCATTTCACAATGAAGAGAACTAATTTGAAGGAATTAAAGTCACATTCAAGTATATCAACTAAAATACCATAGTATCAATTTTACAATTCTCGAGGATGTAAGTCATTTCTAGATGAAATATTAGTCACCTGAAACACTGCACTTATCCCAGAATCACAAGTTCTCTTCGTGTCATCCAAATTTTTGATGCAAAATTTATAACCATTGCAAAACATAGCCTTATGGTGTTTCACTTGCAATAATGTCAAACATGTATAAATTATTGCATCATGAGTTGAAAAACATACGATTGATTAATTAACAAATTTATAAGTACCTGGTGATCTCTTAAACCATATGGCAAATCTATTTCCTTTTGTGTAACATTGGAATCTCCATTACAATGAGCTTGTAAAACTAATGAAGACATGGATTTTCATGTTAATCTATGACCATCATGCTGACATCATTCAATCCATGCCATCATCCAATCTTGATTGTTTGCAATAAACAAATGTATTGCATCCCACTCTTTAGCAGCTGTACAAAAGTAAATAGATGACTTACAACAGATTTATTTTGAAGATTAAGAATTAATTAACTACAATAACATCTCATAATTTATTACCTTTTAGTTTCCTGAATCTATCATTGCCCACCAAGTACTCCCCTTCAAATTTTTTAATTGAGTCGAGATCGCAAATGTAATCTATATGGGTCTTTGCTGCAAGATTAGGAAGATATTGAGTAACGTACACCATCGTCTAGTATACCATATATCCTTCAACAATAGAGCCTTTGGGATGTGCTCTTTATCGTATCAAACCCTTCAAAAATTTCAAGTGTCTCTCAACCATCCACATTGACCTACCATGTACAGGTCCACACAATTCAATCTCCTCAACTTGGTGTATGAGGTAGTGTTCTTGTGCATTGAAAAAATTTAGAGGTAAACACTTTTGCATTTCACACATTAATTGACAAATTCTTTTCTTCCAATATTTTATATCTTCTTTATGGATTTCTTTAGATGGAAACCACCTACAAGGGATTCAAGACATAAATATATAAATACGAGACTTTACAATATATTACTTGTTTGATATTATTGTTTGATATATTGAACAAATATCACTGCTTACCTCATGTATTTTTCAAGATCATATATCACTTGTTTGATATTATTGTCTAAGTTCTCTGGGAGAGATAAGGGTAGCAAATACTGCAACAATTGTCAACTGGTCATTTTATATAATGAAAATTGAATGCAATTACACAAATATATTGTAAATACAAAAGACTATGACTTACCTTGATGAAGGTCAAAATCATTTTTCTTTGATATGAGATTGCTTATATCCATAGAAAATCCTGTAGGAAATTGAATTTTTCAGGTCACTTCTTTTATGGCATTACTTTGTTGCTTTGTTAATAACCAAGGAAGAGCACTTGCATTAATCCAGTCTCCATTGCTATTTGATTCAATGATATTTTTCATTGCATGATTGGAATCATGAATGTCACTACAAATTTTTCCAAGTTTTTCTTTGTCATGCCTTCCGTCCAATATTTTCCACAATGTATCTGTTACATTCTTTCCAATATGCATAGTATCAAACAAATGCTCAATTTGTAGATGCTCATAGTAGGGAAGCCTACTAAATTTTCTAGGATAACATTTTAGTCCCTTTGGAAGCTGGTCGGTGATGCCTTCATGACCTTCAAGATCATCAACTACATAATTAGCCAACAAAACATAATCAAAATATATAATTTTCAAACATTGACCATTACGTGGAATGATATTACCTCAAATTCTATTATATTCCAACTACCATAGGTGAGGTGTCATTCTTCAGGGCTTTGATGTAGTCTCTTCTTTCCCATTGAAAAGATGTCTTTCTATGCTTTGATACTTATGATTTCTAGGGAGGAACTGCCTATACTCATCAAACACCTATTTTCTTAAACTTTTGAAATGACGAGATTTCATCTTTGGACCACAAATTGGACATGAAAATTTTCCCTTTGTTTGAAGACCTACAAGATAATGATAAAATTGGATTAAATATGTATATTTTTAGAATTTGAATTATCGTGGACAACTAGAATTCACCATAACATACCACAAAAATGTGTCAACCCTGGCACATCATGAATTGTCGACATAAGCATTGCATAGAATTGAAATTGTCTTTGTCCAATTGGTCAGGAGATGTCATACATAGTGAAACCATTCTATAACACTGACAACTTGTCGATAAGAGGTGCAATATATACATTCATATCTTTCACTTGGTACTTACCTAGTTGAATTAACAACATCAGATAATTATTATGGTCATTTCACTCCAAGACTTATAATTACATATAAATAACTATAAAATAATAAGATACCTAAAACAATCATTGCTAACATAATGTGCTCCCTCTTTATTGACATCCATGGAGGAAGGTTACTATTTATAACAAAAATAGGCCACACTGAGAAAATGGATCTCATCTCTCCATGCAGATTGACACCATCTGCTACCAAAGAAAGCCTGAGATTTCAAGGTTCCTCTTTAAAGTGTGGCCACTTTTCCTCTATGTCCATAAATGATGAACCATCCACAAGCATTCGAATAATGTCATCTTGACTCCTGTCACGTGCATGGTAATCCATAAATTATGCCAAGCTATTGCACCTAAATAATTGTTTCAGACATGGAATAATGGGGATGTGATGAAGAACCTTGCGAGGCACCTTTTTTGTCACTTGATCATCTCAATATCTTCTCATATGGCATTCAAGGCATTCTGTTGCATTTTCATGTTCTTTATAATAAATAATATGATCTTCGGGACAAGCATCTATTATTTGATACTCCATTCCAATATGTTTCATAGTGGCACATAATTCTCGGTACGAGCGAGGGAGAACATTTGATGGTGGTAACAGAAATTCACCTATCAATCTACAACAAATAATATAATTCATTACTATAAACAATCTTAATGGTACGTGTTTCACCTTTTATAGACTATAATGACATATATGACAAATGTTAGCATACGTGACATTTCTATGTTAGATAAACCATTCATAACCTTCAAATTCACCAACAACAATACAACAGAGAGAAGAGTAGGTTGGGAGCCTTCATAAAGGTCTGTGTCCACCTTCTCAAGTATAGGTATATCATGGACATCATCAATTTCATCCTCATCATAATCATCATCATCATCAGCAACAACAGCAACACCAGTGCCAAATGTGTCAATGATTAATGCATTCATACCATCATCTTCAAATGGTTTTTTTGGTGCATGATTGTCATCTTCCATGGGATCATGATCTTTAACTTCAATACTCACACCTCCATGTTCCTCTATATTCACACTGGGGAGATCGATCTATATAAAAATGATGATAATCAAACCCCCCTTCAATGTGATAATCAAACCTCCTTCCATGGTTCATATGTATATTAATTATGAAAACAATAGAACAAACAACTTACCACAGGATTATAATCAAACCACCCTTCAATGTGACCATTCTCCTTATAATGTCTCTTTTCTATTTTGATTTTGATTCTTCTTGTCTTTAAGCTGTTACAAATCTTGCATGGACAATAACATTTGTCATCGCCTTCTCTTTGAAAGTTAGACAACAATCTAGCGATTGTCTCCCTATTTTAATTGAATTCCCTTGTATTATCTGACACGATCCTTAATGTGTACATTTGCAAAATAAATTGGAGATACCTCCTTTCATTAGCTTCATGTCACCTTCTCATAGCTTCTCATTTTCTAACAGATGTCGCCAAAGGCTTTGTAGGAAACCAAGGGGTATTCTTGAGTTCAAACACATTGAGCTACTACAACTAAATTATAAATCATGAATTCACTATAAAATTAATGTATTGCTCTAGATTTCATATGGACATTTTGTCAAATGGTTGGCATGTATGTTTATTCAAATGGAGTTATATCATTTGGAATGGATATATGATAGGTTGATATCGAATTCTATGTCCCTATTTGATCTAATAGCATCAATATAACAAATAGAGCACCGACCAATCAAATAGGGACATGAGGTGCTCAAACAGTGAGCTCATAAAAAAATATATTTAGTCCTAATAAAATCTTATAAAACAACATATATTGTGTGAAGTGTTTAATCTCTCTTTATTTATTTTGTTATTTCGATATTCACTATGTGGTACTCCTCGTTTATGATCATTTCATGAGGAAATGTCTTGATGGCTTGCGAGTTGTAAGCTAGGGCATCATGCATTATTTATGAGCTCACTATTTGAGCACCGACCAATCAAATAGGGACATGAGGTGCTCAAACAGTGAGCTCATAAATAATGCATGATGCCCTAGTTGTAGGTAGTTATCTCTTCTATAATGATGGAGGAGTGAAAGGTAATGATTAATGAGGTTGTTGCTATTAGATCATACATTAATACACTTATTGTTTTGAATTTGAGCTCGGGAATCATGCAATGTTATTGCTATCATTGAATGCTTGCTATTGTTGTGCACCATATATTGTTTTATACACTATTTATTTCATTGAGACAGTGAGCTTGGCATTTGTAATGTATTTTCTATTATTGGATCAATGCTACCATGTTGTTGAGGCTTTAGATGCATTGAATCACCATTTCCATTCTACTTTGATAGCAGTAATATAACAAACAGAGCACCCTCCAATCAAATAGGGACATAAGTAAGACATTTAATGTATTATTACTTCATCCTGATGATAAAAATTTCATTGGCTCAAAGCACATAGAAATTCAAAATAGTAGGATATCTTAATCTTTATGAGCTCAAATTCAAAATAGTAAGTGTATTATTTTATTACTGATGTCCCTATTTGATCTAATAGCATCAATATAACAAATAGAGTACCAACCAATCAAATAGGGACATGAGGTGCTCAAACAGTGAGCTCATAAAACAATATATTTAGTCTTAATAAAATCTTATAAAATAACATATATTGTGTGAAGTGTTTGATCTCTCTTTATTTGTTTTATTGTTGATATTCACTATGTGGTACTCCCCATTTATGATCATTTCATGAGGAAATGTCTTGATGGCTTGCGACCTGCAAGCTAGGGCATCATGCATTATTTATGAGCTCATAGTTTGAGCACCGGTCAATCAAATAGGGACATGAGGTGCTCAAACAATGAGCTCATAAATAATGCATGATGCCCTAGTTGTAGGTAGTTATCTCTTCTATAATGATGGAGGAGTGAAAGGTAATGATCAATGAGGTTGCTTCTATTAGATCATACATTAATACACTTACTGTTTTGAATTTGAGCTCGGGCATCATGCAATGTTATTGTTGACATTGCATGCTTGTTGTTGTTGTGCACCATATATTATTTTATACATTGTTTATTTCATTAAGACTGTGAGCTATTGTAGTTGACTATATTGTTTTGGGGTCTGATCTATTGTAGTTATTTTTTTTTCTTTGAATCATTGTTTATAATTACTTTTGATGCAATATTTATGTGAAGAACAAGAACAAAATGGTGAATGAGTGTATTTGACAATGATAAACATGACACATTTTATTGGGCTGGTTGGGTTGTCCCATTACCATTTACATGGCCTAGCTAGATATTAAACAGTGAGCTCATGAACAATGCCAGTATTAAATAGTGAGCTCATGAATAATGTATGATGCCCTAGCTTGTAGCCCACGAGCCATCAAGACATTTCCTAATGAAATGATCATAAACAGGGAGTACTGCATAGTGAATATCAACAACAAAATAAATAAAGAGAGATCAAACACTTCACACAATGCCTTGAAGGTAATAGAAATGATGCCCTAGCTCTCAAAGGTTGCAGGTTATCAAGCATTCCAAATGAAAAGATGTAAACAATGCCAGTATTAAATAATGAGCTCATGAACAATGTATGATGCCCTAGCTTGCAACCCGCGAGCCATCAAGACATTTCCTCATGAAATGATCATAAATAGGGAGTACCACATAGTGAATATCAACAACAAAACAAATAAAGAGAGATCAAACACTTCACACAATGCCTTGAAGTTAATAGAAATGATGCCCTATCTCTCAAAGCTCGCGGGTCATCGAGCATTCCAAATGCTAAGATGTACACAATGCCACTATTAACATTCACATTGTGCCATTAAATCAACAAATGCCATCAAAATGAAATTGAGGTGCTCAAACAGTGAGCTCATAAACAACGCCCTCTTTGGGCCACTCAAAAGTGCAGTGTCATCTTCGCGATAGCTCTTCGAATTCAAAAAAATTACAAATGACTCTTTCTTTTTCAAAATTACAAAAAATTCATTGGCTCAAAGCACATAGAAATTCAAAATATTAGGATATCTTAATCTTTATGAGCTCAAATTCAAAATAGTAAGTGTATTATTTTATTACTGATGTCCCTATTTGATGTCTCTATTTGATCTAATAGCATCAATATAACGAACAGAGCACCAACCAATCAAATAGGGACATGAGGTGCTCAAACAGTGAGCTCATAACATAATATATTTAGTTTTAATAAAATCTTATAAAACAACATATATTGTGTGAAGTGTTTGATCTCTCTTTATTTGTTTTGTTGTTGATATTTATTTTTAAGTGAAAACATTGAGAATCTTGAATTAAATCTCCATCTATAAGATGTGCTTATGTCAATAATAACACAAATTTTATTGTACTCTTACATATTTACTTACAAATATTGTCTATCAGCGTAACCCTTGCACCTCTTTTTGGTACAAGTACTAGTATATAATACTATCGACATAACTATTGCATCTTCTTTTAATACAAACTTAATATAAAAATATACCATCTATTCAAAATGACCCTAAATAAAAAAGCACATGATATGAAGGGATGTAAATTTTGTAGGTGTTCCTCTTAAAAGGAAACACTTTGAGAAATAGAGATGAAGTCGCTAGTAAGTAGTTAGGTATGCTCCTCATCCTTTTGTGTTGAGGAAGACAACATTTTTTGGAAATAAATAGTGGGGAAGTAAAGAGTAATATATAAATTTGGTTGAACGGTCTCAAAGTTTAGAATATAAGGAGATTGAAGAGGCTCTCATATATCCCACTAGAAGCATATACACAGAGTAGAGAGGGGTGTCCTTTAAAGAAACAAGGGAAGAAGAAGAAGAGTGGCCTGGTAGAAACAAAGGAAGATGGACATGATAAATAGACAACAGATCTCAGCAAGGCCAATTGAGAAAGTGGTAGTCCATCCTCTAGTATTATTAAGCATCGTGGATAACTACAATAGAGTGGTGAGGGACACTCACAAAAGAGTTATTGGTGTACTTCTCAGAACAACATTTTGTGGAATAGTAGATGTCACCAACAATTATGTAGGTATTTAGTTCTATTCCATTGAATGTTTTATATCACAGTGCATGTGAATCTCACAAATTTTCATTTTTTATTGTAACGGGTCATTTCTTGCACTCTAGTAACATCAGCCTATCTATTTAGTACTACTCATTAGCCCAAACCTTTAAGGACCCTCTAGAGTTTCTACACCGTGTGCCAGTGGATTGTTATGTTTAAATTTTGCATTGAACTTGTTCACGAGGTCAAAACATAAATCTTGTGTATCAAATGTTAAATTATATGATGATTATTCTTCTGAAGGAATCTAAAAAAATGACTCAAAACCACTTGGGTGAATCTAAAAAACCATCACATTTTGATCCACTCTATAAACATCACTTAAATGAGAAACTGTGACATTGGAATGAGGCAGAGGGGCATTGTGTTCTCTTTCCTTCATTTTTTTACCTTTTTTGTGTGATTGAGTACCTTTGAGACTTTCAAGTCTCTGTCTCAACACATGTTATTTTATGCCTACTTGCCAGATTAGACAAATCCTTCCAAGTTTATCAAGAGATTCATTCTATTGTTCTGAATTAGGGTTTGGCAATTTGTCTTATTATAAGTAAGCTTCAATCTACTCCTTGGGTTTGGTTTTAACTTTTTTAAGCCCTGTCAGTCCACCTACACTGGGACTATCTTGGTCACATCATGTTCCACACATGCACATCATAGATTCACAACCTTTTCACACACCTTTTGGTTTATTTTCCACATTGGTACTAGTAGAGAGATTAAAATTTGGGAATATGATGTTGTGATTATCTATTTTCTGTTTGAGGCCGAGGTGGTTTTGTGTAGCTGTTCCCTTTTTGTGATCCTTCTGAGTCTTCAAAAAGATATAAGGGTTGTTTGATTCAATTTAATAATGGCATGGCTGAATCAATTTTCAGTTTTCAAAAAGATAAAAGGGTTGTATGATTCAATTTATGACTAAAGTATAAACAAAATTACTTACAAATATTAGAGTAGTGTAGTCTACTTGCAAATATGATAGTAAATTAAATTACCTTAGACAAATTAAATTACTTGCAAACTTTATGATTGGCCCAAGTTATTTGACTTTAGTGCTATCAGAGATCACCATTGAAATCCTATATAAACTTAAAAGTAAACTTATCCAAGTCATTATCAGATGGATAGCATGATCAAATTGAATCTTAAGCATCCAAATTTATTTTAATTTACTAGGCCATGCCGAATATCCCTTTGTCTGACATTTCTAATGTAGTTCTCACAATGATAAATAGAACTTTATATTGTCATTGTAGACATTTTTGTTGTCATAGCAATTTCGTCATATTATTTTTGATACTAGAGATTTAAGAAAATCAAAGGCATGTGAATATTTACTCATTAATTCTAATAAGGTATTTTGTCTTTCTCTAGTAACCCCACTCAATGAAGTATTGTAACTTTTCCTGAAACAATCTTGCCCTCTTGAGAAGGGAACTTGCGTAAACTAGGGCAACATTAGGCAAACGAAATATAGGGAGTTCCAGAATCTTTTGCAGCTCATCTTATTAATGGAGGGTGTTGGCTTTTAGTTTGATTTATTTGTTGGCTTGGGGCTTCCTTGCAAATCTTATAAACATTCTTTAATGCATTAGTCTCTTGATATTTGTTTCTTGTTCAAAAACAATAGAAATAGTATATGTAACAAGTGGGAGACACATTTGAGAAGTTATTATCTGAGTAGACTTGAGACCTAATAAATTATTTCTATGACACACTCTATGTGGTGTGCTTCTAATTGCTTTTCCTGTAATGATGAATTAAGGAAGAAGGGCACCAGCCCCTGGATGAATGAAACTATGCTTGGGTAGTTGTCTTAGAAACACCGATAAAGTAGGTTTAAAATTGCAATCAAAAGTATGTTGAATAGAAGGACACCAACCCCTTGATGAATGAAACTATGTATGTTTGGGTAGTCATTTTAGAACACCAATAAAGTAGGTTTAGAAATACAACCAAAAGTATACTGAATCTAAATTGTGAAGAGCTCAACATTTTGGTTGAGAATCTAACTACAGAAACTTAAGTCTTCAGGTATGTGGATGATTCCTTGGTCAAGTTTAATGCAGTCTGGTATTGATAAAGATGTTATTATAATGAAGTCCCACCTTTGAGAATGTGAAATTGCTTCAATTAATGGGTTGACATTACTTCCAATGACTTGGATATTTAGAATTTTACTATTTTTTTTTCACTTCTAAATTACTCGAATCATTTGTCAAGTGTATCTAGGAAAGAAAATTTCCTAAGAATAGTTGAAAAACTAAGACTTGACAACTATTCAGCTTATTAAAAAACTTGGGACAAGGAAATAAATTAATTAAATTTTCTGAACATTAAAAGTAAAAACACAAATCTGTAAAGTGTGAACATATTCATCAAAAACATGCTATTTTCTAAATTTAGGGAACATATTACAAATAACCTTTATATATATATATATATATATATATATATATATATATATATATATATATATATATATATATATATATATATATATATATATATATATATATATATATATATATATATATATATATATATATATATATATATATATATATATATATATATATATATATATATATATATATATATATATATATATATATATATATATATATATATATATTCAAAATTAGAGCTCAATGCATTTCATAAACCAAAGAAGAAGCTCAAAATTATCTCTACCTCTGTTATTACTATTTAACTTGAGCCCATAAAATTTGAAGGTTCAAGAGAAAATAGGAATCTAAAATTTAAATCTACTTTAAATGTTAATGTAAATGTAAATAGATTATAATTTTATTAAAATGGTTTCGGAAAAGTAGTATAGAGAACACATAGAAATGAAATATTATAATGATATTAATCCATTTTATTATGTAATAATCCTGTCACATGATGTCCTTCAATGCCAATATTAAATAGTGAGCTCATGAACAATGTATGATGCCCTAGCTTGCAGCCCACGAGCCATCAAGACATTTCCTCATGAAATGATCATAAATGGGGAGTACCACATAGTGAATATCAACAAAAAAATAAATAAAGAGAGATCAAACACTTCACACAATGCCTTGAAGGTAATAGAAATAATGCCCTAGCTCTCAAAGCTCGTAGGTCATCAAGCATTCCAAATGAAAAGATGTAAACAATGCCAGTATTAAATAGTGAGCTCATGAATAATGTATGATGCCCTAGCTTACAGCCCGCAAGCCATCAAGACATTTCCTTGTGAAATGATCATAAACGGGGAGTACCACATAGTGAATATCAATAGAAAAACAAATAAAGAGAGATCAAACACTTCACAAAATGCCTTGAAGGTAATAGCAACGATGCCCTAGCTCTCAAACCTCACGGGTCATCAAGCATTCCAAATGAAAAGATGTAAACAATGTGAGTATTTAATAGTGAGCTCATAAACAATGTATGATGCCCTAGCTTGCAACCCATGCGCCATCAAGACATTTCCTCATGAAATGATCATAAACAAGGAGTACCACATAGTGAATATCAACAACAAAAAAAATAAAGAGAGATCAAACACTTCACACAATTCCTTGAAGGTAATAGCAACAATGCCCTAGCTCTCAAAGCTCGCAGGTCATTGAGCATTCCAAATGCTAAGATGTAAACAATGCCACTATTAACATTCATATTGTTCCATTAAATCAACAAATGCCATCAAAATGAAATTGAGTTAATGAGAAGACAAAGCTCAAATGCCTACCTCAAGTGCCAATGTGCTCTTCCCATATGGTGTTGGTCTCTTCATGCACACCACTCGAATGCCCTCTTCGTGCCACACAAATGTGCAGTGTCATCTTCATGGTAGCTCTTTGAATTCACAAATTACAAATGACACTTTCTTTTTCTTTTTTTTTGTTTATAACTAAAGGGGTGTCGCAATTATGATGTCATCATCACTATTATGACACCGTTAGGAGCACTTGCACAAAAAAACACAAAAAAAAAACACAAATTGTAGTGGCATTGCAAATTGGTGTCAAAATTTGACCCTAAATGTTGTAGTGTATGCTTATTTTTAGGGGTTTTGGCAAGATTTAGGGACCAAATTGGAGTAAATTTAGGGCCAAATTAGAGGGCATGATTTTTGAATTGTGGCTTTAGGAGGCTATAAGACTGATTTTCTTAATTAGTTTGAGGGGTTCAAGATTTTTGAGAGGACTTAGTGAACTTTTTTCTTCCTTTGTGCCTTAGCTTATGTTTTGTAACCTACATTTTTAGATTTTGAGGAAAATAATGCAAGTGGTCCATATTTTCTCATATTTTGAGTATTGAATTTAATCCTTTTCATCATTCTACATTCAATGTTTATCTGTTTTGTAACAAGGAGAAGTGAATTAGTCCTATTCCTCCTCTTAGTGAACAAAATTCAAGCCTTGTGTGGAATTTTTATATTTGTTGACAGATTATCACTGTTTGTGGTTTATACCCTAGTAGTGAAATTAAGTTAACCTATATGTTGATGAGTGAATGATAATGCCAATCTCATTAGTATGTGCATTGTGGATGCTGGTTTTAGATTTCAAGTAAATCTGAGTTCAATTTTGGTGTATCACCCCATTTTTATTCAGTTTTCAGAAGCATTTCTTTCTTCCCTTTCCTAATCAAAGTTAGTTCAGGTGATATTCCAAATCAAATAGGAACCAGCCTAGAATTTGAAGACTCCTCAATCAGAGTCCACCCACAATTTGAGTAGGTTTCCATTGTTAGGATGAAATAACTATGAACCCTAATGCCTGAGTTAGGGTGATATTTTCAAACTTAAATAGTTTTTGGCACACCTGGTGGGACCTTGTGATACATGAATCGAATCCAAACAAGGAGTGTTAAAGAGTTTGAATTTTTGCAGCTGTACTTCACTAGGAGAGGCAGAACTATGCAAAGAGAGCCTAGAGGTCCTACAGAGCTTTTTGTTCAGCCTATTCAAAGGGGTAGGAGACCAAGATGGCCAAGGAAGATAAGATCTAAAAGAATTTTAGCTCCTCCCTCCTATCGCATGGAATTTCAAGATTTAGAGTAGGAAGTTTTCAAAGATTTTACAGCATTTCAAAGTCAAGTTGTTCCTAAATAGCTGCTAGTGGTAAATCAACCATTACCATCTAGTACTAATACAACACTTCCAGTAATGGAAAGGAATCTTCCATTTGTGCCTTTTGATCAGGGTAGTCCTCTGAATATTGCCAATCACAGCAACATCCCATTGGCTGCCTTGAAAGGATTGCCAACTTTTACTAGAGAAGGGCAAACAACTTCCATAGAGCATATCAAAGATATTGCATCTCTTTGCAATGTCCATCACATCATGGAGGAGGATGTAGCTTTGAAGCTATTGGCTGCATCACTAAAGGTTAAAGCACTAGAATGGTTCAGAACTCTTCCAGTGGCTTCTATTGCTACATGGGATGTATTGGGAGAGAGATTGTCTAAGTTCTTTGAAGACAAATTTGAAAACCTATCTTTGGTGGAGCAATTAACAACTATGAAGAGGGCTCCACAAGAGTATATGAGTGATTTCAATCTACGTTTCCAAAAGACTTGGAATAGGATTCCTGCTACGGTAAGACCCTCTACTGAATATGCATTCTTGTATTTTCTTAAGAGTTTGAATAACGATATCTCAGTCATGATACAATCTATGGGAGGTATTTCTTTACCTCAAGCTTTTGATACTACTATTAGGGCACAAAATATTCTCATTTAGGTGGGAAAAATAGGTCCCAGGCCACCTATGCCCTTCTTTCCTAGCATTTAGTCTAATATGCCATTGGTTGTCCCACCTCTATCTGATGTGCCATCATTTAAAAGTCAAGAGATAGTGCCAGTTACCCCTTTAAATGAGTTGCAAAGCATAAAAGATAGTAAACAAAAAATAGAAAGTTTATTGTAGACCTTTGGTAATGAATTAGTGAGCCTTAAGAGGAATCAAGCACAAGCAAACCCTATGCCTCCAAATCAATTTGCTGGTTCCTCATCCCAATATCCTAATCAGCCTACCTTTCAAGGTAACAAACAACAATTCCAAGGGAATAACAATGCAAATATGAAGAATTGGACTTAGAGACCTTATAGACCTTATAATCCTGCACTTGTTAATGCTGTTAGAGATATAATACCCAGCCATAATAACCTTGCTACTGAGTGGTGTTACCCATGTAATGAAGCTCATAACCAATCAATGTGTACCAATGGAGTTCTTAATCAAGCTCTTATGGTGCAAAATTCAGTTAATTCACAACAGAATATACCTGTTGAGGAGATCCAACTACAATCGGATCTGAATGTTTTGGATACTAGTTTTCTAAATTGGCAAGAGGAGGAATTTTGTGGAATAAATGATGGTTCTCCTATGTCAACAAACACTAGAGCCAAGAAGAGAGCTCTAGAATTAGAGAAATCAACTGGTAATGTTCCTGCCACACCAGTTTCAATTTTGAAAGGTCACTCTTCTTCTAAAAATAAGGATCAAAATCAGAAGCATGCAAATCAGAGTATTCCTAGGTCTCCTCAAAAGGTATAGTTTGTTGTTCCTTATAATACTGTTGATTTTATGAAGAAAATGAATGTATCTATGACTATGTGGGAAACTCTAGCTATTCTAGGACAAGCTGAGATATTAAAGGAAGAGTTGTCCAAAAAGACAACAAGTTCACAACAAGTTGTTAAGTAGCCTTCTAGGACTATTATGGCTAATTCAGAGCCTTCAAATGTGAAAGAAACAATAATAAATGAAGGTAAGAATCCTAAAAATGTGCAAGAAACAATAGTAAAGGAAGGTAAGAAGCTTGAAAATGTTAAACCTCCTCCTTTCTATGTTTCCTTGATTATTGGAAATAAGTTAGTGCACAACTGTATGGTAGATAGTGGTGTAACCAGCACAGTAATGCCTAAACAGATTGTTGATTTGTTGGATTTGTAATATGAGCCTCTTGAGAAAGGAGTTGTCCAGTTAGATGGTTCCTTAGTCAAAACCTTAGGAGTTGTTAAAAATGCAAGTTTGACTCTTCATGCATGCCCAAATTTCTCAATTCCTCAGGACATCTATGTTATAGATATGTCACCCTATTGTTCCCTATGTCTTTCAAGAGATTTTATAGCCAAGATAGATGGATAATTTTCATTAGATTGGTCCCACATGTTTTTTAAAACAAGATATGGCACCAAGGTGACCATAAAATCAGAATTATTGACCAAAGATCACATAGAGCCATACAATCCAAGTCCTATCAATGCGAGTTGTATGATCATAGATTCAGATGAGATCAAGAACTATCCAGCCTTTAACACTCAAATAGAGGGAATTATTGATAGTGTATTGGATGAGTGGGTAGATGGAAATGACCAAGATAGTGTTACATATGATACTAGTTTTGAAAATTATATGAATTTAGAATCTGACACTGTCATGCCTAACTTGATGAAAGCCCAAGATTCTAATTCAGAATTGTCAAATCAGCTCCGGGACTTGTACTTTGATGGATCTAGAAATAAGGATGGTGTTGGTGTAGGGGTTATGCTTGTGTCATGAGAGGGTGATAAATTTTATGCTACATTCAAATTATCTTTTCCTTTTTCTAACAATGTGGTTGAATATGAAGGTTTGATTCAGGGTTTAGAATGGGCAAGAAAGAGGAATATCAAATGCTTGAGGGTATTTGGGGACAATGAATTGGTTGTTAACTAGGTAAGAGGGGTTAATGCTATTAAGAATGATATTTTAAAATTGTATAAGTCCAGAGTATCTGATATTCTAGATGATTTTGATGCATTCAACTTGATTTCTGTACCTAGAAGGAAAAATCAGCATGCTGATAGGTTAGCTGGTAGTGGTACACATGTTTCTATTTTTGAAAATAAAGGTGTCATCTCAGATCAGTCTCATATTAAGATTGTTGTTAGGCCATCCATTCCAAATAATGATATTAACTGGTAGGTTTTTATACTGATGAGAAAATTTTGAGTTTTATGGCTGAAACAGAGGACTTTTCAATTCCCAAGGATAAAAAAGTAAAACAACAAATGGAAGATTAGATTATACAGCTAAAAACACACAAGCTTCCTAAAGGATTGGTTAGCCTAGAGTCTACCTTTAATTCTAATGATCAGTTCAAGAGGAAAAAAACTAGTATGTTGATCAAAGAGGATCACTATGAGGAGATTGAGATTTTTAGAGACAAGCTTTTAAAGGTTGGTAAAGTTAACTCTCCTCAAGAAAAAGAGTTTCTTATTGCTTTATTCAGAGAATTTAATTATGTATTTGCTTGGGAATATGCTGATTTAAAAGGATTTGATCCCCAATTGACCCAACATACCATAGAATTAGAGCCTAATCCCAGGACAATTAAGAAAAGATAAAGGCCAATTAACCCCAAGTTAAAGCCCTTAATGCTTAAAGAGCTGAAAAAACTACTGGATAGTGGGATAATTTTTCCTATCAAACATACATCCCGGGTATCAAATTTAGTTCTTGTGAGGAAGAAGAATGGGGAGATCAGACTTTGTGTAGATTTTAGAGACCTTAATAGGACATCTCTGAAAGATATACACCCTCTTCCCTCAATTGAACAAATTCTACAGTATGTCTCTAGTTTTGAAAGGTTTTCACTTCTAGATGGGTATTCTGGTTATAACTAGATTTTAGTAAAAGAGGCAAACCAGTTTAAAACAACCTTTACAACAAAGTGGGGAACAATGGATTGCAAAAGAATGCCATTTAGTTTATCAAATGTAGGATCCATATTCCAAAAAGCTATGGACATGGCTTTCAAAAACTTGATGTATAAATTTGTTTTGGTGTACTTAGATGATGTCACCATTTACAACAAAGTTGTAGACCAACATATTGGTCATTTGAGACAAGTGCTACAGAGATGCAAAGAGTTTGGAATCTCTCTCATCCCTAAGAAATCAATTTTTGTAGTTCATGAGGGTAAGCTTTTAGGATACCATGTGTCAAAAGAAGGTACAACTATAGATCCTAAAAGAATCCATGCAATTATGGATTTATCATTGCCAAAACATAAAAAGGGATTGTAGAGCTTTATTGGAAGGATAAAATTTGTTAGACGCTTTATTACTGACATTGAAAATTTACTAAAGCCCTTAACTATAATGCTGAAGAAAAATGTGCCATTCAGATGGACTAATGAGGGAAGGTAAAGTTTTGAACATGTCAAACAAGCCCTGTCATCAACCCCTACATTAACTAATCCTAATTTTACTAAGGATTTTATTTTATATGCTTATGGAGGTTATGATATAGTTTCAACATTGTTGGTGTAGAAGAATGAAGACAATTAGGAGCAACCTATTTTTTTTTTAGCAAAGGAATGGATGACTATGAGAAAAGGTACAGTTTTGTTGAAAAGCATGTACTTGCTATTATTAAAGCTTTGAAAAAGTTTAAACATCTGGTTGCTAGAAATAAGATTCATTTAATGGTTGCACATCCTAGCATTAAAGAATTCCTATTGAACAAAGATGTAAATGAGAAAAGAGCAAGATGGATAAAAAAAGTTATGGAATATGATGTACATATCCATGTAACCAATATTGTAAGAGGCCAAGGTTTGTGTGCCCAGATGGCAAAAGAAGAAGAAGTTGAAGCCACTGAAGAGGATGTTTTATTCTAAGGTAATTCTATACTTAATAATGATTCAGCAACTTGGTTGTCTGATATGATCAGATTTCTACAAACTGGACAATGTCCAATTAATCTTGACAAAGCCAAAAGGAGGTATTTCATATTTCAGTCTATTCCTTATGTTTTGATTGATGGTATTCTTTATAGAAAGGATTATTCTAGAATATTACTCAAATGTATTTATTTTTCCAACCAAAGAAAGATATTATCTAAATTTCATGATGGATCATGTGGAGGACATTTCAATCCCAAGACCATAGCTTGGAAAATATTGAGAGCTAGTTATTACTAGCTTGATTTGTTTAAGGATACCCATTCTTGGGCAAGAAAATGTCAAAAATGTTCTCTTTTTGTAGGAAAGAAAAGGCTGGCAGCATTGCCACTGAAGTCAATAATTGTAGATCAACCATTTAACAAGTGGGGGGTGGACTTTATTGGCCCAATTAATCCTAATTCTAGTGCAGGTCATAAATGGATCTTGATTACAACTGACTATTTTACAAGGTGGACTGAGGCCATTGCATTGAAGGAATCTACAAGATCTGTTGTTTTGAAATTTTATGAAGATATTATAACCAGGTTTGGTATTCCTCAATCAATAATTCTAGATAATACATTAGCTTTTTTTGGTTCAACAATAACAAAGTGGGTTGTTAAAAATGGCATTTATCTGAATACATCATCTAACTATTACCCTCAGGGTAATGGAATTGTAGAGTCTACTAACAAAAACCTCATCAGAATTATTAAAAAGACTTTGTAGGAAAACAAGAGAGATTGGCACTCAAAATTGAAGGAAGCCTTGTGGCTAGATAGAATAACTCCAAAGAAGATTACTAGGAGCTCACCCTATGTACTGGTTTATGGTAAGGAGGCAAGGTTTCTAATTTCTACTAAGTTTCCAGCTTTGCAATTAGCTGATTAGATGTTCATGTTTGAAGAGGAAGATCCTCTTAAGCTCAGATATGCTGAGTTGTTACAACTTGAAGAAGAAAGGAAGAAAGCCTTAAAGAATATGGAGCTGAGGCAGAATCAGAACAAGAGGTCTTTTGATAAGAAAGCTACATCCAAGGAGTTCAAAGAGGGTGATTTAGTTCTAAAGTGGGATGTATTGAAGAGCAGGCCAGGACAACATGATAAATTTGACAACTTTTGGTCAGGCCCATTTGTCATTTCAAAATGTAAAGAAAAAATTGCCTTTTAGCTATCCACCACAGATGGAGAGATCTTGCAGATTCCAGTTAATGGGATCCACCTCAAGCTTTGCTTTGAGGGTTAGTTTTTTAGTTTAGTTTCTATTAAATAAGTGTTGTCTAGCACTAGGTCTTTAGGTTGCATGAGTCTTAATTTAGATGCATTTTCATTTCAATAAAGGTTGCATTCATAAGTTCTAGTTTTCTAACTCCATTGCCCAATGAATAAGGTCTGTAGTTCATGTTGAGCAAGCAGACATCTAGCAGAAGTTGCCAAAATTGTTACCCTAATTTACAGCATGTAGGATGATGAACATAAATAGGAAAAAATTTCATTTAGGAATCCATTCAACACTACATTTCAGGTGATGTTGATTAACATTTCATTATTGCATTCAACACCAACAAATATTTTTTATTAGGCTACTGGGTTTATGTTTGTTTATCAAGGCACATTTTTGTTTATTGTAATTCTAACAAACATCAACCAAATGTTTTTTTAATAAATGAAATAAAATAAAATTTAGAAAACCTAACTTAAGTATTTTATATTTTTTTACATCAAAATATTATACCTTTTTAAATGATTAATGAATCACTTAATAAATACCTTACTCATTAAACTTAACTGAAAAATAAATCAAAGACCAATCTAATTGATTAAAAAGGACTTGGCAGAAAATAAAAATAAAGGCAAAACCTTATGATAAAAAAAGACTTGGTAGAAAATAAAAATAAAGGCAATACCTTGAAACACAACACCACCTTTTTAATTTAACTTTTTCATTTTTACAAGTTCGCTAATGGATCTCTTCTCCCATGGAGAAGAAAAAAATGGAGCTATTGTTAGAATAACTGAGAGGGGGGGGGGTGAATTAGTTAGATCAGTTATCCTATAGTCCCAAACAATAAGATGTACCTTACAAAACAATTCCAACAAATTATGCAGCTCGGTAACATAAAATATCAATTTGTCTATCCAGTTTATCAATTACCAGTAATTATCCAACTATGATTATTGATTAAATCAACTATGCAGTATGTAAAGTATGATAGAAAAACAATCATAACAAATAACACAACATAATTATTTAACGTGGAAACCTTGCTAAGGGAAAAACCACTTGGGACCAGTAACCCAAATTAATTTAATCTTCTAAAGTGAGCTCAATGAAGAGCCAACCCTATTAAAGGTTACAATGCACACTATTAGGTGTGACCTGGTTAGAGGATTTATCACTAACAATTAACTTTTGACCAACATTCACTATGGGGTCAAAAAGATAACACTTTGCATTCAATGAATGTCATAGGGTAATACAATAAGACTGTTAAGTCCACTAGGTTAAGAGATTTTCTGAATCAATGGTTAAACTAATACAGTACTGAGCTAATTCAAATACAACTTAATTACAAATATTCAAATCTATGTTAAACCCTTAAAAATCCTCTGATCATTAATCAATTCACTTCCTCAATATTTCTCAACTTACTTTCACTCGGTAAATAGTTCTCTAACACTCGGTAGTGTCTACAGCTCGATTCTTTCAATAACTAGTTTGATTAGGCATGCATGAATACAGTCTTCACGCAAAATCTCTGCAGTATCCTTCTTTCTGGCATGTTTCAATAATGAAACTCATATCTCTTATATAGATAAGTAAATCATTTTCATTTCAGCCATTAGATTTTTCCTCTTAATCTCCTTTGTCCATTTTGCCGCTTAAGCCTTCCTTGACAAATGTGTCATTAACATGTTTCAATCTCATCATTTAGATCATCTTTAAATTTTGTTAGCCATGGATCTCATAACTAACTTTATCCTTAACCTCAAAACCATAACAATTTCTAACTCATCAAATTCAATCAATTTTTCTTAGCATTTAATGTTTTCATCCATACTCAGTTAATATAGAAATGCATCGGTGATAACTAGATAACTAGCTCGGTTATTACTGTCACTCAGTATATACTGCATTGGCTCGGTGTATACAGAAATCTTCAATTACCGACCACATTGACTTGTTCAATTTCAAATCTCTTCTTCATAATAGATTAATGTAACATGCTCAAGTCAACAATATAAAGCCATAGACTCATCAATAAGTTACCCAATGTTTACCTTATCCTTATTTGTCATATCCATCTTTTCCTCATGTAGATATCTCAGTTCTTCATCTTTTCTTCCTTCAACAGATGTTTAAATGTTTGTAACTAACATGATAAGTACCGTCAAAACTAGTTGAAATCAATGACAACATATTGACTGGTTTAATCATCTTACATATCATTTTAGTAGCTCAATGATCTCTAATCACTGTTTCTTCAGTTCATCAATCTCTCCCTTTGGCATTGATGGCAACACAAGCAATATGAAATTATGTCATACACATACCAAACATGCATTCTACAACTATGTAAGTAAATGTTGTAGCTTGGTAAGCTCTCCCTAGCTTGATATTTAATATGTTTAATCACTACAAAACAAAACAGCATTACATGCAGACTCTCCCTGTGGATTTAATCTTTTCAGTTCTCAAATTCTTTTTGTTTTTAGCAAAAAATATTCAAGTCTCTCCCTTTCTGCAATCTATCTCCCTAATATTCTATCCCTGATCTTCTCTCCCTTTGACAACAATGCCAAAGAAAATATACAAATAGCTCTTCAGCAGCTAAGTAATTCTCTATTGTTCGGTTCATAATAGTCGGTCAGGTACCTTCAGTGTACTGATAAACAAATTTCTATTCTAGCTTCTACAATCTTTCACAACGTTAGAAAAAACTAAAGTGTGAGCTATGTGCATCAACATGAATGATCTTTTGATAAGTATAGGTTGATGCAACCTCCAGATCATCTCAGTGATCAATAGACAGGGGATGGACCCCAAGTCTAGTCCTCAAATATTCAAATGTGTCCTTCGGTAAGGGTTTAGTAAAGATATCAACAAGTTGTTTCTTAGATGTTACAAATTATAGTTTCACCTACTTCTCTTGAACGTGTTCCCTCAAGTAGTGATACTTAATAGATATATGCTTTGTTTTTTAAAGCATCATAGGATTCTTGGAAATATTTATAGCACTAGTGCTGTCACAATATATAATCACCAGGTCAGTGATTACCTCATTCATTCCTTCCAACACTTGCTTAATCCAAGAAATATTTGAATAATTTGTAGCAGCATAAACATACTCTACTTTAGTAGTAGACTGATAAATGCATGCTTGTTTCTTTCTTATCCAAGTCACAAGCCTTTCCCCTAAAAAGAATGCTCCATCAGTTGTGCTCTTCTGGCCATCTATGTTTCCAACCCAATCTGCATCAGTGTAAACTCTAAGTTCAAATTTTCCTTCCAATGTGTACCATAAACCATAGTCTTCTATCTTATTCAAGTATCTCAAAATTCTTTTAACTGCAACCATATGTGAATCTTTAGGATTGGCAAAAAATCTTGCCACAATCCCAACAACATGTGCAATATTAGGCCTATTGTGTACAACATACATCAGTTTTCCAATCATAGATCAGTACAGAGTTTGATTTACTTCTATAGATTCATCATCCTTTGTCAATTTACATCTAGTTACCATTGGTGTTCCTACCGGTTTTGCATCTTCCATGCCAAAATTTTTCAACACTTCTTTAATGTACATTTGATTGAGTAATGAAAATCTCATCATTCTATTGTATAATTTGCAAACCTAGAAAGAATTTAATCTCTCCAAACATAGACATCTCAAATTCCTTTCCCATTTCATCAGCAAAAGATTTTCAAATCAGATCTTGTCCTCCAAAAATTATACCATCAACAAATATCTCAACAATCAAAATATTATCATTAGATTCTCCTTTCATATACAAATTATTGTTTTCACTAGCTCTTAACAAAGCCAATATTGATAAGATAAGCATGTAGTCTTTCATACCATTCCCTCGATGCTTGCTTCAGTCCATACAAGGCTTTGTACAGTCTACATACCATGTTCTTCTGATTTTGATCAACAAAACCTTCCAGTTGTTCTATGTAGACCTCCTCCTAAAGAATTCCATTCAGAAAATCTGATTTCACATCCATTTGATATACTTTGAATCCCTTATGTGCAACATATGCAAGTAATATAAGAACTCCTTCAAGTCTAGAAACATGTGCAAAGGTTTCACCATAATCAATACCTTCTTGTGCATATCCCTTGCAAACAAGTCTTGCCTTATCCCTAGTGACCTCGCCATTTTCATTTAACTTATTCCTGAAAATCCACTTAGTACCAATAACATTTTTATCTTTCAATCTATGTACTAATGTCCATGGCTTATTCTTCTCTATCTTTTCAATTTCCTCATTCATAACATTGATCCACTCCTCATTTTCAAGTGCATCCCTAACATTCTTAGGTTTAAACTCACAAAATAAGCATGTGTTTTGTCTTAACTTACTTCGAGTCATCATGCCAACTTGCTTAATCTCTAATGATTTGATTCTGTGGATGGTGTCTTCTAACAAATGTTGCTAGTACTTGATCTCTTCTCTGCTCATCATTTGGTTTAGGTTCATTTTCCTGCTTGGTAGCTACTTCCTAATTCTCAGTGTGCATTTTCTGATTCTCGGTAGCATTTTCTTGATGCTCAATAGACTCAACCTGTGGCCTTGGTAGATAATCTGGATCTTCAATATAAGTAAACCTACCATAGTCTTCTAGTTCCTTCATGCTTTCTTCATCATTCCTTTCAACAAACTCATCAACTCTTACATTAGAACTTTCTATCATTTTATTAGTAGCCTTATTCAAACATTTATAAGCTTTACTCTTAGTATAATATCCCAAAAATATTCCTTCATCACCTTTAGAGTCAAATTTCCCAATCCTATCATCTTTCAGAATATAACACTTACTACCAAAGATTTTGAAATAACTTACACTCGGTGTGTATCCAAACTAACTCATAAGGTGTCTTGTTTGTGTCTTTCTTCAGTTGAACTTGGTTCAAGGTGTATACTGCAGTGCTATCTGCCTCTCTCCAGTACATCTGTGAAACATTTTTCTCAATTATCAATGTTCTAGCACAATCAACAATAGATTGGTTCCTCCTTTCAACAATTCCATTCTACTGTGGTGTTCTAGATGCAGAAACCTACCTTTTGATTCCATCCTCATTATAGAAATTAGTGAATTCATTAGAAACAAACTCACCTCCTCTATCAGACCTTAAGCATTTTAATTCTTTTCTAATTTCTTTTTCAACTTTATCCTTATACCATTTAAATAGTTTGAATGCCTCAGATTTTTCTTTCAAGAACATAACTGTCATCAATCTAGAATAGTCATCAACAAACAAAATAAAATATCTATCACCATAGTAGCTTTGAGTTCTCATAGGACCACATAAGTCAGTGTGTACCAACTCCAAAATGTTTTTAGATGAATATTCCTTACTTTTAAAACTAGATTTGGTCATCTTTCCTTCTAACATTGATGGCACATAAGTTTGGTTAGATTAGGAAATCCTCTAGCTTTTCTCTTTCTACTGATCTTAATCATGTTATCAAAGTTTACATGACATAACTTCTTATGCCATAACCATGCATCTTCATTTTTCACCAGTAAACAAGAAGTTTTAGCATTGTCAAGATAGAATAAATTACCTTTTGATTGTCCTCGAGTTCTGACAAGCTTTCCATTTTCATCATAAATTTTCACCTTCTTACTTTCAAATGCAACTCGGTGACCTGAGTTATTCAGCTGTGCTACACTCAACAAATTGTAATTAAGTCCTTTTACCCAGTATGATTTTTGTAGCTAATTTTATCATTCAATAAAATATACCCTTTTCCTTTTACCATACAAGGTGTATCATTTTCCCATTTCACTAATCCTCCATTATAATTCTCAAGATGATCAAACTTATCTTCATCACTAGTCATGTGATGTGTACAACCACTATCAATGATCCAAGTATCATTCTTACTAACTTTAGAAATAAGTGATGTTTCTACATACCTTTCCTCCTCTTTTGAATCATCTTTCATTGCAACAAATAGTACTTCAATTTCATCATTAGTTTTGGTGTTGGTGTCATCTTCTCTAACAAGGTAACATGAATTTTTGCCTTTATCTTTTTAATCTCAGTTGTCGCTATTGTAGTGTTGGTTTCCTTTGTTATTCCTTATGCCAAACTTTCCATCACTAGATTAGTCATTATCTCCCTCTTTCCTATTAGGACATCTAGCAGTAATATGGCCAACCTCTTTACAATTAAAACAAGCTAAAGGTAACTTTCCCTTATACGTTCCTTTACCTTTTTGTAGTCTCTGGGCCATAAGTGCTTCAAGCTCATCAAGCTCATCTTCAGACTCAACACTTGGTACAACACTATTATCAAAATTATTTTGGTCAAAAGTTGTTAACTTTCCAATCAGACTATCAAGAGTAAGAGTGCTATTAGGTGTAGACCTCATTTCATGAATAGCAAATATTCTGATTGCATATATAGGCAACAAGGTTCTTAGTATCTTACTTATCACAGTATCTTCATCAATAGTACCTCATGCTCCACAGATAGTATTGACTACCTCTTTGATTCTATTTGAATATTGTGTAATGTTCTCTCCTTCTTTCATTTTCATGTCATCAAATCTACCTCTCAAGATTTTAGGTCTGGCTCTCATCACATTCACATCACCACCATGAACTAGAGAAAGTTTCTCCCATATTTGCTTCACTGTAGTGCAATCCTTGAAATCTTCAAATTCAGCATCAGATAGAGCAATAACAATCTCTACCATAGTAATTTGTGTTCATATCAGTCTCTCAACTGATTAAGAGTCAAAGGTCCAACATTCAGTTGTAAGTAGCCATTGTCAAGTAAAGTTATAGTATATTCTTTGATTCTAGATATGTGAAGTCTCATCTGGCTTTTCCATGTGGTAAAGTTGTCTTTGATCATCTTTGAAACTTCCCTCTTATACATCTTGTAATCTTTCTGTTCAAGTCCTTAACACTTTCTTCCAAGAAACCAATATGGTCTAATACCAATTGTTAGAATAATTGAGGGGGGGGTGAATCAGTTAGATCAGCTATCCTACAGTCCCAAACAATAAGATGTACCTTACAAAACAATTCCAAAAAATTATGTAGCTCAGTAACATAAAATATCAATTTGTCTGTCCAGTTTATCGATTACCAGTAATTATCCAACTGTGATTACCGACTAAATCAACTATACAGTATGTAAAGTATGATAGAAAAAAAATCATTACAAATAATAATACATAACACAATGATTTAATGTGGAAACCCTACTAAGGGAAAAACCACTTGGGACCAGTAACCCAAAATAATTCACCCTTCTGAAGTGAGCTTAGTGAAGAGCCAACCTTGTTAAAGGTTACAATGCACACTGTTAGGTGTGACCTGGTTAGAGGATTTATCACTAACAGTTAAATTTTGACCAGCATTCACTATGGGGTCAACAATATAACACTTTACATTCAATGAATGTCATAGGGTAATACAATAAGACTGTTAAGTCCACTCGATTAAGAGATTTTTTGAATCAATGGTTAAAATGATACAGTACTGATCTGATTCAAATAAAACTCAATTGCAAATATTTAGATCTATGTTAAGCCCATAAAAATCCTCTGATCATTAATCAATTCACTTCCTCAATATTTCTCAACTTACTTTCACTTGGTAAATAGTTCTCTAACGCTCGGTAATGTCTGCAGCTCAATTCTTTCAATAACCAGTTTGATCAAGCATGCATGAATATTGTCTTCACGTGAAATCTCTATAGTCTCCTTCTTTCTGGCATGTTTCAATAATGAAACTCATATCTCTTATATAGATAAGTAAATCATTTTCATATCAGCCATTAGATTTTGCCTCTTAATCTCCTTTGTCCATTTTTATGCTTAAGCCTTTCTCGACAGATGTGTCATTAACAAATTTCAATCTCATCCTTTAGATCATCTCTAAATTTTGTCAGCCATGGATCTCATAACTAACTTTATCCTTAACCTTGAAACCATAAAAATTTCTATCTCATCAAATTCAGTCAATTATTCTTAGCATTTAATATTTTCATCCATACTCGGTTAATATAGAAATGTGTCGATGATAACTAGCTAACTAGCTCGGTTATTACTTTCACTCGATATACACTACACTGGCTCGGTGTATATAGAAATCTTCAATTACCAAACACATTGACTTGTTCAATTTCAAATCTCTTCTTCATAATAGATTAATGTAACATGCTCAAGTCAACAATATAAAGCCATAGACGCATCAATAAGTTACCCAATGTTTACCTTATCCTTATCTGTCATATCCATCTTTTCCTCATGTAGATATCTCAGTTCTTCATCTTTTCTTCCTTCAACATATGTTCAGATGTTTGTAACTAATATGATAAGTACTATCAAAACTAGTTGACATCAATGACAACATATTGACTGATTTAATTATCTTACATATCATTTTAGTAGCTCAGTGATCTCTAATCACTGTTTCTTCAGTTCATTAAGATATTCAATCATTTTTAGTTCATCTTCTATGTCACCATGGAGATCCTTATCGTCATGGATATCCCTAGGTTTTCATTGTGACCTCTATGTCATGAGGGGTTGACTTTTTCTAGCTCTATTATGCATTTTGGTATGTGGATTTTTCTTTTCAAAAGAATGAATATATCTATGTCTGTATATGTTCACTTGGAATTGTAGAAAAGAATTGAGTAATCTAGAAATGATATCTTTTTTATTGTTCTCTTCTGTAAAAGAGAAAATATGCCATGATAAACAAAAATACCTCACATTTGGATGATAAATCAAGATTAGGGTTTCAAAAAATGTCACGATTAACAAAAATGTCTCACGTTTAGATGACAAAAGTGCCTTGGTTTCAATTACATTTTTTAATAGATGCAAATTTTGGCTTAAGAAAGCCTTCCAATTCAAACACAATCTAGCAAATAGTTTACTTTTCTTTTCTTGTTTGACAAAATTGTGTATATCTCATTCTTGAATATGCTCTAGTGGTAAGATTTGATTGGGTGGCCTAATTATGATGTTGGCAGGTGATATCGTGAAGATATAATAATCAGTTTATAGGTGAGAAATCACTTGGCTTCATCTTATCTACATTTTAAACACAATTAGATTTATTTATTTCCCCATTTCTATAAATTACCCTATGAAGTTTTCTAGGGGTATTAGCTAAGTCTATGAAGCAGACAAGATCAAAATTTATCATACAAAGGTCTTCCATGTTCACCACTTCACATTAGACTCATATCCATCTTCTACACAACTCATGCATTTCTAAAGCTTCACATGTGACTCTTCCACTCTTCCTATGACTAATATTCATAACACAATAACTTTCCAAGGGTTTACTCATTCCCTTGCCTCAACACAAAAATATCTTCCTCATGCCACTCTTGGCCCATTCTATACCCCATCCTGGGTACACAATATTCTTTCCTAAACACACAAATCTCTTCCTCATGTAGCTCTTAGTCATTTGGCCTAAGAGGCCAAAATTGGTCAAAGTGGGTCAAAGGCCCTAGAACAAGTCAAATGGGTCAAGAATTAGTTGGAGATAATTGCAGATAGTTTCTAGGTCCATAAATACCCCTCTTTGGGTTGAGGGTAGAGAGATAAGTGGATTGGAAGGAAGTTTTGCAATAAAATATTGATGTTTACTGTTATTTTGTGTTTATCATTGCACATTTTCTCTTTTAAAGGAGTTGCACCACTATGGAGATCCTTGCATTTTTGTTTTTGCCTCTATGTCATGAGGGGCTAACTTTTTCTGGCTCTATTATGCATTTGGGTATGTGGATTTTTGTTTGCAAAAGAACAAATATCTTTATGTATGTATATGTACACTTGGAATTGTAGAAAAACATTGTGTAATTTGGAAATGATATCTTTGTTATTGTGCTCTTCTATAAAAGAGAAAATGTGCCACAATAAACAAAAATACCTCACGTTTGGACAATAAATCAAGATTAGGGTTTCAAAAAATGACACAATAAGAAAAAATGCCTCACATTTGGATGATAAAAATGCCTTGGTTTCAATTACATTTTTCAATAGATGCAAATTTTGGCTTAAGAAAGACTTCCAACTCAAACACTATTTAACAAACAATTTACTTTTCTTTTCTTGTTTGACATAATTGTGTATATCTCATTCTTGAATATGCTCCAGGGGTGAGCTTTCATTGGGTGGCCTAGAAATGACCATTTACAATATTCTTACTATGTGTGTGAGTTTTTGGACCTGCAACACAACCCTTCAATAAGACATTATATCATTTTTTAGCAAGAAATTCAAATCAAATTAGAAAAACCAACAAGTGAAATCGTCCTATTTCTCTCTAGTAGTGCAAGTATGAAATAGGGGTTAGTAGCTCTCAAATTTTCACCCTTAAATAGTGACAATGTGACACTAAAATGAGAGATTCAAAGAAATAACAAGGAATGAACTAGAAACTAGAAATTGCATCACAATTAGCCATTAAAGAATGAATTCTTTACTGTAGACCCAAATTGAGATGTTTTTCCTAATTAACCAGAACATAAAATGAAAGCATGGAAACCATTATCAAAATCAAAGCATTAGAAAGTGCAAATTCAAACATCAAGAGAGTTCAAAATCCAAAGATTATGAAGCCTCCAAATCCAAGCATTAGGAAGAATTCACAATATCAATAAGCTAGAGATAAAATTCCAACATCAAGGAGAGAGAATGAGCCTTTGAAAATCCTCTTTTATAGATTGTAGGAGGAATTGAACAGTTGAGATGCATCTGTGAGGATTGGTTGAGATGCATCTTGGCTTGATCCTTGATCCATGTGAGAGCCTCTTAATGATTAGAGTGTGTTTGTTGTGTTTGTTGATTTAAGAGGTATTTATCATTTTTATTTAATTAATAACTCTAGCCATGCATTTGGTGGGATTGAATTAATTAATTAGGCCTAGAGTTAATTGACTTGATTTAGCTTGAAACCTTGATGATAAATGCTTGATTTGAAGATTGAATTGATTTTATTAAATTGTAAGATTTATGTCAACAATCGAAGATTGAATTTAACATAATTAAGGTATTATTCTGAACTATGGAAAATAAGGCCTTAGGTTCTATTAGCCCAATTTTAGGTGATTACATTTTCCCCTCTTTGAATTGCTTTGTGAACAACACATGGATTCAAAGAAAATCTAATTTAAAGAATGATTTAGGAGATTTAGAGAGCAACGAGAACTACTCTAAACTCAAGTGCTTTAGAGAGCAGTGAGGACCACTTTGAAGGATTTAGAGAGTGGTAAACAGAACCACTCTAAATTTGAGAACTTCGAACTTGATCAAACAAAATCCTACTTGATTAGAAACTATCAATTCTGAACTTGATTGGATGAGAATTGACCATACCGATTCTGAGCTTCATTGAGCGAAAACTGATAAGAGATTCTGAAAAGAAATTTTAGTTGAATTTGGTTTGCAGTAACTGATCATGTTGACAAATAATCAATGTGATTTGAAGCGATAAAATTGATCAATGTCGTAAAGATTAACAGTCTCAACTTGATTGAAGAAAACTGTCATGCCCCTAGAGTTGAAGAATTTGATTCAAAGCATTTGAATTTGGTATGATTATGCCCCCTTGGTACCGAAATCAGAATAAGTTCAAATAAAATCATTTGTTTTCAAGCATTTAGAAAGAATTACGGTGATTAAAATGATCCTGGATCAAGTGTAGATCGATTGGAAAGTGTTATCAAGCCCTTTAGATCAATTTTAGTGTTAAAGAAACACTATTTGACCAAGTTTGACCAAGAATTGGAGAGATTTGACAAATTTTGACTGATGTTTAAGCAATATCCTAGCATAAAAACTTGATGCATTAGTGAGAAAATCACTTTTTATAGCTTTTGGCAAGCGTTCTATGCATTAATTACGCTTTGTTTAGCTCTCATTAAGTGCATTTGACTAAATTTTGACTTTTGTTGACTAATGATTTAATTGAAAATTATTACTGCATTGATTTGCCTTGCTCACAGTATCCTTTCTACTCATTTTACCCCTATTTGACTGTAATTTGACCATAATTGACTTCTGCATTCTGAAGGTTGACTTTGTTGTGAAACTCTATTTTTACTGCATCTGGGTGATATAAATCACCTATTTTGATTTTGGTCCTGATATTAAGCCTCTATGATGTCTCAGCATTAATTGTCCTTTAGGGTTCTAAGGCTCCTGGGAGGCTTAAATAGGTCAAAAAGTCCATTTTTACTATTCATTTTCCCTTTTACTCTTTGACTTTTTACTGAGCTCTGAGCGAGAATGGTGTTCCCAATAGAGAAGCACTGATTTGAGATGGCTAGGTGACATGACCAACCATGACATTATGACGCACCTATGAGTACCTGATAACGAACCTTGTCAATTTGAAAAAATAGAATTTCTCTCATTTTGAAGCATTTTATAACTAGATTTATTTTCAATTGTATCCCAGATTTGGGATCATGTTTAGTCAAACCCATTTTGCATATTGCATTCTAGATCGTATCCAAGATTTCCCAGATCACACCCCTCTAGGTCGCATTTGGTAAAATTCAAACAATTTCAAACTTTTTTCCCTTTTTTAGTTACAAAGTCGCATCCGGCATCCTGGATTGCCTCCCAGATTTCCCAATCCACATTCAGGATTTCCTAGCTCGCATACTATTTTAGGATCGCATCCCAGGTTTCCTAATCTGCATCTGGGATTTCTGGATCATTTTTGGTTTTTCTTGATTTTTGAGCCAAGTGTACTTATTTTTTTGAACTTTGAGCAATTTTTTGGCCAATTTCTTTTGTCTAATGCTGACTTAGTGCTCCTATTTTCTATTGTGCAGACTAATTTTGACGTCGTGTCATTTAGATCTCCTAGACCTGTCTAGGTATTAGCCTTACATGATCAATTGAGTGCCGAGGAGTAGTGTGTAGTCTTACGTTGTGGGTTATGGAGTTTAGTGTATTTACCTGACATTCGAGTAAATCGCGGCCTTTTGACAACATAATACCTTTCACTTACCCATAGGTGAGATGACCATCACACTAGAGGACATGTGGCATATTCTTCATGTTTATGTGATGGACACCCATATTGAGTATGAGGCATTTGGGCCGGCGGAGATTGCATACACTAGGAGATTATTCTAGGATGACACCATCATGGGTCGATATCTAAGTTGGGACCACATGGTCACCAACTATGCCCCTCTTCCTATGTATTTAGCTAGTTTGATAGGTTGTCTATTGATGCCTAATTGGGGTCAGCATGGCTTCATGTGTGGTTGGTCTAGAGTGATCAATTAGATGATTCAGTCCCTTGGTAGATATGCATGGGGTAGTTGTATTCTTGCTCACATGTACCATGAGCTTCATGAGATTGTTTACCAGCACATGAGGTCTATGACCGTTGGGATCATGGTTTTGCAGATTTGGGCATGGGAGCACATCCCTATGACCTGACCGATAGTTGAGAGGCATCGTGACACCGGCTTGCCCTATATCTTCATGTACTCTGGTTTTATCGAGCAACCCCATCTGGGAAAGTTGGAGTATTGGCATCATCTGTTAGATGATGTCATAGATGTGGTATGGAGGCCTTATCTAGACTGCAAGGGTTGGCCCTCAGATGTGAGGTAGACGCCTTTCTTCTTTCAGATCAGGTGCCTGGTAGGGAGGACCCAATATATTGTTGAGAGGTTCCTCATCACATGTGTATGTTGATAGTATGGCCGAGTATAGGACATGTCTCATGAGACATGTATATATGCATGGATCAGAAGTGAGGAGGCCCGATGGGGAGCCAAATTAGTATATGAGACTATCATACATGAGATCTCTTAGATGGCGCACGTAGATTGGGATATACAAGCAGATGTATGTGATACTGGGGTTAAAGATGAGTACCATGATCATTATCTCAGACATCCATATCCTAGATTTACCACTCTGGAGGAGGCCATCCCATGTATTGAAGATGCATTAGATTATGATCCTGAGGATGATGGTGGTGGCCGGGGTCGAGCTTCTCAAGGGAGAGATAGGGGGAGAGGGCAAGAGAGAGGGCAAGATGGAGGGAGAGATGGAGCCCATAGAGGTAGAGGTGATGGAGATGGAGGAGATGGAGGAGATGGAGGAGATGATAGGGGTGGGAGTGGAGGCAGAGGTGGACAGAGTAGCAGATGACATGTCTTAGGAGGAGACACTAGCCAATAGAGATTGAGGAGATTGCAAGTCACTCCTCCTCATAGAGACACAGGGCCATTGTTACATAGGGATGAGTACGCTTAGAGAGAAGGAGGAGGATGAGATGACCAGGTGCAGTAGTAATAGGTACCTAGGGATCCTCCCATAGGTGATGATGGAGATAGGCTATCACAGTGTGAGAAAGAGCAGGCAACATTGAGATTAGAGATAGCTACCCTCCATGCTTAGCTACCAGAGAGAGATGCATAGTTGACCTAGCTACGAGCAGAGAGGGATACATAGACTGGGCAGTTGAGAGAAGATAGAGATGCACAACTGGCACAATTGAGGGCACATAGGGATATAGAGCTAGCCTAGTTGAGGGTTGAGAGGGACAGATACGCACATACAACCATCCACTAGGGATAGAGGGCTACATACTATTTCACTTTGTATTGTGCCACAATTTCTACTACCCAGAGGGCTCCTCTATATTCAATGATAGCACAACAATTTGAGGGTGCTATGCCTCCTCCACCACCACCTAGCAAAGTAGATGCACCCCCTCCCGATCCTCCAGTAGAGGATGAGGGGGATAGTGAGGTGTAGACCTCTAGATGTTCATATTTTGTATCACTGATGTATATGTACCTTATTACTGATATCATGTACTTGTACCATTTTTTGATCGATACACTCTCATGTCCCCTGGTCTTTGTTTATTTGTTGATACATTGTCTCATTGCTTATACATGTTCTGATGTACTGATATTCTGACACTTTGATGCTTGCTTATGGACATTTTTGATACTCTGTCATGGACATTTCTGATATGTTGTTCTGACAATATATTGATGCTGATTTTGATATGGATGTCTTATCTGATTTGATGTCATTTTGTTTCTATCATACTGATATCTTATCTCTGATGGCTTTTAATTTTTGCACATGCTGGATATATGTCATTCATTTTATGCTTTGGATATTGATGCAATTGTCATACTTGGTCATGATTAGATTAGGTGATGATAAAATGATGTCATGATATACTTCACTGATATATGCTCATGTTTTTGTCTTTTCAAAGCTTTTTATGAATACATGGATGCAAACTTTATTTTATGTATGGAAATGGATGTACGAGATGTATTGTGATGCAATGTATGGACATCTCATTTTTATTTATGTATGGATGAGTATGGATTCAAAATGCAAATGGTTTTTATGATGTGAAACAGATTTATGAATGAAAATGGATATCAGTGACTTATACTTGGTCATTTTTGTTTCAATTATTTATGATTTCATGATGTTCTTGGTCAAACATGGAAAATGATTAATGCTTTTAGAATTTTCAGCTCATATCAAAATTTTTTAGATAGATTTTCAGCTTATATCAATGTTTTAGATAGTTGAATCCATACTTTCATGCTTATGCAACTTAAAATGAATGCAATTTAAAATGAATTTCAATGCAACTAAAGACAATGAAATGCATCTAAATGAATCTAATGCAAATTAATATGATATGCAACTAAAATGAACCCTAATGCAATTAACCAATGAAATGCACCTAGACTAAGACACCTAGGATAGTCACTGTTTATTCAAAGCGAGTTGTTTTTCATCATAGAGCATTTGTTAGCGGGACCTCATTAGGATAGTACAATTTTCACTAATAGATTTAGCAATCCTAAAAATATGAATACATCCTTTTTATTCATCATGTTGATTGTGTTCATGTACTTGGGCATAATCCGATTTACCATGTACCATACTAGGAAGTAATTTATCATTGTTAGTTTTAAACAAGCAAGGAAATAAATCCAACCTCACTAAGCTTTTCATAGGAAACAAGTCGAGGTATACATGGAATTCCAATCATGATGGAGGCACTTATAGTAGACACCTGTTCCCCATGATCACCTTAGATCATTGGATTTATTACCACAAATAGAAGACAAAGAAAATGTCATGCCCCCAGTCCTTTTTTCTCTAGTCTAGAGACATCATTGAGTCACTCAAGGAAGCATAACAATCAAAAATTGATAATCAGAAATTTTCATTGTCCTTTTAGAATGATCATTGTATTTTCTTAAAAGAAACAAATAGTTGTGATTATAGTGTTTAAAAACACTCTTGATTAATCTTGCAAACACACATATAAGAACTATTATCAATCAAAGATTTTCTTTCATCCATAAGTGTTTTACTTGTTTAGTGTTTAGAAACACTCTTTCACCATAGCGTTGTGTTGAGAAACACATTTAGATCCAGTGGTTGGCATTTAAAAATACCATTGTTCATAGTTTATTGTCAATTGCGGACTAAGGTGGTATTGAAAAATACCATTGTTCATAGTTTATTGTTAATTGCGGACTCAAAATCCTGTCAAAAAATGTGATCTTGATCAATGCCCCCAGGGAAAATAGTTTACCTAGGACCCTAATGTGGACAAATTCCAGTATTAGGTATTAGGAAGACACAATTTTCTGACAGTTCTCTTAGGATTTGGCGCGTCATGAAAGTGACTGAAAGATATGTACAAATTGATATTTACATAGGCCAAATGCACAAGTGTTGTCTTGATAGATGGAGCGTTGATTACAAGTAGCGCCTATTTACTAGTTTTTCACCACTTCGCCAAACCTTTTCCTTTTTTTGCTATCATGGCACCTGTTTACCAGGTTTTCACTAAGACACTTTTTTTTCTCTTTCCAATTTTTTTGTTCTTTTTTATTTTCTATTTTTTTTTTTTGTATTTTTCTCTTTTTTCTATTTTTTTTGGACTCACCAAGGCACCTATTTGCTAGGTTTTCACCAAGATGGTCATTTTTCAAGACTTTTTCCATTGTTTTTGATTTTTTTTCAGGATCCATATTTGTTGTTTTTGAACTTTTTTTAGGACTCTTTCACTATACAAGAGCTTTCTCAAGAATGTCAAGCATAAAACCTTTTCAGATGTAGAGTATTGATTGGATCTAGTAAAACATCTCCTTCAGGTGTAGCCAATTGATAGGCTCCTGATCCAAATGTTGTTGCAATAACAAAGGGGCCCAGCTAGTTGGGTTCAAATTTTCCCTTTTGTTCTCGATTCTATTGATTCTTAGGATTTTCTCTTAGAAGTAGATCTCCAATATGAAAATTTCTTGGTTTTACTTTCTTGTTATATCCTCTTGACATCCTCTTTTGATAAGCTTTGAGATGATCAAATGCATGTTGCCTGCGCTCATCTAGCAATTCAAGTTCTTGTAGTCTAGAGATTCTATAGTCCTCATCAGTGACTAGATGTTTCAATGATACCCTCAGTGATGGAATCTCTACCTTAATTGGTAATACTGCCTCTGATCCATCAACTAGTGCAAAAGGAGTTGCACCAATTGGTGTTCTGATACTAGTTCTATAAGCCCATAATGCTGGATTGATTTTCAAATGCCAATCCCTTCCTGATTTGTTCACTATTCTATGCAAGATTTTTAGAATATTCTTGTTTGATGCTTCAGCCTATCCGTTACCTTGAGGGTAATAAATCGAGGAATAGTGCTAAGTGATTTTGAATTGAAGACACAACTCATCTATGTCTTTGTTTCTAAATTAACCCCCATTGTCACTCAGAATTGACAAGGGTATGCCATAATGACAAATGATATAATTCAAGATAAACATGGAAACTTATTTTCTAGTTGCATTGGACAGTGGGATAGCTTCCACCCATTTTGTGAAATACTCAGTTGTGGTGATGATGTATTTATGTCCACTTGATGAATTAGGGTAAATCTGACCAACCAAATCAAAGGCCCACTGTTGAAATGGTCAATGTGTTATGAAGGGAATCAACTCTCTAGTTGGTGCATATATCAGGTTTCCATGGATCTAACATTTCTTACAAGTTTTTGCAAAGTGGATGGCATCTTTCTCCATAGTGGGCCAATAATACCCAACTCTTAAAATTTTCTTAGCTAATGAAAAACCATTCAAGTGTGATCCACACACACCTTCATGAACTTCTTTTAATATGTGATTAGACTCTTCATGTTCTAAACACCTAAAAAGTGTGCCATCTAGACTACATCTAAACAAGTCATTAGAAATGATTACGTAACGTGGTGCTTCTCTTATGAGGGCTCTCTTTTCATTTCTAGAATAGCCTTCAGGAATTGTTTGGTCTTTAAGATAGGAGTAGATATGGGCATATCTGGACAACACTTGGGTTTCAAGAGCACAAACAATTTGGGATTCCAGTGAGTCATATGACAGGAAAGAGAGTTCTTCCACTAGGAAGTCATAGCAAAATTGATGTTCCTTCAATCATAACATGGATGCTAAAGTAGCCATCGCATCAACTACTTTATTCTCTGATCTTGGAATTTTTTGAAATGTGATGAAGATGAAGTACTTTTTCAAGTCATCCACCATTCTTTTATAATGCATGAGCTTGTCATCTTTAGTTTGATAGTCACCATTCACTTGATTGATAATAAGTTGTGAATCTCCATAGATGTGTAATTCAATGATTTTCCACTCTATCACAAGCTTGAGTCCATTCACAAGAGCTTCATACTTTTCTATATTGTTGGTGCATGGAAAAATCATTTTGTATGCCTTGGGAATCTTATATCCTTGTGGTGTGATGAATAAGCATCCAGCTCCTGATCCTTGATGTGTGAAGGAGCCATCAAAATACATTTTCCAAGGATGTTCTATTAAGTGCATGATAGATTCATTTGGAAATTCCACATGTAATGGCTTCTCATCAATTAATGATGTCTCTACAAGTTGATCAAAAATCACTTGTCCTTTTATGGCTTTTCTATCCACATATTCAATATTAAATTCACTTAGGATTAGGACCCACTTAGCTAGTCTTCCTGTCAGCATTGCTTTGTTCAACAAGTATTTGAGTAGATCAATTTTAGCTACCAGCATCACCTTGTGTGCTAACATGTAGTGTCTCAGCTTTTGGGATGCAAACACCACTACTAAGAATGCTTTCTCAATCATTGAATAGTTCAACTTAAATGTCACCAAAGTTCTGCTTATGTAATATATAGCTCTTTCTTTCTTAGTCTCATCCTCATGTGCAAGCAATAATCCTAATGAAGTGTCTGTAGATGATATGTAGAGTAATAGAGGTTTTCCATAAATCAGTGCCATTAGAATGGGTGGATTCATCAAATATTTCTTGACTTGGGTGAAATTTTCTTCACACTGCTCATCCCATGTGAAAGTGGTTCCCTTCCACATCAACTTTGTGAAAGGTTGTGCTTTATCCACTAATTGAGATATGAATCTTCTATGGATTATAGATTGCCTTGTAGTGTTCTCATTTGACTAATGTTCCTAGGTGGTTGCATCTCTAGAATAGCTTTTACTTTTTCTAGATCCACCTCAATTCCCTTTGCTGAAACTATAAACCCCAACAATTTTCTAGATGACATGCCGAAAGTGCACTTCTTAGGATTAAGTCTTAATTGAAACTGTTCCATTCTATCAAAGATATTTCTTAGGTCTTCTACATGTGTAGCTCTTATCTTTGACTTAGCCAAGGTGTCATCTACATAGTCCTCCATGTTCTTATGCATCATGTCATGGAATATTGTGGTCATTTCTCTTTGGTAAGTTGCACCTGCATTTTTAAGACCGAATGGCATCACATTCCAATAGTATGTTCCCCATGTGCATGTGAATGAAGTCTTCTCTTGATCTTTGGGGGAAATTTTGATTTGATTATACCCCAAAAATCCATCCATTAAGGATTACATCTCATAGCCAGTTGTCAGGTCCACAATCATATCAATGTTTGGAAGTGGGAAATCATCTTTAGGACAAGCCTTGTTTAGATCTCTAAAGTCTATGCACACTCTTATAGATTTGTCTGCCTTAGAAATAGGAACTATGTTTGAGATCCATTCCACATAATCAATAGCTCTAATGAATTCAAATTTCAATAGTTTTTCCAATTCTTCTTTTACTAGCAATGCCACATGTGGATTCATCTTTTTGAGTTTTTTCTTTACTAGTTTTATATCAGGCAAAATAGACAAGTGATGCATGATTAAGTCTGTGTCCAACCTAGGTATATCCAAATAAGACCAAGAAAAGTTGATCTTCTTTTCTTTGAATAAATTAGTGAATTGGATCTTTTCATCTTCTATCAATGATTGAGAAATGTGGACTAGATGAGGAGCTTCTGTTGTTCCCAAATTAATGGGTTGTGTTGGTTCAATCAAAATTGATGATCTTTCTTGAAAGTGATCTGGGAGGATATCAAGAATCCCATCCTTTGGCACCTCTAGCAGGTTTTCACCATTAGATACATATTTTTCTTTCTCTCTTTTAGGATCTAATACTGTCACTAGGTGGTTTTCACCATCAGATCTCTTGTTCTTTTTGTTTTTCATTTTGAGACTGAGAAACTTGATATCCTCCTCAATCATAGTTTCTCTCTTTACACTGGTGGAATTAAGGAAGGGTTAAAAATCATTTAGATAACAGGCTATGGCATAGTCATTTTCAAAAGATAATAGGCTTGTGTTTGTACTCTCATCCCAATCTATCAATTCAGGGTGTTTTAAGGATAAAGATTTAGTAGGTTCAAGAGACAACACCTCATTATTATCAATGTCATTAACATGTAAGACATCATCCATTAGGTTTTCTTCTAAATAAGTGTTAAGATTATTAGAGTCATGATCATTATTATTAGAGTTCATGTTAGTGTTATGTAAATCTAACTCTAGTGGTCTAGCATTAGAACTCTCTCCTTCTTCAATCAAGACTCTACCAAAAAATTTGTGTATCACATCAATTTCAATGTCCATGGTAGCATCAGAAAGGACATCCCATTCATATTCATGTGAGTCTACCTGACTATAATCTAAAACTCCTAAGAAATGGGCAATAGTCATGGGTACTTCATCTTCTCCATCAACATGGTTATCTTTTTCTTGCAATGGTTCTTGTGGAGTCATCATTTCTGGTTCCTCATCAAAGTGAGGTGTATCAAAGATGGGAAGCCCTTGCTCTTGTTCTTCTTCAGGTTCTTCTATGTGTTCTTCATTTGTTCCTTGTCTAAGATTGGCACCAATTTCTAATAATGGGTCTCCTTGTAAGAGCAGAAATCTTTCATAAAAAATAGGTTATCCTTCTACCTCTTCTTTGTCATCTGAGTCTCCTGATCTATCAAATACAAGAACCCTTTTTGCTGTGGGGTGAAATCTTTCTTCTTTGAAGCCTAATCTAGTCTTGTCTTTAGAATTTTTGAAATCCATGTGTAGAGGTTCTAGAAGTCCTTGTTTATTTCATCCCAAGGGTCCTTTTCCTTTGTATCTCATTTGTTTCATGATTTCATATCCTTTCCCATACTTGTTTGGAGCTATCTCAACATGTTTGATATTTCAATCTGCTTCAGGTTCTTTATAAAGCCATTGTAAGACAACCTTTTCCTTATTTTCTTCTTCAAGGGATACTTATGCTTTGACCATTTTGGTTCCTTCATGTATAGTTAGAGCACTACCATTGGATGGTGTAAATGTTGATGAAGGTCTTCCTTGTGTCCTAGGAGATATGGGAAGATCCATCAAAGATATAGAGGGATCTATTTTGTATTCACCCATGTCTATCTCCTGGATGTTGATCTTTTTAGCAAAGCTTTTTAAGACCATTTCTTTGGATGTTTCTTCCTTATTAGAGCTTTCTTTTTTTTGGGGAACCATGCTTTCTGTCTATTTGAGATTATTGCAAGTGTATGTGGTATCTACTGGAATAGTAACCTCCACTCCATTATGAGGAAATTTTAGGCATTGATGATAGGTAGAAGGCACTGCTTGCATTGAGTGTATCCATGGCCTTCCTAGAAGAATATTGTATGCTAGGGGTAGATCAAGAACTTGAGATAAGACATCCTACTCCATTGGTCTCACTCTTATAGGTAGAACAACTAATCCTTTGGATGATATTTCTTCTTCATAATAATCCTTGATAGTTATCTTTCTTTGAGGATCAATTGCATGTTTTGAGAATCCCAACTATTTTATCAAGTTGTATGTGCATATGTTCAAACCAGCGCTTCCATCTATTAAGACATGTTTGACATGGTGTTTATGAATGAGGACTTCCAAATGTAGAGGTTGGTTATGTGGTTGGTTTAATGATTTATCATCCTCTTCAAAAAAAGATAGGTAGTGTGAGGAGCTCATGTGACCAACCATAGCTTGGAATCTATCCACATCTAGATCTTTTGGTACATTGGTACTAAGTAGGGCTTGATCAAGAACTTCCTTATGACTAGGAGAAATCTTCAATAACTCTAGAATAGAGATTTGAGTGGGTGGTCTTTGTAATGGATCCACAAGATTAAATTTGGGAGACAGTGCCGCTTGTTTAGACATTGTTGTTGTCATAACTAGTGTGTTAGATGTTGAGACTCCTTTAAGAGTATGCTTTGCTTGACTTCATATTACAACATTGGAAGATTCGGTTTTGTTTTTTACTCCTTTTAGAGTGATCATATTGATGAAGTATTCACATGGTTCCACCATAAGGATTACATTGTCATTATTAGAATATGTGTAGTTAATTTTTTTTGCTCTTAGAAGACTCCCCTTTTTCATAGTTAGGTAGTGGGGTTTGAAATGCCTTATGGTCATTGTTTGTGTGATACCCATCTACCTTGACTTTTCCTTCTTCAATTAGGTCTTGAATAACATGTCTCAACTTCATACAATTGTTGGTTTTGTGTCCTTTGTTATGATGGAAATCACAATAATCATTATCATTCCACCACTTGCATTTGAATTTTGGTTCCCAAGGTTTGGAATCAGTAATTGTAATGATTTTTTAATCCACAAGTGACTTTAAAACTACTTCCAAGGTGTCTCCCAATGGTGTAAATGTTATTTTAGGCCTTGCTGCCCAAGGCTCATTTCGAATGGGAGGTTTATTGAAGGTCTTTCTTGCCATTGATGTCACAGTAGGACTCAGATTCTTTCTCGTTTGAAGACTTGTTGTAAGATTGAAAACATCTAGTTTAGGTTTTGGATTAGGAGTATCAACAACTCCATCATTAACCACATGTTTTTCCTTGTTTCCATATTTGTACTTATCTTTGGTGGGATAGTACTTGTCTTTGTTTTCTTTGTTGATGGAAATGTCACCTTTCTTGATTAGGACTTCCTCAATTTTGATAGCACTATCTATCATTTTGTCAAAACTTGGCGGTCCTTGTAATTGTATAGGAAAGTTCATTTTAGGAACCAAGTTATTAATGAAGATGTCCATATTTTTGTTTTCAAGTATCTACCTAGCATATCGTGCAAATATATTTCTCCATCGTTGTAGGAAATTCAAGAATGACTCTCCTATTTTTTGCTTGGTATTGCATAAATCCAACATTGTCACCATGTGTTGGATATTGTAGGAGTATTATTGTATGAATTTTTAAACTAGTTCATCAAATTTTTTGATCCCTATGGGTAATTTGGAAAACCAATCCATAGCTTGTCCACCTAAGCTTCCTAGAAATAGTCTCATGAGATATGTTTTTTCATGCATGAACCCCATACTAGTTTTGAAAAACTCCCTCACATGATCTTGAGGGTTAGAATTTCCAAGGTATTTGTCATATTTTGGAATTGTGATATTCTTGGGAAATAGAATCATCTTTAATCCCTTATCAAAAGGGAGAGGACATATATGTTCCAAGGAATATTTCTTTTCTGGTTTGTCCTTCTCCTTCTTGAGTTCTTTTATTTCATTTTTCATAGCAAGCAATTGTCTTATTAAAATGGATATGGGACTAAGATCCTTTTTTTAGTGTGAGTTGGTTGACATCATAGTCCTCTGGTAATTTTACTCCTTGAGAGGCAAGTTATAAGAAGCACTTCTCATTATTTTCTTCCAAAGCTCTCTCAAGCATTTTATGGAATCGTCTACTATTTATAGCTCTTTGGTATTCTTTTTCAGTGGGGTCTTCATTATCTGAATCACATTGTGCTTCTTGTTGTTGGGATTCTTCTTGATTGTCTTGGTCATTTTGTTCATCTTGTCCACCTAGTCTTTCTTCCCAACAGTATTCTTCTTGGTTGATCATGTTTGTAGCTTCAGGTGTTGTTGTATATGTGGTACTTGGAGTAGTTCCAAATAAAGGATTAAGTCTTGAGGTCTCTCCTTTCTCAAAGGTGAGAAAAGGTACTTCATTTGAGAATGGATTACTTCCAAAATTATAAGATTTTTGCCTTGTGTTAACCATGAAAACGTGACTAAGGTATCAATGATAGTCTTGTATTCAAGTGGGTCTGAATGTTTGCAATGTCTGATTGTGAATCCTAGGATGCAAGAGTGGGTTTGAAATTATTTTATGGATCCAATTTCAAAGGGTAACTGGGTCTGATAATGTGAAATCTCTAGCAGCAAAGGGTGTTAGAGTGCCCTATTTGTGAGCTAGGAACTTAATTGTAGCTAATTGGATAAACTGACTCCACAATTGGACAATGCAGATTTGGACCATGCAAGGTAACAAGACTTTTAGAAATGACTCTCCCAGGTTATCAGATGGATGTGTTTTGACAACAGAACCTTACTAATGGGCCAAATGGGTATTTGAAAATGTAAAAAATTTGTTTCTAGGAGGTACGAAAGTGCTATTTGTCCCAGATGTGATCCTCTACAAGTGACTGACAAATAATTTGGAACCCTGGATGTGACTTAGGAAATATAGGATGCGACTCAGGAAATGTAGTGGTTACCAAATGTGATCTAAGAAATGGTGTGACTACTAGATGCAATCCAAGTTTGAACATATGCGATCTAGGATGTGGGATGCAATCTGGGAACCCAGGATGAGATCTTATGATGTCAAGAATTTGTTTGTTTCAGTGAATTTTGGAAAGTGGGTCATATCTGTCAGATTCTAGTGACTTTCAGGTGTTTGTAAATGCTATTAAATGCTCTGTGTTTGTTCATTTGGGGGTGATTATCTGAATTTGTATTTAGGACACACCAAGCAATCATTTTAATCAAACACACCTAACTTGCCTTATACTAGGTAGAGATTGAAACCACTTGTTCACTGACTTAGGAACACACCTAAAGACTCCTCAAAATATCACAATCCAATAACACGCAATGGATATTGGAGGCCATATTAGTCGAGTGTTAATGTCGATGGGGGCTCGATATGGTGAATTTCTTGGGGCAATTACTATTTTCCTCACACATGTGATAACAACCTTTTAGGGGTGATCCAGGTAGCATCTAACATAAAGCTTTTAAAGAAGGCATTTGTTCACAACCATCTCCCATAGTCCCGCAAGCAGGATTTAGACCATAAGCCCTATAGGAACTTGAAAGTGTGTAGTCTCACAAGAGAGATTTAAGTGGCTCCGCTCTACATGAAATCCAAGTCTGTCATTGGGATTGATCATCAATCTTCCAAAACAAGATAAATCATGTCTTCCAAGGCTTTAGCCTCAAGGAAGCATCAAATTTTATAGTGGGGTGGAAGAGATGGCGTAAGACTTGTCCCCACTTGGGTTGTTCCCAGGAGATCTTTTTCCTCAACTGGTAGGCCCTCTAAAGGTGTACAATAAAGAAAATGGATAGATGATAATGAGCTTTGGATTTATGATTCTCCATAAAGGAGAAGAGCATAATCTCCTAACTCACAAAAAGAATCCCAAACACATCATGTAAATTAATACTCAATTACTCTAATTTGATTCCAAATCACAAACTAATGTTTGAGTTTCTAATTCTCCCTCAAGGGGAAAAGAGCATAGTCCTCTAATTAGTTTGCAACTTGAGCTCAAATTGTGTTAATGTTCCTAGAAAACCAAGCATGAAGTTTTTTCAAATTTCTCTTTGGAGACAACCTATAAGACAAGCATTAGTAGTCTTTTTTTTAATTTTGTCTTGGACAAATGACCTGCAAACCATCGTTAAGCTTTTCAAGATCAAACAAAAACATCAAACTCACCCATTAGCTTGTTAGAAATCCCAAATTCATGAACTCTCAAAAGATAATGCTTTAAAGGAAAGTGAATATGCAATTGTAAGATCTGGATTTTTGATTCTCCTTGAAGGAGAAGAGCATAATCCCCTAGCTTAAATTGAAAATCCAAAACATATGCAAGTGTTAGCATTCATTTCCCAATTCAACTTCAAAGTGTAAGCCAATTTTTGAGTTTTTGATTTTCCCTCAAGGGGAAAAGAGCATATTCCTCTTATTGATTTAAAAAGTGAAATTAAATTGCATTTAGGTGCTCAAAAACAAAAGCATTAATTTCATTTCATCCTCTTAAAGAAAATCACAAGCCATTGTTAGTAGTTTTATCATTTGGGTCTCTGTCTTTCATCCTACAAAGCACAGTTAAGCTGTCAAAAACTAGAGAAATCAACAAGCCAAATTGTCAGGGGTCAGAAAACTCAAGATTGCAATTAAAACTCCCAGATGCGATCCTAAAATTCCCCAAATGCGATCCTATTTCCCAAAAATCACCTCATTTCCCATATGTGATCCCGATCACCAAATGTGATCCTATGATTTACCAAATGTGATATTATTCCCAAATGCAATCTAAGAATATGGGATGCGATCCAAGAAATGTGGAATGTGACTGTGCTTCCCAAATGTGATCCCCTGATAGAAAAGACACGATGAAAATCAGTTTAAAATGCTATAAAAATAGGAAATCTAGGGCATGGCCCCACGGTGGGCGCCATAAATGTGTGTGTGAGTTTGTGGACCTACAACACAACACTTCAATAAGACATTATATCATTTTTTAGCAAGAAACTCAAATCAAATTAGAAAAACCAACAAGTGAAATCATCCTATTGCTCTCTAGTTAGTGCAAGTATGAAATAGGGGTTAGTAGCTCTCAAATTTTCACCCTTAAATAGTGACAATGTGACACTAAAATGAGAGATTCAAAGCAATAACTAGGAATGAACTAGAAACTAGAAATTGCATCACAATTAGCCATTAAAGCATGAATTCTTTACTATAGACCCAAATTGAGATGTTTTTCCTAATTAACTAGAACATAAAATGAAAGCACGGAAACCATTATCAAAATCAAAGCATTAGAAAGTGCAAATTCAAACATCAAGATAGTTTAAAATCCAAAGATTATGAAGCCTCCAAATCCAAGAATTGGGAAGCATTCACAATATCAATAAGCTAGAGATAAAATTCCAACATCAAGGAGAGAGAATGAGCCTTTGAAAATACTCTTTTATAGATTGTAGGAGGAATTGAGTAGTTGAGATGCATCTGTGAGGATTGGTTGAGATGCATCTTGGCTTGATCCTTGATCCATGTGAGAGCCTCTTAATGATTAGAGTGTGTTTGTTGTGTTTGTTGATTTAAGAGGTATTTATCATTTTTATTTAATTAATAACTCTAGCCACGTATTTGGTGGGATTGAATTAATTAATTAGGCCTAGAGTTAATTGACTTGATTTAGCTTGAAACCTTGATGATAAATGCTTGATTTGAAGATTGAATTGATTTTATTAAATTGTAAGATTTATGTCAACAATCAAAGATTGAATTTAACATAATTAAGGTATTATTCCAAACTAGGGAAAATAGGGCCTTAGGTTCTATTAGCCCAATTTTAGGTGATTACACTTACCCTTTGATAAGCATATTTTCATGATTTGACCCTTTTGACCAATTCGGGACCTTATTGTGCAATTTTGACAATTTATTACAAATGAGTTACATTTTGTTCTTCATTACACCAAAAGGACCCAAATATTCCAAATATCTCATATAACAGTTTCCAAAGGCAAAGCATAATAGGATAAGATTGTAAATGACCCAAATATTCTACCAAGCACCTTGATTGAGACTCTTCATAGTTTTCTAATGATTGATTGCATAATCACAATCATAACTGTCTAAATTATTTAACAATGATAGTCTTATGGTTATTTTGTTATAAATTCAAGTTGTTTGATATCTTACAATCCTTGTAAGTTTGCGATCATTGTGTGTTGTTCCTTGAAGAGCCTTTTGCCCTTTTTTGTTTAAGCCATGTACCCAATGGAGTAACCTAATTAGGAGTTTGATGTGAGTAAGATCCTTAAATTGCAAATGAACCATTGGGTCTATAAGGACAACAGATTGAGTTTTTTGATCTGACCATTGCTTCATCTGCATCATTGTACCATCATGCTTTAATGCTTATCCATAATCTATTATTAAGCCCCCATTTTGATGCATGCAAGGACACTGGAAAATAATTTGGCTTTATACCTTCCAATTGCATTACATATGATGACATCTTTGAGGTATTATGTCAAAATGTTCACATGCTTTATTTGTGCTTCCACATTTTGCACGCATATCTACAAGATAATTTTGAAGCATGGTATCTAACAAAAATGCACCTTCCATTTTGCATTTATGGATGTCCATATACATACATATGCTTTTCCAAGGTTCCCATTTTATCACAGACAGGAAGGATGCTTGCAAAGGTTATTGAATTAGGCTTTATACCTGCTTTGTATTTTCTTGAAAGTTTCTAAATCCTTTTCAAAAATCCATTTTGTGCATATCCTGCAATCATTGAAATCCATGAAACCATTTTTTCTTTGAGGATGTTGTCATGGGTTGTTGATTCTTTGATTTATCTACATGCCCTCACACATCTTGTATACTTCACTCCATACCCTAGTGATAGTGAAAAATAATCAGACATACTTATTTCTTTGTGGTAATCTGTGCTTAAGGGACATCACACCATTCACAATATACTCAACAATAGGATTACCCTACAAGATCCTCAAATTGATCACAATCTCACAATATCCCAACTTTGATCACAATACCTTTGATCAAAAAAATATTCTCTATCCAAGTAACCCCAAGGGTTAGACCTATTTGCATTAGGTTATCAACACAATACAATCCTCAATTCCTATACAACCTTCTCCAAGTACTCAACTTATCTAAACAAACAACTCTTCTCTATCCCATATCAAACTCTGATTGCATTCCTCTTTATGAATGATCACATTCTTATGCATACTATTCTCTATGATAGTCATAATCCAACAATACTCCAACTAAAGTTCATCTTTCTACACAACACACTTAATAAAATCAAACTGTTAAGGTTTTAGGATCATTGCAAATGTAATAGCACTATCTCATTGTATGTGTTTTCCAAATGCAACAATACCTTGCATTTATATTGAGAATGAGCCAAGAAGAGATATATCTCTTCATAAGACATGTCTATTCATTAATATGTAATTAATATAATGACAATTATGATTATACACACACACACACACACACACATAAATATAATATCTC